>CAWUFW010000067.1:5589295-6816090 GCA_963921515.1 Calotriton arnoldi
ATTGTATTTATGAGCATTGACATTGTCATATGGGCACAGGTTATAACATACGTTGGCATTGCTTTTATTGGTATTGCCGTTGTCGATCCGGCACACATCATGGTACTCATTGACAACGTATTTACTCATTCCAACACTTTGATGGCAAACTAGAGAGCATTAAAGACCTACAGTTCACAAGGGGTTAGAGTACACAATAAAGTTTCATGAGATGACTAAGAAACAAATGCAACACTATTTTTCGAGCTAGCAAAAACAATAACATTTAAAATATTTGCTACTTCTTTAATTTTTCTAAACTTATTACAGTTACTAGAAGTTCACTTGGTCTTGCCTCTTAATTCAGGCTGACAAAATGAATAATACACATTCCCCAAAGCAGTGCTGTGCCTCATTATGGAATTAACAGTAGTACATCAAGTCTAATGGCAGATATCATAATGTCAATTATGTTGAAAAAAGAAAAGGAAAGGAGAGAAACAAAAGGGCCATCAAGGAACTGTCAAAGCAGCATAGGTTTGATTTTTTGTTCAAAACTTTTGGGCAGACTCTGGCAATTATGAAAGCTCAGGGAGTTGACTGTTCATTCCTAATTATTGTCATAATAATCTTCATATTTGAGTCCATTACCTGCTAAGGACCCTGGCATATGCCAGGCTCCCCATGCACATTCTATTCTTGTTCTCATAGTGCATGAAATGTAATGTGAAATGATGCTTATCAGCTATAAAAACTCAGGATTATCTCGTATGGCAATTGTTCATCTAAAATACATCTTTGTCCTTGCAAAACACATCTTTGTCCTTGCTTAGCTCACTTCAATGTATACTTTCTTTGGTAAGTAATACATTAAAATACAATATATGTTATGTGTAATATAGGCTTCTTTCTTCACATCAACATGCAATGTGAACCCATACCTTGGACTTATTTCAATGGAGTAATTTCCTCATTAAACATGCATCAGGTTGGATAATTCCAGAGAATATTACAATTATTGTCATCCAAGGAGTGATATGTCTATCTGACACCAAAATAATATTGCTAGAAACATAAAAAAATGCTAAATAAGACACTCAAATCCCATTACTAACTCAGATGGGTCTGTTGGCTCAGTGGACTAATGCATCCACTTCAAGGGTCTGCATTTGACATCATGGTCACTTATTCTATCCTGTGGTTTTGTTAAGCCTTAAATCCTTCTGAAGTTGATAAAGTGAGTACCATTGAGTTGGCTAGCAATAAGCACCTGCTATTTTAGTGCCATGTCACCCTTCTGGGTGAAAGTGTGCTTTACGAACATATGTCATTTTATTTAGCAAAATACTATACTTAAAACAAATATTTATTGATTTTTATTATCAAAAGAAATAACAAGTCATCATTATTAATGCCAATCAGTGGTTTAATAACACTGTGATTGTAAGCATTTGTCAATGGAATGCAGTTGACCCCAATCATTCTTGAATAATACAACAGGGCTTGACCCTTAATTATCACTGTCAAACATCATTCTCTACATAGTTATGTAAGTTTCTCTATAGGATTCCAAGATTGCCAGATTTTGGTCTGTTTCCAAAGGCAACCCCTGTCGTCATAGGTCCACCTCTCCACAAGCATACAACAGTCTATGGGCCAGATGTACGACCAATTTTAGCTTGCGCAAATGGGTTAGCGACCCATTTGCGAATGCTAAAATTGGTATGGCCATGTTCTAACACAATTTTGCGAGTCGCACATGAATTGCGACTCGCAAAAAAGTCTTTAGAGACTCGCTATTTGGAAGGGGCGTTCCCTTCGAAATAGCGACTCTCTAACCCATGTACTAATGTTTTGCGACCGCAATTGCGGTCGCAAAACACTCGCAATTACCACCTACTTCAAGTAGGTGGTAATGCATTCGCAAATGGGAAGGGCCTTTGCAAATGCATGCGAAAATATTTTTTACGGCCAGGCAGTGGTCCCAGGGACCATTGCCTGTCCTTAAAAAATGAAACAAAAACGTTTCATTTTTACTTTTTTTGAATGCATCCCGTTTTCCTTTAAGGAAAACGGGCTGCATTAAAAAAAAAGCTGCTTTATTTAAAAGCAGTCCCAGACATGGTGGTCTGCTGAGCCCAGCAGGCCACCATCCCTGGGAGGGCCAGCCATTCCCAATAGGGTCGCAAAATGCGAGTGCCTCATTAATATTAATGAGCCTCGCATTTTGCGACCCCATTGGGAATCGCAATCAGTGTCTCTGACACTGTTGTACATACTAAATTTCGACTCGCAATTTGCGACTCGCAAAAAAGCGCAAATTGCGAGTCACAATTTAGTATGGTCGTACATCTGGCCCCACATCTTCTGTCTATGTGTATCGACAACATCTGAGTCGACAAGCCCACATCAGTTCTATGGACAGAGCACTCCCTCATCAAGTCCAGAATCCCCACCCAGGTCCAACGCATACACACTACTGCCAGACCAGCCAGCCTAATCTGGAACACAAAAAGAACAGATGATGGCCAGAATGATGAACAACTCAAGCATTCACCCACAGTCACAGATCTGAGTTAAATACATCATTTTTTTGCTCACCATGCCACCCCAGTTTGGACCCTGCCATATGCAAATCAGTTTTGAACCTGCTCCGCATGGGAACAGTCCAGCTCCAACTTCCAGGCCAGGTCCTTACTGGACTGGAAACAAGCATCCTGGGATTGGTTTGGGGGTATTACCCCTCATCAGCCAGGCTAGCTTGAATCCAATGGCACAGCGAGCACGTGACCCGCGTCTAGGCATACCATTCCCACTTTGGGCAACAAATGCAAAAAGAACAGATGATGGACGGAATGCTGAACAAATCAAGCATTGACCCCCAGTCACAGATCTGTGTTAAATCCATAATTTTTTTCAGAGCTGCCCTGGATCAGAAACAAGCATCCTGGGACTGGTTTCGGGGTTCACCCCCTCATCAGCAAGACTAGCTTGAATACAGAGGCAAAGCAAACACAGGCCCCACGTCTGGTCATACCCTTCCCACTTAGGACGACAAATAAAATAAGAACAGATGATGAACTGAATGCTGAACAAATCAAGCATTCACCCCCAGTCACAGATCTGAGTTAAATTCATTTTTTCTTCTCACCACACCACCCCCCGTTTCCTTGACTGGCCGATAATGGGTGATACCTGGAAACCGGTCCTAGGATGCTGGTTTCCGGTCCAAAGAAGACCTGGCCTGGTAGTTTGGGCTGGACAGTTCCCATTGGGAGCAGGGTTAAGACTGATTAGCAAATGGCTGGGTCCAAGCTGGAGTGGCGTTGTGATCAAAATAATGATGGATTAAACCCAGATCTGTGACTGGGGGTGAATGTTTGATTTGTTCAGCATTATGTCCATCATTTGCATTTGTTCTTTTTGCTTTTGTTGCCCTAAGGGTGAAGGGTATGCCCAGACGTGCGTCCCATGCTCATTGTACCCCTGGATTCAAGCTAGCCTGGCCGATGAGGGGTGGTACTCTGAAAAAACTGGTCCCAAGATGCTTGTTTCCATCCAGGGAGGACCTGGCCTGGCAGTTGGGACTGAACTGTTCCCATGGGGAGTAGGGTCAAGACTGATTTGCATATGGATGGGTCCAAACTGGGATGGTAAGCAAAAAAACGATGGATTAAACCCAGATCTGTGGCTGGAGGTGAATGATTGATTTGTTCAGCATTCCGATCATTATTTGTTCTTTTTGGTTTTGTCGACCTAAACTGGAACAGTATCACTGTCAAGGACACAAGGGCGGAAACACTGTTCTCAACACCCACCAACCCAAAAACAGCAGCAACAGCCTCCCCAAATCCATCACAAATTTCAACAATCGCATCATCTCCTGCACTGACTCCCTGCGCCCCCTCAAAAACAGCAATGCAACAAGATCCAGGTTGAGGGCCAGTTGGTACATCGACAAACTCATACTGACGAAACACCACTGCAGACAACTGGAGTGCAAATGAAGAATAAGTCCCACATTGCAGACAGGAGTACATTCAAATCCACCCTTAGATACTACCACCAAATAATCTGGTCCACCAAATGTGCCACTCACAAGGACCGCATAGATGCCAGCACCAACAAAAGCAAAGAAATCATCATTGTGAAAGATTTCACCTCACCATTGGCTGCTTCCAGTTCTATCACCCTGTCGCAGGAACGCTGCAACAATCTCTCACGATTTGTCAGTATTAGAAATTGGGTCTCTAGTTGGCAGAGATTTGTACCCTGTCCAAGTAGGGACCACAATCCTAGTCAGGGTAAGTCAGATACACAACCTAAATTAACCTGTGCTCATGCTCCCATAGCTTGGCACAGAGCAGTCAGGCTTAACTTAAGAGGCAATGTGTAAAGTACTTGTTCAACACTTGAATTATAATAACACAGTGAAAACACTACACAAAGACTCCACACCAGTTTAGGAAAATAGAGAATATTTATCTGAGTAAAACAAGACCAAAACAACAAAAATCCAAAAGTAGAACTTCAGACATTAATTTTTAAAGAATAAACTGCAATATAGTGCCTAAAATTCAATAGCTCATAAGGGTTACTTGAGGCTGCGCTGCTCTGAGGTAAATCTAAAGTTTCAGGCTTACCGTGATGGAGGGCAGGTTAGCTACATGACCCACACAGTGTCCACTGAAACAGTCCCTTGGATGGAATAAGCGTCGGTGTCGTAGACTTGATGCTTCAGTTCCGATTCACAAAGTCGGGTCAACGCATCAAAGTCCAGCCTCGCAGTCAGGTCCTGAATCATCTTCGAACCCCTTATAATACAGGCACTGCATCCCCGTTGAGACTCACAGTCGGGACCTCGGATCTGTGCTGAGTCATTGTCGAACCTCGCAGTCAGGCCCCGTGCCGTTGTTGATTTGCGCAGGGAGGCTTTTGGATCAGAACTGCGTCATTGTCAAAGGGCACTGCATCAGTTCCCATAGGCACAAAGTCGCCACTGCATCACTTTTTGCAGCAAAAACAGCTGTAGAACCCTCTTTCAAGACACAGGACTGGATTGGCACATCCTGGCAGGGCAGGACTCCCAGTTGGCAGAGCCCAGCAGCTGAAGCAGAATTAAAGGAAGTCTGTGATGGCCTTAAGACTTCAAGAACAGGGGCAAGTCAGCAAGCCCTTGGAGACATTTTTGTTCAAGGATCTAGAGAGCAGGTCCAGTCCTTCTCACTTGCAGGCAAGAGGCAGCAGGCCAGCACAGCAAAGCAAGTAGCAATGTGGCAGTCTCCCCTAAAGCACAGCAATCAGCAGGCAGCAGTCCAACACAGTAAAGAAGTTAGCAGAGTGGCAGTTCCTCCTACAGAATGGCAGCTCTACTTCCTGGCAGAATGTCCTTGGTTCTGACTTGATGGTGTCAGGAGTCCAGTACTTATACCCAGTTGTGCATTTGAAGTGGGGGAGACTTCAAAGAGGCCTTTGAAGATCAAAAGATCCCAGCCGTTCCTGCCCTTGCTCGAGACTCACTCAAAGGGGTATGCAGCTATTTGTGTGGGACAGGCACAGCCCTATGCAGGAGCAAGCATCAGCTCCTCCCTTCCAATCTACTTTAGGAAGGCCAATCAGCCTAGTGATGGCCCATCAGGATGCAAATGTCATATCCCAGCTCCCTTTGTGTGTGACTGTGTAGAGGGAATGCACAAGCCCAGTTGTCACCCAGCCCAGACGTGTATTCAGAGACAGGTAGAGGCAAAGAATGTTTAAAGTAAGAAAATGTCAATTTTTTTAAAAGTGGCATTTTCAGATTTACATTTTAAAATCTAACTTCAGCATAAGTTGTGATTTTAAAATGTGAGTCCAGAGACATCTAACTCCAAATCTCTATCTCTTGCCAATCGAAAATTGCACTTAAAAGATGTTTTAAGGCAATCCCAATGTTAACCAATGAGAGAGATAGGCCCTGCAGTAGTGAAAAATGAATTTGATAGTTTTTCGCTAACAGACATGTAAAACTCAGAGGTACATGTCCTACCTTTTAAATACTTTTTTCCCTGCCCATAGGGCTGCCTAGTGCCTACTTTAGGAGTGATTTATATGTAATAAAAGGGAAGGTTTGGGCCTGGCAACTAGGTTATTTTGCCAAGTCGGAATAACATTTAAAATTGCACACACAGGGTCTGCAATGGCAGGCCTGAGGCATGTTTACAGGGCTGCTAAAGTAGGTGGCATAATCAGTACTGCAGGGCGCACTAGCAGCACTTAATTTACAGGCCCTGGGCACATACAGTGCACTTTACTAGGGTCTAACAAGTAAATTAAATAAGCCAATTGTGGTTAAGCCAAGGTTACCATGTGTAGAGTGCTGAGCATATGCACTTTAGCACTGGTTAACTGTGGTAAAGTGCCCAGAAAACATGAGGTCAGAAGGCAAAATGTCAGGGAAACCACACCAAGGATACCAGGTCTAACAGTCAGCAAAAAAATCAGCATGAGTTACAGCAGCTTTAGCCTGCAAATGGGCTTAACAGACCTAACCAAAAACCTACTGATTCTATCCAAAGACCCAATGCTAACCACATGGCCAATCATTACTCCAGAAGAAACTACCGCCGCCATAAATTCCATCCACTCAATGGCCCCATCGGACCACATATCACCTACTCCAGAGGACTGCAACCCATTGTTAATGTTAATGTTAATGTTATTGACATTTCTAAAGTGCGAACTGCTACCCGAAGGTGTCCTGGCGCTGCTTGGAATCCTACCTGGGTCCAAAGGCGAGAAAGGGGAGATACCACAGAGAATGAGCCTAGCCAGCAAAAAGCCATGTCTTCAAAGCCTTTCTAAAGGCCAGTAGGCTTGGCAAGGCTCTAAGATGCATCGGGAGGCCATTCCATGCCTTAGCAGCCCCAACCACAAAGCTTCTTCCCCCCCAGTTGGCTTTTTTTGCAAAAGGTACCGCCACCAGTTTAGCATCTGAAGAGCGTAAACTTCTAGTTGGTGTGTACCATTGAAATTGCTTTTTAAGATGGTTGGGCCCAGTTCTATAAAGTGCCTTGTGTACTGTACACAGAGCCTTAAACTGTACCCGTTTTCGCACTGGCAACCAGTGGAGCCTTCTGATTTCTGCTGAAATGGAGGCATATTTGGGAGTGCCAGTCAGCAGTCTGGCTGCTGCGTTCTGCAGGAGTTGCAATTTGTTCATTAGTCCTTCCTGGATGTTGACATATAAACTGTTGCAGTAATCCAGTCTGGACACTACTAGAGCTGTGATGATTAACTGATGACTCTCTTTGGGCAGGATTGGCAAATTTTCTTACAGGCTCTTAGGATGTAGGAGGTGGAAGAGAACACTGCATTCACCTGATCCTTGAGGCTAAGTTTGTTGTCTATCCAGACTCCCAAGTTTTTAGCCTTTTTGACAGGAGTGGGAAGGGGACCTAGTGTGTCTGGCCACCATTCCGGGGTCCAAAAGTTGACATCATTACTGAATAAACCCACCTCCGTCTTACTAGAATTCAGTTTGAGGCAGTTTTGGGCCATCCAGTTACTCACTGCTATCATGCAATCATGAAATCTGGATGCTGCTCCCTGCAATTCTCCTGGCCTTAGTGACACCACAATTTGGGTGTCATCTGCATATGATGTCAAATTGAAACCAAATGATTCAATCAATGGGGCCAGAAGCGACACATATATGTTAAAAAGTGTTGGGCTTAATGATGATCCCTGGGGGACCCCACAAGGTAGAGAGTATGGTTTGGTAGCAAATTCGCCTAGGGTGACTGTCTGTCGTCTGTCTGACAGAAATGATTTAAGTAGTCTCCACGCCATACCATGTACTCCGATCTCTCGCAGCCGGTCCATCAACAGAGCATGATGGACCGTGTCAAAGGCCGCAGAGAGATCTAACATAATCATGGCTGCTGTTCCTCCCTGATCTATTATGGCCCTGATCTCTTCGGTCGATTTAAGAAGCGCAGTTTCCGTACTATGGCCACTACGAAAGCCGTATTGTGTAGGGTCTAATACCTGGGCTTTTTCCATGAAGGAACTAAGTTGTTCATTCATGATCTTCTCTGCAATTTTTGCGGGAAGAGGGAGTCTGGATATAGGTCTGTAATTGTTCACGTTTTTAGGGTCCAGACTTGGCTTTTTGAGCAGGGGCAGTATCGATGCCTCTTTCCATAGTTTGGGAAAGTATCCCTCTGTAAACATGGCATTTAAAATAGTGGTCAGAGTGAGAATAACAGGCTCAGCTGCTTGTTTTAAAAATGAGACTGGACATGGGTCGGAGGGGGAGCCCGTTTTGACTTTCAACATAGCATTAGAGATGTCTATGGTGGTAATTCCGGCAAACTTGATTAACTGAGACCCGGGATTAAGTCCTGTCTCAGCATCAGGAGAGTGTTTAGTGGAAGTTTTAATCTCTGTGTTGGTAAAGGATGAAAAAATGGCAATTCCTGATTGGCCTGGATGGGCGGAGGGGCTGGATATGCTAAAGTGGTTACTGTTTTAAATAGTTCTTTCATGGAGTTTTTGGCTGAGTTTATTTTTTTCATAAAGAAATCTTGCTTCGTGTCTTGTAGCATTTTTTATACTTGGCTAAGCCTACTTTATAATCGTTTTTTTCATTATCCTTATATTCCCTCCTCCAGGATCTCTCGAGATGCTTACAGACCAATTTCTGGTCTCTAAGTTCTTGGGTATACCATGGTGAGGAGGGTCGTGCTCTGCTAGATCTAAGGACTTTCTTTGGGGCAAGTTTATTTCCGGCTGATTCCAGCCAGTTTGTATATTGAAGCACAGCCTCGTCCAGGTCAGTTGGAGGACTGTAGGATGTGGACGTTAGCACTTCTTGTAGTTCGTTCATGGCTACCTTGTTCCATGCTCTGCTAGATATCTGTTTGGATGTTGGTTTCATAACATGTCGATCGGGTGTGGTTATTGTAAACATTAGCACCATGCTCACCCCAATTCTGAATGCCTCCTCCTCTTCTGCAATCTTCCCAGCTGCTTGGAAACATGCAATTGTTCTCCCATTGCTGATGAAACCCTCTGCAAATGCGTCAACACTCACCAACTACAGACCAATCTCCCTGCTGCCATTCACAGCCAAGGTCTTAGAGAAAATCATTAACAGACACCTCACTGAATACCTCAACGACCACCAACCGCTCAACACCACTCAGTCTGGTTTCAGACCCAACCACAGCATGGAAACTGCCCTCATCATCCCACAGATGATATCTACATGACTCTGGACAGAGACATGGTGGTCCTCATCATCCTGGACCTCTCTGCAGCATTTGACATAGTCTCCCACCCCATCCTGATCCAATGCCTACACAACATCAAAATCCAAGAACACACACTCCAATGGATCTGCTTCTTGCTGACTGTAAGGACCCAGTCATTCAGTCTGGCACCAGACATCTTGGATGCCCGCAATCTCATCTGCGGAGTTCCACAAGGATCCTACCTGAGCCCAACCCTCTTTAATGCATGCATGATCTCTCTAGCCAGTTTCATCCGCTCTCATGACATCCACCTCCTCTCCCATGCCAATGACATGCACCTCCTAGCCTCACAGACAAGAAGCCCAGTACCTTATCAAGTTAAGTGCCTGCATGATGACTGAAATCGCCTACTGGAGGAAGACTAACTATTTAATGCCGAATATCTAAAAGATCAAATCATGATCTTCAAGAAGAGTACATCACCGTGGAACGCCACTTGATAGGCAACAGAGCTAGAACCTACGAACAACTCAACCATCATGCCAAGAATCCTGAGATCATCATAGAAAGCAAATTCAATGGGAAAAATGGTGGCCAGTCGGGAGTAACTAGTCGCAAGCTCTTGACATCAGATGGCCACTGTGCCTCACCCTCATACCCTGTCATTCGCTTACCTTTTTAAGTGCCACCAGAGATGCTAAACCAGATGATTTTGCTGACCGAGGACCGAGGAAATTATCTCACAGCCCTGAATGACAGGGCAGTCTAGACTGCACTGGTTTCGCATGGCAGAATAACTGTGGCATTGCGCTTCTCACTCCGGTGCAGTGCAAGCACGGTTAGCACGGGTCTCCTTGGTTGCGTGAGGAGACAGAGTCAGTTCGGGATACTTTAAATAAGGCAATGGAGAGAAGACACCAGCAAGAAGCATAGGAGCAGTTGATACTGGCTGTCTCCTCACAAGGTCAGTGGTCAGGAAGAGGCTGGAAAAATTAGGGGAGAAGGAGCGCTTGATGGAACTGAAGGAAGCTGCTCAGGGACTGCCTAAGAATGTGAGGCCAACAGAGGTCTTTCCTATGGAATTTGAGTTCACGGTTTCCCACATTACAGGCCCAAAAAAGGGGGCGAAGAAGGAACTCAAGAAAAGATACAGCCTTAGATCTGCAAATTTCCCACTAACAGGATCAGTGGAGGGTGAGAGCAAGGGATTGTCGAAGGGGAGTAGTGTGTTGATCAGGAAGCTGGTGTCTATGTACTCCAAGAACTCTGAAATAAAAGAGTTATTGAAGAGGGGACGGGTGATAGCTGAGAAATCCGGGAAATCACTGGTAAACCAAGCAGTCAAGAATATTAAAGTTACACCTTCCCTAAGGTCCTTTTTAAGGTAAAGTCAAGTGAGGAAATCCAGTCCTTGAGTCTAGGTCAAACAAAGAGAAGAATTATTGAGTCGGAGGAGACAGGTGCCAAAGTTAGAGGTTGTGATATGGAATCTGACAGATATTAGCAGTAGGGAAATAGAGTAGATGGGAGCCCAAGATGTCTTTGTACTGACAGGAAACCGATATGCCCCTCTTATGGAACAAGATTCAGAGGAACTGGAGGGAGTGAATGACTTATCTTGCAGCAGGACCAATGGGATCCAATTTAAAATATAGGTCATTCAAGCCGACAGTGTGGTCCCCTTTTGGTCAACATTGTTTGATTAAATGAGGGGCACTCCACTACCACCATCCTGGAGCGAGTCAACTATCTCCCTGATCATATAGTCAGGTAAAAATACTTTTGAGTGCCAGTCATACTGCCTAGTTTCATTATTAAACAGTGACTACAAGGTTTTTATAACTTGGGTTCGGAGGGACATTCTGAGAGGTACTGCGGAAGATTTATAGCTCCCTGACAGTAAGGGGGTCAGTGAATGGGAACCTATCTCCAGTGGTTAGAATTATGAGAGGAACCAGGCAGGGATACCCCATATCTCCACTGTTGTTTAATATATATATAGAACTGGTGGCTCAAAGTCTAAGGCTGAATAAAGATATAGCTCTGTTTTCATGGAGGGAGGTCACAAAGAAGATAGCTCTTCACATGAATGATTTGATGATATACACCTTTCAGAACTTCTCAGGATACACAGGTTAATGTGTCCAAGTCAGAGGTTATGACATGGAACCTAGAGTGGAAAGGTGGTTATAGTAAAGAAGTAATAAGATGTATAAAGATAAACATAGTCCGAGCTTTGGACAGGCTTGCAAAAGAAAATCTAAAGACGGTAGGCAAGGATTTAGATAGAGTGATGAGAAAGTGGCAGGCTCTACCCTTATCTATCTACGTTCAAGTGAGCATGGTAAAGATGTCGGGCCTGATTCACAGAACTAACTTACGTCAAAAACGTAAAGTTAGTACTTTTTAGTATTCACAGAATGAACTTACTCATTTCGGTATTCACAGAAGTTAGTAGTCCTAACTTTAGGACTCCTAAATGCCTTCTGTGAATACCAAAAGTCTTAAAGTTAGGATTTTTCTCAGTTTAGGAGTAGTAAAGTTAGGACTCCTAACTTCAGGACTCCTAAATGCCTTCTGTGAATACCAAAAGTCTTGAAGTTAGGATTTTTCTCAGTTTAGGAGTCGTAAAGTTAGGACTCCTAACTTTAGGACTCCTAAATGCCTTCTGTGAATACCGAAAGTCTTGAAGTTAGGATTTTTCTCAGTTTAGGAGTAGTAAAGTTAGGACTCCTAACTTCAGGACTCCTAAATGCCTTCTGTGAATACCAAAAGTCTTGAAGTTAGGATTTTCTCAGTTTAGGAGTCGTAAAGTTAGGACTCCTAACTTTAGGACTCCTAAATGCCTTCTGTGAATACCGAAAGTCTTGAAGTTAGGATTTTTCTCAGTTTAGGAGTAGTAAAGTTAGGACTCCTAACTTCAGGACTCCTAAATGCCTTCTGTGAATACCAAAAGTCTTGAAGTTAGGATTTTTCTCAGTTTAGGAGTCGTAAAGTTAGGACTCCTAACTTTAGGACTCCTAAATGCCTTCTGTGACTACCGAAAGTCTTGAAGTTAGGATTTTTCTCAGTTTAGGAGTAGTAAAGTTAGGACTCCTAACTTTACTACTCCTAAACTGAGAAAAATCCTAACTTAAGACTTTCGGTATTCACAGAAGGCATTTAGGAGTCCTAAAGTTAGGACTACTAACTTCTGTGAATACCGAAATGAGTAAGTTCATTCTGTGAATACCAAAATGAGTAAGTGTATTCTGTGAATACCAAAAGTACTAACTTTACGTTTTTGACGTAAGTTAGTTCTGTGAATCAGGCCCGTCAATCCTGCCTAAACTCACCTACTTGTTTAGCAATATCTCCTTTACGTTTGATAAGAAAACTCTAGCCAAGATTCAAGAAAGAATAACCACTTTCACCAAGGGTATAAGACTATCATGGAAGAAGCTTAGAAGGAGATTAGGTAAGGGTGGCTAAGCTCTTCTTGACCTCCAGCTTTACTACTGTGTGTTTGAAATGAAGAACTGGAGGACGTTGTTTTGTTCACCCAGATGAGACATGTGTGGGTACTATACATGAAGCAATGGTAGCAAACCTAACGAAAGAGGGTTTTCTCTATAAATTTGGTGCCTCTAAGTTTAAAAAAAGTAGGTTGAAATGCTTAAGGTCTGCTAAGTTATGGTTTGAATTTAGGATGTGATTAGGTATACCATACTATAACAACATGCCACCAATATGGGACTCCCCAGGAACCCCAAAGTGTTTGGAGGACTGCCTGGCTGGCCAACTGAGAGATACTGGGATCAAAAGATGTGGGCAGCTAATGCAGGGAGATAAGATGCTGTTGTGGGATGGCTGTAGAATGCTTGTAAGATCTGGCATGTCAAGATTCAAATACTATCAGCTGTCCACATGGTTTAAGACCCAAGACTGGACTAACTGTGAACTTAGCATCATATAAAATGGAGTTGCAAGATGTCTAGATAAGGAAGAAGGAAGTAGCCAAGTTGTATCGAAACCTGTGAAAGGCGGCAGAGGAGAGTATGAGTCCAGCATGCCATGCGTGGGAAGGATACTTACCCCATGTGAAGTTGGAGGAACTTTGGCAAGTACCCTTAAATTTGTTATTTTCTACAGTTAAATCTGCCCCATTTAGAAGCAATCATCTGTTCATTCTCCACAGAATTTACTGGGCCCCTCAGAAGCTTGCAAAGTTCAGTAAAGACAAGAATTCCAAATGTAAAAAAAGCAAGATGACATATGTATTTTAGCTGTTCAAGATTCACTCAGTTTTGGCAAAAAGCGGGTAAGATGATTTCTGACATTTTGGGATAAACTGTAGATGTAAGCCCAACTTTGATATTCTTTGGGGGGCTGGGGAAAAATTATTGGGAGGGACAAGAACTACCTGGAGCATGATAAATTGCTGTTTTACTTGATTCTGCTGGCAAGAAGGGAAACACGGAGGAGGTTGTCCTAGACGGAGTCCCCATGTGGGTTAAATGGTGGGGATTGATAAAATATGTGTGTAAGTTGGATAAAAAGTCAATGTGCAATAGAGGAAAATCATTAAAATCCCCTATCTGGGATCTGATTGCAAAACCTAATGGTGAAGGGAACATCCAATGATTATACCTCCATTGTTATTTACAGTGCAATAGCCCCCCCTTTCAGTAAAGACTGTACTGGTTCCTGACTAAACTGTCTGTGAGCATGAGAGGTGGCAACCGTTAGGGTACTCGCACACTTGAGGTGATATGTGGGCAAGAAAAAAAAAGAAACCAAACACAATATGACTGCCCAAGTCAAAGCTCCCACATCTTAAAGATGCTGAGTAAGATTTTCAAATGGCTCTCGGTCAGCACCTGGAAATCCATCACTCACATCCTAGTCACAAGCAAGCTGGACTTCAAAACATCCTCAATGCAGGGATCAACAAAAAACTCACCAGCAAGCTGTAGACCATTCAGAACTTGGCAGTCAGAATCACTCTCAACCTCCCAAACTGCACCTGCAAAGCTCCATCCGCTCCCCATTCACAAACAAGCACAATTCAAACTCCTCACCCACACTTTCAAGGCACTGTATAACATTGGCTGAGCATACCTCAACAATCTCATCTACTTTCACAAACCTTCCAGACACACCTGCTCATCTGAGCTCCTAGTTGCACAAATCCCACCGGTATGGAAAACAAGATCTTGTGATTGGGCCTTCTTGTACATTTCTCTTAAAGTATGGAATGACCTGTTGTTACACATAATTGCCTCCTCCTCACTTCTTGAATTCAAGAAGAAGCTGAAGACCTGGCTTTTCGACTAGTCCCACTAGGTCCCAGGTGTGTCTAGACTTACACTTGCTCACTGCCATGATATCATGCTGGATGATATTGCCTTCTACAAATCTGCATAACATAAATCAACATAACATAACGTAGATCCGGTGGGTTACCAGAACCACAGTATTTGGAAGTAGTCCATTTTTCAACTATAAAACAATGAACATCCAATATTTGCACTCACTTTGGAATTGTCCTGTCCCCCAGATGTTGAGCAAGAACTATTTATCTTACTCTTCAGTCTGAATTTCGGTCACCCCCTTTATACATTCCCTTGTCATTCACCAGTAGCATTTTATTTTGGGGAAGGACCATATGATATGGAAGAAGCACCCAACCTGATTACAGCCTCTTGCACATCAGTCTGTGTCAATTTTCCCAATTTGTTTCAGTGATATTCTGGTAGAGAAGTATCTGACCTCAGGTGAATGAGTCTGAATTTCGATCATATTGCTATCTTGCAAGGGGCTCTTAACTCCTCCCATTCTTCCTCCTCGAGATCCCCAATCCCCTATGCCCACTTCCCCATCAGCATTTACTTTTAGCAAGATGATTATCTTTTTTGGATATATATATATATATATTCACTGAAAAAACCACAGGTTTCAGGGACGTTATAGTTAGTTGGACATTTCACTCGTACAAAACCAGAGAAATTAGGCCGTTATAGTTAGTTGAGCTAACTATAACTCGCGCCCCGCAATGCACTGCTGATGACGTCAGATATTACATCATTCATGACATGGTCAGTGATATCACTGATGACATCACAAATGACATCACTGATGACATCATCCAGTGACTGTGTGTTTCTGTAAAGTTTAAATATGTTTTATATATATATATGCCAAGTTTTTTTGAAGAATGAGTGGGTGTATAAGTGTCTGAATGGATGATTTAGTAGGTGCGTGACTGACTGTATAGGTGAGTGATTAACCGTGTCTTACTGAATGCATGCGTTAGTCACTAATCTGTGTGAATGTCTGTATCAGTCTGTCAGTTGGTGTGTAAGCAGCTGCCTGGGTTGGTGAGTAGCTACATGAGTGTCTATATGGGTTATTGATTGGTTGTCTGAGTATCTGTATGGGTGCCTGAGTGTCTGTGTGGGTGGGTGAGGGGTGTGTGACTCTGTGCATAGATGTGTGAGTGGGTGATTCACTGGGAGTATGGGTTCAAGAGTCCATCAGTGAAGGGCTGTATGGGTGGGTGAGTGTGTGTATGGGTCTGTTGGTTAGTGAATGGATGTCTCAGTGGTACTTGTGTGAGTAACTACATATGTAAAAAGCAGTATGTGTGTGTATAACTGTATAGGTGAGTAAATGGGAGTGTGATTGATTCTTTGCATGACTGACTAGGTGTGTGAGTAACTCTATGGATGAGTGGCGGTGTGTGAGTGGCTGTATGGGTGAGTGTGTGCTTGTATCAGTGATTGTATAAGAGAGTATGTTTCTGTTAGTATCTGTATGAATAAATGAGGTGGTGTGTGTATAACTGTATAGGTGAGTAAATGGGAGTGCAATTGATTCTTTGCATGACTGACTAGGTGTGTGAGTAACTCTATGGAAGAGTGGCGGTGTGTGAGTGTCTGTATAGGTGTATGAGTGCATATGATAGTGCTGCATTGATGAGTGACTGCATGTATGAGTGACTGTATGGGTGAATGAGTGGATGTGTGTGTAGACCTAGGAATCAGTGAGTGGGTATGTAGTAACTGGTATTGGTGTGTCTATGGTTTCGAAAATGGTAGTCTGTATTTTAGAGTGGGTGTATCAAAGGTTATATAAGGGTATGAGGAGGTGCATCAGATTATCACATAGATGATGTCATCAGTGATGTCATCAGTAATGTCATTTGAGATGTCATCAGTGATGTCATCAGTGATGTCACTGACCATGTCATGAATGATGTAATATCTGACGTCATCAGCAGTGCATTGCGGGGGCGCGAGTTATAGTTAGCTCAACTAACTATAAGGGCCGAATTTCTCTGGTTTTGTATGAGTGAAATGTCCAACTGACTATAACTATAACTATAAAACCTATGGGTTTTTCAGTGAATTTCAAAGGTTTTTAAATGCTAATTTCTAACTATAAAGTCCCTGAAACCTATGGTTTTTTGTGAATTTCAAAGGTTTTTTAAATGCTAATTTCTAACTATAACGTCCCTGAAACATATGGTTTTTTCAGTGAATTTCAAAGGTTTTTTAAATGCTAATTTCTAACTATGCCTACAGAGGTAGGACATGTGCAGAAAGAGGAAGAAAAGTGCAGAAAGAAGCAAGAGAAATGCAGAAAGAGGCAACAGAAGTCCAGAAAGATGAAGAAAGGTGCAGAAAGATGCAAGAGATATGCAGAAAGAACCAACAGAGGTGCAGAAAGAGGCCTTGTGGCAAAGTCATCCTGTGCCCCCAACTTTGTGCTGACTGGTACTGGTGGTAACTGACTCTGACTAACCAGGCCCGGAGCCAGTGCTATGCTGAAAGACACTTAGAATACAGTGAAAACACCTACATACACTAGGGCACACTATGGGTTGGGGTACCCCTGTGATTGGCATGACCTCCCCTGTAAGGCCCTAGTACATAATAGGGCAGGGGGATTAAAACTACCTCTAAGTCAGAGGTGCAGAAAGAGGCAAGAGAAGTGCAGAAAGAAGCAGGCAAGAGAGGTGCAGAAAGAAGCAAGTGAAGTACAGAAAGAGGCAAGAGAGGTGCACAAAGAGGCAACAGAGGTGCAGAAAGAAGGAAGAGAAGTACAGAAAGAGGCAAGAGAATTGATGAAAGAAGAAACAGAGGTGTAGAAAGTAGCAAGAGAAGTGCAGAAAGAGGCAAGTGAGGTGCAGAAAGAAGCAAAAGCAGTGCAGAAAGAACCAATAGAGGTGCAAAAAGAGGCAAGAAGAGTGCAGAAAAAGGTAGGAGAGGTGCACAAAGAGGCAAGAGAGGTACAGAAAGAGGCAGGAGGGGTGCAGAAAGAAGAAAGAGAAGTGCAGAAAGAAGCAACAGAGGTGCTGAAAGAGGTGCGAAGGGTGCAGAAAGAGCAAGAGAAGTGCAGGAAAAAGCAACAGATGTATAGAAAGAGGCAAGAGAGGTGCAGAAACAGGCAGGAAAGGTGCATAAAGAGGGAAGAGGGGTGCAGAAAGAGGCAAGAGAGGTGCAGAAAGAGGGGAGAGGGTTGCAGAAAGAGGCAAGTGAGGTGTAGAAAGAGGAAACAGCGGTGCAAAAAGATGCAAGAGATGTGCAGAAACAAGCAAGAGAAGTGCAGAAAGAGGCAAGAGAATTGCTGAAAGAAGCAACAGAGGTGTACAAAGAAGCAAGAGAAGTGCAGAAAGAGGCAAGTGAGGTGTAGAAAGAAGCAAGAGCAGTGCAGAAAGAACCAACAGAGGTGCAAAAAGAGGCAAGAGGGGTGCAGAAAGAGGCAAGAGAAGTGCAGAATGAGGCACTTGAGGTGCAGAAAGAGGCAAGAGAGGTACAGAAAGAGGCTTGAGAAGTGCAAAAAGAGGCAAGAGAAGTGTAGAAAGAGGCAAGAGAGTTGCAGAGGGAAGAGAGTGAGGTGCAGAAAGAGGCAAGTGAGGTGCAGAAAGAGGCAAGAGAGGTAAAGAAAGATGCAAGGGAACTGCAGAAACAGGCATAAGAAATGCACAAAGAGGCAAGAGAGGAGCAGAAAGAGGCAAGAGAGGTGTAGAAAGAAGCAAGAGAAGTACAGAAAGAGGCAAGTGAGGTGTAGCAAGAGGCAAGAGAGGTGCAGAAAGAGGCAAGAGAGGTGCAGAAAGACGCAAGAGATCTGCAGAAAAAAGCAACAGAGGTGCTGAAAGAGGCAAGTGAGGTGCAGAAAGGGGCAAGAGAAGTACAGAAAGAGGCAAGTGAAGTGCAGAAGAAGACAGTTAGGTGCGGAAAGAGGAAGAAAGGTGCAGAAAGAAGCAAGAGAAATGCAGAAAGAGGCAAGAGAGGCACAGAAAGAAGAGAGGTTTGTGCACCATTAGTACCAGTTTAACACCCACATTTTGCAACAAGTAACACGTGACCATTCCATCTTTGCAAAGGGCCTTCCACCATGCTGTAACACACGACTCTGCTTTTTCGGGAACATTTGGGCCGTTTGAGCTAGAAACAAGGCTTTTTTTGTTCAAATCTGCAGATTAGGCAGCAGATGATGGAATATTTGGCAAATGCGTAAAATGTTTAATTATGTGAAAATTGGTGCAGCCGAACAGTCACATAATTCCAGTGGCCCTGCTCATACCTCCGACTAGGTCCAGAAGTGCTCCTCAGTGGTTCCTTCTTTTATTGTGTCTCATTGAATTTATAGTTTACCTTCTATGGAAACGAGGAAGACTAAACCTGAGGTTACCATTCCACAACACAGACTACAATACCACATAATTACTCTCCAAAACACATAATCCCACTCCACAAAATTCCTATACACTAAATACCACATACTTTCTATTCACATAATTTCACTGCACAACTTACCACATAATTCCACTACACACAACGTACATTCACTCTACACCAAAAACATTAGTAAAAACCTTTTACATTTACAAGGCCAATAGCTCTAACTCTCGCAAATGCAAAACCTATTACATTGCAAATGCTTCTTTAACTAGTAGTCACGTTTACAGAGTGGTGAACAAAGGGTGCTGGGCCTCCGACCAGCACTCAGGAATTCCGCTGCGTAGGGCTTACAGGAGGTATCAGGAGGGCTTCTTACCCCCAACGTCCCTCAGGAATAAAGTGGACTTCATCCCCCATCCCGTAGTCTGCCAGGAGGCACGTTTGCATAGTGGTGGAGAAAGGGGGCGTGGCCTCCGAAGACATCTTAGCAATCCCACTGTGTGGGACTTACTGGAGGTAACAGGAGGGGTTGTTGGCCCCTAAGGATATCCTTGGGGGGCAACTACCCCTCCTATTACCTCCAGTAAGTCCCACACTGCAGGATTGCTAAATTCTCATAGCAGGCCACGCCCCCTTTGCCCACCACTCTGCAAACACGCTCCCTGGTGCGCTCTTGGATAGGGATTGAAGTCCCCTTCACTGCTGGGGGTCCTTTGGGGCCAACTAGCCTACCTCTTACCTCCAGTAAGCCCCACACAGTAGGATTGCTGAGAGGTGGACACAGACCTCACCCCTTTCTCCACCACTCTGCAACCGCGCCTCCTGGCGCACTCTTGGTTGGGGAATGAAGTCCCTTTTCCTCCTGAGGGTACCTGGGGCCAACTAGCCCTCCTTTTACCTCCAGTAAGCCCCATACAGCTGGATTGCTGAGAGTGCTCAAAGGCCACGTCCCCTTTTTACACCACTCTGCAAACGTGGCTCCAGGCGCACTGCTGCTCGGGGGATTAAGTCCACTTGTGTCCTGAGGTCCTCAGGACACAAGTGGACCTCATCGCCCCACCAGCAGTGCGCCAAAGAGGCGTGTTTGCAGAGTGGTGTAAAAAGGGGCGTTGCCTCGGACTACCTTTCAGCAATCCCACTGCGTGGGGCTTACTGGAGATACCTGGTGGGCTAGTTGGCACCCATGGACCCTCTGGAATGAAGGGGACTTAATCCCCCAACCCAAAACGTGCCAGGAGGCGCGTTTGCACAATGGTGCAGGGAGGGGGCGGGGCCTCCCACAATGCCGGCTTTTCTTTTTCTTTTGTTTTTGGAAGGGGGGCTTTGTGGCCCCCCTTCCCTTAATTATTTTTGGGCCCTGGTGACCCCATCCCCCAGGGCCTCAGCATTTTATCAGTTTTAAAAAAAACGGGAAAGGGGCCGCATGGCCCCCCTTCACTGGGCCACTTCAGGCCCCAGGGACCTCATCTCCCGGGGCCTGGCCAGCCTGGAGCTTTTTGGGGGGAGGGGGGCCACATGGCCCCCCTTCCCTGGGCGACTATTGGCCCCGTGGACCCCATCCCCCAGGGCCTGGCCTCTTTTTTTATTTTGAATTATGGGAGGGGGGCCATGTGGCCCCCCTCCCCTCGGCAACTACTGGCCCCGGGGACCCCATCCCGGGGCCAGCCCTCAAGTTGGGGACTGTGGGTGGAGCCCTAATGCCCCCACTGTCCCTGCTGGATCCCCGCCTCCTGCGGGAGCCGGCATTGCTTTTGGGCAAGGGGAGCTGCTAACATGCAGCTCCCCTTGCCCAAGAGCAATACTGCTTTGCTCCATGGAAGCGAGAGCAGGTACCCCCCTGTGCATAATTAAATAAAGCCCCGGGGAGGTGGCGGTCCCCGGAGCTTGTGAGGGCCTGGGAGGCCATCCACCCCTAATTAAACAAGCCACAGGGAGGTGGCAGTCCCTGGGGCTGCGGGGCCTGCGCAGCCCCCGCATTTATTACATATTGCCCACTAGACCTGGCCCACCTGGGGGCTTATTAAAACGAAGCGTGGGTAGCTATAGTTAGGACCTTGTTTCTATTCAAAAAGTGTTTTTTCTTTTGCCAATATCTTTGGCGCCGTTTGACAAATCTTCGTGAAATTTTCAAAACTAATGACCAGTTCCGGTCAACGCCTGTCTTGAATGTTTCAGGGTGATTCGTCAAGCGGGGGCCGAGAAAAAGGGGGTCCCAAAACATTTTTTCCCCATGTTAATTTCCATAGGAGATTTTGGAACAGGCTACAGCCCAAACTGCTGAACGGGATTACACCAAATTTGGCAAAAAGGTAGCTCTTGGTTCAGAAAGCGCACTGTTTTTAAAATGGTGTAAATCCGTTCAGTAGTTCCTGAGAAATAAAAAAATAAAACTTTATATATCTGAGCACTGAGGAGGATTCGCGAATCCTCCTGAGAACAAGCTTAATTTTGATTAACTGCCAACACTCCAAATCAGAATGTGTTGGCAGCCATCTTGTGACTCGGTAACTGAGTCACAAGAAAACAGTAAAATAAAGGTTAAAAATCAAGAAAAGGGGGCAGGGTAGAAACACCCTGAGCCCCTAGGCCTGCTCAGGGGGTCCCACAAGGACCCCCACGGCCCAAAAAAGCATTTAAAAAAAAAATCAGCTGAATTAGCGCTGGGTGCGCGAATCCGACCAAGCAAATAAAATAAAAATGAAGCGCGGTCTCCCATGCTTCGTTTTAATGAGCCCCCGGGTGGGCCAGGTCTCGGTGGCAATATGTAAATATATGCTGGCCGCGTAGGACCCCACAGCCCCGGGGACTGCCACCTCCCCAGGGCTTGTTTAATTAGGAGTGGGGGAGTCTCCTAGGCCCCCCCGAGCCCCGGGGACCACCACCTACCCACGCAGCCCCAGGGACCACAACCTCCAGGGACTTTGTTTTTTTGTGGGTGGGGGGCCTTGCGGACCCCCCAAACCCCGTGGACCGCCACCTTCCTGGGGCTTTTGTTAATTATTTGCAGGGGGCCTCGCAGGCCCCCCCAAGCCCCGGGGACCACCACCTCCCCAGGGCTTCAAACATGATGGGACGGGGGCCGCGAGGCCCCCCTCCTAGAGCCCTAGATTGCCCTGGGGACCGCCAGCCCCCAGGGCCGGCGCCTGCAATGTCCCAGGGTGCCCAACCCCTGGACATTGCCATTTGCAATGGCAGGGCGGGAGCATGGCTCCCACCCTGTCATTGCAAACTTCTGCTTTGCCTCATGGAAGCGAGAGCAGGAAACTTGCTCTCGCTTCCATGGAGCAAAGCAGTATTGCTTTTGGGCAAGGGGAGCTGCATTTTAGCAGCTCCCCTTGCCCAAAAGCAATGCCGGCTCCCGCAGGAGTTTGGGAGACGGCAGGGACCGTGGGGGCATTGGGCCTCCCCCCACGATCCCCAACTTGAGGGCCTGCCCCGGGGGATGGGGTCCCCGGGGCCAATAGTGGCCCAGCGAAAAGGGGCCCCCCTCACATAAATAAAAAAAAAAAGAGGCCAGGCCCCGGGGGATGGGTTCCCTGGTGCCAAGAGTGGCCCAGGGAAGGGGGGCCATGCGGCCCCTTTCCTGTTTTTTTTTTTTTTAAACAGATAAAATGCTGAGGCTTTGGGGAATGGGGTCCCCAGAGCCCAAAAATAATTAAGGGACGGGGGCCAGACAGCCCCCCTTCCAAAAACAAAAGAAAAAGAAAAGCCGGCGTTGCGAGAGGCCCTGCCCTCTCCCTGCACCATTATGCAAACGTGCCTCCTGGCACATTTTGGGTTGGGGATTAAGTCCCCTTCATTCCTAAAGGTCCCTGGGGGCCAACTAGCCCACCAGGTACCTCCAGTAAGCCCCACACAGTTGGATTGCTGAGAGGTGGTCTGAGGCCACGCCCCTTTTTACACCACTCTGCAATCACGCCTCTTGGCGCACTGCTGGTGGGGCGATGAGGTCCTCTTGTGTCCTGAGGACCTCAGGACACAAGTGGACTTTATCCCCCAAGCAGCAGTGTGCCAGGAGCCACGTTTGCAGAGTTTTGTAAAAAGGGGGTGTGGCCTTTGAGCACTCTCAGCAATCCAGCTGTATAGGGCATACTGGAGGTAACAGAAGGGCTATTTGGCCCCCAGGGACCCTCAGGAGGAAAAGGGACTTCATTCCCCAACCAAGAGTGCACCAGGAGGTGCGTTTGCAGAGTGGTGGAGAAAGGGAGTGTGGCTTGTGTCCACCTCTCAGCAATCCCACTGTGTGGGGCTTACTGGAGGTAAGAGGAAGGTTAGTTGGCCCCAAAGGACCCCCAGCAGCGATTGGGACTTCAATACCCATCCAAGAGCGTACCAGGGAGCATGTTTGCAGAGTGGTGGGCAAAGGGGGGGTGGCCTGGTATGAGAACTTAGCATTCCTGCTGTGTGGGACTTACTGGAGGTAATAGGAGGGGTAGTTGCCCCCCAAGGATGTCCTGGGGGGCCAACAACCCCTCTTGTTACCTCCAGTAAGTCCCACACAGTGGGATTGCTAAGATGTCTTCGGAGGCCACGCCCCCTTTCTCCACCACTCTGCAAATGCACCTCCTGGCAGACTACGGGATGCGGGATGAAGTCCACTTTACTCCTGAGGGACTTTGGGGGTAAGAAGCCCTCCTGGTACTTCCTATAAGTCCTACAGAGTGGAATTCCTGAGCGCTGGTCGGAGGCCCAGCACCCTTTGTCCACCACTCTGTAAACACGACTACTAGTTAAAGAAGCATTTGCAATTTAATAGGTTTCGCATTTGCGAGAGTTAGAGCTATTGGCGTTTTAAATGTAAAAGTTTTTTACTAATGTTTTTGGTGTAGAGTGAATGTATATTGTGTGTAGGGGAATTATGTGGTATGTTGTGCAGTGAAATTATGTGAATAGAAAGTATGTGGTATTTAGTGTATAGGAATTATGTGCAGTGGGATTATGTGTTTTGGAGAGTGATTATGTGGTATTGTAGTCTGTGTTGTGGAGTGGTAACCTCAGGTTTAGTCTTCCTCGTGTCCATAGAAGCTAAACTATAAACTCAATGAGACACAATAAAAGAAGGAACCACTGAGGAGCACTTCTGGACCTAGTCGGAGGTATGAGCAGGGCCACTGGAATTATGTGACTGTTCGGCTGCACCAATTTTGACATAAGTAAACATTTTCTGCATTTGCCAAATATTCCATCATCTGCTGCCTAATCTGCAGATTTGAACAAAAAAAGCCTTGTTTCTAGCTCAAACGGCTCAAATGTTCCCAAAAACATTTGGAAGGCCCTTTGCAAAGCTGGAATGGTCACGTGTTACTTATTGCAAAATGTGGGTGTTAAACTGGTACTAATGGTGCACAAACCTCTCTGGTTTCTGTGCCTCTCTTGCCTCTTTCTGCATTTCTCTTGCTTCTTTCTGCACCTTTCTTCTTCTTTCTGCACCTCACTGTCTTCTTTCTGCACTTCACTTGCCTCTTTCTACATTTCTCTTGCCCCTTTCTGTACCTCACTTGCCTCTTTCTGCACTTCTCTTGCTTCTTTCTATACCTCTCTTACCTCTTTCTGCTCCTCACTTGCCTCTTTCTGTACTTCTCTTGCTTCTTTCTACACCTCTCTTGCGTCTTTCTGCACCTCTGTTGCCTCTTTCTGCACCTCACTTGCTTCTTTCTGCACCCCTCTTGCCTCTTTCTGCACCCTTTTCCCCTCTTTCTGCACCTCTCTTGCCTCTTTCTGCACCCCTGTTCCCTCCTTCTCCATCTTTCCTGCCTGTTTCTGCACCTCTCTTGCCTCTTTCTGTACCTCTGTTGCTTTTTTCTGCACTTCTCTTGCTCTTTCTGCTCCCTTCGCACCTCTTTCAGCACCTCTGTTGCTTCTTTCTGCACTTCTCTTCCTTCTTTCTGAACCCCTCCTGCCTCTTTATGTACCTCTCCTACCTTTTTCTGCACCCATCTTGCTTCTTTTTGTACCTCTGTTGGTTCTTTCTGCACTGCTCTTACTTCTTTCTGCACCTCACTTGCCTCTTTCTGTACTTCTATTGCGTCTTTCTACACCTCTGTTGCTTCTTTCAGCAATTCTCTTGCCTCTTTCTGCACTTCTCTTCCTTCTGTCTGCACCCTTCCTGCCTCTTTCTGTACCTCTCCTGCCTCTTTGTGCACCTCTCCTACCTCTTTCTTCACCCCTCTTGCCTCTTTTTGCACCTCTATTGGTTCTTTCTGCACTGCTCTTGCTTCTTTCTGCAACTCACTTGCCTCTTTCTGCACTTCTCTTGCTTCTTTCTACATCTCTGTTACTTATTTCAGCAATTCTCTTGCCTCTTTCTGTACTTCTCTTGCTTCTTTCTATACCTCTGTTGCTTGTTTCAGCAATTCTCTTGCCTCTTTCTGCACTTCTCTTCCTTCTTTCTGCACCCCTCCTGCCTATTTCTGTACCTTTCTTGCCTCTTTGTGCACCTCTCCTACCTTTTTCTGCCCTCTTCTTGCCTCTTTTTGCACCTCTGTTGGTTCTTTCTGCACTGCTCTTGCTTCTTTCTGCACCTCACTTGCCTCTTTCTGCACTTCTCTCACTTCTTTCTACACCTCTGTTGCTTTTCAGCAATTCTCTTGCCTCTTTCTGCACTTCTCTTGCTTGTTTCTGCACCCCTGTTCTCTCTTTCTGCACCTTTCCTGCCTGTTTCTGCACCTCTCTTGCCTCTTTGTGTACCTCTTTTGTTCTTTCTGCACTTCTCTTGCTCTTTCTGCACCCTTTGCGTCTCTTTCAGCACCTCTGTTGCTTCTTTCTGCACTTCTCTTCCATCTTTCTACACCCCTCCTGCCTCTTTCTGTACCTCTCTTGCTTCTTTGTGCACCTCTCGTACCTTTTTTCTGCACCCCTCTTGCCTCTTTTTGCACATCTGTTGGTTCTTTCTGCACTGCTTTTGCTTCTTTCTGCACCCCACTTGCCTCTTTCTGCACTTCTCTTGCTTCTTTCTACACCTCTGTTGCTTTTTTCAGCAATTCTCTTGCCTCTTTCTGCACTTTTCTTCCTTCTTTCTGCTCCTCTGTTGCCTCTTTGTGCACCTCTCTTGCCTCTTTCTGCACTTCACTTGAATCTTTCTGTACCTTTCTTGCCTGTTTCAGCACCTCTGTTGTTTCTTTCTGCACTTCTCTTGCCTCTTTCTGCACCTCTGACTTAGAGGTAGTTTTAATCCCCCTGCCCTATTGTGTACTAGGGCCTTAAAGGGGAGGTCATGCCAATCACAGGGGTACCGCATCCCATAGTGTACCCTAGTGTATGTAGGAGTTTTCTAAGTGTCTTTCAGCATAGCACTGGCTCGGGGCTGGTTAGTCAGAGTCATTTACCACCAGTACCAGTCAGCAAAAACTTGGGGGCACAGGATAACTTTGCAACAAGGCCTCTTTCTGTACCTCTGTTGGTTCATTCTTCATATCTCTTGCTTCTTTCTGCACCTTTCTTAGTCTTTCTGGACTTCTGTTGCCTCTTTCTGCATTTCTCTTGCTTCTTTCTGCGCTTTTCTTCCTCTTTCTGCACATGTCCTACCTCTGTAGGCATATTTAGAAATTAGCATTTAAAAACCTTTGAAATTCACTGAAAAAACCATATGTTTCAGGGACGTTATAGTTAGAAATTAGCATTTAAAAAACCTTTGAAATTCACTGAAAAAACCTTAGGTTTCAGGGACATTATAGTTAGAAATTAGCATTTAAAAAACCTTTGAAATTTACTGAAAAAACCACAGGTTTCAGGGACATTATAGTTAGTTGGACATTTCACTCGTACAAAACCAGACAAATTTGGCCATTATAGGTAGTTGAGCTAACTATAACTTGCGCCCCCGCAATGCACTGCTGATGATGTAAGATATTACATCATTCATGACATGGTCAGTGACATCACTAATGACATCACTGATGACATCTCAAATGACATCACCGATGACATCACCGATGAAATCATCCACGTGATAACTGATGCACCTCCTCATACCCTAATATAACCTTTGATACATCCACTCTAAAATACAGACTACCATTTTCGAAACCATAGACACACCAATACCAGTTACTACATACCCACTCACTGATTCCTAGTTCTACACACACATCGACTCATTCACCCATACAGACACTCATCAATACACCACTATCATATGCACTCATGCACCTATACAGACACTCACACACCGCCACTCTTCCATAGAGTTACTCACACACCTAGTCAGTCATGCAAAGAATCAATCGCACTCCCATTTACTCACCTATACAGTTATACACACATCACCTCATTTATTCATACAGATACTAACAGAAACATACTCTCTTATACAATCACTGATACAAGCACACACTCACCCATACAGCCACTCTCACAATCACTCACTCTCACATAGTCATTTATATACTCCAACACTCACATATGCTGCCTTTTACATATATAGTTACTCACACATGTACTATTGAGACATCCATTCACTAACCAACACACCCATACACACACTCACCCACCCATACAGCCCTTCACAGATGCACTCTTGAACCCATACACCCAGAGAATCACCCACTCACACATCTATGCACAGAGTATCACACCCCCTCACCCACCCACACAGACACTCAGGCACCCATACAGATACTCAGAAAACCAATCAATAACCCATATAGACACTCATGTACCTACTCATCAACCCAGGCAGCCGCTTACACACCAACTGACAGACTGATACAGACATTCACACAGATTAGTGACTAATGCATGCATTCAGTAAGACATGTTTAATCACTCACTTATACAGTCAGTCACGCACCTACTAAATCATCCATTCAGACACTTATACACCCACTCATTCTTCAATACACCTTGGCATATATATATATATATATATATATATATATATATAAAACATATTTAAACTTTACAGAAACACACAGTCACTGGATGATGTCATCAGTGATGTCATTTGAGACGTCATCAGTAATGTCACTTACCATGTCATGAATGATGTAATATCTGACACCAACAGCAGTGCATTGCGGGGGCGCGAGTTATAGTTAGCTCAACTAACTATAACGGCTGAATGTCTCTGGTTTTGTACGAGTGAAATGTCCAACTAATTATAACGTCCCTGAAACCTGTGGTTTTTTCAGTGAATTTCTAAGGTTTTTTAAATGTTAATTTCTATCTATAACATTCCTGAAACCTATGGTGTTTTCAGTGAATATATATATATATATATATATGACAGCCACAGTCCTGAATAGATCTCGCTCTAGATCTAAAAAGCAGGTACGGACCACAAATGCGGTAAAAAACTTCTTCTTTATTTAGTGCAGATTATCAAAGTGCGAGTGCAAGTCTATCCAAAAGCAAGTGCCCAGCATGACGCGTTTCGACTGCCCAACGGCAGTCTTGATCACATGACGCGCTGGACCTATCAGTGCATATATATAGTGAAATATTTACAAGCACATGATGCATTTCATCCAATTAATAGTAGACTGAATTGTAGACTTATAATGAGGTCAAAAAAGCGTATATAATATCATTCACTTTGTTAATATACATTACAATTGTACAATCTTATGAAGATTTAATAATTACGACATAATGCCTACATTCAAGCTTAGTGCTTTTAAATATATGTCGTACAACTGAATATATGCTATATATCCCAATTTTTTTTAAAACTTACTCTTTAAACTTTGTTCTTTAAAATAAAAATTATAGCGTAGTGCTGTAATTATCTTTAAAAAATCTTCCAACAACTGCAATGTAATTATCTATTTCTGGCCTCCTACAGTATTAGTTTTCAAAGTCAAAAACTTAATATATTCAGTCTTTAAATTAAACAACGACAATGTGCAAAATATGCAAAAAGTGCTAAAGTGAAAGTGCAAAGTGCAAATATAAATATATAAACACAATTCATTACATAGCAGCATTCTAATGCAGACGTCCCCTACATCATTTCTAAATTAGGATCTCCTGTCTTGCTTCATAATTTGATTTTGGCATACTTCCTGTCTTCCAATTATCCCATTCGTTTTATCTAATAGGAAAAAATATATACAATGTTGTATTTTATATTAATTCAAAATTTACAAACAGATATTTAACCAATCAACAACCCTCCGGTTGTTATTTCTATAGTATTCAATGTATACCAAAAATTTACAGCAAAACCAACATACAGTAAATTCAAATAAAAATTATTATTAAATTGAATTTTGATTAAAATCAAATTTAAATTTAAAATTCCCAGGTATGAACCAATTTCATATTTGCATATTATCAATCTGGTAAGTCGAGGCCTAAAACCAGCAAGAATCCCGCAAAACCAAATAAAACCGAGAATTCTCAGATAAAACCTGTACATATAGAATAATGGACATTTGAGATGTTTTCAAAAAAACCTCAGGTTTCAAAAACCGGCCACACCCTCCACTAAAACCAGATTAAAATCTAGGAAAACCCAGACTAAAAACTAGTGAAAGGAAAGAGATAAAACCAATTTAAGAAACAAAACCGAGTATTCTCTTTTACAACCCAAAACCTCAACATGATTTATAAAAAATTGTGTAAATCATCACTATTGTTGAGGCCATTCGGCATTTTGGTGTCAAGTAACATAATAAATTCGGATTCCATTTGTCTGAGTCTTTTTTCTCTATTGCCCCCTCTGATGTTTTTGGGGACTGAGCTGATAACATAATATCTGAGATCATTAAGATTATTTTTGTGTACTAACTTAAAATGTCGCGCCACGGGATAGTTAGGGTCAGAATTAACCACTGCTCTAAGATGTTGCCATATCCTGTTAAAAACTTGCAGTTTGGTACTACCTACATATAAGAGGTGACATGTACACTCTAAAATATATACAGCATGATCTGTTCTGCAAGTATAATGTCCTTGTATTTTAACTGGTTCTAAACTAAAAGCAGTGACATATTCTGAAACATTTTTGCCAAATTTACAAGCCCGGCACGAACTGCACTTGAAGAACCCAGATCTTGCAGATAACCAATTTTTCGAAGTTATTACCTCTGGCGGTCGCCAGTAGATAGTTATAGTTAGGACCTATTTTCCATAGGAAATCCGCGACATTCTATTTGAAATAACTCTTGCGTCGGTTGACGAATCTTCGCGAAATTTTCAAACTTTATGGCCCGCTCCGGTCCGCTCCTACCCTGAAAGTCTCAGGGTGATTCGTCAAGCGGGGGCCGAGAAAAAGGGGGTCCCAAAACGTGTTTTCCCCATTCATTTTCCCATAGGAAACTTTAGACACGGCTACAGCCCGAACTGCTGAACGGAATTACACCAAATTTGGCAAAGAGGTAGTTCTTGGTTCAGAAAGAACCCTTTTTGTTAAATGGTGTAAATCCGTTCAGTAGTTGCTGAGAAAATCAAAAGTTAAAGTACATATATATCTATGGCCCGTCGGATTCGCGCACCCTCCCGATCACGAGCTGTCTGCTAATTGGCTGTCAACACTCCAAACCAGGAAGTGTTGGCAGCCATCTTGTTCCTCGGTAGAACCGAGGAACAAGAAAGCAGTAAAAAAAGTGTGCAAAACGCACAAAGGGGGCAGGGTAGAAACACCCTGACCCCCTAGGTCTGCCCAGGGGGTCCCACAAGGACCCCCTGGGCAGAAAAAAGATTTTTTTTTTTTTTTTTAAATCGGCAGGATGCGCTCAGGGAGCGCGAATCCTGCCGAAAAAAAAGAAAATCGAAGGGCGGTCTCCTGCGCTTCCATTGTATTGTGCCCCCGGGTGGCCCAAGTCCCGGGGGCATGGTGGGGGGGTTAAATTTATGTATGGGGGCCTCAAAGGGCCCCCCAAGCCCTGGGGACCACCACCCCCCGGGGCTTTCTTTTTAAAATGGTGCGGGAGGGCTCTGAGCCCTCCCGCATCCCCTGGGACCACCACCTCCCCGGGGCTTCTTTTTTTTTTTACTTTTTGCTGTGTGGGGGGGCTCGAGGCCCCCCACACGCCCGGGACCGCCACCTCCCGGGGCACTAACAAATTAAAATGGGGGTCCGTTTTGGACCCCGAAGCCCCGGGGACCACCACCTCCCCGGGGCTTTGCTGATGTGGGGAGGGGGCCGCGCGGCCCCCCTCCTGGAGCCTGTGGTGGCCCTGGGGACCGCCACCCCCAGGGCCGGCTCCTGCAGTGTCCCGGGGTGCCTACCCCGGGACACTGCTGTTTGCAATGACAGGACGGGAGCCTCGCGGCTCCCGTCCTGTCATTACAAACTGCTTGGATATTGGAAGAGAGAGCAGGGAAACCTGCTCTTGCTTCCAATATCCAAAGACAATTGCTTTTCCACACAGCCCCCCTTCAGGGGAAAAAAAAAAACAAAAAACAAAAAAACGATCGGGCTGCAGGCCCTTCCTTCACCACTCTGCAAACGCGCCCCCTGGCGCGTTTGCAGATGGGGAAGTAATTCCCCTTGAATACTGGGGGTCCCTGGGGGCCAACTAGCCCACCAGGAACCTCCAGTATGCGCCAGGGGCTGCGTTGCAGAGAGGTGTACAGAGGCCACGCCCCTTTATACACCTCTCTGCAACGCAGCTCTGTGGCGCTTTTGGAGGTACATGGTGGGCTAGTTGGCCCCCAGGAACCCTCAGGATTCAAGGGGACTTAATCCCCCAACGTAAAACGCGCCACGGGGCGCGTTTGCACTGTGGTGATGGGTGGGGGCGGGGCTTCAGGTGACATGTGTGCAAACAGGCCCCGTGGCGCGATTTAAGATGGGGAATTAAATCCCCTTCAATCCTGAGGGTCCCTGGGGGCCAACTAGCCCAACAGGTACATCCAGAAAGCGCCACAGAGCTGCGTTGCAGAGAGGTGTAAAAGGGGTGTGGCCTCTCTACACGTCTCTGCAACGCAGCCCCTGGCGCATACTGGAGGTTCCTGGTGGGCTAGTTGGCCCCTAGGGACCCTCATGATTCAAGGGGACTTAATCCCCCAACTTAAAACGCGCCACGGGGCGCGTTTGCACAGATGTCACCTCAGGCCCCGCCCCTACCTTCACCATTGTGCAAATATTCCTCTAAAATCTGCCGAACTACGAATTCGGATTTACTCACCTGTTATCAGGAGAGACCTCAGTGCTGCATCTTTCAGCCCAGTACTAATCCTGAAAAGTAATTTTAACCGTACTTACCAGTAACTTGAATTTCCTTCCATAGGATATCATTGCCTGCTTTTTGCTGAAAAAGTTTCTAAGTGTTGATTTTTGAAACATACAAATATTCCTCTAAAATCAGCCGAAATACGAATTCTGATTTACTCACCTGTTATCAGGAGAGACCTCAGTGCTGTATCTTTCAGCCCAGTACTGGTCCTGCAAAGTAATTTTAACCGTACTTACCAATAACTTGAATTTCCTTCCATAGGCTAACATTGACTGGTTTCACTTGGAAATTCTTCTAAGTGTGGAGTTTTGGAACTTTAAAATATTCCTCTAAAATCAGCCGAAATACGAATTCCTATTTACTCACCTGTTATCAGGAGAGACCTCAGTGCTGCATCTTTCAGCCCAGTACTGATCCTCAAAAGTAATTTTAACCGTACTTACCAGTAACTTGAATTTCCTTCCATAGGATATCATTGCCTGCTTTTTGCTGAAAAAGTTTCTAAGTGTTGATTTTTGAAACATACAAATATTCCTCTAAAATCAGCCGAAATACAAATTCCGATTTACTCACCTGTTATCAGGAGAGACCTCAGTGCTGTATCTTTCTGCCCAGTACTGGTCCTGAAAAGTAATTTTAACCGTACTTACCAGTAACTTGAATTTCCTTCCATAGGATATCATTGCCTGCTTTTTGCTGAAAAAGTTTCTAAGTGTTGATTTTTGAAACATACAAATATTCCTCTAAAATCAGCCGAAATACGAATTCCGATTTACTCACCTGTTATCAGGAGAGACCTCAGTGCTGTATCTTTCAGCCCAGTACTGGTCCTGAAAAGTAATTTTAACCGTACTTACCAGTAACTTGAATTTCATTCCATAGGCTAACATTGACTGGTTTCACTTGGAAATTCTTCTAAGTGTGGAGTTTTGGAACTTTAAAATATTCCTCTAAAATCAGCCGAAATACGAATCCAGATTTACTCACCTGTTATCAGGAGAGACCTCAGTGCTGCATCTTTCAGCCCAGTACTGATCCTCAAAAGTAATTTTAACCGTACTTACCAGTAACTTCAATTTCCTTCCATAGGATATCATTGTCTGCTTTTTGCTGAAAAAGTTTCTAAGTGTTAATTTTTGAAACATACAAATATTCCTCTAAAATCAGCCGAAATACAAATTCCGATTTACTCACCTGTTATCAGGAGAGACCTCAGTGCTGTATCTTTCAGCCCAGTACTGGTCCTGAAAAGTAATTTTAACCGTACTTACCAGTAACTTGAATTTCCTTCCATAGGCTAACATTGACTGGTTTCACTTGGAAATTCTTCTAAGTGTGGAGTTTTGGAACTTTAAAATATTCCTCTAAAATCAGCCGAAATACGAATTCCGATTTACTCACCTGTTATCAGGAGAGACCTCAGTGCTGCATCTTTTAGCCCAGCACTGACCCTGAAAAGTAATTTTAACCGTACTTACCAGTAACTTATATTTTCTTCCATAGGAATCCATTGTCTGGTTTTCAGCTGAAAAGTTTCAAAGTGTCAATTTTCACAAACTACAAATATTCCTTAAAAATTGCCTGTATGACTTAAACGCATTCTTTCAACTGTTTACAGGAGATGCACCAGTGCTGGATCCAGGATCCAACACTGAGTAAGAAAAAGTAAAGATAACAGTTTTTACCTGCTAAGTGAATTTCCTTCCATAGGATAACATTGGTGATTCTATGAGAAAAAGTTTCTAAGTGTCAACTTTTAAAATACAATAATATTCCTTAAAAATCACTACTGTAACCAAAACGCTTTTACTCAACTGTTTACAGGAGATGTCCCAGGACTGAATCTAGGATCCAGTCCTGTGGTTAGAAAAGTAATCCATAAAGTAACTAATTGCATTTAACTAGAAATTCACATTGAGCTGAATGTTGCATTGTGTTTGAAAATGTGTTGCCCATTGCAACAACTGTAACTACTGTACTTAAAAGTCTATTGCCTATGTGCAAAGTATTTAAACTAAAGTAATTCATTCTGAGAAAGTATTTTTGTAATGTATAATGTAATTACAATGTAATTTAAAAAATAAAATATGTAAAAAAAAATGTTTCTAAAAATGTAGTAAATCAGTATGAAAAAAATAAATATAACAATTAATACATTTAAAAATTGTCATTTACAAAACCTTTGAAATTCACTGAAAAAACCGTAGGTTTCAGACATGTTATAGTTAGGAATTAGCATTTAAAAAACCTTTGAAATTCACTGAAAAAACCATAGGTTTCAGACACGTTATAGTTAGAAATGAGCATTTTAAAAACCTTTGAAATTCACTGAAAAAACCATAGGTTTCAGGCACGTTATAGTTAGAAATTTGCATATGAAAAACCTTAGAAATTCACTGAAAAAACCACAAGGTTTTAGGGACAGTTATAGTTAGTTGGACATTGCACTCGTACAAAACCCGTGAAATTCCCCCGTTATAGTTAGTTGAGGTAACTATAACTCGCGCCCCCGCAATGCACTGCTGATGACGTCACATATTACATCACTCATGACATGGTCAGTGACATCACTGATGACATCACTGATGACATCTCAAATGACATCACTGATGACATCACTGATGACATCATCCATGTGAGAATTTAATGCATCTTCTCACACCCTAATATAAGTTTTGAAACACCCACTCTAAATTACAGACTGCCATTCTCAAAACCATACACACTCCAATACCAATAAGTACATACCCACTCACTGATTCTTAGGTCTACACACACACATCTACTCACTCACCCGTACAGTCACTCATACTTACAGTCACTCAGTACAGGACTATCATATGCACTCATACACCTATATAAACACTCACACAACGCAACTCATCCATAGAGGTACTCACACACCTAGTCAGTCATGCAAATAATTAATCACACTCCAATTTACTCACCTATACAGTTATACACACCAGCTCACTTACTCATAAAAATACTAGCACATTCTTACGCTCCTATGCAATCACTGATGCAAGCACACACTCATCCATATAGCCACTCTCACAATCACACACTCTCACTTATAGCCATTTATATACTCCAACACACATATATACTGCCTTTCACATATGTAGTTACTCACACATGTACCACTGAGATATACATTCAATCACTAACACACCCATACACACACTCACCCACCCATACAGTCCATCACAGACGCACTTTTGAAACCATGCACCCAGTGAATCACCCACTCACACATCTATGCACAAAGTCACACTCACCCCACCCACACAAACACTTAGGCACCCATACAGATACTCAGAGAACCAATCCATAACCCATATAGACACTCATTTAGCTAGTCAGAAACCCATGCAGCTGCTTACACAACAACAGACAGACGGATACAGACATTCACACAGTTTAGTCACTCACCCATGCATCCAGTAAGATACGTTTAATCACTCACTTATAGACTCAGTCACGCACCTACTAAATCATCCATTCAGACACTTATACACCCACTCATTCTTCAATACGCCTTTCCCTATATATATTAAACATATTTAAACTTTACAGAAACACACAGTCACTGGATGATGTCATCAGTGATGTCATCAGTGATGTCATTTGAGATGTCATCAGTGATGTCATCAGTGATGTCACTGACCATGTCATGAGTGATGTAATATGTGACGTCATCAGCAGTGCATTGCGGGGGCGCGAGTTATAGTTACCTGAACTAACTATAACGGGGGAATTTCACGGGTTTTGTACGAGTGCAATGTCCACCCTAACTATAACTGTCCCTAAAACCTTATGGTTTTTTCAGTGAATATATATATATATATTATCAACTGGCGGTCGCCAGTAGATAGTTATAGTTAGGACCTATTATCCATAGGAAATTCGTAACATTCTATTCCCAATAACTTTGGCGTCGTTTGACGAATCATCGCGAAATTTTCAAAACTAGTGGGGTGCTCCGGTCAGCTCCTGTCTTGAAAGTTTCGGGGTGATTCATCAAGCGAGGGACGAGTAAAAAGGGGGTCCCAAAACGTGTTTTCTCCATGTTAATTCCCATAGGAAATTTTAGACACGGCTACAGCCCGAATTGCTGAACGGAATTACACCAAATTTGGCAAAAAAGGTAGCGCTTGGTTCAGAAAGTGACCTTTTTTTTACATGGTGTAAATCCGTTCAGTAGTTGCAGAGAAATTCAAAAAATAAGAGTCCAAAAATCGATTTCCCATAGGAAACTTTATGCAAGGCTACAGCCAAAACTGCTGAACGGAATTACACCAAATTTGGCAAAAATGCAGTTCTTGGTTCAGAAAGCACCCTTTTTAAAAATGGTGTAAATCCGTTCATTAGTTGCTGAGAAAATCAAAAATAAATGTTTCGATATTTATGGCCGTGGTGGATCCGCGCACCCTCCCGACCACGAGCTGCATGCTAATTGGCTGTCAACACTCCAAACCAGGAAGTGTTGGCAGCCATCTTGTGACTCGGTAGAACCAAGTCACAAGAAAAGAGTCAAACAAACGCGAAAAAAAGGAAAGGGGGCAGGGTAGAAACACCCTGACCCCCTAGGCCTGCTTAGGGGGTCCCAAAAAAGCATTTTTTTAAAAACAAAAATCGGCAAAATGCGCGCTGGATCCGCGGATCCGGCCGCAAAAAAAAGAAAAAACGAAGCGCGGCCTCCCGCGCTTCATTACTAATTAGCCCCCGGGTGGGCCAAGTCCCGGGGGCAGTGAAAAAAAAAGTGTGGGGGGACCCCAATCCCCCCACACTGCCCCGGGACCGCCACCTCCCCGGGGCTTGAATAATGAGATGCGGGGGGCACGCAGACCCCCCACTGCCCCGGGGACTGCCACCCCCCGGGGCTTGTTTTTTTAAAGTTTGGGGGGCCTCTAAGGCCCCCAAGCCCCAGGGACCACCACCCCCCGGGGCTTTCATTATTTATAATAGCGGGGGGCACACTGCCCCCACGCAGCCCCGGAGACGCCACCCCCTGGGGCTTCATTTTAAAAAAAATACATGTGTGGGGGCTCGAGCCCTCCCACACGCCCGGAGACCGCCACCTCCCCGGGGCACTTCAAATGTAAATTTGGGGGTCCGTTACGGACCCCGGGGACCACCACCTCCCCGGGGCTGTGCAGATGTTTGGAGGGGGGCCGCGCGGCCCCCCTCCTGGAGCCCTTGATGGCCCAGGGCCGGCTCCTGCAGTGTCCCGGGGTGCCCACTGCTGCCGGGACACTGCTGTTTGCAATGACAGGGCGGGAGCCTCGCGGCTCCCGCCCTGTCATTGCAAGACTGCTTTGCTTCATTGAAGCGAGAGCAGGGAAACCTGCTCTCGCTTCAATAAAGCAAAGCAGAATTGCTTTTCCATAAGGGGAGCTGCATGTCAGCAGCTCCCCTCGTGGAAAAGCAATGCCGGCTCCCGCAGGAGGCGGGGAGCCGGCGGGACCGTGGGGGGATTGGGGACCCCCCCACGGTCCCCAACGAGAAGCCAGGCCCCGGGGGATGGGGTCCCCGGGGCCATGAGTGGCCAAGGAGGGGGGTCACGTGGCCCCCCTCCCCCATAATATTCTTTTTTTTTTAAACGCAAAGGCCGGCCCCGGGGGATGGGGTCGCCGGGGCTAAAAATGGCCTGAGGAGGGGGGGCACGCAGCCCCCCTCCAATTTTTTTTTTTTTTTTTTTAAAACAATGGCCATGCCTCGGGGGATAGGGTCCCCGGGGCTAAAAATGGCCTCAGGAGGGGAGCCACGTGTCCCCCCTTCAGTTTTTTAAAAAAAGGAACCAAATAGGGGTCAGGCCCTGGGGGATGGGGTCCCCAGGACCCAAAAAAAGGGAAAAGAAGGGGGGCCACACAGCCCACCATCTAAAAAAATAAATAAAAAAAGAAGACCGGCATCGCGCTGGAGGCCCCGCCACCTCCCTGCAGTACTCTGCAAACGCGCCCCCTGGCGCGTTGTAAGATGGGGAACTAATTCCCCTTGAATACTGGGGGTCCCTGGGTGCCAACTAGCCCACCAGGAATCTCCAGTATGCGCCAGGGAGCTGCGTTGCAGAGAGGTGTTCAGAGGCCACGCCCCTTTTTACACCTCTCTGCAACGCAGCTCTGTGGCGCTTACTGGAGGTACCTGGTGGGCTAGTTGGACCCCAGGGACCCTCAGGATTCAAGGAGACTTAATCACCCAACTTAAAATGCGCCACGGGGTGCGTTTGCACAGTGGTGAAGGGAGGGGGCGGGGCCTGAGGTGAAATGTGTGCAAACATGCCCTGTGGAGCGTTTTAAGTTGGGGGATTAATTCCTCTTCAAACCGGAGGGTCCCTGGGGGCCAACTAGCCCACCAGCTACCTCCAGTAAGCACCACAGAGCTGCGTTGCAGAGTGGTGTAAAAAGGAGCGTGGCCTCTGAACACCTCTCTGCAACGCAACTCTGTGGCGCTTACTGGAGGTACCTGGTGGGCTAGTTGGACCCCAGGGACCCTTAGGATTCAAGGGGACTTTATCTCCCAACTTAAAACGGCCAAAGGGCGTGTTTGCACACATGTAACCTCAGGCCCCCCCTCCCTACACCAGTGTGCAAACACGCCCCATGGCGCATTTTAAGAGGTAGTTTTAATCCCCCTGCCCTATTATGTACTAGGGAGTTACAGAGGCCTCTTTCTGCTCCTCTGTTGGTTCTTTCTGCACATGTCTTGCTTCTTCCTGCATTTTTCTTCGTCTTTGTGGACTTCTGTTTCTTTCTACATTTCTTTTGCTTCTTTCTGTGCGTTTTTTCTTCTTTCTTCACATGTCCTACTTCTGTAGGCATAGTTACAAACTAGCATTTGAAAAACCTTTGAAATTCACTGAAAAAAACCATAGGTTTCAGGCACGTTATAGTTAGAAATTAGCATTTAAAAAACCTTTGAAATTCACTGAAAAAAACCACAGGTTTCAGGGACGTTATAGTTAGTTGGACATTTCACTCGTACAAAACCAGAGAAATTCGGTCGTTATAGTTAGTTCAGCTAACTATAACTCATGCCCCCGCAATGCACTGCTGATGACGTCACATATTATATCATTCATGACATGGTCAGTGACATCACTGATGACATCACTGATGACATCTCAAATGACATCACTGATGACATCACTGATGACATCATCCATGTGATAATTTGCTGCATCTTCTCACACCCTAATATAACCTTTGATACACCCACTCTAAATTACAGAGTGCCATTCTCAAAACCATAGACACTCCAACACCAATAACTACATACCCACTCACTGATTCTTAGGTTTACACACACATCCACTCACTCACCCATACAGTCACTCATACTTATGGTCACTCAGTACAGGACTATCATATGCACTCATACACCTATATAGACACTCCCACACCGCCACTCATCCATAGAGGTACTCACACACCTAGTCAGTCATGCAAATAATTAATCACACTGCCATTTACTCACCTATACAGTTATACACACACCAGCTCATTTACTCATACAAATTCTAGCACATTCTTACGCTCTTATACAATCACTGATACAAGCACACACTCATCCATACAGCCACTCTCACAATCACACACTCTCACTTATAGCCATTTATATACTCCAACACACACATATACTGCCTTTCACATATGTCATGAGTGATGTAATATGTGACGTCATCAGCAGTGCATTGCGGGGGCACGAGTTATAGTTAGCTGAACTAACTATAACGGCCAAATTTCTCTGATTTTGTACGAGTGAAATGTCCAACTAACTATAACGTCCCTGAAACCTGTGGTTTTTTCAGTGAATATATATATATATGTATATATATATATATATATATATAACCTACTGGCAGTCGCCAGTAGGTAGTTATAGTTATGACCTAGTTTCCATAGAAAAAGTGTTTTTGATTTGCCAATATCTTTGGCGCCGTTTGACGAATCTTCGTGAAATTTTCCAAACTAATGACCAGCTCCTGTCTTGAACGTTTCGGGGTGATTCGTCAAGCGGGGGCCGAGAAAAAAGGGGGTCCCAAAACTTGTTTTTCCCATGTTAATTTCCACAGGAAATTTTGGAACAGGCTACAGCCTAAACTGCTGAACGGGATTATACCAAATTTGGGAAAAGGTAGCTCTTGGTTCAGGAAGCGCCCTTTTTAAAATGGTGTAAATCCGTTCAGTAGTTCCTGAGAAATTGAAGAAATAAAACTTTATATTTCTGAGCACTGAGGAGGATTCGCGAATACTCCCGAGCACAAGCTTAATTCTGATTGACTGCCAACACTCCAAACCAGAATGTGTTGGCAGCCATCTTGTGACTCGGTAAAACCGAGTCACAAGAAAAAAGGAGAAAAAAGGATAAAAGCAAGAAAAGGAGGCAGGGTAGAAACACCCTGAACCCTAGGCCTGCCAACAAGAGCATTTTTTTTTATAATTTCAGCCGAATTCGCTCTGGGTGCGCGAATCTGGTCGATTGTTTTTTTTTTAAAACGAAGCACAGCCCTGCCAAGTACCACTATCAGGCGTTAGACTAACGCATTGTAGTGCTGTTGTCTGCAATACCGCACGATAATGCATTAGTCATGCTTATCGAGCTCCCTGCCACAATGTGAGAATCACGAGGCACGTCTAAAAATACAGCCTCACATGCAGTGTATAATCTGTGCACGATGTGCCTGCCAAGCAATTTAGCCTGCTGACGGGCCTCGGAGACGTTGCTATGGTGACCCGGCATAGCCAGATACATTTTTCAAACAACGTGCCAAAATTGTGCTCCCTCTGGAGGCCCCCTTCCGGCCTTTCTGAGACACAGGCAGTTGTGACTATTGGATTATCCGGCGTGGGTGGGAACGTTAAATTTTGAGTCCATGAGGGTGATGGTGTTTTTTAGACATTTCTCTGCTTTAGAAATACTTATGAGCATTTTTTGTTTTGGTTTCTTTGGTGACCTGTAGATTCAGAGGTAACTTCGGATCTGCTAAAACCCCAAAGTATTTAACCTTAGTGAGGCGTATGTAAGTTTACTCGAGAAGTGACTTTGATGTTTCTGGATATCTGCTGACCCCTCGCAAGCAAACCGACGGCTTGGGCATCACCATCAGCCACCCGTGGATGAGATACCTTGGTTCCCGGGCCTCTAGCTCCCCAGCCTTCACATCAGCCACTGCATCAGCGAGGGGATCTTTGACTCTGACGTGTTCCCTGGCTTCTCCGGCAGCTTCTTCCCCTATGCCCAGACCCCCAGCGTGCACTTCCCGGTGGCGACTGGCCTCTCCGAGGTACGTGACTTCTGTTTGCAATAGCGCAACCCACATCAAAATCTGTCACTACATACCTGTAGTCATCTTGGTAAGTACATTAGCCCATCGAGCTAGCTTTCAGAGATTGCAGGCTGCGCATATGTCTGCAGCAGAATAGTAACCTGGCATCCACAGGTTATGCGCAGATAACTCCTGTACCTGCATTTACCCATTGAACTAATCCCATAAGTATTTAAACTGGTGACCTGCCGGTTGTACATATTTCAGAGTGATGTGGGTTAAAGAGAGAACTTCAGTCAGAGCATTAATCCACTGAAATGTTGTATAGCCACGCAAGTTTAAGTATTTATTTCACGCCGTGTAATATGTGTGTACGGCATTCAATATAGTGAAACACCTACATGAGATAATTTTGGGATTTTTGTAGGTGCAACGGCATTTAGCAAAGCTATATTTAAGGGTTGCAATAGATTTTCTGTTATATTTTTCTAATAAGGGGCTTTTATTAGTATAGGGCCCACTGTATTCTTTCTGATCTGGTGACGAATAAAAGACCCAAGTAATACGGTCTGACCACATGCCTCTTACCTTATGCAGATGCATGTATAAGCCACTTTAACCCACTGCGCTACCTTTCTGACATTGGACGTGAGGGCCTGACTATTAAACTGACTCTGACTCGTCTCTGCAAGTCTTTCATAGGCTCTGGTGTATTGTGCTATCTTTCTTCGTGCGCAGACAAATCGATTTTAAGGAGACGTATGGCTGCACTTGCAATTTGAAAATATATTTTGAAAACTAGTAAAAAAGGTGAGTTTGATCTCATCTACAAGCATCATTCACTCCTTTTTCTATTGTGTACTTTGGGAAGAGTTTCCGTGGCTCCTTCTGCTCACAGCGCTTTCACCTGCCTTTGTGTTCAAGTCGGCCCGGTGACTCAGTGGACTAAGGTGCGCTCTAGATGAACATTTGGTCATAGATTCCTCTCACAGCGGTGCACAGCCTTTCATCTTCATGAGGTGGATCAAAACACAGCATTGGATGCACACATGGAATCTGTTATCAGTGCCGAAGGTCCAATTTAATATCTGTGCCATCAAATAACATGATGCTGTGGCTTGTTACTGTACAAATAGATGCAATAACAACATTTTTACTGAAGACTGTATCCTGTTACTGGGTGAGGAGGGACTTGAGGTGGGTGGAATAGGGAAGGGAATGGTTTTGGGAGGTGGGTGGTCAGAAACAAAGTCCATCCCAGGTGTGCCTTTGGATTTCCTTTATTTCCCTCTTCCTGTCCTGATTTTTGGCCTGTAAATATTTGCTTTGCAAATGCTTGATCAAAACACAATTTATCCAATCTTGAGTTTTGAGTCACAGAGGACTGCCATACGGTGTCTGTACATGGGGGCTCTCTGGGGGGCTCCCAGTGGGCACGCATTAAGGAGCCAATCAGTGCCCTCAATGGACAGCAGCAAACTCCATAGGGTGGGCAAACTACTGAAAAAGGTAGGTGCAGGGCAAAACAGCTCATGGGGTTCTTGTGCTAGCTTCAGATGTGTGTGCAGGGTAGGTGTTCGGGGTGACCAGCGTGCCTGCTGTGAAGGTCTGTGTATTTTTTGGGAGGGGTGGTCTATGTGTACACTGCAAATTATAGTTTCAAGTACTGCAGCTCAGGGGATATGTGTGCCTATGCTTTAATGTGTAAATACATCTTTCAGGGAACGTAGGGATGGGAACCTTGGTGAAAGAGCACAAGACACTTAGTGAGCCTGCTGGAAACAAAACTGCGTGTAAACTACAAGTTACAGGTTTGATTCCTTGCTGTTAGTGGAGTGGCTTTATGTGCCATCCATGAAGATCTGTGTATTCATCCCGCAGGACAAGAGTTTGAACCTGAGAAAGAGAGCAGGATGGTTGAAGTGACTGTTGCAATCATCTGTGTACAGAGAATGGGGGTTTGCTCTAACTGCTTCTGTAGCTAATGCAGCCTGGAACGTCTGTCCCCACTGCACCTGGTGCTGGTGCTTTGCAGCAGTTTTAAGATCTTAGAGTTTCTGGTTGCTCAAATGGGTGTAATTTCTGATATTTATATGTTTCTCACATCTTTATTGCTTGATTTTGCTTGCGAGAAAGTGTCACTCATAGTCATTAAATGTCACTCATAATTACACTGAAATTATGAAAATGTCACACATAAGCAATCTGTAACCTTGGCAGCTATGAAAGCGCTGGCTCCCACGCTTCGTTTCTTTAAGCCCCTGGGTGGACCATGTCCCGGGGGCAATGTTTTATTAGGTTGCAGGGGCCCGCAGGGGACCCCACAGCCCCAGGGACCGCCACCTCCCCGTGGCTTTATTTATTATATGCGGGGGCACGTGACCCCCGCAGCCCCGGGACCGCCACCTCCCCGGGGCATTTCACAATTATGGGCAGGGGGCCTTGTGAGCCCCCCCAAGCCCCGTGGACTGCCACCTCCCCGGGGCTCCAAACTAATTAGAGAAGTGTGGGGGGCTCCTGCCCCCCACACTGCCCTGGGGACCACCACCTCCACCACCACAGAAATTAGGGCGGGGGGCCTCACAGGCTCTATTCAAGCCCCGGGGACCGCCACCTCCCCGGGGCTCCAATCTAATTAGAGAAGTGCGGGGGGGCTCCTGTCCCTCCCCACACTGCCCCGGGGACCACCACCTCCCCGGGGCACTAAATATGTTAATACGGGGGTCACTACCTCCCCGGGCCTTTAATCTGTTGTGAGGGGGGCCACGCGGCCCCCTTCCTGGAGCCGTCCTTGGCCCTGGGGACCGCCACCCCCCAGGGCCGGCTCTGGCAATGTACAGACCCCCTCTGGCAATGCACGCGGCCCCCCTCCTGTAAAATAAAAATAAAAATAAATAAAAAGAGGCAAAGCCCTGGGGGAATGGGTCCCCGGGGCCAAAAATGGCCTCAGGAGGGGGGCCACATGGCCCCTCTCCTTTAAATGTTATTTTTTTTTTAATTAAAAAATTGGCCATGCCCCGGAGGATGGGGTACCTGGGGCCGATATTGGCTTGGGAGGGGGGGCCGCAAAGGCCCTTTCCCGTTTAAAAAAAAATGTTTTTAAAGAAATGGGTTAGGCCCTGGGCGATGGGGTCCTCAGGGCCCCAAAAATATTAAGAGAAGGGGGGCCACACAGCCTCCCTTCTAGCAAAAAAAAAAAGACAAGCCAGCATCCCGCCGGAGGCCCCGCTCCCTCCCTGCAAAACTCTGCAAACGCACCTCCTGGCGTGTTCTAAGTTGGGGGATTAAGTCACCTTGACTCCTGAGGGTGCCTGGAGGCCAACTAGCCCACCAGGTACCTCCAGTTGGCGCACTGCTGGTGGGGCGATGAGGTCCTCTTGTGTCCTGAGGACCTCAGGACTAAAATGGACTTCATCCCCCGAGCAGCAGTGCACCAGGAGGCGCGTTTGCAGAGTGGTGTAAAAAGGGGCGTGTCCTTCGACCACTCTCAGCAATCCAGCTGTGTGGGGCTTACTGTAGGTAACAGGAGGGCTAGTTGTCCCCAGGGAACCTCAGGAGGCAAGGGGACTTCATCCCCCAACCAAGAGCGCGCCAGGAGGCGCGTTTGCAGAGTTGTGGACAAAGGGAGCGTGGCCTGTGTCCACCTCTCAGCAATCCCACTGTGTGGGGCTTACTGGAGGTAACAGATAGGCTAGTTGGCCCCTAACCACCCCCAGTGACATTAATTCCCATCAAAGAGCGCACCAGGGAGCATGTTTGCAGACTGGTGGGCAAAGGGGGCGTGGCCTGCTATGAGAACTTACCAATGCTGCTGTGTGGGACTTACTGGAGGTAATAGGAGGGGTAGTTGGCCCCCAAGGTTCTCCTTGGGGGCCAACTACCCCTCCTGTTACCTCCAGTAAGTCCCACACAGTGGGATTGCTAAGAGGTCTTCGGAGGCCATGCCCCCCTTTCTCCACCACTCTACAAACGCACCTCCTGGCACATTACAGGTTGGGGATAAAGTCCACTATTCTCCTGAGGGACTTTTGGGGCCAAGAAGCCCTCCTGGAACCTCCTGTAAGTCCTACAGAGCGGAATTCCTGAGCGCTGGTCGGAGGCCCAGCCCCCTATCTACACTACTCTGCAAACGGAAATGCTACGTTATGTTAGCAATTAGCATTTAAAAAACCTTAGAAATTCACTGAAAAAACCATAGGTTTCAGGGACATTATAGTTAGGAATTAGCATTTAAAAAACCTTTGAAATTCACTGAAAAAATCACAAAAGCAATCATGCCAATAACACAGACACCCTTGCAGCAAAAATTGCCAATTTCTTTCTTATTTTGGCCTCAGGGACGATCCTCCTGAGTCGCCCCTTAAGGCCTAGTGGGAAAGGGCATCCGTATCCTGACCCATATATCATTTTTTTTAAAGTTCAAGTATTCTCAGGCAGCCTGCTGAGGCAAACCAAGCTGCAACATGGACATTATCAAAGAACTGTGCTCTCTCACAAGTCAGCCATCTCAGGTGATAACCATTTGCGAGTCTTAAAAGTCAAAGAATGTCTGACATGGCCTTGGTATATTTTTTAACTCTGTTGCTAGCTCTTTTGTTGGAGGGATTCTGCAGAGTCACAGAACTATGCTTGGGATCATAGAACCTTAGTAGGCAGGGACTGGGTCATCCTACCATCTTAGTACCCATGAACCAGGGACAGACTAGCTACAATGTCTCACTTGCCCTCCTAGTGACTCACAGAGGAACAAGTCATTAGACACCCCAGAACAGAACACTGCTGACCCTCTCAGAAATCACAGTAACAGGACACACCCTTTTGCTCTCACACTCATACTAGTCCACAATAAGATCTGACAGAGACATGAGAAATGTTTAAAATATTTATTTTAACTATCATGCTCTAGTATGCAGTATACGTGCCACAATAAGTAAAAAGATGCCTAATACAAATATGGTCAGCATAGTAAATCCATAAATCATAAAGGGAGCTGTCATGATATTAGACAGGGTAAGCTAAGCCCTCTACCCATCTACAGAAGCAAGGTGATTATATATCAGTTGATCTCTGGTGTTTGCAGCGGACCCAATACCTTAGCATGCACAGATGAAGGTTCTACATCTCAGGTGTAGTTGCGATCTTGTCTGTGTGTTTGCATGTCTGTGAATACCTATATGACAACAAGTACGTGTTCCCAAACAACAGCAGCATTTGTGTGTTTTGTCTATGTGCTAGAGCCTGACCAAAACAGAATGATAAGGGGCATTGTTGGTTGACCTTGTCTAGGGTGTTCAGACTAAATCCCAGGAAAAAACAAATGCAAAAAAAACAGTACGCTCTGTGTGAAAGTACAGTGTGGCACAAAGCAAAATATGTGTTCATAGAAACGTGTGCAAAGAAAAGTAAAGACTACAGCATGCTCATGCTAGCATAGGGAAAATGACAATGGGCCTGCACGGGACACATGACAATTTCACATGACCATTCATACTTTGCCACTAAGTGGCTTCTGCTTCTGACAGCTACTTTGATTTAAAGTAAAGCCATTGTGATCTTGGAGGGGGGCTGTGTGGTCATGCACTATAAATAGCTATAGAGCAGCTGTTCACTAAGTGTATGTAGCACAGGCACACACTCAACTTTCAAAGAAATGTGCTCAGTCAACACATTCTGGTATAGTTACCACCTATTCGGTGGGAAAGTTATGTCAACAATGGTTCAAACATTCCACACTGTCTGCAGTGAAGCAACATCTTTCTATCCTTTCCAAAAACATGAATTTATTAGATTTTCTTTTAGGTCTCAAATCTCCATGTTTGAAAAGATTTATACATGATACACATAATGAAATTTGGAAATTATCCCAGGTGGAAGCTGCTACACGTTTAAGACAAATGGATCAAGATAATCTGTATAAAGTGCTTGTTGTTGTTGATAATAGTATTACTATGTTGTCATCTCGCATTTACAATCTAAACAACATTGAGTCCTCTGATATAGATATTGTGCAGAGTGGCATGTCAACTCTGTACCATGGGCAAAGTCAGCTGAGATCTATTATGAAGTTTACCTGGACGCTTCAAACACTCAAAAATGGACGCGTTCCATGGCATTACTTGAATTGCAGCAATTTATTTCTGCCTTTAATTTAACACACAAACAGCAATTGATGGCCATGAAAGACACAACCTACATAATGCTGCATTTAGACAAATTAGAACTTCCATTCACCATAGCCGGAACTCCTTCGGCTGTGTGGTTCATACACGGAGTTATTTCTCTGCCTATTTCAACATTTCAATTCCCAGCTTGCATGAAACATTCCCACATAGAGATATATGAACTCCTTGGGAGCAGCTTCAATCATGAATTATGGTCACTTCCTTTTACATATTGTTGTGAATGTGCCAACAAGGAAGTTTTTATTACTGGAGAAGAATGCGACTCTACTGTCAGATATTCACTCATCTGTAAACATGTTAAAATTCACTGTGCATGTAATATTGTTTCATTGCCCAATTTGACCTGTTATTTAAAAGGAATCCCGGTTTCCACAATTCTCCCCCTTGTTACGACACTCTCTAATGGGAGTTTACTAATGCTTAGTAATCAAGATTGTTGCGGAATGCGAGCTGGAGCTCCGTATATTTTATCTGTTTTCCAGTTAGTCCCTTGTTGCAACAATGCATTGTTTCCCCTCTGCATAGGATCATAGATAGCTCATTGTGACCTTCCATTCCAACTTTGAAGTCAGACTTTAACTAGCTAAGCAGACTAAAGTATTATCATTCCAACAAGAAGTAGCTCTCACGTATGCTTGCGATACCTTCGAATTGCAGGTGGGCAATCATTGTTAAATACAACCTCTCCCTGCATTTTGGAGAATTAGTGCATCAATTTTTTTAATGTCTCTAGTACCGCTGGCCTCGCCCACTTTTTTAAAGGTGTAAGCTCTGGCCTTGTTAGTTTATTCCAAACTATCCTTGGAGTAGTCCTGGATTTTATCCCCTCCATTTTTTCCAGTGTCTTCGGAGGATTCCTGTTGCTGTAATTCCTCATTTGCGGCATTCTCATCCTGCCCTGCTTTTCCACAATGGATGTTTCTTTTGCATGCCCTTTGGAACTAGAACCGCTTGAACACTACCGTCAGTGTATGCTTCAGATCTTTGGAATATTTCTACTGTAAGAACTGGCACTTGATTGGCCCTTAAAATTTATGCCTACCTGGTTTATCTTCGTGCAACCCATATTCCACTGTCTCTTGTGCCCCTTTGAATGGACACTGGATATTTGCTTGCTTTGCAGATGCCCGCTGCCTTGGACTGCTGATGAGTCCCATTTTCGGGACTGTCCTTTAGGTTTGCGACTTCTACACAATGCAAGGTTTGAGCCACTCACCTTCGAAGAACCATGTGCCTCTGCACATGAGTCACAAGACGCCAGCTCTACTAACACGGTTGCAGATTGCCTGACGACTGTTTCAGCATCAACTGAGACTGAAGATCATGTTTGTTCTTTGCAGCTCATGACTTGGGCTTTTGACCAATCATCATATGCGGAGTCAGACTCCTTCATGGAGTCCTTAGCCTTTGAATTGGCGAGTGGCACAGTGGATTCCTACGAAACACCATGATTTTACTATTTTTCTAAAGTGTCATTGCTGTTATTGTTTTTGGTATAACTTAAATTCAAACTGAGCTTTGAGTTTGTTTATCTTCTAATTACATTTATATCATTTAATATTTTCTATTGTGCTATTATCCTGACCAAAGGGAGGGTGTTGTGTGTTTCCTGCATGGTCCATTTTCATTTTCTCTATGTTAGCCTAGTGGTAGACGTTGTAGGCTGCATTTCTTTTACCCATGCTACTACATATGAATGCACGCTTTTGTGCCATATTGTATTTTCACAGTGAACCTGCATATGTTTTTCGTGTTCTGTTCTTTTCCTGGGATTTAGTCTGAACACCATAGACAAGGGTAAATAACAATGCCCCTTGTTATTTTCTCTGGTTGGACACTAGCACCCAGACATAACATGAGACTGCAGCTGCTGTTTGTGAGCAAACATGTCTTGTCATATAACTGAGGACCGGAGTTCAAAACACACACACTGAGCGAAGGTCCTGAGGCAAGTTTACTGCGACAGGTGAGATGTAAAATGTCCATCCATGTATGCTAAGGTACAGGGTCCGCCACCAATCCCAGAGATCTTTGATATATAATCATTTAGCCTCAGTGGGGTGGGGGGTAGGCTAATCTGTCTTATAACATGACAGGTCTTTTTATAGTATATGGTTTATTAACAATGCTAGCGATATCTTTGCTATCCGTTTATTTTCTTATTGTGGCTCAAATACTGCATCTTAGAGCACAATAGTTTAAATAAATATTCTAAACTCCCTTTGTGTCTCTTGTTTATTTTATTGTGTACAAGTACGAGTGAGAGAGCAAGAGGGTGTGTCCTGTTACTGCGATCCATGAGGGGATTGAGAGTGTTGTGTTCTGGGGTGTCAACTCACTTGTTTCACTGGAAACGTTAGGAGGGCAAGTGATGCGCTAATGCTAGTCGGACTCGGTCTCATAGATACTGAGGTAGTATGGTGACTCACTCCCTACATGCCGATGTTCTATGGTCCCAAGCATAGTTCTGTTCCTGAGCAGAATCCCTTCAACACTACCTACGTGAAATAGCAAATCTCTCACTAACTTCAGGCCTTATTCCAGTGGCATGGAAACACACCATTGTAAAAGCACTTTTAAAAAACCAAATCTCGATCCAGTTGATCTAGCAAATTACCGTTCAATTTCCCTCTTGCTAGGGATAAGTAATATATTGCAAAAACATGTCAATTAATAATAATAATAATAATAATAATACAGACACTTGTAAAGCGCAACAGCTACCTCAAACAGAGGTGTCCCGGCGCTAAAGCGGACAGTAGTGCAACGATGGACAGCTAAAAGTCATGCCCCCAGGCCTTTAATCTGCCCTAAAGAGCCAGGTTTTAACCATTTTCCTGAAGAGGGTCTCTGTTTCTATGGTACGGAAGTTACTAGGCAAGGAGTTCCACAGATTTGCTGCACCGAGCATAAAAGATCTGCCCCCCATTTGAGCCTTCTTGAAACGGGGAATGCAAAGTACATTTTGTGAATTGGACCTCAAGGATCTGGACTGCTTATATCCACGTAGTCTGTGTTTTAGGTAGCTGGGACATTTACCATGCATGGCTCAGAATGCCAGCGTCAAGGCCTTAAATTTGATTCTTTTGGCCACTGGGAGCCAATGAAGCGCTTTTAGATGCGGAGAGACATGCTCGCGAAAAGGCACTCGCCTGATCAGTCTCGCAGCCGCATTTTGCACCATCTGCAGGCACTTAATCAGGTACTTAGGCTGACCCAGGTAAAGGCCGTTTGCATAGTCCAGCCTAGATGTCACTAAGGCATGTACTATGCTTTTACGGCACTCCTCTGGCAGCAGATGCAGACATTTCTCAGTTTACAGAAGCAAGTAGCTGTCACCTGACGTATCTGAGCCGAGAATGAGAGGTCAGCCTCCCACTTCACGCCCAGGTTTTTTATACAGTCTGCAGGGGAGGGTGGGGGACCCATTTCTATAGGCCACCAGAGATCCGGAGCTGGGGGTGGCTCTTTCCCGAAGAACAGCACCTCTGTCTTTCCTGCGTTGAGCTTAAGTTTGTTGTTGTTCATCCACAACGTAATGTCTTTCAAGCACCCCTTGAAACTCTCAAAGGCGACCTCGGTCTGCTCTTTAAAAGTGAAGACCATTTGGGTGTCATCCGCATAGGAGATCGCTTTTACCCCCCAGTTGGCTATCAGGGTGAACAATGGAGCCAGGTACAGATTAAACAAGAGAGGGCTCAGTGCTGACCCCTGGGGGACTCCAAACCAATTGAGCTCCATCAGAATTTCTTTAGAACCATGATATGTTGCACCCCATGCAGACAGGATGTTGCCCATATCATAGCTTTATTGACTGTGGTGGATGAGAAAAAAAGGCTGCTAGATTGAGGAGGATCTGCTGCAATTATCCTACTTGATCTTAGCTCCGCTTTTGACACAGTAAATCATAACATTATGGTAGCGAGGCCAGGAAGTGCTGAAATTGGTGGATCATCCTTAGCCTGGCTTATGTCTTTCCTGAAAGATAGAACCTTTCAGTTCTTTGAGGGAGATTGTACTTCAGAGAGCCTCTCAATTAAATGTGGAGTGAACCAGGGCTCATCATAGAATCCTACTCTTTTAATTAATACATGAGACCGCTGGCAGATATTGTTCTCCCTTTTGGGATTTTATTGATTTTGTATGCAGACTATACACAGCTGTTTTTTTTCGCTGTCAAAGACTGATGGCCTTGTATCCCCCCGTTCTTTGTCTAGAGAAGGTTGCCAAATGGATGGAGAGCTCTTACCTCCAATTGAATGGGAAGAAAACAGAGCTTATGCTCATGGGTAGCAACCCTAACCCATTTTTACATCTTGGCTGGCCTAACTATCTGGGTCCCCCTCCCATTCCAAAACCAGTCATTAAGAGTTGAGGTATGTGGCTGGATGAGTCTTTGAAATTCAACTCCCAAGCCATAAAATTAGCTGCTATCTGTTACATCAGGCTGAGGATGCTGCGTAATGTTCTTTCCTTTCTCCCCTTTACCTCTAAAAGATTGGTAGTTCAGTCACTCATCCTTTCTTGTCTGGACTATGGCAATTCACTTCATCTGGGACCTCTTAAAGCTAGTGTAAAGAAATTGCAGGTGGTTCAGAACTCTGCTGCTCACGATTAATATAACATACCAAGAAACGAGTGGCGGGTCAAGCTCTTCATTTCCTCCATCGGCTCCCTGTGACAGAGAGGATAAAATGTAAAACTCTTTGCATCACCCGTAGAGCACTTCTTGATAATGGCCCATCGATCTCTCGGTCTCTGCTCTTCCCTTATAGACCGAGTAGATCCCTGCACTCCTCTAACGCTCATTTAACTATAGTCCCGATCATCAGTAGAGAGAGATGTGAAGGGAGATCCTTTTTCTTTAATGCTGCAAAACTCTAGAATAGCCTCCCCCTCTCTCTACACTCTGTGGACAGGGAATTCTCCTTTCGGAAATTATTAAAGACCTGTCTCTTTCAAAATATTTCTTTGTGATTACTTTCTGTTTGGCACTGATACGAACAGCGCTGGGATGCCTATGGTTAGCCATGTGCTATACAAATGTTCCTAGAATAGAATAGAAAAGTTAATTGAGATTGCACCAAATGCAGCAGCACAGTGTCTGACAGTAAAAAGAATCTTTCACCCATGTTTCTGCCCACCGTAGGCCCCTTATCAGTGGGTCCTCTCTGACCCATGTTACAAGTTACTATAGCCCTATAATGAAGATAATGAGTAAAAGTGGACAACCCTGCCTAATCCCCTTTTCCAGCTTGAAGGGGTCTGACAGAGTGATCTTCACCTCTACCTTAGCCATCAGTTGCTTAAATAGCAATCCAACTAACTGCTTAAAGTTGTGCTCAAATTCCATTCCTCCCACTAATCTCAACATATATGTCCATGTCAGAGTATTGAATGCCATTGTGGCGTCTACAGATATTGCCACTGTAGGTTCTATTACTTTCTCCATGTAGTCCATACATCCATACAGCCTGCTGAGGATGAGTCTAGTTCCTCTATTTGGCATTAAGCCCGACTGGTCTAGATGAAAGACACCAGTAATCACTCTCTTTAGCCTAGTCATTAACACTTTTGCAAGGATCTTTGCGGAAGCATTAAGCAGTAAGATACACTCCTGTGAAGCACATGCATTTGGCATCTCTCCCTCCTTCATTATTGTGACAATAGTGGCTAATTGCCAGTCATACCATAGGTCATCTTTCTTCCAGACCTCTGTAAATATCTGTTGAATATGTTGGGAAAATGTGCCGGCTTTTCTTTAGTACTTTTTTAATTCAATTGGCAGACCAATAGGCCCTCCTGCCTTGCCTGACTGTGAGTCCCTGACTGCAGATGCAGTCTTATAATCTTCAGTTTTAGTGCTCAGCTTCTGCCTTTCATCAGGTGACAACCAGGGAATTTTGATGTCTTTCAGGAAGTCTTTGACATTCTCGTGGGATTTCGTACTGTTCGATGTATGAACCTGCTGGTAGCATTCTGCGAAACTACCTGCCACCTCTCTAGTGCGCCAGACTATCTGCCCTGGCTTGGATTTCACCTCAGGTGCCAAGTGCCTACTATGCTTCCTCTGACTCAACCAGGCTAGTACATTTCTGGATTTATTTCCGCATTGTAAAATCTGGGCTGGGATGCCTGTGCTATTCTCAGCCAGTAGCTTAATATTCCTGCTGGTTAAGATGGAGTTGTCATGTCGGTAAATCTCCTCGTAGTGAGATAACCCCTTTTCTTTTTTATGAATTTATGATTTGTGTATTCATTGTGCCCTTTTCCTTTTCTTTTCACCCATGATTAGCTATATTGCCTGTCTTGTAACTACTGCCTTGTAAGCCTCCCACAACATAATTTGTGAGCTAACTGTATCTGCATTTTTGATAAAGTAGGGGTCTGTGCCTATCCATAGCTGTTTGCTACTTTGTTTCAGGTCCCATAGGTCTATTGACCATCCATCCCTACTGCCCCTTGCCTCACCCTGGACAGCAACACATTGCGGAGTAGTCGAAAATTCTTCTTCCCAGCAGTCTTACCTCTTTGAAGCGTCCAATGTGTGAGCTGTATGTTAAGAAATAGTTGATGCACAAGAAGTTATTGTGGGCCTCTGAGTAGAACATTTATTTCTTTTTAGACTAGTTGTGTCTATGCCATATGTCTATTGCATCTAATGCCTCTATGAATCTAGGTAAGGGCCTCTCTTTTCCTCGCCCCCTTCTTTATCTCTTACAATCCATCTCATCAATGGTAACCAGGTAAAAGTGGCCCTCTACTCTATGTATTTCCAGCAGTAGTTGAAAAAGTAAGGAACCTATCTCAAGCAGTGTAGAGGAGTGTAGCTTGTGTAGTATATATATCGAGCCGATGTTGAGAGTTACACAGTCCTATAGCCCTGTTTGTGCAACATATCTCCTTTGTGTATTGGGCCATGTTTTTTAAAATACTTATGGTGTCGCCTTCAGATTCTGTAGCCCCACCCCTACGGAATCACAAGTGTAGCCCGAGTGGGCTAGTACCCATGTCTCTCAAGTGCCTCACAACTATTACCCTTCAGGTGCATCTCTTGCTACATAGCTACACCTGAACCATATCTTTTAAGGTATTGTATGACAATCCCCTATTTAATTTTACTGCCCAACACAATTAAGTTCCTGGATAGCAACTTCACATGTGTGTTATTTGCCATCTAAGTTTATTCCATGCATATTCAATATTTTGACTCATAAGTGTCCCAGCCCTCCATGGAGCCCGTATGCAGTTTGTTGCTGACCCCCCAACTGTCCATAACCAGATCACATTTAGGTGACTTTAAGAATCAACAAAAGAAACCCACCTTCCCTTTGCTATCCAACAACCCCCTCCCCACTGCCCTGCATTTGAGGCTCCAATCTGCCTGACTCCAGACTTGCAGACTCCCTGTTGTCCTAACTTTTAGGTATGTATGATAACATAATTTAGTTCAACCTGGTATTATCTCATTTATGTCATGCACCACCTCACCACCTTTTACAGACCAACTTCATGTGCACCACCCAGCATTGCCCTTGTTCTATTGTTCGGCAGCCAACCCCTCCTCCAGAGCACCCAAGGTTAGAGTTTGTGGCCATCAGTGTTTTCCAATAGGCAAGTGACTCATTGCAATGTATTCTCCCTTTGTTTACCATTGTTCCTTGTTAAATTATCTTCGCCTTCAGTGGCATCCACCTTCTCAGTCCAAAACTGGGACCCTCCAGTCGCAGTCCATGAGTCTATTCGGGATCTTCCTGTCTTTTGGCTTTCAACTGTGGACTGTCACTTTATGCTTGTTTAACCCATTCCCCTCTCCATACTTCTGTCCATTCCAAGGCCTCTTCTGGGGCCCCAAAGCTGCATGTCTTTCCTTCTGCTATTATTCTCAGTCTGTCTGGGAACTTCATTATGTACCTAATTTATCTGAATCTCAATTTTTTCTTTACCTCTGCAAAACTACCTCTCTGAACCTTCAGTGCCAAGCCAGGAAAAATTCTGATGACTACACTCTCATATCAGAGGTGCTTTTGTGCCTGGCCACTCGAAGGATAGAATCTCCATCCTGATGGTTAAACATACGTCCAATAATCAGTTCAGGTGCAGCTCATTGTCATGGTGGTGGAACTGGGGCTCAGTGCGCCCACTCAATCGAGAAAAATTAGAGAGGCCTTTCGGATCTAGCATGTTTAGTAGGAAATCCTGCAGGAAAAGATCAGTGCTAGGCCCCTCCGCCCATTCCCGGACCACCACCACTTTTTATTATGATTAATCTCGAGGCACATTGTATCTGTATAGATGGGCTCCTAGTGCTTCTGATTTCCCTTATGAGTTTCCGCGAGGGGTTCATCAGTCTCCAGCACCACTGACCAACCTAGGCCCAGCGTATTTGTCCACCTTTCTTTTTCGGCCCCCTCTATCCCCTTTGTCTTGCACCATCCTAGCCTAGTCATGTTGAAGTGGAGCCTGGGATCTTCTTGTGGCAGGATGAATATGTGCTCCAGCCTCAAATGCTTGTTTCCAATGCGGAGTCTCTGAGGACTGTGGTGAGTTGGTATCCAGGGTAAGCCTGGGTGGAATTCGCGGAGTTCTGCTACGCGGAACTCCCCGAAGTGCAAAAAAGCTCCGCCACGCTATGCAGAGCTCTGCAAGAGGCGGAGTGCATTGGATAAATGCTGTTTGCAGTGATTTTCCGTGCTTGTCTGCACTGTGCAATCAATGCTAACGGCACCAAGCACAGCGCAAGCGGGCGCTGCTTCCTTTCTGCCGCTTGAGTAGATTTTTAATCGAGCGGCAGCTTTCTCAACGCGAGCAGACAGTTTCTCAACGCGAGCGGTCGCGAGCATACGCGACCACTTGCAATGAGAAATCTGACCGCCTGCTTTGAGAAATCTTGCTGGGAGGTTGATTTTCCATGCTTGCGCTCACCAATTTGATGTTGACAATCGCGAACAAGGAAAAATCTCGAAGGGAGGTGGATTTTCCTCGCTCGCGCTCGCCAACTTGACATTGACTAATGCAAGCGAGTGCAGAAATCTCCGCAAACTCTACAAGCGGAGCGGAGTTCACCGCCCAGACTAAATTCAGAGAAGGTGACAACACTCTCCATTGCCGTCCAAGAGGGGAGCTCAAGCCATCTTACTGCACACATGTTCCTCATTGCTCGTGGCCTTTCAGCTTTTTTGACCCTCCTGGCTGTGAACAACGCCATCTTCTTCCGCTCAACGCTGGTTAACTATTCGGCCTCACATGTGTAGGCAACACCTTTATGGGGAGGCCATTGGCCCCTGTTAATTTCAGGGGGAGGAATTTCAGTGCCCCAATATTGTGGCCATTTTTGCCCTCTAGCTACGAGGAAGGATGCGAGGGGATGAAGAACGCCAATATGTAGCTTCACTCAAGGCCTCCTCTGTATGTTTCTGAGAGCCAGACATGTTTCTTGTTTGCCACTTTGTCCCCAGATCCCAGATTCTGGGATAAGCAGCCTGTCAGGCCACACAGAGCCACCGTATGGCTCATGCGGCATTTCCTCCTTTCCACATTGGATTCGTGTCGATTGTTGGCATGTTTCTGTGACGCGGTCCTAGTGCGGGTCACACTCCCTTTCAGTCACCAAGGGACCAGCGATTTGCAATGGGTAGGCTTCTACCAGTCCTCAGATTATTACCCCTCCCCTGCTCTAGAGGACTATGAGGGGCCAACAGCTTTAAATTGAGATCAGGGCCAGATGTGCGGCCATAGGCAGCACAGCTGCTCTGTTTGATCGCTGCTGAGTCAACCACTCTTGCCCAGCAATTTTCTTTCTATCACGCTCTCCTGCAACATTCCAATAATGTTTCAGTGCAGGTCCCGGTCTCCAGTAATAATTAAGTGGTAGTCCACAGAAGTAAAAAGGTTAAATACCACTGTACTAGAATATGATTATAATCACTAAGAGACAGTGGATGAACCTGAGAGGCTAAATAATTAGTAAGTGAGCAACGAAGACACCTGCTGCAGGCTTAGGAGCCTGGATGGTCACCTATCATTCGACCATTACTTACGGCCATTTTTAAATTTAAAAAAAGCCAGAGTAAGCCTACACTGGCCTTGTTTCTCAAACTTACAATTATGAATATGGGGTACTTGTAAGCCCCAAAGTTTAAAATACTACCTTACTAGTTGCAACAAGTATTAATTCCTGATGTGAAATGAATATTAAAATCATCAAAAGTTAATTATTCACATGCTGTCTTAAATTAGCGCTCTCAGTGCTCACTTCATGTGATAGAACCCTTTAATGTACCATTGTTTGAAGCAACGATGGGGTTAATTCAGCAGACACAAGATACATGTGTATCTTGTGTCTGCTGAATTAACCCCATCGTTGCTTCAAACAATGGTACATTAAAGGGTTCTATCACATGAAGTGAGCACTGAGAGCGCTAATTTAAGACAGGTGTCTGTCACAGTTCTGGGCTGATAGATGCCTTAAATAGAGGAGGTTTTTGTATTTTACCACTTTAAACATTTGTAAATTTTTGTTTGCCAATGGAAATGTAAGGGTTGAAAATGCAGCAGAATTTGTTGACAGCCTTGAATTAAACAACATAAAATAAGACAAAGTACCCCAACAGCACAACTAAATCATAAAGATTCCCGAATTCCCTATGGATGTCTTCTCACCTCAAAGTTCCTAGGAGCAGACTGAATCTTTTCTTTATATTTGTCCTCATTTGCAATCCCTAACTCAGAATGAATCACAACTAGAACACTGTCATCCTACTCATCTAGATTTCTTGCCCTTATCTAGATGATCCTAAATCCTACCAAGTTTCCCTTCCAGCTGAACTTTCAAGGCTGCCTTGCAACCAGAGACAATACTAAACTCAAATACAATACACCAATGCAATATAAAAATGAACACATTACAAGCTCTGTATGAAGCACAAGGTCTACAGTGGTACATGTACATATGGTTCAGGGAGCCTGATAACCAGGTAGAAAGGACTAAGCGATGAGCGATCACATTTTCTGAGATTTCATGCAAATTCTGAAAATGTCTTTCCATACAGGATTATGATTTGAGCCCACAAGTGTACAGGTCAGTGCCCATACAATTGCAATGCATGATGCTTTTACAGATATGGATAAACCCATGGCTACCAGTAGTGGCAGTGCTGAGATTGTGGTTGTCTGTTGATATTATGCCATCTATGCTGTTTCAACTAGGGGTCGGTTTGGCACAATTGCAGACTAGAGTTGGATGAAGATCGGGACCCTAGAGAATGAGCACAACAACAAAATGGAAGCAGGTTATGGGAAAAGGAATACAGTCCCTTGAGTTCTGAAGAGTGGTGACTCGCTGGATTATAATATTTTCTTGGGAGCTGCATCAATGTATATTTTGAATGTTAAGAGTGAGGTCGATGGTACATAAATGCCATGTCCCGTCATGTTGGCCAGCAGAGTTGGGCCTTCTCCCAACTCCAGTCAACAAGACCCGGAACCTGGGAATTTTGATGGATAACAAACTATGCTACTCCACTCACGTTAGTGCCCTATTATCTTCCACGTTCTTCACTTTGAAAATGATAAAAAAGATTATCCCGTTCATTCCAGTCCATCTTCAAAAATCTCTTATCGCCACTCTCATAATGTCCAAATTGGACTACTGCAATGGTCTATTACTCACTGCACATCAAGACATCCTCAACAGATTGCAAATTCTACAAAACACAGCGTCAAGACTTCCTCTAAAAATTCCAAGACACCACTCTGTAGCTTCTGGAATAAGGAACCTCCATTGGCTTCCTATCAGACAGCGCATCTCTTTTAATGCACTCTGCGTTCTCTACAAGGCACTTCACGGTTCAGGGCCTGTCTTTTTCCAACACAATCTCAAATGGTACACCCCAAGTCGGACCCTGTGCTCCTCTACGGCTAAACATCTTGTCTCTCCAAAATTCAAACGCTCCACCTAGGTAGGCAGAAGCTTCTTAATGGGAAGTACAGCTAATTGGAACACTCTACCACTTCACATTAAGAGTGCACCCAATCTTATCTCCGTCAGGAGGCTTATAGAAACCTGTGTGTTTAATACTTAATCTCCTGGTTCTTCCCGCTCATCTCCTTTCCTGTATGAAAGCCTGCTCCAAGACACCCTAGGATATTCGAGCACTTTAGAAATATTTTTAACATAACATAACATAATTTATGATTGGTTAAAAGCATACTTAATCATGCTGATGTATCTACCCAAGGTTCCTAATAGATCGGCTTATCACCACTAAAATATTTCTCAAAGAACAATGTAGGATAGATCAGTACACAGGGTCCATCAAAATCGTTGTAAATATTTTAAGAACACTAAAAACATGGGAGAACAATGACTTTAAAATTAAAATAGCAGTAAAATAGAATCATGTCATGGTGTTTTGAGATGCAGAGGGTACTGTAATGAGAGAAAAAGAACATACTATTTTCACTTTCTGCAGTAATTATATGGATCTATGTCAGGAAAGTTAGCAGCCCAAGATATCCCAAATCACTTTCTATATTAAAGAAGTCACAATAAATAAGATAACACCATCACAGAGCCACTTGTTGGAAAAACCCATTGCAAATCAAGAGCTAACAAGAGCAATAAAGCGATTCTCTTCAGTGAAAATCACAGGTCAAGATTCAATCACCACAGAATTTTTCAAGACCTTCTTTTCAACTCTTCTTCCTCTTTTATTGTCTCTTTTTAACTCATTTGATAATAATGAATATAAACATCCACTGTCTTGGAAGGAAACCAATTTAGAAGTATTCCTTCAAAATTGAAAGAACGATCCCATAAATTGTGGCTTTTATCGTCCTATCTCACTGATCAATGCAGACACCAATATATATGCTAAGACCTATCTGCTTTCCCCATATTTCAGGCAGTGGGTAGACCCTACATAGCATGGCTTCATACCTCAAGGGACACCAAACATAATATTAACCAGCCTTGACAATTCCTAATCCCATAAGAAACCACCAGGATGATCCTTCTGGTCATTTCTTTAGTTGGTTTTGGTCACTTTGGCTTTGGACCCCTCATGTTTAATAGAATTAAAGCTCCGTACTAGGAAATAACAGCCAAATTTGTTTGCATTAGTTCAATGGTATGTAGTTTTCTGGTTCTGCAAGGTATCCGCCAAGGCTATCAACATAACTGTTTGAATTATATCTGTAACTTTAACAGAAATGCCTAAATCAATCACTGAATATTTCTCCATAAGTTCCAAATGATGCGAACCTAAAACTCCAAGTTTACACAGGCTATATTGCGATATTCACTCAATACAACCCAAATGTTACCAAAACTCAAGTGTTATTCAATAGAAAAAAAAGCCACCATAGATTCTTGCGATGTGTCTTTGGCACCTACCTTGGTGTTAAAATCTCCTTACCTTTAGATGAAATGTTCCAGGTTCACCAAGAAGCGTTATGAGGTCTATTATCTCAAGTTTGTTGAAATGGAGGAGACCTCTGTTAGGGATTTATGGCAGATGCAATGTTATTAAAATGACAATACTGCCAAAATAGTTGTTCTTGTTCTGTGCCTTGCGTCTCCTGGTGCTAATGTCTTTTCTTCAAAAAGTTTAATTTTCATGGCCCCATATTTTCTAGCAACATAAGAAGACCTGAAGAACAAATACACAACTTCAGCTCCCTCTTCTTAAGGGTGATTGGACATCTCCCTCCCTCAAAACTTCTACTGTGTGTCCTTTGCTTCAAAGCTTTCATGAGTATTGGGGCTCTCAAAAGTCCCATGGCCTTTCTGGGACTTATATTCGGATTTATCATCAGCTGGTGTTTTTTTGACCCATCATAATAACAAAAAACAAAAAAAAGGTTTCATCTTTCCTTATTTGCTCTGTGTTTTATTCCATGTGTTTAGAATTATTTATGCTCTGGCTGCTAATTCTGTAAAGTAATTATATGAATAATGTGACTTATTTTTGTGGATAATACCATTCAAATAACAAAGGTCATAGAGCGGGTTAGTTTTGAAGTGTACAATAATCATAATGATATGTGCAATTACTACATTTTTTAACCAATATTTTAGCAGATATAAAAACAAAGGTAAAGGTGAATATAACTTAAAGAAAAGGAAAAGGTCAAAGGAGATAGAACATGTCGACAACAAGATGAAATGGCAGAAGAAAATTCACAAAGGCAACTGAAGATGATAATGACATCTACTAACTGATGGTTGATTAACAGAGTTTTATTAATGTATTTTTAGTGATTATATAATAATCAGAGGGAGAGGTTGTGGAAGGTTTTTTCTAATGCACAATTTTGGGTGACAAATCATTTTTAAATGCTAATGATTTGTATGATGAATCTAGTTGTAAACGATAAATTATTAACTTCACATTAAAATGATTTTGATATGTCATTTAAAAGTTTGTTTAATAATATGGTTAAGTTGTGTTACATTTTTTACAAGGACACCACTTTTAATATTATGGATGCTGTTCTGTTCATCTTGGTCCTGCTCCCTCCCCCTCCCAATCAATGCCCTCCTGTGTGTCTTTTCTCCCCACATTCTTCACAAAGCATATAACACTGTGAGATAACTGTTTTTTCCCTCAGAAAGCATGTATTGTGGATGAGACTTTCTTTGTGTACTAAATGTTGCAATCCCAAGAACATTTCCGCAGTAGGGCCTGGTAGAATATACTGGTGTATTGCTCATTGTTTGAAAAATGTTTGAGATTGTTTTGTGCATCTCTAGACAGCAAGAGTGCAGAAGCTTCTAGAGCCTTTCTTAAAAGTGGGTTAGTGTTATGTGCTTTATTATGACAATCTTACTTCGGATGTTTTCAATATGTGTTATCAATAGTCATGCTATGGAGAATTTGCAGCTTTTACTTATTACCTATTCATAAAAATGTGTAAAAAAGCACTTGAGTCTGGGTTTGAGCCTGATTTTTTAAAATATTTCTATATTGGGTTTTATTTTTCACACAAGACACAGGGCACCTACAACCACATAGGTCCCTGGTCTCTTCAAAACAGTGGAGAAGGGAAAGAAAAGAAAAATGCAGATATCTCTTAAGCATAGAACCATCACAATTGGTGCACATCTTCTCGTCTATTCCCTAGTGGCCAATCAGCCTTTGTTGTACACAAATTCCACTCAGCCCTCTTCCTACGCACAACCTGCATGCAGACAGTTCTGCATCCAGCTGAATACCCAGCTATGGTGGATTGAAATTGGATACACCAATTGTGTACATTTTCAGTCAGAGAAGTAAACATTCTCATCATCACACTTTACTAGACGTTGCACTGTACACCACTGTCTTTAGCAGTCAATTGACCTTTAGTACATACTGTGACTTTCTGTAACCTTCTATAGACCCTTTCATCCTGACATCTGCACATGAGGTTGGGGAATGTGTGTGTTAGGGTATACATGGTTTCCATTGGGCATCCTGCACATGGATAAGGGAAGAGTATGTGGGTGATTGTATTTGCAGTTGGAACATCCCTTCCTGTGTTTGGTGGTTTATTTTGCATTGCATTGCAGTCCGCTCCCTCTGGGTTCCGACATAGGTAGACCTATGGCACATCTTGTGGCTCGGTCAAGGGAAAGGAAAGCATCAGCTGTGACCCTTCTGTGAGGTAGCTGAATGGACCTCAGATGGATTCAAATTGTTTGAGTTGGTCTTGTGTCTTGTGTATGCTTTGTTCAAAGGTGGGCAATCAGAACAGCTTGGTTGTCGATTCCGGCTATGTGGGTAGGGTCGAAGAGCCCCAATGACGGAGCACACAAATCTTCATCCTCAATTTTTGTGGTGTCAATTAATAGCGCCAGTTTTGCTGATGTTATGAAGGGTTAGAGACTTGTGTTTTGTAAAATGCTCCAAATCTCCGTCCAATATACCTGGAGCCAGTGGCACGACCAAAGAATGTGCCTGCATCACCAGCAGAGATTGTTAGGAAGGAGACAGACATTTAGCAGTTTGTGTGGGGACCAGTGCCAGTCATTAAGCACTTTGAAGTATGCAAACTTCAGCCCAGTCACTTGGAACACCTGGTCATGAGAAACCAGTAGCTTGATCCAGTCTTCATCTGTGTATTGGATACCAAATCTTGCTTGCCAATACTCTTTGGTCGCCTTTCCAGTCGCTGTGGAGTGCACTTAGGCAAGTAGGATCTGGTACCAATTCAAGACTGCACCCTTAGAGTGTCTGCAGGTGAGTAAATATTTCCTAAGTGGAGGTTCCTGGAGGTGAAGCATGCAGTGCCACACCATGATTCAAGCAGTGTCTCTGTTGCCTATAGGACCAGGCTTGTGAGTCAGGCAGGGCATTATTCTCTTGTAGCATTTGGAAGGGGCAAAAATCACCCACCTCATATAAGGTGTCCACTGTTCATAGTCCACAACTGTTCCAGATTGTGGCTATGCTTTCACTCCTTCATAAAACTGTATTGCCACTACCAGTGGTTCCAGCAAGAGGAAGAAGAGGAGCGGGGATAGAGGGCATCTCTCTTGCACATCTATTAATGGGAAATATTGGGGACATGCATCCTCCGCAATCAATCTGGGCTGTGGTATTGGAATATAGCCAGTGGACCTTGGCTATGAACCTCGGGCCGATGTCTGATTTGTCAGGTGTGCGGAATAAGTAACCCCACTCAACATGGTTGAACGCCTTCTGGGCATCAAGTGTTAGAGGATTTTTTAATCAGCATCCTCATGTACCTCCAAGAGCAGATCCACTCTGTCTCCATATGGTTCCATGCACACAATTGACCTTCTAGTGGTGTACCAGAATTTGTATTACTTTCTTGAACCTGGTCACCAGTATTTTGGCCAGTATTTTGGCATCCGAGTTGAGAAGCAAGAACAGGAGGTAACTGGCACAATCTGTCGGGTATTTTCTGGTTTTAGTATAAGGCTGATGAGTGCTTTCTTACATTAAGGCAGAGGGCACCTTTGCTCCTCAGCCTCTTTGCACACCTTCTGAAAAAGGGCGGGGGGTCAGCAGTGTTTGTTCTGTTTGAAAAATTCCTATCAAACCCCAGTGCTTTGCTATAGCGCATTTGTGATATTACGGTTGCTATCTCCTCCTCATGTATTTCCCCTTCAAGTAGTAGTCTGCCGGACTTCAAGAGAGTCGGTAGGCACATGTATTCCAGGGACTCATTTTCCCTGGAAAGGTTGTCTGGTGCTTCTGCACTATCAAGGGCCCTGACGAAGTACATAAAGGTATCTGCTATTTGCACTGGGTACGTGTTCAACGAGCCAGAGGTCGCTCACACTGCTGGGAACATGCTGTTGCAATTGCAGCACTTGAAGCTTACCCACTTTCTCTCCTTGCTGGCAATGTCTAATTTTCAAAGGGAGTAAAGCATATTCCTCCTTGGAGGTAAAGAGCGTGTTCAGGTTGAACTTCACTCTCTCCAGTTGGCACAGAAGCGGAGGGGTTTCCATGTATGGTTTTGTTAGGGCATGCACCTTTGTTTCAAGGTGTGATTGCTTGTCCAGGGATTCCCCTATACACGTTGTTGAGTCTCTCATCAAAGAGGCACTGATGACCACCTTCACTGCTATCCATAAGACCCATGGGGATATGACCAAGGCATCTTTGTCTGTTAGATATTGTCGGAGATGGGCAGTCAGGACACGCTCATCAGTTTATTTTCCAGGGTTTGGTCATCTGGGCTACAAGACCGAGGTCTAGGTTAAGTTGCACTGGGGTGTGAATCGACAAACCCCCTTCCAATATGCTCTACTCCCGTAACACAGCTAGAATTGAGTGGTTCAATGGGTAATAGTCAATCCTTGAGCAAGAACCATTGACACACAACACAAAGGTATATTTCCTTTTCCTGGGGTGGATCAATTGCCATGGGTCTGTCAGTCCAAAGTTCATCGTCAGTGAGAATTGCCTGGTCCTTAGTGTTAGGTTTGTCTGGGTCACCTGTGTGGTCCACAATTGGGTTGAGGACAAGGTAAGAGTATCCCCTTACCACCACTTGGGATTGTCTGAATTCTGCCGAAAGCCGGGACACAGAGGAAAAGAAGGCAGCTCTATCAGTATAGGGTGCATACACCGAGCACAGATGCACTGCCCCACTCCTAATGCTAATCCGGCATAGCGCACTCCATCATCCACCCAGGTCTTGTGTACAGTACACAGGAACATATTCCTAATGAGTATGGGCCCCCTCTTTGTTTTGGGCATTTCACCAGTTGTCGTGCTTCAGAAGGCTGTCCAGATGGTTGCCCATTGATGACATCGATACCTTTACCTACCCAATCTTGCTTCAGTTTATCTGACTCCATCCAGAACATGTGTGCTTCCTGCAAGAGGACAATGTGTCGGTATTTGTAGGCTAAGTAAGCAAGGACTTTTTTCCTTTCGATTTAAAGCAACACGCCATTGGCATTGTATGACACAATGCGTAGGGGCCTAGTCCATGTCAGGGACATTGGTGCCCAGTTAATGTCCCTACTGTGAGAAGTATGATGAACGGCTGTGATGACAAGCGTGTGCCATAGGCGATATTCACTTTACTGCAAATGGTGGGGTTAGGGGCATAGTGTGAGAAACAGAAAAATGGCTTCACTAGCAGAAGGGGCACAGTGAGCAGTTGTTAAGGTGTAGACATGAGCGGATCGGTCATCTGTGTGGAGGAGCAGTTGGAAGATGTGACAGTGCTGAGACCAGAAGCAGGTCGGGTGTCAGACCTGTCACTTTAAAAGATCACTGAGGGAGGGGCAGTCTCCGGCTTAGCCATATGGTGTAAACAAGAACAAGGGAATATTATAAAACCAACACAAGAGAATGGAAAATACTGAGCTTGCCAATCAATGGGTTCTCCTAACTGAATTTTGCAGTACAGATGGCTATCCACAATTACTTTGTGCTGGTGAAATTTTCCCTAGTCTCCAACCCCGCCTTCTGACGCTTGCCATCAGAAAGTGTGGTATGGTGTCACTTGCAGAGAGCCCCGCATCTTAAGCCCAACAAAAAGATGATTAGTGTCTCCCCCAGCCATGCTGCAAAAACGCCCACATAAAAGGATGTATCTTACCCCCACCATGACTACTTAGAGCTTGCAGGTCACGCGTCCAGGACTTGTTGCTACTCCCTGCAACAAGAGCGAAAAATCAAGCCTATAGTCCCCTCAAGGTTTCAAAGGTGGCCAGAATTTGTCCCTGCCTCCAACCGAAGCAGCAGGTTTGGAGGAGCCGGAGCCCATCCCGCTCTTCGCAATTTTTCATTACCACCTCCAATCAACGTCTTTTCACCGCTGATAGCTCTACACATCTGTAGAGCTGCCGGTGGAGCATGAGGAGGTGGTCAGTTGCAGCCTACTGGTGGTCGGTAGAGGTACCGAGTTACCAAACGAGCCTTTAAGAGTGTGATACCTTGGATGTGATCATTGTGGCTGAACAAGGGGGTCAGAGAACATTACATCATTTTAAGACAAAACTGATCATGAACTAATAACTGTAAGAACTTGAGATGCATTGTGGAACTTGCAGCCATCGTGAGAGGTATTTTCTACTCAAGGTGTGTTTTTTTCAATCCACAGGCATTGTAATTGGATGGTTATAAAACCTGGCAACCAATTTGAGTGAGTTTTGTTATATGTATGAAAGAACTGATAATATGAGACCCTCGGTGGAGACAAGCATTGAGAAAGGTGAATTCTCGCCGAAACGCATCTGCTTGGCACAATAAAAGGTCTTTGAAATCAGCTGTGTGCTCCTGAATGTTCCTATTGGAGCGTTGTTGTTGGAAATGTTAATTGCATGCAGCCACTTGCACATCAAAGGTGGCACCTGATCAGAAAAGTGTTGAGCAGTCATAATAGTGGCATTTGGTGAAATGTTGAAATGGAGACTGCCAGAACTGTTGCTTCACTAACAAGATAGTCATACCTATGGACACTGAGTTCCCATTACAAAATGGCAAGCGTGAGTTACCAAACGAGCGTTTAAGGGTGTGATACCTTGGATGTGATAATTGCGGCTGATCTAGGGGGTCAGAGAATATTACATCATTTTAAGACAAAACTGCTCATGAAGTAATAACTGTAAGAACTCGAGATGCCTTGTGGAAATTTCAGTCATCGTGAGAGACATTTCCTACTGAAGGTGTGTTTTTTCAATCCACAGGCACTGTAATTGGATGGTTATAAGACCTGGCAACCAATGTGAGTTTTGATAGATATATATATATATATATTCACTGAAAAAAACGTAGGTTTCAGACATGTTATAGTTAGGAATTAGCATTTAAAAAACCTTTGAAATTCACTGAAAAACCATAGGTTTCAGATATGTTATAGTTAGAAATTAGCATTTAAAAAACCTTTGAAATTCACTGAAAAAACCATAGGTTTTAGGGACAGTTATAGTTAGTTGGACATTTTACTCGTACAAAACCCGTGAAATTCCCCGTTATAGTTAGTTCAGCTAACTATAACTCGCGCCCCCGCAATGCACTGCTGATGACGTCACATATTACATCACTCATGACATGGTCAGTGACATCACTGATGACATCACTGATGACATCTCAAATGACATCACTGATGACATCATCCACTTGATAATCTGATGCAGCTCTTCACACCCTAATATAACCTTTGATACACCCAATCTAAATTACAGACTGCCATTCGCAAAACCATAGACACTCCAACACCAATAACTACATACCCACTCACTGATTCTTAGGTCTACACACACACATCCACTCACTCCGCGCTTCGATTTTTTTTTTTTTCGGCAGGATCCGCGCTCCCTGAGTCAAGCATTGAGAAAGGCGAATTCTCACCGAAACACCTCTGATTGGCATGATAAAAGGTCTTTGGAATCCGCTTTGTGCTCCTGAATGTTCCTATTGGATGGAGTGTTGTTGTTGGAAAAAAAAAAATATATATATATATATATATATATATATATATATATATTGGTGTGCATATATTACTCCGAAAAGAATTCCTCTGCAGGCTGTGCTCACTATCGGGGGCAGCCGGCAAAAGAATCCAGGGTAAGAAAGATTGCACTCTGGAGGGTGTGCAGACAAAATATCGAGTCTTTAATGTCGACTGACAGAAATATAGAGTCCTAAATATTGTGAGTGAGACATATCAACAGCAAGACTATCGTGGTCAAGAATATCGTTTAAGGTAAGAAATATCAATTTTAAAATTATCAAAGTGTTTAATATCATTTGCAAAAATATAGTTGTTTAAAATATTGATTGTTTAATTAGTGTTATGTATTTTAGTATATTTTAAATGTATGTGATGTATTTTTTGGTATAAGTATTGTCTATATATTTTAATATATATGTTAAATATTTAGTAGTTATTAATTTTGTTTTAATTGAATTTTGTGTTTTTTAGTTCCGTAACGGGTTGTGGCTTTATAGGGGAATAGGGTTTGAAGTAATTTAATTATATTAAATTAATGATTATTTTTTATTTATTAATATTCATTTAATTGAGATGTTATAGTGTTAAATGTGTAAAGTAATTTATTATTAATTAATTAGTAATTGGTTGTTAATTAATATTAATCAATTAATTGGTTAATCATTATGGTAATTCTGTATTTAATTTTTGGTGCGCATTTTGGAGTTCATAGGGGTGAAAGGTGGGAAGTAATTTATTTTTGATTAATTAATAATTCGTTGTTAATTGATAATAATTAATTTATTGAAAATTAATTATGGCAATTGTGTAATTAATTTTAGGTGCTGGTTGTGGTGTTTATAGGGGTAAAGGGTGGGAAGTAATTTATTTTTGATTAATTAATAATTAGATGTTAATTAATATTAATTTATTAATTGTAAATTAAATATGGAAATTGTGTAGTTACTTTTAGGTGTTTGTTGTGGGGTTCATAGTAGGAAAGGTTGGGAAGTAATTTATGTTTAACGCCTTCGCTGTGGCAGGAATTCCAGCCAGGTGCTGGACATTCCAATCGCGGGCGGGGTCATGACGAGCTCAGCTCGTCATGCACACAGCCCGACCGTGAGTCATGACGAGCTGAGCTCGTCATGAGCAGCGAAGGCATTAATTAATTAATAAATAGTTGTTTATTGATGTTAATTAATTGATATTCATTTTAGGTAATTGTTCATTTTTTGTGTGGTTTTTACTTTTGAAGTGGTAAAGGGTGGGTATTAAATACATTTTACTTACTTTATAATTCGTTTTTAATAGTAATAGTTTTTCATTTGAAAATAAGTTTTAATTGTGTAATTAATCATTTTACAGTTTAATTTGGGTATGTGTTGTGGGATTATAGGGTTAAAGTGTAGGAAGTTACTTAATTTTTATTTGTTTTATTTTTTTAATTAATAATATTTCTTTAATTGGTAATTAATTTGTGTTAATTATGGAAGTACATTTTTTTAAAATTTAGAAGTGTATTGTGATTTGTGTGGTGTTATAGGGTAGGAAATAAAATAAATAAATGTATGTAATATTTAATGTTTTTGTTTGTAAATATTTTCTAGTTAAAATATTTATTTGTTTGAAGTTTATTTTTTATTTTATTTTATATAATATTTGTAGGTATTTGTCATATGTAATTAATATTATATGTTTTTTACAATATTAAATATATTTGTATTTTTATTTTTAACATATCTATATATTTATTTATTTATTCTTTTTTTTTTAATATTTTATCCCTCTGCTATCCAACACTTTCCCTACTGTTGCACTCACTGGAGTGGGAATAGTAATTTTTATCCCTCCGCTATCCAACACTTACCCTACTGTTGCACTCATTGGCGTTGGAATAGTAAATTTTACCCTTTCGCTATCCAACACTTTCCCTACTGTTGCATTCATTGGAGTGGGAATAATAATTTTTACACTTTCCCTAACGTTGTACTGACTGTATTGGGAAATTTAAGTTTAAATATGTTTAAATTGTTTAATGTTTTAATTTATAATAGAATGTTTTTTTAATATATTTTCAATTATTGATATATATTGAGAGTCCTTCTCTTGCAGTGTTTTATTGGTTGAATAGACCGCTGGGGAAGTCGGTCAGCGGTGGTTCAGGCTTTCCAATTAGGTATCCAAAACACTTTCACCAGAATTGCCGAACTCATGGCGGGTGCTGTCTCTGTGCACGAGGGTGAAACTTGTGTTTGTTACACAACAACTCGAAAAAAGGGAGGTCGGAGCACTCACAGGGTTATATTAAAAAGGATTATTAACATATCCCCTGCATATGCGTTTCGGCGTCTTGCCTTCGTCTGTGCTGGGTTTGAGAGTCCTTCTCTCACAGTGTTTCATTGGTTGAAATACGGAGGTCTACAATTTCATTGGTTGTTGGAGAACCAACCGAATGAGCTGTACCGATCTTGGTTTCAAACTCAACGTGGTTTAGTGGCAAAATATACCTCCTGATGAGAATTCAAACCAGTCAATTGTTCTTATCCATGCTGAAATAGGTGCCACATCGCCACAGTATTCTGGAACAGCTTACATAATCAAAAACACTGCGGGAACCCTTCGCCACAACCGCTGGATGTATTCCCACGTAGATGCCCGTAGGCATCAGGCATATGGCTTGGTGTCCTTAGGTTTGTATAACCTACGGTCTTCAATGACCGCCGGGAAAGTCGGTCAGCGGCGATTCAGGCTTTCCAATTAGGTATCCAAAACGCACTTTCACCAGAATTGCCGAACTCATGGCGGGTGCTGTCTCCATACACGAGGGTGAAACTCGTGTTTGTTACACAACAACTCGAAAAAAGGGAGGTCGGAGCACTCACAGGGTTATATTAAAAAGGTTTATTAACATCTCCTCTGCATACGCATTTCGGCATCTTGCCTTCATCTGTGCTGGGTTTGAGAGTCCTTCTCTCGCAGTGTTTCATTGGCTAAAATACGGAGGTCTCCAATTTCATTGGTTGTTGGAGAACCAACCGAATTAGCTGTATCGATCTTGGTTTCAAACTCGACGTGCTTTAGTGGCAAAATATACCTCCTGATGAGAGTTCAAACTAGTCAATTGTTCTTATCCATGCTGAAATAGCTGCCACATCGCCACAGTACTCTGGAACAGCTTACATAATCAAAAACACTGCGGGAACCCTTCGCCACAACCGCTGGATGTATTCCCACGTAGATGCCCATAGGTGTCAGGCATATGGCTTGGCGTCCTTAGGTTTGTATAACCTACGGTCTTCAATGACATATATTTAGCCAAACAAGAGAAAGTTCCTTCCGGGATCGAGCCAGTTGTCAGGTGGTGCGCAAAGCCGGCGGACACACAGCCGGACATATGAATCCAAACGAAAGTCCAATAAGGTGCACACTCGGATTGAAGGTTTGCTCATGCAGAGTTTTAATTTACTCAATTTCAACGTGTTTCAACAGTATCACTGTCTTGATCACACAACGAGTAGTTACTAGGAAGTGCATTACATAGGAGTGAAAAACCACAAAGAAAGGACTTCTAACACATAATGCATCTGATCATGGGTGAAGGTGGCGGCCATTTGTAAACATGTCAATATAACACGAGTAAACCACACAGTGCAAGAATAGGATAAATAACACAATGCCTGAATCGCCGCCACCGATGACATCAGGACCCTGCTAGACAACGGAGAAACAGCAGCCCTCATCCTCCTGGACCTATCAGCCGCCTTCGACACGGTCTGCCACCACACACTACGAACACGCCTTCATGACGCCGGGATCCAAGAGAAGGCCCTGGACTGGACCACATCCTTCCTTTCCGGCAGAACACAAAGCGTCCGCCTCGCCCCCTTCTGATCCAAGGCCACCAAGATCATCTGCGGCGTACCCCAAGGCTCCTCCCTCAGCCCAACGCTGTTCAACATCTACATGGCACCCTCGCCCACGTCGCCCGACAGCACAACCTCAACATCATCTCCTACGCCGACGACACCCAGCTGATCCTCTCCCTCACCAAAGACCCTCACACCGCCAAAGCCCACCTCCACGAAGGAATGAAGGCCGTCGCCGAATGGATGAGGACCAGCCGCCTGAAGCTGAACTCGGACAAGACGGAGGTCCTCATCCTTGGTTCCAACCCTTCAGCCTGGGACGACTCCTGGTGGCCAACATCACTGGGAACAGCCCCGCCACCCACCGACCACGTACGCAACCTAGGGGTCATCCTCGACCCCACCCTCTCCATGACTAAGCAGGTCAACGCCGTTTCCTCATCCTGCTTCAACATCCTCCGAATGCTCCGCAGGATCTTCAAGTGGATCCCCACCGAAACAAGAAAAACAGTCACCCAGGCCCTCGTCACCAGCAGGCTGGACTACAGAAACGCCCTCTACGCAGGAACGACGGCTAAGCTCCTGAGACGGCTGCAACGCATCCAGAACGCCTCTGCACGTCTTATCCTCGACATCCCCCGACGCAGCCACATCACACCCCACCTGAGAGACCTGCACTGGCTCCCTGTCAACAAGAGGATAACCTTCAAGCTCCTCACCCACGCACACAAAGCACTCCACAACTCCGGACCAGCCTACCTCAACAGACGACTCAGCTTCTACACCCCCACCCGCCAGCTCCGCTCGACCAGCCTCGCCCTCGCCACAGTCCCCCGCATCCGGAAAACGACTGCCGGCGGCAGATCCTTCTCCCACCTCGCCGCCAAGACCTGGAACACCCTCCCCACCAACCTCCGACAGACCCAAGACCTACTGGCCTTCAGAAGACTCCTCAAGACCTGGCTCTTCGATCAGTAGCAGCACCACCCCACTCTTCCCCCAGCGCCTTGAGACCCTCGCGGGTATGTAGTGCGCTTTATAAGTGACATGATTGATTGATTGATTGATTGAATCCTATAAAGTGAGCCATTGCAACTAAAAATGGCCCACTGTCATAGTACAACAAAGACACATGTATAAGATGTGAATTACAGCAAATACATTAGTTATATATAAATATATACAATGTAGAATGACGATGCCATACTTATATAAAGACATAATATACCTCTACAACGAGATTTGGCCCCCTAGAAATTCAGCAGTGAAAAAAGTTGTGTGCTGCGTGAAGTCTAAACTAGCCCCTGTGCAAAGACGGCACAAAAATAGCGGCAAAGTCGACAGAAAGGGGGAGGGAAGAGGGGCGCACAGGGGCGCAGGGGGCTTTGTGTCGAGCCACTGTGTCGATGTATCTGTATATCACATGAGCGCCAAGTGGCTACATGTAGCATCACACAACTGGTGCCACGTAATACATGAAAAGTGTAACGTTGATAATCCTTGCCCAGTGGCAGAATATACTATAACACCCCGCACCTAGTGCCACATACAAGTGCTTGCCCAGTGGCTTAGAAAGGTGGTGGAAACTGTATGGCAAAACAAAGTACAGCAGGCTTCAATAAAATGATTGCTAAGTGGCTGGACGAAAAAATCTTCCCTTTGCCAAGTGGCAAAAGAATGTGAGGAGAAGTCCAAGTTACCACATGAAACCAGGTGAAGATGAGAAAATAGAAATTCTTCTCTTCAACGATGTGCACACCTGAAAAATGGGGAAGAAAAGGGTAGGGAACCCGTGAAGTGTCCGTCCGTATACGGTAGGTCCCTTCCTTTCCTCCTGTGAAAAAGCATACAATAAACATGTAAATATATAGAAAGCATGTGGGCAAAATATACAAGTGACATTAAAAACATTCAACATATGTAAATTCACTTAAGGTCATGGAAACACAGATGAAGTATCAGTAGACAATCTCACCAATGAGTTGAAACACTAGTCCGCATGTAAGTGAGTTGCTAATTCTTCGTCTAAATTGTGTCCTCCCAGGAATTTGGTCTCTAGCTCAAGTATCCATTTGGATTCTTTTTTACGTAATGCTAGTACCTTGTTGCCACCTCTGGTGCCAATTCGTATCTGTTCAATGGCAAAGAAGCGCAGTAGGGAGTTATTGGACTGATGGTACTCCTGGAAATGCCTTGCTATGGGGTAGTGGGTGTCCAGATTGGTTATGGCCCTAAGATGTTCAAGTATCCTTTTCTTGACCATCAAAGTGGTACTCCCCACATATCTCTATTTGCATGGGCATTCCAGAATGTATTTGACGAAGCTAGAACTGCACGTCAAGAATTGTGTGATGCTTCTCTTTTTGCTTAGCCCTGGTATACTGAATTCCTTGACCATGTGGCTATGCCGGCAAGTCTTGCAATGCACGCACGGGAAAAAGCCAGTGAGGTTATGTGTATTCACAGGGTGAGATTCAGTTATGTCCCCGTGCACAAGAGTGTCACGAAAACCTCTGCCTTTTCTGTACGTAATCATGGGTCTGTCACTGATGGTAGGGCCTACTATGGGGTCACTCTTAAGGATGTTCCAATTGTCAGCCAGAATTTTGTGTATTTGCCATGACATCCTATTGAAGGTCGTAATGACCCTCATGTCAGCAGTATTCGTGTCTCTGATGCGAGTTTCGAGGGTTTGCTGTCTGGTGACACTACTCATCTTTTTCACAGCTCGATTGAGTACCCATTCTGGATAACCTCGCTCTCCAAATCTAGAGATCATGATTTTCTCTTCAGTTTGATAGGCCTCATCAGTGCTACAGTTTCTTCATGCCCTCAGCAGTTCCCCATAGGGAATGCTCCATTTGAGAGCCTCCGGATGACTGCGGCGGGCATGAAGAAGACTGTTGCCTGCCATATCCTTGCGATACAGACTAGTCACTAGACTGCCCTGTCGTGCCTCAATCCTCACATCGAGGAACGCGATGCATTCCTTGCTCATATTGTGGCTGAGTATTATGTTATTGGGGTTGATATTCAATTTCTCAATAAAGTTGGCGGCTTCCTGTTCACTCCCTTTCCAAATGATGAACAAATCATCGATGGACCACAGCCACAATATCACTTTCTTAAAATCCTGATGAAGTAATGCCTTTTTGCGTATTTCCTCCCCCCACATGCCCAGGAAGAGATTAGCAAAACTAGGGGCAAAGCATGTGCCCATTGCTGTGCCTAGTGTTTGTTTATACAGATCCCCATTAAAAAAAAGATGTTATTTTTCAGGCACAAATTCATCATTTCAATAAGCATACTTGTGTGTTCTAAGTATCCTATATGTTTGTTATTAAGAAAGTGGGAGCATGCTTTGAGACCCTGATTGTGTTCAATGATCGTGTACAGAGAGTTTACGTCGAGAGTGATCAGAATGTATTGATCATCCCAAATTGTATCTTCCAATTTACACAAGAAATCCTTTGTGTCTTTAACATAGGAGGGTAAAGTAATCACAAAATCTCTCAAAAAATGGTCCACATATTTCGAAATGTTTTCAAACACACTCCCTTGTGATGACACGTTGGGTCTGCCTGCCGAGCAAACCTTCAATCCGAGTGTGTGCCTTATTGGACTTTCGTTTGGATATATACATATATATGTATGTATAAACTATTGTTTGTGTGTTTAACTTTTTTTATTAAGTTTATTTGTTATATTTTGTTAAAATGTGTATTAAATTTAATTAATTTTGTTAAAATAAATTTTATTATTTAACATATTTAATATGTATTATTTATTTTTTTATATATAAAAATCGATGTTTTGTACAACTCTATTTTTTACATCGATATTTTTTAGTTGATATTTTTGTACTTACCTGTTTAATTCTAGTGAGTCGATATTTTTGCAGTCTATATTTTTTCAGCAATATTTTTTACATCAATATTTGTGACATCGATGTTGTCAGTGAACCCTCTGGAGGATAAAAGTGCAGTTTATTGAAAGAACAACAGCCGGTGCAACGCGTATCGGCCACCAGGCCTTGATCACACATAACAGGACCTCACAACAGTACATCACATATCACACACCTCATGTGAACATGACAATAGACATAGAAAACAAATAATGCAGTAAAGATGTCTGCCATCTGAAACGGGAGAAAGGACATGTCAGGCAATGCATTCTAATATAAAGTAACCAGAAAATAATCAAAGGAGCAAATTATGCCACCACAATCAAACTGCTATTAATGCACAGTGGCAAAATGTCGGTCATGATACAAGGTTTCCTTTTCAATGCAAGCAGCTTCTACCATCATAAAAAAGGTGTATAGTATCACCATGTTGTCAAACTGCACGTGCAAACAAACATGTAAGGAAGCAACATAATTAAATAAAAGGGCATATATACGGTAATGTGAAACATTGAAGGTAATAAAGTGCAATCAGTTTGCATCATGCAAAAATTGTATGGAAACACCTGAATGACATAGCCAGCATATCATGTACATGCAAAATAAAGCACCAAGGAAGTGCTCAAAATAGGGCATAGGTACTGCAATAACAATGGCCGGCAAATTGTTCAATAAAGTAAAACAAAAAAAGGCTGATAGCAACATCAAAAAACGTAGAGTAATGCCCAAGTGGGCAGAGAAAAAAGCTCCCAAACAGAAGGGAAAACAACACCATAATGAAGAAACACCATAATCATACTAAAAGTTCCAGATCCACAATCTTCACTCTGTGCCACTAATGATAGTGTGGTGGTAAGAAAACAGGTATCAACACATGTCAGAGAACAATAGCACAAACAGACAAGGATAACATTTTTTATTACAAATGTAAAAATAACTCCTTTATTAATTCAAACCATTGGGGGTCCTAGTGTTAAACTCCACTTTCAATCTGGATTCTAATTTCCACAGCTTATCCAATCTGTTACCATCTCTCGCGTCCAGGGTCACCTGCTCAATACCAAAAAACTTGAGGTACTTCCTATCGCTGTAGAGTTGTGACTCAAAGTGTTTCGCAACAGGGTAGTGTTTGTCTCTATTGGTAATAGCCCTGGCATGCTCTAAGATTCTCTTATGCACTGCCTACGTACCAGATCCACAGGGGCACTCTAGTGCATATACTACATAGGTAGTGCTGCAAGGGATCAATTGAGTAATCTGTTTAAACCTGTCGGTTTGTGATATTTTCACTGACCTAACATTGGAAGGGGATCGGCAGCCTTACAATTACCACAGATGTGGAGACCCATCAGATCCAGACCACAACCCACTTTGGCCGTGCTTGACACATCACTCTTGACCAGCATGTCCCTTAGGGATTTGTTCCTGTGATAAGTGATCTGTGTGTGGTCAGGTAAAACATAACCAATAAGCAGGTCATATTTAAGGAGGCCCCAACTCTTCTAGAGGATCCCTCTGACTCACCAATTCACCATTAAATGTCACAATGAGCCTGTTAGAATCTTCCTCAGTGTTTGTGTCCAGCTTGTCAGGGATACTAAAGAGGATGTCCTCCCTGGAACGTTCATTGACCTTACATACTACCCTCTCTAGAACCCACTTGGGGAATCCCCTCTCAGCCGAAAGTCAGCATCATTGCTGCAATTCTTCCTGGCTCATAATAGTTCCCTAAAGGGGATACTCCACTTCTGTGAGCAAGGGTGGCTACTCTGGGCATGCGAGCAGCTGTTGCCTGCTGTGCACTTACTATGTAGTATTGTGGAAACTTTGTTATCTATAACCCGAACCTCCACATCCAAGAGCACTATGCATTCTCTCTGTATGTTGCATAAGAATTCTACATTTAGTTCAGTCTGGTTCAACCTTCTCACAAAGTCAGTGGCTTGATGTTCACTCACTTGCCATCTTACGAAGAGATCATAAATAAACCTAAGCCACAAAATGATATGCTGCATATCATCTACAACCTCTGGTGCTATGGACTCCTGCTCCTACCACCAGACCATGAACAAGTTTGTGTGGCTGGGGTCGAAACAAGTGTCCATCGCAGTTCCCTGAAACTGTCTGTACAAGGTGTTTTAAAAAAAAAGATGCTATTAGCAAGACAAAAAAGCATCATGTCAATGAGCATGCAGGTGTGTGCAAAATAACAGATGGCTCTAGTCCTGAAGAAGTCCTCATAGGGTTTCAATCCCATCTCATGTCTGATGCAAGTGTAAAGGGATTTCACATCTAACGTCACGAAAAGAAAGTCTGGTTCCCAACTTATGTCCGCTATTTTCTTTGAGAAATCTCTGGTGTCAGTAATGTAAGAGGGGAGGGAGCTCACAAAAGGGCAAAGGAAATGATCAATGTATTTGGAAGTGTTTTCCAGGAGACTATCCCTGGAGGATACGGTCCGATTGTTGAGTGTGTTGATGAGACATTTATGCACCTTTGGGAGAAAGTTCAGTATAGGCAGATGAGGAAGTTAATTTCTAAGGAAGTTCTACTCTTCATCTTCAATCAACCCATTATCTTTTCAGATTGTGAGCTTATCATAACACTGTGACATAGTTCTCTAATATTCACAGTGATCGGTAACAGTAGTATAACATGTATTGTCATCCAGCTGCCTATGTGCTTCACTCAAGTACATGTCAATGGGGCAATTGACACATTTTGTCCCTTATCTCATGAGCGGATAACAATGCTTTCATCATTAGAGAGGGATTCAGTGGCTTTCCTTTGACACCAGGTGATGTTCCACCTTTTCCTATTGTTTTTGGTTTTCAATTTCTAAAATAACTAACAACCTTCTCCTGAAAAGCATCTAGCATATCAAAGTTCGTCATAGGGGGGAACCTAGATTTAGGCTTAAATTTGGAGGGAGCCCCTTGGTCAGAGACAATATCTTGATCCAGTAGCATCTGTTCAATATCAGTTACCCCCACTTCTTCATTTTAAACCTCAACCAAAGTGGTAAGAAAATCAATGTCCCCTATGTTTAGGTCCACTAGCTGGTGTGAGCTACCACTGGTTGATCTGGCATGTTACACTGGTCTTAAAATATTTCTACTATTTCAACCGCCTGATAAACTGTTGCCAGTAGGTAGTTATAGTTAGGACCAAAGTTTCCATAGGAAAAGCATTTTTTGCTTTGCCAATAACTTTGGCAACGCTTCACAAATCTTCACAGAATTTTCAGAAAACTTCTCCTTTTTGGTTCAGCATTTAGGTTGAAAGTTTCAGGGAGATCCGTCAAGTGGTGGCTGAGAAAAAAAGGGTCCCAATATGAGTTTTCCCTTTGTTATGTCTATGGGGATTTTTCACATTTTGAACACAGCTTCAGCCCGAACCGCCGAACGGAATAACACCAAATTTGGCAGAAAGCTAGAAGTTGGTCCAGAAAGTGTGCTTTTTGTGATTTTATTCAAATCTCTTCAGTAGTTTCAGAGATATTTAAGTTTTAAAAATATAGATATCTGGGAGCCTAACAGCCTACTGAAAAACCTACTGAAATTTGATTGGCTGCCAACACTTCAACCAGGAAATGTTGGCAGCCATCTTGGGACTTGGTTAAACTGAGTCCCACAAAAATTGTAAAAAAATAAAAAATAAGAAAAGGGGGCAGGTTGAAACACCCTGACCCCCCTAGGCCTCTTGGGATGTCCCACTGGGACCGCCAGGGCCCAAAAAATCATTTTTCTCTTTTAATTTTCAGCGAAACCAGTGGATCTGGCTGGAATTTTTTATAATAATAAAGCTCGGGCTCCTGTGGACCACCACCTCCCTTGGGATTATATTTTTATAAACGAGGGACCTCTTGGAACCCCTCTAGCCCCGGTACCACCACCAGGTGGTAGCCCTGGTAGCTGCCTCCTCCCCGGGGCCTAACAAAAGAAAATGTGGGGCGTGTGCCACCACATCCCCGGGGACCACCACCTCCCTGGGGCAAATATAAAGAAAGTTGGGGGTCTGTGTGGCCCCACTCAGAGAGCCCTAGAAGGCCCTGGGGACCGCCTCGCCCCAGTTCCGGCTCCAGCAATGCTCCATGCAAGTGAGAGCATAAAAAATGATTTTGCTTGCACGAAGTGGAGCAGAATTGCATTTGGACAGATGGAGCCGCATGTTAGCATCTCCCTCTGTTCAAAAGCAATGCTGGCTCCTGCAGGATGCTGGGAGCTGGCAAGAACCGCAGGGGTCTTGAGGCTTCCCCCGCAGTCCCCAACAGAGTTACTGGGCCCTGTGCAATGGGAGCCCTGTGTCCAAAATCAGCCCGGGAGTGTGGCTGCATGGCCCCCTCCATTTTGTGTGTTAAAAAAATGAAAAAAGGGGCAGGCCTCAGGGTATGTGGTCCCTGGGGCCGAAATCAGCCCGGTAGGGGGGCCGCATGCCCCTCACCCATTGAAAAAAGGCCTGGACCTGGGGGATGGTGTCACCAGGGTGGAAAAAGGCCCATGGAAGGGAGCCCATGCAGTCCCCCTCACTCTAAATTATAAAAAATAAATAAAGAAAAGGCCTGGTCCAGGGGATGGGCCCAGGGGCCGAAATCGGCCCTGGCAGGTAGGCCATGCACCCCCTCACCCATTGAAAAAAGGCCTGGCCCTGGGGATAGGGTCTCCAGGACAGAAAATGGCCCAGGTAAGGGGGGCCACGCAGCCTCCTCCATTAAAAATTGTTTTTTTAAAGAAAAGAACTCCTGAGAGGACTGGAGGCCACGCCCCCTTTCTCTAAAACTCTGCAAACGCACATGGTGTCACGCTGCTGGTTGGGGAATGAATTCTACTTTACTCCTGAGGGCCTCAGGCTAAAGTGGACTTCTTCCCCCAGCCAGTGCATTTGAAATGTCATCAGTGATGTAATCAGTGATGCCACTGACCATGTCATCAGTGATGTAATATGTGAGGTCATAAGCAGTGCATTGCGGGACGTGATTTATAGTTAGCTCACTAACTATAGCTGCTGAATTTCACTGGTTTTGTATGAGTGAAACCTGAGCCTAACTATAAAGTCAGTGTAACCTTGTTTTTTTCAGTGATGTCATCAGTGATGTCATTTGAGAAGTCATAAATGATGTCATCAGTGATATCACTGACCTTATCATTAGTGAAGTAATGTTTGAGGTCATAAGCAGTGCATTGTGGGGCGTTAGATATAGTTAGCTCAAGTAACTATGACTGCTGAATTTCAATGGTTTTGTATGAGTGAAGTCTGAACCTAACTATAACGTTCCTGTAACCTTTGGTTTTTTCAGTGAATTTCTATGTTTTTTTAAATTCTATTTCCTAACTTTAAAGACCCTATAGCCTTTGGATTCTAAAAGTGAATTTCTAAGGTTTTATAATTCTATTTTCCATCTATAACATCCCTGTAACTCTAGTTTTTTTAGATAATTTCTACAGTTTTTATAATGACCTAATTGTAACATCCTTGTAACATTTGGTTTTTTCAATGAATTTTAAGGTTTTTAATCTTTAATGGTTTGTATGAGTGTATTAGTGTCTGTATCAGTGACTTGGACAAATAGAACTGCACCTGCTCCTTTGACAAAAGACTGGACATTTTCCTTCCGGCAGGTGTTTTGCTATGATGGCCGATATCTTGGCAAAACATAGATGGATGTGAGGTGTGTATAATAATATGCTGCTTAAACATTTACTCTTTTTTTTGGTAAAAATTAAAAGTCATGCACCAGTCGCAATGCGTTGCGCTGGTTATGTGACCCATGTGTACTTTTGGTAATGGAAAATACATATATAGACAGTTTAAATGTTCAGTTTTAGGGAAGTGGTTTACTGAAAAAGTCCAAAAAGTAATATTACTATAGAGGTAACATTTAAAAAAAATTTTTTTTAAAGTTTTACGGAGTTGTGACCCCATCATGTTATGTGCCGTCACTTATTTCCGGATCTGCGATGGGGATGTGCCCCGGCATAGTTTTGTTAGTGTAAAATACATATATAGACTTTTTAAATGTTCATTTTAAGGGAAATGGTTTTCAAACGAAGTCCTAAAAGTAATATGATTACAGCCAAGAAGAAAGTGAAAATGTTCATGAAGAGGAAGAGCCAGTGAAGGCAAGAAAAGAAAGTATTATGTGAGCCTTCTTTACCATTCCAGAAGGGGAGAAGAAGGTAAATACCAGTAAGGTAACTTGTTCCCTGTGCAAGAAAGTTTCATCTAGAGGGTCAGAGAGAAAGTACTCAGGTGGGACATCTTCTAAGATGAAGCACCTATGAACAATGCACTCAGCCTGTCTTGCACGAGAAAAAACTAAAAGGGAGAGAAGACAGCAAGCTGCTCGTGGATATCCAACACAACCAAGCACTTTATCTGGTCATGTCCTCACTTCTGAACAGCCCCTCACTTTTCCTGAGTTGGCCAAAGCTGGTGTGCACTGCCGAAACTGCCAGAGTATTTTTTATGTAGGAGAAAAGTCTATCTCTGCCATTATTAAGATTATCAACACTCATAATTTTAAGGTTTTTTTCTCAGTTCCTTCTGCAAGTTTTTCTGTTCCATTGCAATGCAACATGTTTTGAAACTTTTTTTAAGAAAGTTAAAAAAAACATAAAACCCACAAAAAATAGTTAGAAAATACAAAAAAAATCTAAAAACAGTAAAGAAAATTAAATAAATAAAAAGGTTCTTCTAGAACTACCTATTCCAGATTAAGAAAGAATAATTTCCTGTTATTTGTATAATTGTAATAGTGTGAATACGTCTTGTTCTATGTTTTGGTGTGTAAGTTAGTGTATACATAATTGTGAATTTTAGTAACTGTACTTGTGATTGAGTGTGTGTGTGATTGGTTGTATGGATATGTGACAGGGTATATGCATTGTTGTATAGGTGAGTGACTGACTCTGAGAGTAAGTATATATATGATTGAGAGGGTGCATCTGTATGTGTATGAATAAGTAAATGGTTGTTGAGTTCCTGAATGAATGAATGGGTGGGTGTTTCAGTGGTTGTGTATCTGAGTGACAAGTGCATAAGTGGGTACATGGATGAGTGAATGGTACATCAATAGCTTTATGGGTGAATGCCAGAGTGTGTGAGTAGGTGCATGAGTGAATGCCAGTAATCCAATGGGTGAGTGAGTGGCTGTGTAAGTGACTGTTTGTGTCAGTGAGCAGATGCATGTGTGGCTATATGGGTGAGTGTGTAATTGTTGCAAGGGATAATACATGAGTTTATGAGTAACCTATTGAATGACTGAAAGGATATATGAAATACTATATGGATGAGTGGAAAGGTGTGTGAGTAGCTGTGTGTGAGTAATTGGATGCCTTAGTGCCTATATGGGCGAGTAAGAGGGTACATGAGTATCTCTATAGGTGAGTGATCGAGTGTGTGTATTGGTAATTGAGAGAGTGGAATTAGTTGCTGTATGTGTGAGTCAGTGGGTGTGTGAGTCAGTGGGTGTGTGAGTGAGTTGCTGTGTGAGTGGATCTATGAGTGAGCGAGTGGGTGTTTTAGTACCTGTATTGGTATGTGAGCAGTGAGTGAGCAATTAAATGTGTGATTAATGGAGTGGGTGTATAAGTACCTGTGTGGATGGCTGAGTGGATGTATTGATGTCTATATAAGAGGTTGACTTTGTGTGTGATTGACTGCATAGGTGAGTGAGTACATGCATTACTAACTGTATGTGTAAGTGAGTGGGTGCATAGTTGTCTGTATTGGTAAGTAAATGGATGTGTAAGTGATGGTATGGGCAAGTGAGTGGGTGTGTGAGTACCCGAATGTATGATTGAGTTGATATATTATTACCGGTATGGACGTGTAAGGAAAAGTTGTGAAAGACATGGGAAAGCAATAGCAAATTATTGTAAGTGATTGTGTGGATGAATAAGTGAGTGTCCGCATGGTTATATGGGTGAGTAAAAGATTGTGTTACCACATGTGGTAGATACATACGATGTATCTTTATATCTGGGTAAATTGTTAGCTGTTATTTTCAGGGTCTGACTGGGTGTATTTGTGGCTCTTTAATTTTGCAGATAGGTATGAGAGTTGTAATATGAATATAAGACTGAATTTATAACTGGGTATAGGAGTCTGTAAGTGCAGTTGTTAGTGACTATGATTTAAAAGTATGTTTTAGGTTTTGAGCATATAACATATTGCCTATGGGCTACCTACTACATAATTAGGAGATTAAGGCTTGGCAAGCACTTTTTAAAGCCAATTTTGCCTACTGCTGAAGCTGCACACACAGGTTCTACAGAAGCAGACCTGTCATGGTCCCAGCCAATGCACATCTCTTTATGCCCTTATGATTTTGATAGACATTTCCCCTTTTTCCTTCTTCCTTCCTCCTTCCTCAAATTACATGTTCACTCTGTGGTGTGGATTGCTTTGTGTTCCTTCCCTGGTGGCATGGTGGGAACTATTGGCCTTAAGAGACAGTTGACTAAACTCAATAGTCTGCTTGCTAAAAATCCATAAGAACACTCCAGAATCTAGGTAACAGTGACAGGTACACCTATTAATCAAATTCATGAGGAGAAACTGTCAAGGCTCATTGCTCTGCCCAATCTGATTATTCCATGACCCTGGGGACAGCAGCAGGTGCACTCCTAGACTATTTACTCTGCTCAAGTTGAACATTCCATGACCCTGAGGGCAGCAGCAGGTGCACTCCAAGACTAATTACTTTGCTCAAGTTGAACATTCCATGACCCTGGTGGCAGCAGCAGGTGCACTTGCCAATCAAAGTCACATGGAGTAACTGCCAAAAATCAACAGGTGTTGTTTTCTAGAAACAAGCAGCCTGCTTATATTTAAAGGCTGCTCCCACCCCTGTTTCCTGTTTGGCCTCTTTGTCTTGCACTCACCTGCTTCCCTTTGCCGGGCCTCCTCTCGCCATTCCAGTCATCTTCTGTTTTCCGCTTCGGACTGCAGCAGCTCCTCAGTCTTGTCCTTATCCGGCGACCACTCCCGCATCAGATTCCCTGGAGAAAGAAAAAGACAGCAAAGATACAAGCTGACATCAGGTATTTTGCTAAAAACTGTTATTGTTGCTTGTGTTCTGAGCTCAGTAGTGGTTTATTCTAAAAAACAAATAATCCTTTGATTTTTTTGAAGCACACAACTGACTCTCACAACTGGCAGGGCTCTGCCAAGAATAAACCCTTCTCGCCCTAAAACCTGTTGTGCACCGTTGTAGTACAAGTTGGGTAGATGCCTGCTTCATTTACTGCAAAGTCCCTAGTATAGTGCACTGTGTTTGCCCAGGGCCTGTATTTCAAATGCTGCTAGTGGGCCTGCAGCACTGGTTGTGCCATCCACACAAGAAGCCCTTCAAAGGGTTCTCAGACCTGCCACTGCAGTGTCTGCGCTCAGTTGTGACTGCCATGTGGACCTGGCATGTGTACCCACTTGCCAGGCCCCAATCCTTCCCTTTTCTTACATATCAGGCACCCCCCAGGTAGGCCCAAGGTACCCCTGCGGGCAGAGTGCAGTGTAGGTGAAAGGTAGGACATGTACTGGTGTATGTGACATGTCCTGATAGTGAAATACAGTGCATTTCGTTTTTCACTATTGAAAGGCTATCTGTCTCATAGGATAGAGTGGGAGATACTTTGTAACATCTTACAAGTATAACTTCCCATTGAAAAAAAATAGAGAAATTGAGTTTGGACTCTCTAAACTCAGAATTTAATCACACATCTTTTAGAAAAGATGTTTTTTAAATTATGTGTTTGAAAATGCCACTTTTAGAAAGAAGGCATTTTCTTGCTTAACCATCGTGCGTGCCTCTGCTGGGTTGTAAATTGACTGCCTGACTTTGGAGTGACAGGGGCTGGGGATGTGCATTCACTGTAGACAGCCACTGGGGGAGTGTCCTGCCTTTCCTGGATGAGTCAGGGCTGGGCTGAATAGACCTGGGCTGCATTTAGAGTAGTGGGAGGAGATTTCCTTGCACGTGAATAGGCCTGGTCTGCCTTACACAATGCCATCTCCACCTCCTGCCAGGAAGATTGGCCAGAGAGGACAGAATTGGTTTGAACTAAGCTCAGAGACTCTCTGCCACAAGCGAACAAAGAGAAATGTGGTATAAATATTGGGCCCCCCCAGGACTTTAGAACTATTTTGGATCAAGGAACCTGCCAAGAAGAAGAGCTGGAGAAGCTATGAGAGGAACTTACCACCTTGCTGTGTGCTTTGCTGTGTTGCCCTGCAGTGGCTGCTTCTGTCTTGGGCATAGAAAGGTCTGGTCTGAACTTTCTGCAACTTCTTTGTTTGAATTTCTCCAAGGGCTTGAGGTAGAGCTTGCCCCCTGTTCAAGAAGTCTCAGGAACAGCAAAGACTTCACCTTTCTATGGGTACTGCCTCTGGGACAGTGTGTCTCAGTTGCCACAGAGGGAAATCATAACTCGACACCGTCACCAAGACCGCTGGTGGTTTCGTGACCTGAGGCACTACAGAGGGCACTGTTGCACTTCGTACCGCAATCCTAGTCTCGCCGATGATGACCGTCACCGCCAGCGAACCAATACCTGTGGGCACCGCACCGCCTCACTTCACTCCGCGGACCTGGTCTCACAGATGACGGCATTGCCAGCTGATATCACTGCCATGAAATGCACCGTGGTCTGGGGAACCGCCCGTAAGCTACACGAAGCACCGCCCCATCCCACACCGCAGCCGCGGCCCACTGACACCCGCCCCATCGACTGCCGATCTTCGACGGAGGCTGACGATTGCACTGTGACCATCAGCACCTCAGCGAGCACCGCCCCCCTTCACAACGCAGCTCTGGTCTTACTGATGCCGCTGGACGACCGTCACCGAGCCACTGCCTGCACTGCGACCTGAGGGCACAGCACGCTGCACTGCTCCACTTCACACCACAGCCTCAACGACCGCCGCCGCTGGCCCACACCACCGTGATTGGCTGGAACAAAAGGTACTGCTTACAACTCTTCTGACACCGATGCCAGTCCGCACCGAAGCGGTCAACTGAAACTGTTGGATTTGGTTGTCTTCAGCACCGCTGTAGCACCGGACGGAGCTACCAACTTCAAAGAACTGCGGGGCCTATTAGCAATAACCGGCGATAATTATCGCTAAGCGCAGTTAGCGCTTGGATAATTATCGCCGGCTATCGCAGGTTTCTATCGCGGAGATAGCATGCTATCAGCAACGCTTATCTCCAAAGCGATAGAAACCCTGGAGAACAGTGTGAATATCGCTGAAAACAAGCGATATTCACACTGTGACCAGTGTTAGCTAGGTGATAGGGCGAGGGGATTTAGCCATGTAATCCACCTCCCATTGGATTACATGGCTAAGTCAGGTCTGGACCAGGCGTTAACAAACCAGCGCTAAACGTGTTTAGCGCTGGTTCGTTAATCCACCTCCCCTGCCTCGCTAATAGGCGATAGCGAGCTTAGCGACTGTTTCCAGTCGCTTTTAGGTTGGGAACGCCTACTTTGCATGCCATTAGCGATAAATATCGCTGGCATGCAAAGCGGCCCCCAACCCGGTCGCTATCGCCTAAAAGCTGTTGCTAACAGCAGTTAGCGACAGCTTGCTAATAGGGCGATTGAATTATCGCCGCTTTAGCGGGAAAAAGTCCAGCTAAAGCGGCGATAATCACGTTGGTAATATGCCCCTGCATTTTTAAGGTTATTCTTGCAAAGTGAATATTTTGATTATTGTATGTTGGATTTTTATCATTTTGTTCATGTTTTACGCAGATAAATATTGGATATTTTTCTAAACTGGTGTGGTGTCCTTTTGTAGAGTTTTCACAGTATTACTGTATGCTATGTGCAAATGCTTATCTTTAAGAGAGAGAGTTATCTTGTAGCTTTGGTTCAAGAACTATTTAAACTGAAAAGTGCTTAAGTAGTAAAAAGCCTGCTTACCGGTAACCTTCTCTAGCAACATCAATAAGTGACCTGGGACTACTGTAGGAGCCTCAGGAGAAGAAGTAGTGTCAGGTTTCTCTGACTCTAAAACACCTATGCCTATGATTCAATTGCGATACCAAAGGGGATGATGGACGGAGCGTTAGAGCAAATCAAACACTCACCCCCAGTCAACTGATCTGGGTTTAATCCATCATCATTCTTTAGCTCACTCCACCACCCCAGTTCAGACATGGCCATATGCAAATCAGTCTGACCCTGTGCCTCATGGGAACAGTCCAGCCCGAACTACCAAGCCATGTCTTCCCTGGACCGGAAACAAGCATCCTGGGACCTGTTTCGGGTTCAAAACCCTCATCAGCCAGGCTATCTTGAATCCAGTGGCAAAGTGAGCAAGGGACCCACGTCTAGGCATACCCTGCCAACTTAGGGCGAACAAGCGATACCAAAGGGGATGATGGACGGAGCATTAGAGCAAATCAAACACTCACCCCCAGTCAACTGATCTGGGTTTAATCCATCATCATTCTTTAGCTCACTCCACCACCCCAGTTCAGACATGGCCATATGCAAATCAGTCTGACCCTGTGCCTCATGGGAACAGTCCAGCCCGAACTGCCAAGCCATGTCTTCCCTGGACCGGAAACAAGCATCCTGGGACCGGTTTCGGGTTTAAAACCCTCATCAGCCAGGCTATCTTGAATCCAGTGGCAAAGTGAGCAAGGGACCACGTCTGGGCATACCCTGCCAACTTAGGGCGAACAAAGTGATACCAAAGGGGATGATGGATGGAGCGTTAGAGCAAATCAAACACTCACCCCCAGTCAACTGATCTGGGTTTAATCCATCATCATTCTTTAGCTCACTCCACCACCCCAGTTCAGACATGGCCATATGCAAATCAGTCTGACCCTGTGCCTCATGGGAACAGTCCAGCCCGAACTGCCAAGCCATGTCTTCCCTGGACCGGAAACAAGCATCCTGGGACCGGTTTCGGGTTCAAAACCCTCATCAGCCAGGCTATCTTGAATCCAGTGGCAAAGTGAGCAAGGGACCCATGTCTGGGCATACCCTGCCAACTTAGGGCGAACAAAGCGATACCAAAGGGGATGATGGACGGAGCGTTAGAGCAAATCAAACACTCACCCCCAGTCAACTGATCTGGGTTTAATCCATCATCATTCTTTAGCTCACTCCACCACCCCAGTTCAGACATGGCCATATGCAAATCAGTCTGACCCTGTGCCTCATGGGAACAGTCCAGCCCAAACTGCCAAGCCATGTCTTCCCTGGACCGGAAACAAGCATCCTGGGACCGGTTTCGGGTTGAAAACCCTCATCAGCCAGGCTATCTTGAATCCAGTGGCAAAGTGAGCAAGGGACCCACGACTGGGCATACCCTGCCAACTTAGGGCGAACAAAGCGATACCAAAGGGGATGATGGACGGAGCGTTAGAGAAAATCAAACACTCACCCCCAGTCAACTGATCTGGGTTTAATCCATCATCATTCTTTAGCTCACTCCACCACCCCAGTTCAGACATGGCCATATGCAAATCAGTCTGACCCTGTGCCTCATGGGAACAGTCCAGCCCGAACTGCCAAGCCATGTCTTCCCTGGACCGGAAACAAGCATCCTGGGACCGGTTTCGGGTTCAAAACCCTCATCAGCCAGGCTATCTTGAATCCAGTGGCAAAGTGAGCAAGGGACCCACGTCTGGGCATACCCTGCCAACTTAGGGCGAACAAAGCGATACCAAAGGGGATGATGGACGGAGCGTTAGAGCAAACCGGTCCCAGGATGCTTACCTACAACTAGTAATAAAACCACAATCACACATAAGGTCCAGCCAAGTTCTCAATAAATTAATCCTTGCTCAACTCTTGGTAGCTTGGCTGTGAGCAGGCAGGTTTAACTTAGGAAATAGGTGTGCAAAGAATTTAAAAGCACCAATACATTAAATAAGTAAGACACAATAAAAATGCAACACCAATTTATAAAAATAGGAAACAGTGTTTATGATCAAAGTGACACCAAAATGACAAAAATCCAATGTAGGGAACTGGAGATATGAATTTGTAAAGATTAAATACTTTCTAGTGCTTATAAGACAAAAGTGCCAACCTGGGACATCTGGTCACGCTTGACTGGGACAAAGTCAAAGTTTAAGGCCGACTGCAATGGAGTGCAGGTCGGATACAATTAGCAGTAGGGCCTGGTCAAGTTTTTACCTTCTGACTTAGTCACTTTTTCGGAACTTTTTATCTCAACATCGAGCGGGTCTCCTCGTCAGGCTGGCTTGCAGTTCATCAGTGGTGGTTTGGCTCAGCACAATGCCTCGGTCAAATTCTGAAAGTCTCGTCAACCATGAAAAGCTCTGGAGTTTCAGCAGTGCAGATCTGGATCTCAGGCCTAGTCGCAGTTCGACGTTGCCTGTTTGACTCTCGATCATGGGTCGGTCAACTTATGGAGCTTTTTGACAGTAATTCTCCAAATGATTCCAAACTTTTGGATCTTCTTCCAGAAGATCTTTTTGTGCTATTGAAAGGTTCACAACACCAAACTAAGGTTCCAGAATCTCTAAGTTGCTCCATAGGGAGTTAGGACTAGAAAGTCCACAATGCACCTTGCCACATCCTTAAAAGTCCAATGAACGCTGTCCAGCTGGGTTCTTCTTGGTGGAGATGATATAGGTGGTGGTCTTTTAACATATTGATTTCAGGGAGTCCACTCCTCAACCATTTAGAGTCAGGCAAAATCCTTATTTTGCTGAAGCCTAAAATGTGCGGCAGGTGCAGTCCTTCAGAGCGCAGTCCTTATGGTACAGGCCATGGGTTCAGCAGGACAGACCTTCTTCTTCTTGTTTCTTCCAGGTAGGGATCTGAGTTGCTGGACAGCTCTCCCATATTTATCCAGGCTTCTGGACTGAAAAGCAGGGAAGTACCCCTGACCAATGGGTTGCAGGGTGCCACCCTTAGTGATGACCACTTCCCCTGAGAAGTGGGATATTCTTGTCCCACAAAGCACTGTTCTCTAAAAATCAAAATGGATAAAATATCTCCTGGAGATTCTGGTCTGGCTAACCCAACGTACATGTTGAGCTAACTTTCCCTAACACTCCTCTTCCAGCCCCTCTGCTAATTCAATTACATGGGCTGCCATCTGGCTGGGGGTGGAGGAAATGGAGGTGAGCCTGGGTCCTGTCCTAAGTGACCTTCCCTCTTTGAAGACCAGTTTGACTATCCAGCCCGCTTCCTGCCTTTTGCTCTGCAGCTTGCAGATCTCCTGCCACTAGATGCCTCTATGATTCCTTTCAAGCCACTTCACACATCATCAGAGTAGGGTGGCTCAGCCTGGCAAATACTGGCCAATCAGGAGAGGCTGCTCTAGAGCTGGATTTAGGCACATTAGAAAAGTTCTATAACTTCTTGGGCTGGCACAGAGAAACTTAGAAACCAAAGCTCCTCATGAAATACACGTTTGAATCCCAAAAGGCCTGAAGAGGATGCTCAGGCTGGCTAGAGCTCATGAGCAGGAACAAAATGTCATCTCCCTCATTGAAACTGACCCTTTGGGGCCTGAGATATAGCCTGGTTCCCGGAGTAACTGAGCAGAGAACACACATTCAGCACTTCACTGGATTTTACTAAACTACCTCCATGGTGTGCCTGGGCCCGGGGATAGGCACAATGTACCTTAATTGTCCTTTTCAGCAGTGGGCCGGCATGGGACTGCCTCCCTCTGTGTATATTTGCACCCAAGGCCTAATCTCCTTAGAGGCCAGCACATGCACATTTGTCCCAGAGATCCCATCCCCAGAACCGAAGAGACAGATTTCCAGGGCAGGCACATGCCCCACCACATACCCATATCTGGGCACAGGGATGCCTCTCACTGTTGAAGGAGCAGAAGGAAACATGTTGGCTCCTGCTGAGAGGGTATGTGCATGCACGGGGAGCCAGCTGAGGCTGCAGTGGGCTAAGGTCTCCAATGATGCCCCAGGCTGTGGGTTCCCTACATGGATCTGGGCACCCAGAAACAAGAAACATGCAAAAGAAAAGGATGCAGGTAGGGACGCTGCAGAAGAAAGTTGAACAGATATGCTGATCATTAATTATTCACTCCTCCATGCCTAGGGCACCACCTGGGCGAAACAAAGCATAATTTACTGTGTGATGCCCTAAAGTTTCTTAGAAATCCGGCCCTAAGTTTCCTGGGACCCTATATTTACAACTCTGGGAGAGGTTTGCTTTGGTTTCAGAGCACTCCTGGAGTTTGAGTTTTTGCTCTGGGACTCTGGGGCCCCTATGTGGCTGGTTCTATGATTGCAGTGGTAATCTAATAGGTGTAAAGGAAAGATTCAGGGACACATTGAGGTTGATAATGCCATATTTTCCATACTATTAATCCCTTTCTCATTGACTTTAATTGGTGTATATTGTTGAATTATAAAATGTGGCTCCTTCTATTCATGCGGTGACACCCCGATAAAGTCAGTAGGCCTGTTTCATTTCTAATGACACACCATTATAATATGATATTGCATCTAGTATGGGGGGTTATTTTGACTATAGGGTTCAGGATCCACTGGGGGTGTAACGTGATGTGAGAGTATCACCAAAGGTATTTCCATTGACCTGTTGTACTTATTCGTAAAATAATGTGCATTATTATTTAGTAGAGTGTGTGTAATAAAAGTTCCTTTCCTTCTTAACAAAAAAGCACAGACAGCAATACATTGTTGAGAGTTGTAGTAGTGTACCAGCAAGCTGGGGCTGCTATGCCACACCACATCCGCTAAGCAGGCTTTGGACTGCTCCGCTTCACTAACCTGAGAGCGTCAAGAGCTACAATGGGATACTTGGTTCCCAGTAAAAAATAGGCCTGGAAGAAATTTTAATTATGCCCGAATAATTTCAGTTATTGAGCATAAGCTTTGTAATGCGTAATTACCAAAATTACTCAATTATACCAGCTTGAGTAATTAAGAGTAATTTGTAGCAAAAGTCCTACCACAGGAGCACAGTAACAAAGAACTAATAGAGAGTGAGCGGCTGCTGGCTACAGCTGTTTGTGTTCTGTGGCATTTTGTGCTCTTTTCTTACCTCAAAATGCAACCTTGAGCCCATTTTAGACACGAGGGTGCCTTTTGCACTAAAAAATAAGGACTAGATGCTGGATTACATTTCCCACACAATTACACATAATTGTAAGTAATTTTGTGGTAAATACGAGAAATTACGCTAAAGAGAATTACGCCAGTTACGCCCACCCTTAGTAAAAAGACAACTGTGGATGTATTACTTGTGAAGGACTCTCATCCTTTGCAACTAATGGCATAATTTCTTACATTCAGGTATAATAAAATCTCACAGTAAATATGCAAGCAAGAACTGGATGACTATGTGAATCATTGCAGATAAAGCAAAAGCATGAATAATTCAAAGTGTTGATTTACTTTACAAAAGACAGATAGACACCAGATCAAAAACAATTTAGTGTCCTCAATTTATGATAATATGGGCTTGCAGAGACCTTCAGAAGGGGAAACCATAGAAGACACAGTAGTCATGAAGACGTTCTTCGAAAAATTTCTCTGGAAGCAATTGTGTCAAAAGCAAAGTGTCATGTAGGTCCTATAAACCTTTATAGGATCTGCACGTTTAGACAACATACACTGTAGGATTGGTGTCAAGACTGATTATAGACACCCACACCGGGTATGTTAGCCTGTATACCAGCTAGCTCACAGTGCCACTAGAAACCCCTCTTATCAAGGAGAGAATAGTTCTTGTCAACTATCGAACATGACAACTCTGTCCCATAAAGAATCGAGGAAACAGTGCTTAACTTTTCGCTCAGTCACTCGTGCTCACTTTGTCTCAGAGAAATACACAGAATAAACGGTGGGGAAGTTTTCCAATAATCATTTATTGAACCAGCGTCATTCTAGTGTAAATTAGGTGTGCTGAAACAACCATTAGACAAAAGCAGATATAAATGATTAGAAGAACTAACAGGGTAAAAGGATGGTAGATTCCTACCATTGTGCTAAAACAATGAATACAGGCAAGTATATAAAATACATGACAGTAGGAAATGTGTATTCCTATGATGCGACCCTAACTGGATGTACCTAGCATGTATGTAGGTGAAAGCCAAGAATCCCTCTAGGATAAAGTCAACCCTATTACCTGAAGTGAGAGACTGTGGGACCCCGCCTTGGTCTCGAGATGGACACCCCACAAGGGATGACAGACCACTTCGAACTGGGGTGTCTGCATGCAGGAACCTCAGCATATCACGCCATGGTGTCAGCAAGGAAGTTCTTTTCTCCTCTCTCTACCTAAGCAAGATATGGTGCTTAAATACCCAAAGTGGTACCTTCAGGGGTTCTACCTTGCTGTGTCATGTTGGACTTAGGATGATGGAAGGAATGACCCTTATACATAGTTATTATGCAGAAGATGGTAGTCCTGCTGAGTTACCAAGAATCCTCATGCATAATGGATGAGGCTAGTTTTCAGGGAAAACCCCACGTCCTGTTAGCAGTACCGTAACTAGGTAAAAGGTCAGTCCCAAGAACCGTTATGTAGTGTAATGGTAGGGGAGAATATAGGTGAAAGGGTAGGTTGCTACCTGAGCCTATATTGGGGTACCTATATGGAACATAACAATAGGGGAGACCCAAGTGAAAAGAAGCCTTACTAATTAGCATTTTATAAATGTTGATCTCATTCTGATTTTTTTTAAACAAATTTTATTGATATAAACATAAAATATCAACACTGTTGTTCGTAGAGCAAGAGAGAGAATACAATTCAAACATAATATAGACCAGCAATGGTATAGCAGTCATCCCAGAGCATTTAAGCAAAAGAAAGGACATAAAACAACTTGGTAGGAAAAAAAAGAGAAGAACACAACCAACAATGCAATCTTCTTTTTCAAATGAGATCAACAATAATACCCACAAAAAGGTATGTTGAAACAAATCAAGCAAGTAAACAAATCAATCAAAAATCCCCTAACCTATCCCACAAACCCCCGAAAGACTCCAGAGATAAGTGGAATACAGAGGTAGCACTCTGTTAGGGTGTCAGGAGCTGTGGACTGTGCTAGTGGTCAAAAGCGGTGCAGGGGAATTTCAACCCAGGTAAGACACACATGCAGCAGCACATGAAGGATACAAGAGGGATCAGAAAACATACCGTCAGCAACATCATCCTTGCTCCCCTTCATAACCCCCTGAAAGTCAGCTAATAAAGTGTCCCACGCACTCGCAAACTCAATGGGTCACCTAACCTGTAGTGTCTTAAGGAGCAAAGTAACTCCCTCCCTGGACACCCAGCGCAACATGTCTGTCCTCCTGTCCTCCAGACAGGAACCATCAACGTGTTTCCAATGCATAGTAATCCTACACTTAGCCAACACCAAAGCTAGGCAGAGGAACTGGTAGGTGACTCTATATTAAGTAGGGTGAGGATAGAGCCCCAGGGGGCAAAATAGGGTGTGGGAGTAAGAGCACGGCCAGTGGACTCTGCCAAAAGGCGCACAACATCAGTCCAATAAAAAGCCAGTTGAGGGCACTCCCAAAGCACATGGAAGAGATCTCCTGCAGTAACCCCACAGCGTGGGCAATCAGGTAGGTTCGGTGGAAAATAAATACTATGGGGCCAATTACAATGTCATGCAGAAACTTTCCACCCGACACCGTCTCAGATTCAGGTCTGACTGACTCACGGTCGGCAGTTCCGCCCGACCGATCTTGATGCGACCAAACACTGTTCGGTGACATTCCTATTGTTCCCTATGGGAGCTCGTTTTCCACCCAACAACACAGACTCCTATGGGGAAATGGGGGGTGTGGGGAAAACCCTGCACCCTGTCGCGGGGACCCCATTGTGCCAGCCACACAGTGCAGAGTTTTACAGGGCGGTCCCTTAAGTACCCCCTCGGCCTCCAACCGAAGGCCTCAGGATGAATGGGGGCCTGCTAGGGGCCCCCAAAGTCACTTTACGACAGCATTTTGTGTCAGGCAAGCCGACTCTGATAGAATGTTGGAAATTGGCATCGTAATCGCGTGGTGGGAAATGCTGTCCATAGAGGTGTAGGATGAGGTTCTGACCAACATGGATACTCCGAGGGCCGGTCGGAACCGGTTGCGGAATAACCACGTGGTTTACATTCCGACCAAGAACATCGTAATCAGTCGGGAGGATTGTATACCGACTGAGTCGGTAGGAAGGGTTCTGACACGGTTGAGGAGATTCCGACTGTCGGGAGGAGGCTTTCCACCCGACATTGTAATCGGCCCCTAAGCTTCAGGGTCATTAGATAACCCTGGTGAAGAAGGAAACAATTTATTAGTCAGAAATGGGCATTCCGGGGAATCTTAGGGGCTACATCCCACATTTTAGACCATTGCCCATCCGGATCCGCCTACCAGCTGTCACGTAGCACCACAAGGTGGGGAGCAGATATCCTCCTTCAATGAACTATACAACCCCGAAACCAGATGGCAGGTGTTAGCGGTGTCACACAAGAAGCAGCAACTACTGAGGAGCCTGGGTTGTACACCGCACCTACACCAAAGCGTATGGACAGCCGTCATAGTACCATATAGCACAAACTGATGCACCTGGAGATCAAGCTCTGCACATAGGTCATCAAATGGCTGCAGCATGCCATTGGTGTACAAAGAGCACACTGTGTCTGTACGTGCTGCTTTCCAGTCGGGTAGTTATTTCTCTTCCACCACTGGCAGTTGAGTCACTAGAGCTCGTAGATGAATATTCAGAGAGTATGGGGACCATATCTGCACCTGACCAAAAATCCTCAACCTTCATGTCCTGAGGACTGTGAGGTCATGGTGGCCCATCGGTGCTGCACACTTAGGATTGAGCGTAAGGGTCCAAAGCAGCTGTGGACTGGGGGGCTATGGTAATTGTAATAACCCTAGGGCCTCCCTCCCCGGAAATCAGCCCATACACCACTGCAGCTGTGCTGCCAAATAATAGGAATACAAATCTGGGGCATTCATCACACCTTCCATCATCCCCTGCTACAACTTTGCCAAAGCAACTCACCATTGCCCCTTACTTCATATAAGGTCAAGAAGGATGGAATCAAGATCCCAGAGCGTAGCATGAGGTATCACCAGTGGGAGTACCGCAAAGAAGTACAAAAGGCAAGTCAATGCTACCATTTTAGCCAGGGCAAGGCGGCCCACCACAGAGAGAGGTTAAGGTTTTACAAAAATCCAGGCTTGCACGCATTGCGGTCACCACTGTTTCTATATTGCCATCTAGAAAGTCAGGGAGAGTCCGATAGATTCATACCCCTAGCTATTTCACCATCATCAGCTCCCAGCGCATGTTGCCTAAGTTCGAAAGCCCCTCCCTATCAGCACGTAGTGAAAACAGACTGGTTTTCAGATGGTTTACACAGAGACTAGAGGCCTCCCCACAAGCTGTAATGAAGCAGGTCGCCTAGTCAGACTCTGTGCAGCATTCAGGTAAAGCACACTATCGTCCAGGTAGAGGAAATAAAATGAGACACCCCGTGGGACCGAATACCAACAAAAGACAGCACATGCCCTGCATGCTAATGGTTCTACTGAGATTGCAAAAAGCAAAGGGGAGAACGGGCAACCCTGAAAAGGTGCAGCGTCCCACAACACACTAATCCGATACTTTGCGACCAGTACAAATCCTGGCAACTGGAGCTGTATATGATAAGAAGGTCCAAAAAGCATACCGGAGTCCCAATCCCATCTGAAGCAGAACAGCATGGAGAAAGCCCCAATATAGGCCTTTAAACGCCTTCTCGATGTTCATGAACATGCACCCATCCAATTCTAGCAGTCGTGGGCCATCCCCAAAGATACCCAGTAGATGCCTGCTATGACGAGCCATACACCGGCCCTGTATAAACCCAGTCTGGTCAGTGTGAATCAGCCCAGGCATAAGGGGAAGTAAACGGTGCGCCAGCATACCGTTAAAAATCTTATAGTCAATGTTCAGCATTGACAGGGGCCACTAGGCAGTAACATCTGTGTCAAGTTTCCCCGGTTTCAGCAGAGGGACAATAAGGGCCTCTAGCAGAGTGGGGCCAATGTTCTGGCAGACAGTTGTGCTGGTACAAGGTCGCTAAATGAGGGGTAAGAATATCAAGATACAGAGCATGAAGCTCCACTGGGAGGCTATCAGTCCCCGGAACCTTTCCTCGGGCAATGCGCAGCACTTGAGCCCTGATCTCCTCATCCGTAATATCCTTCTCTACCACATCTACTACATCCCTGGTCAGCTCACAAGGTGGGAAAGCTGCCAACCAGTCATTCATGACGCAGTCATGTGGTGTCTCCTGGGCTGCATACAAGTGAATATAGCAGTTTGTAAAGGAGTGGTTGATCTCCCCCTGGGTGTAGTGGCGGGTACCTTCCAGAGTTATCAACTCCTAAATCGCTGATCCAAGCCAAGAGAGGTCCAGACTTATCCTCTTCAGTGTGTTCCCTGACCATATAGGCTTTGTGATTGACGCTCCACATGTTCAGCTACTTTTTCCTTGTCATTTTGTAACCAGTAATCTCTCCAAATCTCTGAGGACCCACTTGTGAATGACAATGTCCTGCAAAATGGCCTTCAGGACCCCCACAGATTCTGACAAACAGCGCCCCCTAATAACCACCTCAAAGGCCTCGTTCTGCACAAATGGAAAGGAGGCAGAGCCAGCGTTCTCGTCAAAGATATCCTGAATACCCTCTCGGACTGCCTCATAAAACGTGGGGTCCTCCAGGCTCCCTGCCTTTAGACGCCAACTAGGAATACAGGAGCGTGTCCCCTCCGTTTTAATGTCATCATCAGGGGATTATAGTCAGAGATGGTTCAGGCGAGGTATTCACTGGTTGAAATAGCCCCCACAATATTGGGAGAACATAAAAGGAGTCAAGCCATGCATGCACTGCATGTATGGCTGAGTGGAAGGAGGAAGGAATAGTCCCTACTTAACAGATGGCGATGTTGCCAGCCATAAATCAGGCCCCAGTCACCCTGCCAAGCAGTGAACCTCTGGGCCAAGCAAAGAGTAGCGGAGTCACGTAGTGTAGGATACGAGTAATCTACATCAGTATTTGTCACACAGTTGAAATCACCACCAACAATGAGCACTCAAGGTAACAGAGAAGCCAAAAAACAGGACAGCCTATCCAAAAACTAAGATTGATCAATATTAAGGGCATAAACATTAACCAAAGAAATATCTTGACCATCCAACCGGCCCATCAAGACAGAGTAGCGCCCCTCCATATCAGTTGTGCTGCTAATAAGCTGAAACGGGACTCACAGTTTCACCCATATGAAGGTACTGCAAAGGCTGAGTAAGTGATATATATTCCCTGTACCCGCCACCTCTTGCATAGAGCATCCACCTTTTTAGCATTCAGGTGAGTTTCCTGCAGTAACACCACATGAATACCCCTGCGTTTCAGGTAGGTCAGAACCTTGTAGCGCTATGCAGGCCTCGAACACTCCAGGAGGGAAATTTGTAGTTATGTGTATCCTCCCCCATTAGACAGCATCAAAGCCCAAAACCACCCTACAGTGCACATGCATACCAGGAGGGGACCACAGAGCCATAACCAGGCAGGGGAAGAGCAAAAGCAGTCAGCTGCAAGATTCCAGGAAACCCAAACAAATAACAAGACAAACCAACACCCCCTCCCCCAGACAGTAAGACAGCACCCCTCCATGCAAACTAAGAAAGAAAACTAAACCATGATGTGGGTCAGAAAGACACCCACAGGTTAGGCAGAAGGATGGTGGAAGTGAGACACAGTCACCTCGAAAGGGACCCCCGACATGGTACCCCCACCCATGAACAAACTGACAGTAGTCACCAGGGCCTCTTTAGGGGGCAGGGAATCCCCAATACTCAATGTGGAGAATGCTATGGATCCCTCTCAAAGCCACACAAGAAGAAAATAGACAAAGGCCAAGGGAACAAATTGCATAGTATGCAAATAGACATCGCCAAAATGACTTTGAGGTAATGCACCACTTCTGCAGTCTGCGGTGTGACCACAGGCGGGTCCTAGCTACAGTTAGTATGCAGGATAGACCCATACACAAAGAAGGGGGAGGAGGAAACCTCCGACTTCTACCTCTTCTAAGTCTAACTAGTCACACACTGAGAAGTAGGAGAGTATGAATCGCTTTTTAAGAGAGATAAAACTGGCAAAGTAAAAATGTTTAAAAACTGCCCTGACCCACAAAAATGTGTGGCACGCTTCATCATTGGGCTGCTAAACACACCTCTGCGCAGACCAATACATGAGGTGGAGCAATAGGGTGGGGGAGGCAATACAAACATATAGAAAGGTAGGGATCATACAAGGAGTAAGTGCAGACAAACAAATTTAAAACTAACTCAGGGGTATCCCAATGTCTATTTTATTAATGGATTTCCTGGTCAGGGCTAAAAAGTTATCTTCAGGACTACTAGATCCACGTAATTATACCCTTCTTTCCTACCATGAGTAAGGGCGACCCCCTGTAGTCACACATTCGTCAAGGTGGGTCCGCCTCTGCCACAGTGTCCCTCAGGGTGCTGGGAGGGACACAGTGGCAGAGGCAGACCCACCTTGAGGAATGATCCCTACCTTTCTATATGTTTGTATTGTCTCCCCCACCCTATTGCTCCACCTCGTGCGTTGGTCTGCGCAGCGGTGTGTTTAGCAGCCCAATGATGAACCATGCCACAAATTTTTGTGGGTGAGGGCAGTTTTTCAAACATTTTTACTTTGCCAGCGATTCATACTCTCCTACTTCTCAGTGTGTGACTGGTATGCAGGATAGACTCAGACTCCGAGCCTATGTCAGGACCACTGGACACTGCTCTCTCCTCAGGTAAACTCCGGTCAGGGCTGGAAGTCATTAGTTTAGCTGCCACTGCAACAGCACTCTGGCAATCTCTATGCACCAGGCTCTGATGTGGGGGCTCCACTCCGTCCCTGCCTGTTCCAGGGAAGATTCAGAGGATGCAAACTATGCCTCTGTGATTCTGGATTCAGGTTAAGCCAATCCCATACCTCACCAGGCTCCAGGAAAAATGTTGTGCCTTGATCTGTGATCACCTGCAGGTGTGCAGGGTAAGCATGGCATACATGATATCAAGCTCACGAAGCTTGCATTTAGCATCCAGGAATGAGGCCCTTTGTCTCTGAACCACAAGCCTGAAATCCAGAAAGAGCATTCACTTGACTTTTATTAACCTACAACTCTCCTAGGTCCCTGCACATTTAAGTATATGGTCTCTGTCCCTGAAATGCAGTATACATGCCACTATTGGCCAAGGCGCCCCACCAGGCTCCTTATAGGCTCCTATAGGCTCGCTCCAGTGCGGAGAAGGGGGACAAGACCTCTGGCACTACTTTGCCCCATAGCCAAGTTTCAAGAAAGGCCACCATGTCCGTACCCTCGGTTCTCCCAGGCATACCCACCACATAGATATTATTCCTACTGGCACGACCCTCAGAGTCCTCTGCATGGACCTCAAGGAGACTCACACAACCCACCACCAGCTGTCAGTACCTGGAAAGTAAGTTCAGCAGTGGCAATGCACTTCCACAGCTTACAATGGTCAGCCTGCAGGAGGCCAAGGTCCACCACCACTGTCAATATTTCGTGTTCAAAGGTTTCCTTACATTCCATAGTAGCCAAAAGGATAGAGTCCAACTTACCCTGAGGTACCAGCACCGAGTCCTGGTGCGTGCATGCCTCTTCACTAGATACAGGTTTTATGGGATCGGATCCCTGGGCCTCCTTTCCATGCGTAGGGTGTAGCATGTCGTTGGACAAAGAAGGAGGGGGTAAGACAAAGCATCAGGTAGGAGACCCCAACAGGTAGGAGTGGCAGGGGCAGGTAGCATCCACCAGTAGCAGCTAGCACTGGCATGCACCCACAGTCATCTCACCATCTAGCACTACCCAAAATAAAATCGTCACGGATCGGCAGCAGGTTAGTTAGAGCTGTGCATGACAACTCGATAGAAACATGACAAGATAGTGAAAAGCAAACAGTATTTGTCAGGCTTCCTGAAATTGTGGCCCCAAGACCCAAGTACCTTGGTGGGGCAGCCTCTGTAGTACAGTAAACAGGCATGGCCCAGGGATGGCTGTGGAGGGGAGAGGGGCCACACATGAAGCAAATCTGCAACTGGGCAAAGGAGTCTGAGAGGGCTTACAGGCACCGAAAACATGTGGAAATGATGGAGGCAATTGACAGGCACCTCCGCCAGACCCTGGTATTGGGTAATGCTCGGAAGCTCTGGAGGGCCCCGCAGTCCCCAGTGGAGCAGGACCATGGCATCGTAAACAAAGGGGTAGCAAATAACTCCCCTTCCAGAAATAGGACAGCAAAGGCCGCAATGTCACAAATCCACCAGAGCAGCCAAACTCACCTTAATATAGCAGATATCGTGAGGGGGTGGGCTGCCTCACCTCCCTAAGTCATCTGACAGCAGTCCATGTCCACAATCAGAAGAGAGCCATCTGGAAGCAGGTTAGCCCCCAGGGACCACCAGAGGAAGACAGCATGCGGGCTGCAGGGAGATGCTCCCCAAGGGTCTATGTAGTGGTCCACAAAATAGCAAAGCGCGGGAGCCCATGACTATCATGGGGTGGGGCATCCAGCTCCACACTGGGTCACTGCAGAATGTGGCGGCCCACAGGAGGCCAAAGGCGGCACCAGAGGCCCCACATGGTGATGTAAAGGGGTCATAAATCAGGAGACCCAGGTCTGGATGTAGGCGGCAAGCCTCAGTCCCCCACATATACCACGACACAGCGTCCTCCTACTCTGCAGGGGCTCCAAGTATTCAATGAGCCCCCTGCAGCTCCCAAAGAAGTGTTTGGATGGCCTCCACTGTCCACAGAAGCATTGCTGCCGGAACTGGTGAGTCAGTGCAGTGGGAATGATAGAGGTGGCAAGCAGCCAGAACAGCCGCTGCGGGGTCTGGCCAGCAAGGGAGGAAGAAGTCAGAAAAGTGGGGTCGTCACTCACCCGGGAGGCCACCCGTCACTCTGCAATGGATCACCGGGGATCAGGCGATCTAGCAACACTCCAAGGGCCTCACAACAGGGTCAGCCAGAAAAGAGGCAGCACGCCTGGGTCTTCACTCTGTTGCGCAAGGGCGCCAAGCTTCAGAAGGCCCCCGCAAGCCACATCAGTCTCAAGTGATCACGAAGCACCCAGGCAGCCCCCAGAATTACCCGATGTCCTGCACCGCTCAGGGGAGAAAGCCGAACTGCAGTGATTTTACTGGCATGGGGTGTCGCCATTTTGAATATGGCCGTATACGGCCGAGTTAGTGAGAGTGCAGCTGCCGGCACAGAATCATTGTCGTGCCTTGCAAAGTCGGGGGGGTCCCCCAGCAGACAGCTTTGGCAGGAGTCTCTGACCCCCGGAGGCAGATATTAACTACAGGATGGGGTCGGGTGTAGGGGCCTCCGTTGTAGGGGCCTTACTGAGAGCCCCCTGAGGCCACGTCTCACTCCATTGAGTGATGGCCACGCCCCTCCATGTTGAACTCATTCTGATACTTGAGTTTTGAAAAAAAGTTATTATTAGACACCCTTGAAAGAATTCTAAGGATGTAGATCCATTCTAAGGATTTAGAACAAACTTTAGGCCTAGCCAGCTCTTCAGAATACCTGGGAGCTGAGGAAATTGTTATATACAAGCATTTGTTCCTGATAGGAGGAAATTAATCAAGAGAGAGTAAAGTCCAATCAATAATAAGTTTAACAATAAGCAAAATATCACTCAGAATATCAACTGGAAATATGGAATCTAGGATGCCATGAGAGAGGCCCTGAAATTGTCTGAAGAAACCTTGCACCAACAGAGTGAAGGCTTATCGTATGATAGATTGAGAGTTAGGATCATACAGAGTACTTAAAGAGAGAACAGAACACAGTAATCGTTCATCCGAAAAACGGTGATTAAAGACCTGAACACTAATATGCTAATTAACTGAAAAATAATGGCTGAGAAGTCTAGCAAAGTAGTAGCAGCGTAATTCTCAAGCGATCCTAACTAGGTGCCAAACCCAAACAATCTGAACTTTAAGAATGGGTGAAGGTATAAATTCTACCAATGCCATCCCAAAGTTGTTAGCTGTGCCCAGGCATAATAAAGGAGGCGCTTTGCAACTTAACAAGTAAGAGAACCATCAATGTGGGAAAGGAAAATCTCTGCTGATGTAAGTGGGGGCAGTGCAAAGTAACTGCAGCTAGGGGGAATGGATAATAATTGTAGGCCACTGTAGGAAGGTAGGATCCTTCTGCATGTGTACCCCCACTTCTTCCCTGGTGCTCAGCTGGTTTTTGAATAGTGTGACTGGGATCCTGCTAATCAGGACCCCAGTCTATCTGCTTTCTCCCTAAACTGTTATGCTATGTACATAGGTACACCCCAGATTGGATGCTGGGCTACCCTTGTCAGTCCCTAGTAAATGGTACTCATGTACCCAGGGCATAGGTACCCCAGAGATCTCCCATGGGCAGCAGCATGTATTATGCCACCCATGAGAGAACATTCAAAATGGAACTACAGACCTGCCATTGCAGCCTGTGTAAGTTGGTGCATGCACCACATACTTAAGATATAGGTTCACCATATCTAAGGGTCACTGCATTTTAAACCTATAAGTCACCCATATAGCTGGCCTTTACAATACTGAGGGCAGGGTGCTTGGTTCTAGGTGATAGGGTGCCCCTGCATGAGCAGGACACCCCTGCTGCCTACGGAGTCCATTCTCCCGGGTTGTCAGCGAAGCAGCCATATACTATATATAGAGGGGCATTACGCGACAGTGTGATGACCATCTTGAAAACGGCTACAACCAACCCTATCGTGTTTGGTGTCAAACATGTTGGAATCATACCCCCACACTGGTAACTGGTGTGGTAGGTATGATTCCACCCAGCAGGAAGGCCCTTTGTGGGGCCCTCGGTGTTCCCGGTACCAGCCTTCTAGCTCCGGGCAGCACAAAATGGTTGCTGCCGACCAGAGACACATTTCTTACCTCCTGCTGCTGAGCCAAGCTTGAGCAGGGGAAGGCAGACCAATAGGCATCCTGTCACAGGGAGGTGTGACCACCTCCCAGGCAGGATTTGGTGTATTAGGGCTGGGTGGGTGCGCTTGCCAGCGCCTGAAAACCTGTAGGAGGAACACATTTGGTGTCCCTATGCATAGTCCAGTTCAAACCACTCCTGGGAGCCGTTGGCTCCTGCTCTTGAGCGAAACTGGACAAGGGACATGTGAGTAACCTCCCCCTGTCCAGACCCTCTCCTGGGAGGGTCCCCTGAATCTTTCCAACCCTCTCCCGTGGGTACTTAAGGGCTTAACTGGCTGTAGGACCTTAGATTCGTCATGGACAAGATTCAGAACTGAAACCACTGCACTTTGACCGTCTGGGCACTCTTGACTTCGCTGGACTTCGTTTGGGCCTGACTTCGTCTCTCTCTCAATCTTCTGCTTCGTCTGTGCCTGTGCACTGTACAGGATCCGTGTAGGACCTGTGGAGCATCCAAGACACCTGAAGATAATCTCCCTTGGAGTGAAGAAGTCACTCCCCTGCATTCACAGGCACCACAACACTGCTGACCATTCTGCTGATCCCAAGCTCCTATGGACTCCAAAAGGCTCAGCAACACAGGATGTGGATTTCTACTTCCCTCGATGTCCGAGCTACCATCTCACCGATATTGAGGTCAGAATCCATTGTGGGGGCTGCAATACCCGAACCCCTGTGTACCGCATACTTTTGCAAGTGCATGTGCTTGATGGAAATCCTGCAACAAGTGCATTGGGCTCCAAGTAGCCCCAACCTCTGGCAACTTTTTCTACAAAGATCTTCAACCACCTTGCACCGTGTGCTCCGTGGCCTGTTGTTTTGTGAAGCTGCCAGAGGTCCTCTTGTGACTCCTGTGCCTCCGGCCTGTGGGTCTAAATAAGGGTCATCTTTAATTTCCTTGGGCTCCCCTGAATGCTCGGGGCTTGCCCTGACTCCCCTGCTTGTAGTGAGTCTCCTGGACCTTGCTTTTCGGAACCGTACACTTCCTTGACTTCCTGTGCATGTTGCTTTTGCCAAGGCTTGTTGGAGCTCCCGCCAAACACCGACCCCTCAGCACTTGACATCCTTTGTGGGACAGCTTGTATCTGGCTCCTGGTCATCCTCAACATCACCTAGTCCCGGCAGCTGCAAGGTTAAGGTCACCGTCAACTATCCTGAAACACCCAACATCGGTGGGCATTCGTCTACCGAGCCCCTGGTCACTCTCAAGTGACCCAGACTCTGTCCCCTCTGCTTTCAGGTACTCCTCGACAAGAATCCATGTTTGGATTCCAACGGACACTTTCTCCTCTCCCAGCAGCGGCTCTTCTTTGAAGTCCTCCATTGGGTTCGAAGGCGGTTTCCGACGCCACTTCACACCTATGCACCCGGCTTCCCTGGGTTAGGTAACTTCGGTATCCACCGGTTTGGGTGGCTCTTCAACCTTCTGTCTTCCACTGGGTTTCCTCGAACTCCACTGGGAAGGGTCCCTAATCTTTAAAATTCCAACCTGCGACTTGCACATAGACTTGAACGGAGCATGCGGTCGTGTTCCCACAGTGCACACGCACTCCGTGTGGTCCCTATCTATTCACCTTGGGTGGTTCCTTGGGGTCCCAGCAATTCTACGTCCTCTCAACATTGTCTTGACTCAAGTCATGGTTCTTATACAACTTTTTTAGTATACGGTTTGGACCCCCCCCCTGGGGCCTACTGTGTATTTGGTGCTATTTAATGTCATTTCTTTGCTTAAGTATTGTTTGCTTTGTGTCTATCTCCATGTAGGAGATACTGTAATGTACTAGATAGTGTTATATAATAAATACATATTTTTATAACCACTGTGTAGTTCTCTTTACATTTAATCTATACTATAAGATTGCATTCTGGTAAAACAAGCTGCTTTACACTCCTTCAAGACTAAGCCTGAAGGCTGCTCTCCACATCTAACACTTGGATAGCTTTCTAAGGTTGTCTGAGACCTCTTAAATCACCATAAGGGTTGTCTGGACTGGTGCAAGGTGCCCACTTACATTAGTGGACATCATATACCAGGCCAGCCTCCCACAGCCACCAACAATGTGGTCAGCATAATCCTGTTGAATGGTTTTGAATCATTGAGGCACTGCTAACACTAGGATGGGACTGGGCTTATAACAGTGCTAGGTCTCCCCAAAAATGTAATTGTTCACTTTGGTGAATTAGTAAGAAAAGTATTTAGAGACATGAGAGGAACATACATTCCGAAACAAACTCTTAAGTTATGACCATGAGAGAATAGAGAGCTTATGATATCAACACCAGGCCATGTCCACTCTGTTGAGGAATGAGGGAAATAATGGGTGGCAGTGGTGCTAATAGTGGTTTCATTTGTTCCAAGGCCATAGAGTGACAGAGATGAATTTGTTATTGGGTGGAAGCAGACACCATTGGTACTTGAATAGGTGGTGCTGCACTTGAGAAACGAGATGCACTGACTGAAGTCACACAATTGAAATAGGGATAGAAAACAAATTACAGTTGTCAGAAACATAAATTAACATCACTAAAATAGAGAAAATCCAATCCATACAGAGATCACATGTGTTGATCCTTAAAGAGAGGGCATCTGAATGCTAATTCATGCTATTTCATGAAGGGATTGTGTCTTGCAATGTGTCTTACATGATTAACATAACTTGGTAGGGATCAGAACACAGTTGGAATTGATAACACTGCGTAAATCTAAGTATCTTGCAGAAAAGGATTTTCTAATGAAAAGCAATGGCCTAGACATAATGCAACAATGCTACCAACCAAATGGTTATATATTACAAACAATAATCTAGGAAGTATTTCTTGTTAAAAGCATTGTATAACGGTTCAGTGAGTGGGTAGAAGCAGAAAAGGAAATCAGCAGCTTCACTAAACATTGCAAAGTCAAATTCAGGAAGTAAAGAGCAGTAAGCTGTTGATTGATATGATACTGGTGAAACAAAAAAGCTTTTTGTATGACAGGGAATGTCAGGCACGGCCTGTGGTAGGAGTGCCGGACGGGCGGTGACGTGGGGCGGGGGAGGGGCAGGGTGGGGGGTAGTAAACTACGGATTAAGGCCGAATACAGGTAAGTGAACATTTAAATGAATAAAACGAATTTTGTTGTGAGCGCTGCATCGCCAAATGCGATGCAGTGCGCGCAACGAAATTCGTTTTATTTATTTAAATGTTCACTTACCTGTATTCGGCCTTAACCCGTAGTTTACTACCCCCCACCCTGCCCCTCCCCGACCCACATCACCGCCCGACCGGCACTCCTACCACGGGCCGCGCCTGGGGAATGTATCATACTGTGCATCAGCAGCATGTTGGTACCAAGCTACAAGTGTTTGATACAAGCATGGGATAGAATTTCTTCAGAGGGCTCATATGATTTGATAGAGATGGTGGGGATCAAGTACTGACCTATCTGGGTTGGTGAGTCTGAGATGCAGTTGGATTTAGCTTCCCTATCTCTGTCCTCATATATGGTGTGCAGACAATAGAGTTGTGTGTACCATTCCATGCTCATGTCATCTGTAGTAGTATCTGTTTCGGTAACGCTAAGCATGTCTGTGCCCTCTGTATATTTTCCAGCACTCAACTGTGCCATTGATGGCTGCAGAGAATGAGAGTAGCACTAGAGATGTGCCAATAGATTATAAGACTTGTGGGAGGAATTCAGATGAATTTGTGTGTCTGGTGGCAGTAACCCAGAGACCCACAATGGTTTTCTACACTTCATATTCTCCCGTATTGGAAATCTTGAGGCTCTTTTTACTCCTATCATGTATTGTGCAAAGGGCACAGCCCTATGCCAGTTTACAGTTGTCTGTTCACTCCATGCCAGTGACTATGTGACATTTTGCCTAGCATGGGCTGTCTTGGCTCATCCAGGACTGGTAGTCATCTGTTGATAGTCATGTGGTAACTCATAGGGCATAGAAGGACTTGGATCACTGACTTCAGTGTATAGTTTGCTTCGGTAATGATTGCTTCTATGATGCAGGCCCATGGAAATATCTTTGACTTTATCTATAACTCATTATGGCCTGGCATCTGTCTTTTTTAATTTGCTTTTCTCCTTTTTATTTGAAATGTATTAGTATCCTCAACCATGTCTTTAAGGAATAACTAGTTGAAGTAGCAGGTAGAGAGAGATAATGTGTTATGTGTAGAAGTGCAAAACTTAGAAGTAATCAGTACCTTTATCTGGGTATGTGCATTTATGGTGAGTTTCTGTTCACATCCAGAATGACCATATCATGCTAGGAAATGAGGAAATATTTAACTCATGGTGGCATGTGTGTTGGTTGAATGGTCACAATATGCTGAGTGTGTGGTGACCGTGTGCCCCGATGAAACATGGACTGTTGTGGTTGGAATGGGGTATGCGTGAAAGAGGAATATAATGGAGGTTAGCGGATGGATGTTGCTTCTGTGTTTGATTATGTGTGTTACTCCTGTTCCTGATTCTAGATGTTAAACAAAAGTGAGACCTACCCCCTGCTGTGGCATCGTCATTTCCCGCAATCTCAACACTCATTTATTTGTGGGCTGGGGTGTCACTGTATCAAATGTGATGTATCACATTTCAATACTATTGCATCCACTACATCAACCTATCCCTATATTACAATTTAAGCATGTAATGGCTGTTCTTACTTCCACTTATACTTATCTTCCCAAGGAAAATATGGGTGGAGGTAAGAATAGTAGGTATTTATTTACCAAGGTGTGCAAGTGATAACTACCCTAGTATTAGAAAGTGGTTTACTAGTAGAAATTAGTAGGGACCTACCACTAGTATTAAAGCCAGAACCACAATAAAAGTTTCAGTCAAGGCCTCGTTAAATTATCCCTTGGTAGCTGGCAACTAGCAGGCAGGCTTAACTTTGGAGATATGGGTGAAAAGCCTTTAAAAACACCAATACATTAAAAAAGTAAGTCACAATACACAATAAAACTCCAACACAATTTATAAAAATAGGTTATATTTTTATGAACAAATAGACACCAAAATGACAAAAATCCAATAAAGGGAACCAGAGATATGCATTTTTAAAGATTAAAAGTAAAACTAGCACTTAAAAACAAATAGAGCTCAAAGGGTTAAAAAATGCCACACTGGATGATGACAAAGTCCAGAGTTCAGGTCACCACGGTGTAACACTTACTTCCACAAAGGTTTCTTAATGCAGGAAAGTGGTCCACAGCACCAGCCAAGTGTTCCCCCTCTTGGGGTCTTGGACTATAACTCCCAGAATGCAACTGGTCAACTTATGGAGTTGCATTGTCCCTCCACTAGTTGCCCCAATTTTGACTAATAGATGCTGGTTTTCTGACTCTGACTGCACACTGGGCTCTGCCAACCAGAATCAGGGTCTGTGCTCTGATTAAAAGTACATGCTAATTAGGTATATTACAATTGGTACTGGCAAACTACATGTAAGTACTTAGTATATGGTAGGCCATGTAGGTCTAGAGGCCCAGTAGACTCACTGCAGGTAAGTGTGCACTACTTTGGTGTCATTTTAAAAGCCAGTCCTGCCCTGCAAGCTGCTTTTAACTTTAAATTATATGTAAATTCAACTTTGGGCTTAAAAGTACCTCAAAAGTTTCAAACGACTTTATTTTTACATATAAGTCACCCCTAAGACCTCCCCTAGGTGCCCTTTGTAACTATAAGCAGCTGCATCATAGAGTTTGTTTTATATGCCCTTGTGGGGGAAAAGCTGCCAATTTTATTTTTCCCCATTGTAGAAAACAATCTCCATAGGCTAACATGGGAATATATTATTTACGTATAAATATTGACAAGAGCATGCTGGAAATGTAATTCAAAGACTTAAAAAAATAGTTATGATAAATTGAAAAACTTGTCATTATTAGATTTGTGATAATTATTACAGAAATGAAGTCATAGAACATTCTTTTCTGTGAGCCAAAATCCAGCCTTCCAGCTGCCATCTCGTGATTGGCCACCTCTGCCAGGCTGAGCCAAATTGTCTTAATGTGGTGGGAAGTGGCCTGATAGAGAGATAACGGATTTCCTGTGGGTGGAAAACTGTAGCTGCAGTAAGAAAAAGCAGGATGGGGATGGAGTAACCAAACTTGTCTTGAAAGGGAGAATGACAGTTTGGGACAGCACAGGCTCAACAAACTTCATGCACCCCCAGCCAGACAGGAGCCCTAGAAATTAGAACAGTGAAGGGGCTCGAAGGGGAGTGTAAGAGAAGGTTAGCCACACCAGTGGGTTGGCTCTGCCAGATCTAACCCTTTAGGAGAAGATTTCTCTGTTTTGGATTTTGGAAGAATAGTGCTTTCTGAGACAAGAATATGCCACACTTTAGAGGAAGTGGTCACACACCTGGATGGCACTCTGCATCCCACTGGTTAGGGGTGCCCCCTGCTTGACACCCAGGAACACTAAATAAATATGGGAGGACTGCACAGCAACTCAGATCTGCTCCCTGAAAACACAAGGAGAGAGGATGTGGCCTAACAACTAGAGCGGTCGACCTCGGAGCTGAGGAACCAGGTTCGAGTCTCGGCAGGGACGCTCAACATCCTGTTATTCTGGGCAAACCACTTATTCTCACCGTGCCTAACAAAAATGAATGTGTCCATCTGTAATACAACTGGTGCTCATGTAAAGCGCTCTGATACCTTTGGGTCTAGTTCACGCTATTAAAACTCAGATCTTCTCCCTGAAACAACAAGGAGAAGATGGACTGCCCTGCTGGAACCTTGATCTGCACCCAAAGGACTGCACTCTGAAGGACTGCGCCTGCCACAAAATCTGGTACTGCAGCTCTAAGGACATTGCCAGGCTTCACAAGGATTAAAGAGTGGACTCCCTGAAAGCTACAAGGTAAAAGAGCCCACATGCATCATCTCCACTCAAACGTCCCCATCCTGGAGTGTGTCCAGCGGTCTTTTAAAGATTTGGCCAGGTGCATTATGGGAATTGTAGTCCTAACATCCCAAGGACCATGTCAGAGCTTCTAGACCCTTTGATTGGTGTTTCGGACACTTTGAACCTACAAGAGGAACTTCAGGAAGAAGTTGGAGAAGTTTGGAGCAACTTCTGTATAAAGCTCCATAAGTTGACCAGGTGCATTTTGTGTTTTGTAGTCCCAAATCCCAAGAGGCAAACCGGAGCTTCTGAACCCTTAGCTGGTGCTGAGTACCACTTTCCTGCATCAAGAAACACTTCTGGAAGTAAGTGTAAAGAACTCTTGATGTTGTCCCAGTCCAGCATGACCTTTTTAAAACACTTTGAGCACTATATGCTTATAAGCGCTAGTTTTACTTTTCATCTTTCAAAATTAATTTCTCTGGTTCCCTACATTGGATTTTTGTCACTTTGGTGTCATGTTCATCATAAAAATATATTCTATAAATTGGTGTAGAATTTTTATTGTGTTTTACTTTTTTAGTTTTGTTTGGGGTTTTTTAAATGCTTTAAACACCTGTCTACTAAGTTAAGTCTGCTTGCTCGTTGCCAGCTGCCAAGGGTTGAGCAAGGGAATCATTTATTGAGACTTTGACTTGACCTTTCATTCTGATTGTGGCCTTACTACTACTGTTAGGTACCTACCTACCGCTATTAATAAACCACTTTCCAAAACATACCTTTCTTTATGGTTGTCTGGGTGTTTTTATATTGATATTTCAGATCTGTGATTCAAAGTGTGCTTCTTGGGAGCTGTAATTAATTATTTACATACATTATTTCCGGACTCTCAATTGCATTATTCACTTTCCTTTGTGGACTTGGTCAAGTAAACGTGTATATCTTCACAGCAACTAAGTTCCTGTATGTTTAGCGGAAAGTGATGTTAGATATGTTTGATATAATATTCACTACTATATAATATTCACTACTGTGTTTTTTTTAGCTACGAATCGAGTGATGCACTAATCACAATTTTCAACAGTTTCAGCCAGCGGCGGTTTCTACCTTAGGGCATTGGGGCGTTGCCCCACTCATATTTCTACCTCCCTGGCCCACCAATAATATGTGACTATATTACGGTTGTTGGCTTGTTAAGTTAACAGAAATGTTCAATTTAATTCAATCAGCCCTCGGCCATGAGTCAGCGTTCAGCCGGGTGGCAGCTCTGAAGGAGATGGGACTTAAGTTTAACTGACGCTGGCCTGGATATGCACACATGCTGGTGGGCGGCAAAGAGTGCATGGCACCGAGGCCATAAAGTGCCAGTATCGGGTGACTGGCTGCCTTTCACCAGCCAGCCCAACGTGAACACTGCAGGCTTCTCTCTACTACACATTAGTGAGTGGAATGGGGGTTGCTCAAAACTGCAACCCCCAGTCACTTAATGAGTGGTGAGTAAGCCCACTCAAGCCAATCCTGGCGCTGCTCTCCTTCTATGTACCGGCAAGTGAGCAGCCTATGGATTGGCTGACAGACGCAGCAGTTGCAGTCTCCTCTCCCTCGGTGTGACCTTGTGCTGTGGCCAGGGTGGCTGGATTCTTTGCTTATGGAGAGGAGTCGACATGCCTCCAAAAAATAAAATACCTGGGTGTGCCCACACCCCCAACCTGGATATGGCCAGATTGTTTTGTTGTGATCTGCAGGAAGTGCTGGGAAACTGCTGAGTCTGCAGCACCAGGAGGCAGGAGCAAAGGAGAGGAGCCGGGAGAAGGAAAGCAGCCGGCCGGGCAGCATACAAACTGCCCAAGGAACACACCTGATGGGGAGGTTGTTCGAGGGTGGTTTTAAGGTGGTTTTTACCACATAATTTAGCGCAGAAATGTGCTATCTAAAATAATAAGGCAAACACAAGGAGATGATGGACGGAGCGCTGAAACAGTAATAAGACACGTGTGAAATGCAGGAAGGGAGTCAAGAGTGGCACCATTTAGTCAAACAATGTAAACAATAAATGTCAAAAACACATCATTATTCGATAATAATACTACGCAGTCTAGCAATTAACAAGTGTTGAAGACACATCGCAGATCATGAGCGAAAACATGCAATCTAGTAAGTTTAAAGTCACAGCAATTCAAAGAAAGAAAGAGAGAGAGTGAATATCAAAGTACAATGAAGTATCACAACCTCAATAGGAAATGCTAAATAAAACGGTTGACTGGGAGCACCATCGCATCGTGACTCAAAGGTTCACTGTACGAGGTGGTCAACGAATGATCTGATAGGTGGCCTTTTATACCTTTTAATGAGGAACCGTTGCCGCAAGATCTTCTAACTTTAGATCTAGCTTTGGCAGGTGCCTGACCGCAAATCATAACAAAAAATTGGACATTTTATCAAAACCAACTTGCGTCACTTCTACGGAAGTTTTAAGGCAAAATCTCCTTATATGGTACATAGCGCTTAGAAATGTTACTTCTTTATTTTGAGGCATGCAGCTGTCTTAGTTTCAAAGGCAAGCATAAACATTAGGTGAGAAGCTGCGGAAAGTTACAGTTAGCCCCACCCCTATTCTGACCCCAGCTTGTCCTTCTAGATGACAGATGCATCCTGTTATTGCTACATCTTCGTGATGTTCAGAAATATGTTCACACAGAGGACAGTAGCGACGAATGGGGGCCTGGTGATTTGTATATCAGAAAAGCAGTGAACTGAGGTTTGTGGCCTTTGCAGGAGAGATTTCTGTAATATTTTTAGATAGGCGTGAGGCCTACCGTTTCAGTGTATGCTTAAGGCACTATGGGCAATTTAGCACTCTCTTACCTATTGACTGGCAGTGACATTCAGGACTCTCATGCTTCAAAGGTGGAAAATAATAGCTGAGGCATTATATGGTAAAACTGGACTCTGCTTCATTTCCCTCCTCTTGGTCATTCTTGAACAAAACTCTTACAGCATACTTAACAGGTTCTTCTTCTAGTTGGGATATCCAAGGCATGTCATTTACATAGGAACATTGTATTTCCTGTGGCGTCCTTAACTCTATATAGTCTCCCTCAGGAATGTCAACAAGGGATGTATAGGGTGTTGGTGTAGGTGATGGTGCATCTACATTAAGGTCCTCTCTCAGTTGGTATCTGCCAGGGGGAAGTTGGGGGCCAGTGACCTGGCCCTGGGCTGCAGTAACAGGCTGCGTTAAGTGTAGCCCTAGTATTGTGAGCTCTACTACTCCTAACAGTGCTAAATTATCCCCATTTCCTGTTCTACCCTTCTTTTTGTGTATAGGTCTTTTGAAAGTTCTTGTTCCTGCATAATTCATACCCACTAATTTATTACCAGCATTTTTTACACAATGACAGAGTATCTGGACGGCACAACAAAGGAGCAACAGCACACCGAAAACCGGCAATAGAATTTTTAGGAGGGCAGACAGCCATGAAGGCATCCAGCTAAAGTCGAACCAGCCGTAGCTATGTCTGCCCTGGCACCTCCCTCAGCAACCATTTTCTTCCCTATATTGCTTAAATCCTCGATGGCCTTTGTGATGGACCCATTCTCTGCATCATTTGCAGGCATCAACATGCAGCAGGAGCTCCCAATTTTGTGACATACTCCACCTTCCATGGCTGTTAACATGTCCAGGATGTACCGGTGTTGCAGAACCATAAGCCTCAGGGGGCATAGTTCTTCCTTGATAGCGTTCAGCCCATCCCAAGTACTGTTGAGGGCCCACATGACTTCGTAGCGGGTCACCGCGAGCCAACGTGCATTCGTTTGATCTGAAACATAGGAATGAGGCTCCCAAAGAAGACTTGGGCATCGTTAAAGAGCCGGAACTCCTGGGGTTTGTCATCAAAGGGTGTGTTGGCAAAGTACTCAGCATACCGTCGATGTTGGTGGAGCAAGGTGACAGAGGCCGTCATGGGATGGGCATGGTTATGGGAGATATTGGTTGCTGGAACGACCAAGTGAACTTCATGCATGGTCACCAGGGTACACAGTCCATTCCATCGAGGAGGCAGTTGGAGATAGAGACGTTCCCCACAAGCCAAGTAGTAGTCCATTAGACTGGAGGTGCCATATTGCATGTCCAAATTGAAAATAGTGCTATTGCATCCCAAGTTGCACCCCAAAGGTCCCGTGCCATTTCCTAGAAACAGATAAGAGGTGATTTTAGTTTAAAAGCTTTTTTGGTTTGAACATTCTCTCCCCACCCCGGGTGTACCTTCCACCCTCCTGAGACCATATTTGCTTGCACTCATTCTCAACTTTCCAGTCAGTCCCGTCTTTACAATCGGAGTCTACCCAGGGTGATCCCAAGGATGCTGCCCTACACACCACTTAGGCGGGATCACTCCATTTGCCATAGACATAAATCTGTGCCTGTAGGCGTAACACAGTCCTATTTTGGCATGGGGATGTGTTGTCGCTAGTTATTTGGTGGTCGCATACTGTTGGAGGTGAGAATACTGTTATAAATCAAAGTTTCCTAGTGAGAGGTGCCAGAACCTGTATGTCAGGATATCCAATTTTATTCAGTCTACCAAGCAGCTCCTCAATATCGGATGTTATGGGGGTAGGGTCCCATGTTGTGGCATTCACGTAAAGATGGAAAATATCTGCCCTTATGATTTGTACTTGTCCTTGTATGCAACATAGGAATGGGTGTAGAAGGCACTTAGCAGTATGTGGTGGTACTTCCCTAGGGAAAATCAGTCTATCTGTGCCTACTGCATGGGGAATGTACAAGCACACATAACAAGATGTATTAGTCTTCGGTCTCCCTATTGTGGCCATCTCACTGTACCACATGTTGTCGTGAGAGAGTCATGAGCAGCATGCTGTCTATCTACTGGGGCATCCCTATGATGATGAGACAATAGTGGGGGACGTAGTGTGATATCAATGGTACCATCCCATTCAGTATTATTACCAACGGGGGAAGTAGATGAGGACATGGGGTGCACATAGGTATTTGGGGTGCTGACGTTAGTGGCTGAGGAATTTGAATATGTTGCATTACTAAGGTGGCCACTACCCTCAGTACGTGTTTCAGCAGGTGGAAGGGAAAGTGATATGGGGTGCATAGTGGTGTGGGCAGCGGCAACAGTTTGAGGAATACAAGCCTTTATATCAACACCATGATAAATAACAGGGTACCAGTTAAACATTGCTAGTGCCACTCCGACAAGAATATAGAATAATAAAATACAAGTACATAACTCTGCATAAGACACTTCTGTGCTGTGGGTGTTGGGGCGGCGGCTGAATCCGTAGACCATCAAACGACCACCATCTTCTTGGATCATCAGTGGGAACAAGTTGCCCTCCTCTTGGTTATTATTCAGTGCTGGGGAGGGGCAGGGTCTACCCTGATGTCGCTCCGGTGGATCCATGCCTTCCTTTCGTTGATGCGGACAGCTGTGGGTGAGGACTCTGTGACTTTAAAAGGTCCTTCAAACTTTGGATCTTTCCAGCGTCGGACAGACTTCCGGACAAAGATCTGTGTCCCCGGACGGATTGGTGGGAGCTCAGGATCGATGGGGCCCTTCTCTTTCCACTTGGATATCTGAGCAGAAAGGAACTGCGTAGCGTGTGTTAATTCAACAGATACTCATACATATCAGCTTTCACAATTTCAGAAGAACTTTCAGTGTCAGTTTTAGGACTAGTTGATGGAACTGATATATTTATTGATCGTCCAGTGACAAGCTGATGAGGCGTTAAGTGGTGGTCGGAACTTGGAGAATTTCTCAGTGAAAATGGGGCAATTGGTAGGCAATAGAGCCATTTCTTTCCAATTGTGGCACTTGTCTTGCTTATTTTATTTTTGAGCAGGCCATTAAGGCATTCACAGATGCCATTGCTTTGTGGGTGGTACGCTGATGTCAATTTATGTTTAATCCCTAACATGGTTGTTAGAAAGGAAAAAATAGTGTTTGAAAAATGGCTGCTGTTGTCGGACCGGATCACGTCTGGCAAGCCCCAGCACGAAGTTACCTCTCGGAGCAGGAAATTGTCTGCTGCTTTGGTATCATAGTGGACACGTGGTCCAGCTTCGATCCATTGTGAAAATGGGCAGCCCACTACAATGAGGTATCGGTAATTCTGACATCTGTCAATCATGTTGACAAAGTCAATGTGGAGTTCTTTAAAGGGGCCTTTTGGTTTCGGGATTGTGGAGGCAACTGTTTTCATAGTTGGGTTAGGTGAGTATTGTTGGGAAATGAGGCATTTGTTAACAAAGAGTTGTATTAATTTGTGGGCATTGGGGACGAACCTGTCAGTTTTATCTTGTGAAACATGCGTGGGAAGGTGTAGCTGGCCTAGTGCCACCTGCAATAAGGCCTGTGGCATGACAGGTTTCCCTGACAATGTTTGTCTGTAGATAACATCTGAGGGATATTGTTATACTCCCCTCTTCTTCCATAGCTCTTTCTCTTGATCTGGTGCACTTTCCTGTATTTCCCTAAGGTGTAATCGTGCAGTGTGATCATATGGCTCTGTATCATCAATAGTGTGTGGATGTGAAAAGTCGGGCATGTGTTTCTCTTCATCTTTTTCACCGTGTTGTTCTGTTGTGGGTATGGACTGGGCAAGCAGAATGGGGGCATGCTGATATTCTGGTGTTGGCGCAGGCAGGGGCCACCTGGCAGCTGCTTTAGCTGCCCAGTCTGCCACAGCATTACCTCTGGAGACAAAGTCTTGGGCATTTGTATGGGCTGCACATTTGACTACGGCTACCTCAGCTGGAAGGGTCAGTGCATCAATTAGTTCCACAAGTAAGTGTCTGTGCATGACAGGTGTGCCATCTGATTTGAGAAGGCCACACCTTTTCCAGCATAGGATGCTGGAGTGTGTCGTCATTGTGACATATACAGAGTCAGAATAAACAGTGATGCGTTCGTCCGGCCCACTCTTCAAGGTGGCAATCAATGCCACTAGTTCTGCTGCTTGAGCTGAGTAGTGTGAACGTATTGTAATCTGCTGTACAATGTCTAGTGAATCAGAGGAGTCATTTTGTCGTGCTCTAACTGCTGCAGCTCCTGTATACCTGATCCCTGTTTCTTGATCAATGGTAGAAGATTAATCGATAAAGTATATAGTGCTGTCTGGCAATGGGTCTTCTTTTGCTGCTCCTGACTCATTTGGTGAGTATGTGACGCAGTCATGAGGGTCATCATCTGTGGTGGCAATGAGGTGGGCGAACAATGTTGCTGGGTTTACAGTGTGACATTTGACAACCTTCAGGGATGTCAATGATAGTATGACTTTGTAGCCTGATACTCTTTGTGTGGTAAGAGTGGTCCTAGCTTTCTGTATTAATGCAAACACAGTGTGTTCAGTGTACAGTGTTAGCGAGAAACCCATGACTGTAGGGGTACTTTTTTCAACAGTGAATGCTGCAGTTGCCAGGGCTTGTTCGCAAGGGTAGTGTCCTTTCATTACAGAGTCTAGCATGCCACTGAAGTAGGCAATGGGCTTTTGGCCTATGGGGTATTTTTGGGTAAGGACTGCTGTCATGACTTGGCCGTCACAGTGAGTTAACAGGTAAAATTCTTTACTGTAGTCAGGGGACCCTAACACTGGTGCATTTGTGATCTCTTTTTTTAGCTGTGTAAAGGCTGTCCTCATCTCAGGTGTCCACTGTAACTTATCATGTCTGTCCTTGGCCATTTTTATAGCTTTTTAGCAGTGGGGAAGTGATAGTAGAAAAATCAAAGACCCACTGACGGACATAGTTAACTAAACCGAGAAATGTCTGCACTTCTTTCACTGTCTGTGGTTCAGGGGTGCACCTTATTGCCTCAATTCTATCTGGGGTGACTCTCCTTCCAGATGCTGAGAGCAATTGGCCAAGGTAGTGTACCTCTTTCTGACAGTACTGGAGCTTCCCTTTGTCCACTTTGTATCCTCTCTGTGCTAAAGTGGTCAATAGGGCAATGGTGTATTTTCTGCATTGTTGTTCTGTGGGGCTGCAGATCAGAATGTCGTCAACATATTTAAGCAGGGTGCTGTCACATTGAAAATTGGACAAATCAGCCTTTACAACTCTGTTAAAAACGCTAGGGGACTCACAATACCCTTGTGGTAATCGCGAGTAATTCATTTGGGTGCCACGAAAGTGAAAGTGGTCAGATAGTGGCTATCCGGATGCAGTCGGACACTAAAAAAGGCATTCTTCAAGTCAATGACGGAAAAGTACTCTGTGTCTGGAGGAATATTCATGAGAATCACTGATGGGTCTGGGACGATCGGAAATTCTGGTATCAAGATGTTGTTAAGGGGGCGTATGTCATGAATCAAACGCCATTGATTAGCCTTTGCCTTGTGCACAGGAAACAGACAGGTGTTGCATGTGGATGTACAGGGGTATATGACTCCCTGATCCAGTAACGCTTGTATGGTGGGGGCAATACCCTCCTCTGCTTCCTTGGACAGGGGGTACTGGTGCACTCTTGGGAGTATGGTGCCCTGTTTTAGTGTTATTCTGAATGGGGCAGAGTGAATGAGGCCTACATCATTTGGGCCAGTGGTCCAAACGTTGCCAGGTACTTGAGCTAAATCAGCATCACATATGGAGTTGTTTGGCAGGAGTTGGTGTTCTTATTTCTACTGTCACTGAGAGGGGGACTGCATTTTCGTAGAAAATCTCACTTTTTTAAATAATGCTCAGGAGGGCCAAACAGCTGGTCATCTAAAATATCTCTCACTGACCTTCCAGGTTCAATGAAAATGACGCAGGCCTAGGTGTGGGGGCTGTCATCGAATGCTTGGAAGGCTCCATATGTGGGTGTTATTTCAAGACAGTGTATGTCTAAGATCATCCGTTTGTCGGGCATTTGGGAAGCCGACGCCTGTGGCCTAAAGAGGAACTCTTTTGGTAGTTGGACAGTACGGCCTTTCAGTTCCGGTGTTGTGGCAACAATGGTATGCGCTACAGTGGAGAATACTTGCTCATCCGCCGGGCGGGCCCTTATCTGATTGTTCAAGGAGGAGTCCACAGTTACCGCCATCATCCTTGCCCAAGGTGTGACTGGAATGGAGCAGGTCATGGTACCGTCTTCATCAAAGTGGATGGTCATGTTGAGTTTAGCCATGAGGTCACGCCCCAGGAGATTCACTGGAGACCGCGGTGAGTAGAGCACACTTTGCTCCACAAAACAACCTCCTAATTCTATTGGTATTGGCTAAGTGAAAGGGACCCTAGCTATCGCCCCAGAGAATGCCTGTGTGTCCGCTAACTGATCTGAAATGGGAAGTGTTCCTCCTGTAATACAGGAGTAAGTAGCACCTGTGTCAATCAGAAAGTTGTAAGTCTTATTGTTTATCGTGGCAAAGACAATGGGGTCCTCCTCAACATTCGTTGTACATGACAAAACTGGGCACACAAGAGTTGTCTGTGGGCTCTCCTAACAACTATACCCTCCTGCCTCGTACTGCTGGATGGTGCCCTGCACAAATGTGTTGCTTGAAGGAATCACTGTGCCCCATTGAGGTGCAAGTTGCTGTGATGTCATCTGAAGTGTTGGTGCTTGGGACATCATCTGGTATACGGTGTCTGTTGCTGTTGCACTGGTGCCTGCATCTGCTCAATGGGTGCCTGCACTTGGACCACTGCGGGTGCCTGAAGGTGTACTTGTTGCTGCAGGGGCTGCTGCTGTATTGGTGGCAGGTAGGAGTATATTAATTGGGACTGGATGGGCTGTGGCTGTATTGGCTGTGGAGGCCCCATAACCAGTCCTTCCTTCACTCCGCATTTTGGTGCGACAGTCTCTTTGAAAGTGGCCAGGTTTCTGACAATATTAGCATACAGGGAGTCCTAATTGCTCTCTGGCCGTTTGTGTCCGAGCCCTTTTCCTCTTCCCTGTATACCTGTGTTCCTGGCTTTGTTTTGCTGGCCGCCATAGTATGGCTGCTGTGGCTCATTGCTATAAGTGGGCTATGTCTGCATGTAGGGTACAGTTCCCTGCGAGTTGCCTGCCAATGCATTCATAACAGTCTGGGGAAATCCTGTAACAGCAGTCATCTGATTAACTGGTGTTGCTAGCATGACTGTGTCTAGTGCATCTTTTTTCTTATTCCAGTTTGGCAGCTGCATTCTCAATTCCTAGCTGCCTGTTCCTATCCTGTTCTTGCTTCTTTTTACAGAAGTAAATGATGTGATCTTGTATTTCTAGCCATGTTTTGCATTCCATAACAACTGTTCCGTCTAACTTCTCCTGCATGTCAGTGGGAAGTCCCTTCTTCACTTTGTGACAGAAGAACCTACAGTTCCCTCCTGTTGCATTCCATTTCTCCCCTAATTCCTGATGCCATTTTTCTTTTAGACGTGAAATGTACTGCGCTGGGTCTTTATTCTGCTGCATTGTTTGTGACATTAAGGACCCTATGTCTGGGACATCAGGAAATTTGCGGCGCAACTGGGACTATACGCCGGCTCGTATTTTGTTGAACTGGACACCATCATACTCTGTGTCAGTGAGTGTAATTTTTTTATTGATGTTTTTTAGGATATCTTCTGCTTCTTCTCCGATCAGGGAGGTGAGCAGACTTTTGATGTCACCTACTGCAAGGTTGACACCAGCAGTGTGTTTTTCAAGGGCTGCTATCCATTTGCTAGCGCCCTCTGTCAGTGGCAGGAGTTGTTTTTTAAAACTGTCTTTGTCCATTTGTGGCCATGGGACATACATGAGGGGGTCATTGGCATTTTTGAACAGTAGGGGCATCTGGTGCGTCACTCTTGTATGTGCTGCTGTGGGTCATCTGGGGTCGAACTCACGCGCATATTTCTGCCAGATTTTTAAACTTGCCCTCATGTAACCATGGTCCCAATCTTCATCACTCTCCCCGTTCAGGATACAGTCTTCTGCTGTTGCCAAATTCTGTGGATCAAAGGGCCCAACTCATGGCCATGGGATCATTTGTGGTGCGAGGCCTTCTGTCCAGCCTGCCAAATCATCAGTGAAGGGATTGACATAGAAGTCTGAACCCTCCCCTCGTGTGACTATTTCATTGGGCGTTAAGTTATTGCTCTGTGGTGCACAATGTTTACTGAGCATCATGTTATAGTGATTTCTCTGCCTAGTGGAACGCATTAGGGCTGTTCCCGAGACATTATACGACATGTCGTCGGGTCGCCAATGTGTTCCCAACACTGCCAGTCATTCTATCTCGTTCCTTCTCTTTTTCTTAATTTTTTGTTCATCCTCGTCTAGATGATCCCTCTCTGGTGCAGTGTGTATGAAGGCTCATGTGGACCCAGGTGGTGGGCCAATAGTGAGTGTCATAGTTAGTGGTGATGTTTGCGGAAGTACTTGTTGGGCTTGAGCAGAGAAATTGTCATGAATAGTCGCGTGGTTGCCAAGGGCATGCGAGAGACCGTGGCCTCATTATTCTTTTGCATTCCAGCACCCTCTCTTGCATCAGGGATATGTGGTGGCAGTGCCTCTTGTAGTGGGGTGTCTGTCCTTGTATCTGCTTTATGTGGTAGGAGGCCTACGTTACTGAACATTTCATTTAGTGTCTCGTGCATTTGCACTAATTTCATTGACAGGCATCGGATAGACGCAATATCCCCCCTGGGGCTGGGAGACTGCGTTTTTTGTAGCAAGTCAGTGTGGAAGTCGTCAAGTGCCATGCTATCCAAGCTTTTACTTAATTCAATTCTGTGTCTCCATTTGCCAAAGTCTGAGGGAGCAAAGGACCCAGGAAATTCTTGTTCACCACTCCTGAATCGCTGTGGTGTAATGGGGCACTGCTCGGTGGCAACTGCTCATGGGAGTAATGGCGCGGGCTTGGAAGGTGTTGCTGTTCACCAGTGAAGGAAGCGCTAGAGCCAGAGTGTGCGCTGTGAGCTGTCGAATGTGATGTGTGGGAAGTGTTACCGCATTCTTCATCATCATCTTGCTGTTGTGCAACAGTATTTTGTACTGGTGTAAGCTTCAAGGTGAACTGTGCATCTATTTGCCCTGGCAGCCCTTGGACTACAGTTTATACCACTGTGCTGGGGCCGCTAAGAGGTGGCAGTGTTTGGATGTGGTCCATCATGTCATTGTTCATTGGGGGAGGTGGTGGAAGAGGGTCTGAGTCATCTGGTATTTCACAGTAGCCTGCGGCAGTCCAGTCATTTGAAGTTGGTGTTAAGTCTGAGGGCATGAGGAGATTAGGGTACGTGCCGCTTACATGGTACGCAGGTGGGGCCGTGCGCATCAGTATTGGCACAGTGTTTTCTTTAAAGATATGCCACAGTGCTAGGGTGTCTTTGCGCTTTTGAAGCTTGCTGTCTGAGTACTTGGCCTCTAGGAAAGTGATGGCGTGGTCTAGTGTGGCGCGTTCAAGGGTGCCTTCAGGTGGGTTGGGGTGTGTTAAACTCTTTGTGTGCTTCTGTAGCTCCCTACAGTGTTTAATTATACGCTGCTCTTGCCCTGTGTACATGTTGTAGTGGGGTGGCCATGTTGACCTTTATTTATAGGGCTGTTCTTGTGTGTAGCTGGGAGACGTAGGCAGGGACTATTGTTAGCCTCACCTGCTGCTTCTGTCTAATGGCGATGCCTAAAACCTGGAACACAGTCAGGGGAACTGCGCTCGTTAAGGGTGTTGCCAGTATGAATGAGGAAGGGTCGCCTTCTGAGAGACCTCTGATGTGGTCGTTAATGAGGTACACAACAATCTGTGGTGCTAGGAATTCTACTGATGCCACATTCATACCCTAGTCTCTCAGGTGTTGTAAGGCTGCCTCTATGTGGCGCACTGCATTCTGCTCTGTAGGTGACGCTAGAGGGCGCGAGGTGAGATAGTTAATTAGGCTTTCTGGGTAGGTATAGTCTATCTCTGGAACAAATGCATATTCCCCTTCTTGTTGTTGACCTCTGAAGTCTGGTGCGTTGGACTCCTGAGAGTCCGATTGTTCTACTGAGTCATCAGAGTAATATGTCAGTGTTGTTGCCGTGCTTGAGGACGTGCTGTCTGAATGGTGGGCTCCTTCTATGGGCCCCACAGAATAGTTGGATCCTGTTGAAGAATCCCACCAATTTTCAATTACTACTGGAGAGACGAGGAATACAAAGAGGGTGTACACTGTGTGCTTTCAGCAGTGGAGGACCCCTGTGAGCGATTTGGCCAGACTAGATGGGTGTGTAGAATCTGGGAATGCTGGGCTGGCCCTGGAATATGTGTGGCCACTGCTTGGTGGCGGTAGCCCTGTCAAAGTCAGTAGGGACACCCTTACTTCTTGTGTTGCAGATATCTAGTAAGTTTAAAGTCACGGCAATGCAAAGAAAGAGAGAGAGAGAGTGAATATCAAAGTGCAATGAAGTATCACAACCTCAATAGGAAATGCTAAATAAACAGTTAACCGGGAGCACCATTGCGTCGTGACTCAAAGGTTCACTGTACGAGGCGGTCAACGAATGAACTGATAGGTGGCCTTTTATACCTTTTAATGAGGAACCTTTGACTGGAGAGATCTTCTAACTGTAGATCTAGCTTTGACAGGTGCTTGACCGCAAATCATAACAGAAAATTGGACATTTTATCAAAAACAACTTGCGTCACTTCTCGGATGTTTTAAGGCGGGATCTCCTTATATGGTACATAGCACTTAAAAAGGTTACTTCTTTATTTTGAGGCATGCAGCTGTCTTAGTTTCAAAGGCAAGCATAAACATTAGGTGAGAAGCTGTGGAAAGTTACACTTAGCCCCCACCCCTATTCTGACCCCAGCTTGTCCTTCTAGTTGACAGATGCATCCTATTATTGCTACATCTTCGTGATGTTCAGAAATATGTTCACACAGAGGACAGTAGCGAAGAGTGGGGGCCTGGTGATTTGTATATCAGAAAAGCAGTGAACTGAGGTTTGTGGCCTTCGCAGGAGCGATATCTGTATTATTTTTAGATAGGCGTGAGGCCTACCGTTTCGATTAATGCTTAAGGCCCTATGGGCAATGTAGCACCCTCTTACCTATTGACTGGCAGGGACATTCAGTACTCTCATGCTTCAAAGGTGGAAATTAATAGCTGAGGCATTATATGGTAAAACTGGACCCTGCTTCAAGGTGAATCCGATTAAAAAAGAGGGCAGCCAGGTGAGGATGTCTGCATTAATGGGTCTGTAAAATGGGTTGTGGGTGGTCGCGGGGGCAATGTGTGGGGGCGGGTACAGGGCCTCATAACATGCTATAAAAAGAAGAACAAATTGGTCATGTAACCAAACTGCCCTAAGGATGAACCCGACCCGACCTGAGCTGCGTCCCTATACAAGGGTACTTTCCTTATTTTGCTCTTTGACGGGCATCTGATAGGGATGTTGCATTCAACGTTTTGCCCATACCGGATCGCTTACGTTATAGTGTAATATCCTGACCATAAAATACCCTTTGGATATTCGAACCTCCTTTCCCGTCGTGAACGAGCTACACCGGGAAGATCTCAGCGAGTTATAAATACTCCTGGCATCTGCTGTGATCTACAGTTCAAAACCCAGCAATGTCAACTCAGCCTCGCTCGCATCCTTCCGCGGAGTTCCTCTAAATGAGACTAAGTAATGCCTTTATTTTACTCTGGTTTGAAAGGAGAAAATGGGTGGTAGTGAGCACTATATAAGACACTTGCCATTATTATATTTGTCAGGCACCAATGGGCAGAAAATGCGAATGTTCTCTTGTGATTCTGGGATCCTTTACTTACAAAAAACCATGTAAAGCACCTCCAAACTGGACTAAATCTCAACAGAGGAACGCTTTAAATTTTAAATGTCAAAGTAAGACGTGTCCACGTTATAGTTACTTAGAAAATATTCCTCCAGAGGTTAATAAAACCGTTTGTTTGTGCAGCCTGGCAGAATGGATTGCGGCTGCAGCTGGGTCTGTACTTACAACAAATTGCTGTGGAGTGTGTTTCTTAAATCCATCCTCTGCCATTTCCTCTCTCTGCCTTCTACTTTCCCTGAAGTCCCTCAATGTGTTTTGTGTTCTAAAGTGCCTGGCCCCTTTATTTTTTAAGGTAGTGTCATATTTAGTATACACTTACATGTTTTTGATTCTGGGGTGCTCCTGTGCTAAATTAAATTGTCATATGAGTGACTTTCCACAGGCTGTCTAAATTAAAATTCCACTTTGTGCATTCCTTGTGTGATCCCAACCCTTTCAAGAAAGGTACATGGGGATTGTGTCTTGAAACAGACTTCCCTTCATTCCTTGTTCCTTTCTGCTCTTCTCTTTTCTGCCTTTCTTTTGTTATGTGCTTTTCCTTCCTTGTTTCGCACTTATTCCATTTGCCTCACACATATGTTCTCTTTTCTTTGCGATGTTTAGCATTTCTTAGTCTTTAAAAATGTTTGGTTACTTTGCCATCCCACTGACCCCCACCCAAAGCACTATCATGGTATCTTCTTTCTCGTTGTTTTATTTATTAGTTCCTGCTCGGTCTTCTGACCTGGGAGTCCCAGTTAAAAGTTAAGAATATCTTAATCAAAAGAGAATGAACTTACAGATTTTACAGGTTTTCTCGTGTCTTCATGTACCAGTTATCTATCCGAAGCCCTCAATCAATATTTGACACTGCTGATGTTAAGGGGTCACCTGTTTGGTGTGGTATCATGCAGCATCTTCATTGGGTTTCGCACCTAGGTGCTTGCTTCCCTAGGTGGGTACCGCCTCCTTTTGAGGGAAAGTACTGGTGGGATCTGTGTGGGTAAAAAAAGGTTAAAATTACCTCCTGTTTCTAAAAATTGAGGGGCATATTCACAAGGAGCTATACCGAATTAACAGCACTTTATCACAGCCAAAGTCATGATAAATATACCTCCCCATTCACAAGCTGGTGCAAACAGCCCACAGCACCAGTTTACCCGCGATAGCAGCCGCAAAAAACATTGCCACAGAGGACCCGCCCAACTATCGCTAATGAGATGCAGAATGGGCGTTCCCGTGCCAAAAGGTGCGACAACATCACACCTCAACATTCTCAACGACCAGCCACATCGGCGATAAAAAAACAAAACAGGTGATAAGGTGCGTTAGCACCAGGAAATCTACACCTGCTCTGACCTGGTGTAAAGTCGGACGGCAGCCTGCAAACCAAAAGGGAGCACAGCTCAGGGCTACATCGGAAGGGCAACAGATGCCATGGAGCCACCCATCATGCAGCCCGGACACCCAAGAGGGCCACAACACCCGCCGCCACCACCCCCAGGACCACCCCTCCCTGGCACCCCCCCGACCAAAGACATGCCACATCAGCCACACCTAAACATGTACAAAATATTCCGCTTGATGTCACACAATCACAACTGGTGACATGCATGTGTCGTCACAGAAATGAGCAGCACACATTCACTTTCGAAGCAACAAATGAAACTTTATTAAAATGAACACCGAAATGAAATGAAGACGCATGGTCGCTCCCCTCGAGACAATACGTAGGTCACAGCCTGTAAGACAAAAAACATGATGAGAAGGTGTGTCCTGCGCACATCAGAGGACAGAGAGAGAGCGAAGGAGAGAGAGAGGAAGAGAGGGAGGGAGAGAGAGGAAGAGAGGGAGAGAGAGAGAAGAGGAGAGAGAGAGGAAGAGAGGGAGAGAGAGAGAGAGGAAGAGAGGGAGAGAGAGAGAGAGAAGAGGAGAGAGAGAGGAAGAGAGGGAGAGAGAGAGAGAGAGAGAGAGAGAAGAGGAGAGAGAGAGGAAGAGAGGGAGAGAGAGAGAGAGGAAGAGAGGGAGAGAGAGAGAGAGAGAGAAGAGGAGAGAGAGAGGAAGAGAGGGAGAGAGAGAGAGAGAGAGAGAGAGAGTGCCGCCCCTGCGCACCCAGGCCACACTGCTCACCTGCTGCCACCGGTGTGTCTCCAACCACGTGCCGGTATGTATAGCAGGACACCAGGTCACACATCTGAGTCACAGCCATCAGCTGAAAAAGAGTCCAGATACATGACTGGCACAGTACACACACTTGCACAAGACAACATCACCTGCCCGCCCATGCACACGCAGGCAGAGGCACCCCAACCCCTCCCACCGCCCATCGGAGCATGCCCGCCCATGCACACCCAGGCCTCAATGCTCACCTTCCGCCACCGGCGCGTAGACAGGAGGTCCCACCACGTGCTGCTGCAAGCCACAAGCCCGGGGCCCGCGGACATGGCACCCTCCACATCATGCAGCCCCGCTCCGCAGGCCACCAGGTCTCACGTTTGGTGCTGGGTCTTGATTACTCCATGACATAGGACATACCAGTGCACCCGGCACCATCGCAGGCTGCACACCCGCTCAGCCCAATGGGTGCCACCAACTCTGGGATCCCGGAAGCGACGCCACGTGGCGGTAGGCCCGCGTTGCCCACTGGCTCTGGCCTACACTGCATTCCAGCAGGGCACACAAAACCTGAGCTGTCCGGACCGCTGGGACGGGGCATCATCGCAGGCTGCACACCCGCTCAGCAGCTTAAGGTGCCACTGACTCAGTGCACCCAAAGTCACCGACCCGTGGCAGGGTGCCTGTGCCGTCCGCAAGGCCCGTGTGCCACTAACCCTGTGCAACCCCAGTCTGTGCCATGTGGTGGTAGGCCCGTGCCGTCCACAAGGCCTCATGTGCCACTAGCCCTGTGCAAACCCAGTCTGTGCCACGTGGTGGTAGGCCCGTGCCGTCCACAAGGCCTCGTGTGCCACTAACCCTGTGCGCAAAAACTCATGGGCCCTTAATGATTGAGAACCGTGGAGCGTCCGTCATCCAGTCACCACCGGCAGAGGGGAATGTGACGTCGTCGGCCCCTTATGTTGGCGGAGTCACATGGCCTGTGACGCCTGTGCCGGATGGGTGTGGTGTGCATGCAAACCTGCCCTCAGGGAGTGGCTGTGACATGCTGACAACTAGACCAGTGACCTGCACACCACCAGCGAGTACGCCTGCGACGGGTAGCAATGAGGGCCCCCCCTCGGAGCGTTAGCGGAGTGGTCTGGCCTGCCCTATGCCGGACCAGCGCAGGGCTTGCAACAATGATTCGTGGGCTCTGGGTGTGGTTCAGTCCATGTCCGGACAAGGAAGTGAATGATGCGTGTGTCCTTGTTGTAGTGTTCACGGGACCCGGTACACAAAATGCAATGTAGCACCCTCTGACTGGCATCCCTCAGGATGAACATCATTGACGCAAGGGAAGTCACTGTCCCTACATTCATCCACACATTCACACATGAATGATGAAAGACATGACACAGCAGTGCGTCACTGGATGTTTATTGCACATCCAGTGCAGTTATGCAGCTAGAGCGGTACAGGGCAATGCTGGGCACACTACACAATATGGGCACGTGGAGGGCCAGACAGAGTCCATCCGGGGATGACATGTACTGCGGAAGAGGAAGGGTACAGTCCGCAGTCTGGTCGCCGTGTCATTGGTCGTCAAACAGGATGTGGCATTCCATGTCGCTGTCCAAGGTGAGTGCATCAGAGTGTATCGGGGGTCAGTGGAAGGTCATGAGACCATGTGCGGGACCTAGCAGAAACAGGCCAGGTGGCGGAAATGTATGCTAGTGCCTAATTCTGAGAGCCAACCCATCCACGTCCTCGGATGTGTGCTCTGCCTCACCTGTGGGTGTTGCAGAACCGGCTGCGGCACTGTGTGCCACTGACACATCAGGGGCCTGAGTGGATACGCCTGCCACACTGGGAGGCACTGACACACCAGGGGGCAGAGATGTGGATGGTGTGGGGGCAGCCGCATTCATCAGTGACACGCCTTGTGGCAGCAATGCCATGATGAAGTACTGCAGGGCATGGTAGATCCCTGCTACATTTCGATGGTGTGCAGCGGTGGCTGCCATCCTTTCTGCTTCCATCCGCACCATGTCCTCCATGAGCCTCTGCATGTGTGCCAGCTCACGGCTGGCATCGCTGGAGCCACTCTGAGTGGACAGGTGTTCTTCTCTCTGCGTCATGACTCCAGCGATGTCAGTCAGGGCTGGTTGGAGATCATGGGGTAGACATAGACACCCATGGATGGCGTCCAGTTTGGTAGCCATGAGGTCGAACCCCACCCGCACCTGCTCAGCCGTCTCCCTCTGGCCCTCCAGCACACAGCATTGGAAGGCCATGTGTTGTTCCTGGGGGTCTTGGGAGAGTGCCGGGGCTGTGGGTGCCTCCTGCTGGGTGGTTTGGGTGGTGGGTGGGGTCTCATCGAAGTGGCCAGGACTGCTCTGCAGGAGGTGTTGACGATGCCCCTGCGATGTGAAGGGGAGATGGTGTATTACAATGTGTCCACATGTATGTAGCCGCATGATACAGATTGACATTCAGACAGCATGGCATTGTACATTGTGACAGTCTGTGGGTCTGGGCGAGGACCCAGGGTCATTGTGGGTGTGCACTGTGCCCTGCTTGCTTGTGCATGTGTGCCATTGTGGCCATCTCCACCCGTCCCCCCAGTACCTTGTGGTCACTCACCCTGTTGCAGTTGTGTTGTGTCCTGTCGAGCAGTGTCTGGTCCCCCAACTCCAGCCACAGTCTCCACACTGATGACTGTCGACACCAGCTCCTCCATGTCATCCAGCTCCAGCTGTGGCGCTGGGCCCCCACCTCCAGTCTGCGTTGCTGCCTTCTGGTTGGCGGTGAGTTTCTCCTTGGTCTTCCGCTTGATGTCATTCAATCGCCTCTTGACCTCGTCCATTGTCTGCTTGTGCTCTCCGACGGCATTCACCTTGTCGACGATGTCCGCCATATTCCAGTTTTGGTGCCCAATGACAGGTTGGAGGTGACGAAGAGTTGTTGATGGTGTTCCATCACCTCCGTGACTATGATCCTGTCCGCCTGCGGACTGAACTTGGTCTTCCTCGTCTTCTTGTCCTTGCCCTTCCCTGTACCCGAGGTCCCAGGCAGGTCGTCCGGGGTGCTTGTGGGGTTGTGCTCATCCTCTGTGCCTGCTCCGGCTGCCTCCATGGTGCTTGGGTGTTGGTCAGTTTGTGTGTGTATTCCGCTTTAGGTGTCCGTATATAGGTTTTCCTGAATCATGTCCTTATATAGGCACAATTCGCATTGACCTTATATAGGCATAGAATCCAAGTCCTTATTTAGGAATTAACCGTGCACTCCAAATACAGGCATGGTCACCGACATCTGTCCACCCTACCGTCACAACGAGTTCTTAGAAACCAGACCCTTAAGCTTCGGGAGTTCCCCTAGCACAGGACTATTGATTTCTCCAAGAACTCATCTATTATGTATGAACCGTTATACCTTAAGGGTTCATTCCGGACGTCTTCCTCTGTCCGACTTCACGTCAATGCTAACATTCCGAGGTACCCATCAGGTTTAAATATACCTTCCCTCGCCCAAGCAAGTTAGAGGAGACCTTGATTTCAGAGGAGCCCGTATCCCGGCCTGGCGCACTGAGAAGACGCTGTCATTCCTGCTCGCAGAAGAATCCAGCTTCCAGTGTTCTGACTCCCTTTGCAGGGTGTTAGAGTTCCAGATCCGGCAAGAGATTCCCACCTCTCTCATTCTCAAGGTATGGAGCTGACTAGAACCTAGAGGGACTCTTGACATACTAGACTTAACATACTCTTAGTATACCATACTAGAGAATACTCCACCTACTTCTTACCTTTCCCTACACCTAGACTAGGTTAAGTACATTGGGGTAGAACTAGCTTAGAGACGCATCGTATGAGTACTCGCATTTTTAGCTCATGTTATTTATGTACGTGAATATATGCTAAAAGATAATGCTAGCGCAGTATTATTTATTTCTACTGCTTACGCTGTACATTATTTATCTTGCATACTGTCTTGTGATCATAACAGCACATATCTCTTACACGAGAAACAAGACTGTTCAATAAAACCCTTTTATTGAAACGGCCTTCTTTCCTTTCTGTGTAACTCTGTAGAAACTAAGCATGCACGATTGACTGAGTGAAACTGTTATCTATTGTTTCCACGATTCTGAGACGTGTTCCGATTCTACAGGGAAACAAAGTGGTCATGTTTATGCGGTTGCCAGAAACTACTCCCTTCTTGTTCTCAAGGAGTTTCTAGTGGCCTATGAGCTAGCTGGCACAAGTAATTAAGTTTAATATACTCGATAGGGACATACCGACCTTAGTCCTATGTCAAGCCTATAGGTTATATTATTCCAATGCGCAGAGCCTATTAGGGAAATAGGAACTACACTACATGGCGCCCAAACGTTTGGTAAGGCAGTAATTTAACGCTAGATACTGAGTAAGTCAGTCGTGCTTTTCTCAGAGACCCCTACTCACATACTCCATAAGACGTCTGGAGTGGGTAGGGTTAAATATCCGCCATAACTAAATAGGACAAAAAACCCTATATATTAGTTGTTTGGTTTGTTCAACGTTGAAGGATACAGTGTTCCAAAATATTGTGCACCTTATCTTTTGTTTCCTTGAAACTTGTTCTACATTTTTCAAAAAACAAATGTCCACACGCGGGGACAATAACACCGAGAACGGCTGAACCAGTCGTAACAGCTTTTAACATTACAGGTTTAAATGAAACCGAGGAGGGTGTTATAGACATCCATCCAAACTTAAGAAGAGCCATCACTCTAAAACTTATAAAACACGGCCTACCACCAAGAGGCGGTAGAGCAGTTTTCGTGATAGAGGCACACGAGTCTTTTCAGTCAGAGGTATTCTATTCATGGATAATATTCCCTGAATCAAATTCAGTAACAAAACTGTTTCACTTCTACAAAGAAGATGAACCACCAGAGGAAGATATTCCTTTCGAGGATATTGAAATTCCACTAACATACCAGGAGCATCAGCTCTGGTTTAAAGGCGCCCTAAAACATCACAAAAACATTACCAGGCTCGGTCCACTAGGTAAACCAGGAGCAACATGGCCGATTCTAGCCGGCTACACACCTCATCCTGACATCGATATAATGCCAGACGAGGAATTACTTACTCAACTTACAGAGTTAATAAAAATTTACAGACAACTAGTCCAATATGTCATGCGGACTTTCACAGTCCAACCACCATTGACAATTCCAAATCAAACCCCATAACAGGGGAATACACAAAAAATTACACCACAGACTTTATACGCAGTCATGGGAAAAATGCCCACAAAACGTGAGCATATTCCATTCTGGATAGCTCAAAAAATTACTCAAATAGAAGCAGTATTTCCTAATACTAGCCCTTATGAGAAACACAGAATCCTAACAATCTGTTTACCAATGGGGATCACACCACAACTGGAAGATTGCACCACTTGGGGCTCAGTCTTTGCTGCCATCTATACTAAAACACATGGTGTTCTGTCAATCGCAGTAATACCAGATGTCCTGAAACAAATTCAAAACAAATACGGGGCAGAGCCTGCTCTGAATTTAGGTATGAAATTACTGAAAAATTTCGACCAGGTCTCAACAATAATATTATCTAATATTAACCCCTTCCATGCTCATGACGAGCTGGACTCGTCATGGCACACAGTGGTCGTGTGCTCATGACAAGTCCAGCTCGTCATGACTCCCTGCACAGGAAATCCCTCTGGTGCGGGCACCAGAGGGATTCCCTTTTCTTCCCAAAAGCCTCGGGAGTTGGGGAAGAGCTTCCCCAGCTCCCGAGGCCCCCCCCCCTGGTTTCCCTGAAATGACGATCGGCGCGCACGTCGCGCTGATGTCATTTCAGTGAAACTGAAACTGAAATGAGCCAAGAGGCTCATTTCACTTTAAGCTTCTACGTGCTCAGGGGGCTATCTCAGCCCCTGAGCACGTAGAAACTCAGGAGAGGTATCGTTGGAAAGGGGAGAATCTCCCTTTCCAATGGTATGCCTCCCTAGTGGATCCCTACTTGGGGATCACCCCAGGAGGGCGATCCCCAAGCAGGGATCCACCCACTAGGCACCAGGGAGGGGGGAGCGGCCCCTTGGGCAAGGGCCTTTGCTCCCCCATAAAATGTTTGGCATAATTAGTCTTTCTGCCCCCGGGAGTAGATGGGGGCAGTAGCCCCAATCTAGCCCCCAGGGGGTAGAAAGCCCACTAGACACCAGGGATTTTTTATAGGATATTTATTAGGGGTGGGGGCTGCCCAAAACGGGCATGCCGATGCCCCCACCCCCTGGCCACAAAATTAGTCTTTCTGCCCCCCCGGGGGGGCAGAAAGCCCACTAGATACCAGGGATTTTTTTTCAAATTATAGTTAGGGGTGGGGGCTGCCCAATATGGGCATGCCAATGCCCCCACCCCCGCCACAGAGGTACAGTCGTTCTGCCTCTCCTGGGAGGCAGATGGGGGCAGTAGCCCCCAATCTGCCCCCCCCGGGGGGGGTAGAAAGCCCACTAGACACCAGGGATTTTTTATAGGATATTTATTAGGGATGGGGGCTCCCCAAAACGGGCATGCCGATGCCCCCACCCCCCCCCCCGGCCACAAAATGTGTCTTTCTGCCCCCCCTGGGGGGCAGATGGGGCAGTAGCACCCAATCTGCCCCCCCGGGGGGGCAGAAAGCCCACTGGATACCAGCAATTTCTTTAAAAATTATAGTTAGGGGTGGGGGCTGCCCCCACCCCCCCCGCCGCAAAGGTACAGTCTTTCTGCCCCTCCTGGAAGGCAGATTGGGGCACTATCCCCCAATCTGCCCCCCGGGGGGGCAGAAAGCCTGCTAGATACCAGGGATTTTTTTTTAATTATAATTTGGGGTAGGGGCTGCCCAATATGGGCATGCCAATGCCCCCACCCCGACGCTAAAGGTACAGTCTTTCTGCCCCTCCTGGGGGCAGAAAGCCCACTAGACACCAGGGTTTTTTTCCTCTCGATAAATTTAGGGGTGGGGGTTGCCCAAGATGGGCATGCCAATGCCCCCACCCCTCCTCCCACGAAATTCCAGTCTTTCTGCCCCCCCGGGGGGGCAAATGGTGGCAGTGGCCACCAATCTGCCCCCCCCGGAGGTTCAGAAACACCCTAGATGCCAGGGATTATTTTTTTTATAGGCCCGGGGTGGGGGCTGCCCAGAATGGGCATGCAAATGCCCCCACCCTACCCCCCAAAGAAAAAACAAGACTTTCTGCCCCCCCAGGAGGCAGATGGGGGCAATAGCCCCTGATCTGCCCCCTCCCAGGGAGGGGGCAGAAAGCCCACTAAGCGCCAGGTATTTTTTTTTTATATATATAGGTAGGGGTGGGGGCTGCCCAGAATGGGCATGTCAATGCCCCCACCCCAAAAAAAATGCTAGTCTTTCTGCCACCCCCTGGGAGGCAGATGGGGCAATAGCACCTTATCTGCACCCCCCGGGGGGGCAAAAAGCCCACTAGCGACCAGGGATTTTTTTTTTACAAAGTTCGGGGTGGGGGCTGCCAAAAATGGACATGCCAATGCCCCCACCCACCCCAAAAAAGATGCCACTGTCTTTCTGCCCCTCCCAGGAGGCAGATGGGGGCAGTAGCCCCTGATATGCCCCCCGGGGGGCAGAAAGCCCACTATGTGCCAGCGATTATGCTGGCTTTTTTATACGCAGGGGTGGGGGCTGACCAGAATGGGCATCCCAATGCCCCCGATCCGCCAAAAGAATAGCCACAGTCTTTCTGCCCCCCTCGGGGGCATATCGGGGCAATAGCCCCTGATTTCCCCCCTCCCCAGGGCGGCAGAAAGCCCACTAGGCACTGACTTTTTTTCGGACTGTGCCTACCTGTTGAATTTGGTTCCTAGCCCTGCCGGCACCTAGAGAAACCTAGCAAACCTATAGATTTTTTAGAACTAGACACCCAGGGGAATCCAGGATGGGCTGACTTGACTGGCTCTCACCAGGTTCTGTTACCCAGAATCCCTTGCAAACCTAAAAATGTGTCCAAAAAAACACATTTTCCTCACATTTCTGTGGTGGAAAGTTCTGGAATCTGCGTGGATCCACAAAATTCCACCCACCCCGTGTTCCCCAAGTCTTCCTAGAAAAATGGTACCTCACTTGTGTGGGTAGGGCTAGTGGCCGCGACAGGAAACGGCCCAAAACGCAGCATGGACACACCACATTTTCACAGTGAAAACTGACCCTTTTTTTGCAAAGTGCCTAGCTGTAGATTTTGAACCCTAACTCTGCCGGCACCTAGGGAAACCTAGCAAACCTATACATTTTTGAAAACTAGATACCCAGGGGAATCCAGGATGGGGTGATTTGACTGGCTCTCACCAGGTTCTGTTACCCAGAATCCCTTGCAAACCGAAACATTTGTAAAAAAAAACACATTTTCCTCACATTTCTGTGGTGGAAAGTTCTGGAATCTGCGTGGATCCACAAATTTCCACCCATCCCGCGTTCCCCAAAGTCATCCGAGAAAAATGGCACCTCACGTGTGTGGGTAGGCCTAGAGCCCGCGACAGGAAACGGCCCAAACGCAATGTGGACACACCACATTTTCACAGTGAAAACGGACCCTTTATTGTAAAGTGCCTAGCTGTAGATTTTGAACCCTAACACTGCCAGCACCTAGGGAAAGCTAGCAAACCTATACATTTTTTAAAACTAGACACCCAGGGGAATCCAGGATGGGCTGACTTGACTGGCTCTCACCAGGTTCTGTTACCCAGAATCCCTTGCAAACCTAAAAATGTGTCCAAAAAAACACATTTTCCTCACATTTCTGTGGTGGAAAGTTCTGGAATCTGCGTGGATGTACAAAATTCCACCCACTCCGCGTCCCCCAAAGTCTTCCGTGAAAAATGGTACCTCACTTGTGTGGATGGGTCAAGTACCCGCAACAGGCAAGGGCCCAAAACCTATTGAGGCGACATCAAAATTACCTATCACAAACCAACCTGGTTTTGCAAGGGGGGGTCCCATGAGTTTTTGGCCCCGGGCTCGGCGGCCATCTAGGGAAACCTACCCAACCCACACATTTCTGAAAACTAGACACCCGGAGGAGTCCAGCGAGGTATGGCTTGCGTGGGTCCTCCAAAATTTTCTTACCGAGAATCCCCTCCAAACCTCAAATTTAGCCAAAAAGTCACGTTTTTCTCAAATTTCTGTGTGGGAAAGTTCTGGAATCTACGTGGATCCACAAATTTCCTACCACCCAGCTTTCCCTCAGGTCTCCCGATAAAAATGATACCTCACTCGCGTGGGTGGGTCAAGTACCCGCGACAGAAAAGGGCCCAAAACCTATTGAGGTGACCTCAAAATGACCTATCACAAAACAACCTGGTTTTGCAAGGGGGTCCCATGACGTTTTGGCCCGGGGCTCGGTGGCCACCTAGGGAAACCTACCAAACCCACACATTTCTGAAAAGTAGACACCCGGGGGATTCCAGGGAGGTATGGCTTGCGTGGATCCCCCAACGTCTTCTTACCCAGAATCCCCTGCAAACCTGATATTTTGCTGAAAAAATCACTTTTTTCACACATTTTTGTGTGGGAAAGTTGTGGCATCACGGGGCTGACACAAATTTCCTACCACCCAGCGTTCCCCCAGGTCTCCCGATAAAAATGGTGCCTCACTCGGGTGGGAGGCCCAAGTACCCGCGGCAGGCAAGGGCCCACAACGTATTGAGGGGACCTCAAAATGGCCTATCACAAAACGACCTGGTTTTGCAAGGGGGGTCCCTCTGACGTTTTGGCCCGGGGCTCGGCGGCCACCTAGAGAAACCTACCAAACCCACACATTTCTGAAAAGTAGATACCCGGGGGATTCCAGGGAGGTATGGCTTGCGTGGATCCCCCAACGTTTTCTTACCCAGAATCCCATGCAAACCTGACATTTTGCTGAAAAAATCCCTTTTTTCACAAATTTTTGTGTGGTAAAGTTGTGGTATCACGGGGCTGACACAAATTTCCTACCACCCAGCGTTCCCCCAGGTCTCCCGATAAAAATGGTGCCTCACTCGGGTGGGAGGCCCTAGTACCCGCGACAGGCAAGGGACCAGAACGTATTGAGGCGACCTCAAAATGGCCTATCACAACACGACCTGGTTTTGCAAGGGGGGTCCCATGACGTTTTGGCCCGGGGCTCGGCGGCCACCTAGGGAAACCTACCAAACCCACACATTTCTGAAAAGTAGACACCCGGGGGATTCCAGGGAGGTATGGCTTGCGTGGATCCCCCAACGTTTTCTTACCCAGAATCCCCTGCAAACCTGACATTTTGCTGAAAAAATCCCTTTTTCACATATTTTTGTGTGGTAAAGTTGTGGCATCACGGGGCTGACACAAATTTCCTACCACCCAGCGTTCCCCAGGTCTCCTGATAAAAATGGTGCCTCACTCGGGTGGGAGGCCCAAGTACCCGCGACAGGCAAGGGCCCACAACGTATTGAGGCGACCTCAAAATGGCCTATCACAAAACGACCTGGTTTTGCAAGGGGGGTCCCTTGACGTTTTGGCCCGGGGCTCGGCGGCCACCTAGGGAAACCTACCAAACGCACACATTTCTGAAAAGTAGACACCTAGGGGATTCCAGGGAGGTATGGCTTGCGTGGATCCCCCAACGTTTTCTTACCCAGAATCCCCTACAAACCTGACATTTTGCTGAAAAACATAGAGAAGAACGCGTGAAATCGAAAGACGACAAACACGTTCAGAAAAATAAATCAAACCTCAATTCTCAAAAAAGAAGGTAGCAGGTCTGAAGATCAGACATGCCGAGGATACTGAGAACACAACTCAAGAACGGAGAATGGGCTCAGACAATGCTGGACAGTGCGGCAGAAGTCACAATAGCTCGCCAGAACCTGAAGGAACTTCTGGAGATAGTGGACTTGAATGAGTACATTACAGTTGAGACTGTAGACACCAGGGTTAGTACTCCACAAAAGTTATATGAAATAACACTCCGAATGGAGGGAGACATACCAAGAAAGGTGAAAACACTCTTTTGGGAAAAACTTTCAAGAGGTTATGAGATACTTCTAGCAGAAAAAGACTGGCCACCACAATTTGTCAGGGAGTGCCCACATGGTGAAGACATTATTATGCCTGCCTTCTCCAACCATATTCCAATTCACCTAAAATATACTTATGCCAGGAAATGGGCAGTTGCCCAGGCCCCAGAATTATACAAAAATCATGTAGGATGGGATGAGGACTCACCTCACCATAAAAGACATCTAAAAAATGAACCTACTGCACAGAGGCAGTACCCAATAAAGCAAGAAGCTAAAAAACAGGTCAGGGAGATCTTATATCAACTTGAATACCAAGGGGTGATTGAAACATGCACCTCTTCAATGAACAATCCTTTGTTTCCTGTCTCCAAACCAGACAATACATATTGTCTAGTTTTGGATTACAGACACTTAAACACTTGTTCTAAAACATTTGCAGTGCAAAATGCACATAGTACAGAATTAATTAATAACATTGTGCGTAAAAAATATAAAACCACATTGGATATCTCAAATGGTTTCTTTTGTCAAAATATAGCACCTGAAAGCAGGTACTTAACAGCTTTCTCAATAATGGGGACCCAGCATCAATTTTGTCGACTCCCACAAGGGTTCAAGAACAGCCTGGGGTTATTCTCAGCGAGGGTAACGGAGTTACTACAAATTTATGATAATGAGGCATTGTCATATGTCGATGACATCTATCTGACAGACGATGACCTGGATAGGCACTTGAACAGGGTGAGCACCATTATACTGGGCTTCGCCTCTGAGGGCTATAAGTTCAACTTTAAAAAATCATGAATTGCCCATCTCAATGTCCTTTTCCAAGGATATGAGCTTTCAAGTGAAGGAAAGAGCTTGGCAGCCAACTTTTTAGAAAGGTGTGCGCTGCTCCAACCTCCAAAAACGCTGAAAAACTTACAATCCATCTTGGGTTTCCTAAATTTTGGAAGAACTTACATTCTAAATTACGCAGAAAGGGTTAAACCTCTCTACGCATTAATCAAACCTGATTTTTCAATCAAAAATTGGACACAGGAACACACAGAAATCTTGCGTTCACTCCAAGCTAACATGTTAGCAACAAATCACTTACAAACACGCGTAAGTCAACGCAATTTAGTGATCCGAATAATTTCGGGTCAATGTGAATTCACCTACTTAACATTTAATGAGGGTGTAAAAGTACCAATAGCATACAAATCACATTTGTATACACAAGCAGAAATGCGCTTCACTTCAACTGAAAAATACTGACAGCAGTTCAAACCGCTGTAGCAAAAGAAAGAGCTCTAGCCCAAGGGAAACGCATTATTGTCGTAACCCCAGTACCGGCCTTAGAGGCGGTAACTAAAGCGAGCATTCCAAATGATAAAGCATTACATCCTAGATGGATACAATGGGTTAATTCTCTTGCTGCAACAGATGTTGAATATGTTTTTGATCCTGATCTAAAAACACAAATTCTGCCTCTCGATTAGTATGAATTCATAATTTACACTGACGGATCCGCACAACCCGCTACAGGGAGTAAGCAAGCTTACAGTGCAGCGTGCGCAATCGTTAAAGGTTGCATGCACAATGGTAACTTCAGACCAATGGTCACTAAAACTCAATCTCTAGGAGATTGCACAGCTCAGCGAGCTGAACTACAAGCATTCAAACTGGCACTTGAAAGTACAGATCGCGAATTCCCCACACTAATAGTGTGCGATTCTTTCTACTGTGTGCAGTCGTATAATGAATATATACAAAATTGGCTTGAAAATGGGTTCAAAGATGCAAAAGGTGGCACAATAAAGCATAAAACCCTTTGGGAACAAGTAGTTCAGTTAAAAAGCAAACTACCAAAAGCTCACGTGATACACACGCTGAGTCATCAAAGTGATGGCGTTCACGTTGCAGGGAATTCATTGGCTGACGAAGCCGCAAAGGGGGCTGTTCAGACGGCTCCCGTAGCTGTGATCACTCGTTCAAAAACGAGAATAGACAGTGAGATAATGTTGGCTGTCAATGCTACGAGCAAAGGCAGTGGTGCAACGTTACCCAAAAAGTTTCCACTCAAGTACTCTTATGCAATTGATGCGAACAACGTTCCTTTTGCTCAAATCCCTGGAGTGGGGGATAGGGTAATTCCAAACATGGAACGTAGAGCAGCTTTGATATAAGAAGCACATCTGGGGGAGGGTCTGTCACATCAAGGGATCTGTAAAACAATATTAACATTAAAAGAGATGTACTGGTGGCCTGGAATGAATACACAGATTCACATCTTCATCAATGACTGCATAGACTGTAAGGTACAGCGTGATGCAGAACGCCACCAGACACCGTGCTACGAAGTAGCCTGCCCAGTACAAACACCATTGTTAGATAGCATTAGACTATCTACGCGCAGGCGTCCTTTTGGTCCAATGCAATCCCACAAATACTAAGTCAAGGTTCCTATGAAAATGTCCTCAGCGCTCGGCTGACGCTCGAACTGTTATAAAAGATTTGCGAGTCTTTATCGGCACATACGCAATAGGCACGCTACATTCTGACCAGGGCCCTGCGTTTAGCTCTCGGGCTTACAAAGAAGCCATGGCCAGTCTGGGCGTTGCATTGCGGTACTCCTCTCCGTTTCATCCTGAGGGAAATTCTGTTGTGGAAAGGAAAAACCGGGACATAAAGCAGTCTATAACAGCTAGGGTATTAGGTTCGGGTGATTGGTGGGTCAAACATCTTTATGGGGTCCAACGCTCATTAAATAATTTGCCAAGAAGTTCTCTAGGGGGTCACTCCATATGAGGTCCTATTTGGGACAAGAATGTGGGTTCCTGATCTCGAATGTAACGGCACAGTGGTGGAAAATAAACCCTTTGATATCAAAGATCGTTTGGCTGTTTTACAGGATCTAAATGAACTAAGATCGAAACAAAGCAACGTGTTCCTGCAGCCAACCACCAGTGGGGAAAAACCGGCAGTCCCAGCAAGGCCTGTCTGGATTCCAAAAGTTGGGGATCTAGTCAGAGAGAAGATTGCGGACAAGAAGGAATTTGGACCTTCTTAGAGACAACCGGTACCTGTCCTAGCCATACACGGAACAAGAACAGTACTTCTGCCGCCCCTTGCTGGAAAAAAGGAGAAAGGATTTGTGTCCATCGACCTCATCAAACCACAGTATGTGGCCAATACTAAATAGTAGGCCTCGTGGACTCCGACCTAGTAGCAGACGCACTCCTCCCACTACTATCCAAGAGGTTCAGACTGAAAGACTGATAACCATCGAGAATTCAGCAGTAACAGATGAAGGACTGAGCAACAATGCTATGGAACTCATTCCTCTTGAAACTCAAGTAACAGTTCGTCCAAATACACCTGTCTACACCAATGTAACAAGTGATCAACTGGTTCCAGCGATTTCTACAAATCCTGATGCAATTCCAATAATTGACAGAACTGCTTCTGGCTATTTCATCAACTTTGATACGTTTTCTGAGGATCTGAGTGAGCCTGAGACGTCGCCAGCATCAAAAACTTTTAAACAACAAGCACAAGACTTTTTTCATTTTTTGAGAAAGACTTATCTGGTTTCACCATGGATTGAACTATGGATTATTTCTGGAATAATTTTCTTTCTGCTGTGGCTAGCTTTGGTTATGACTATGAGCGTGCTTATAAATGGCAGATACATCCATTTGGACATTGAAAGTAAAGATGTGAACTTACTTTTGAAACCTCACAAATCATCCCATCGTGAAGCAAGAGACTTGTCAGCAGTGAACATCACAGCCGTTCCTATACAGGATGGTTTAGTGTGGGCCAAAGTAGATTTCGATATCTTCGGCCCTACGGAACTTTTGAACATTCCACATCTATTTTAAATTTCACTAAGGGATTTTATTTCATCCAGTACCTATTCTGATGATTGGGACTTTGAAACTGTGAATGATATGATGTTTGACCTAGAAAAGTCTGCTGCATTTTCTATTAATGAATATTTAGAGGGTTCATCAGACTATGAACAGCTGTATTGCTATAACCACTATGGTCATCATTTTTTGCATAAATCTGCAACACCTAGAAATGTGTTTATGTTTAACCAATGGGAGCATTGTCCTACACCACCAAAAGGTAGTTCAAAAACATTTGCTAAAACGTTTCCATATTTTTCAGGATACAATACATCTGATCCAGAAACATTTTACTATAAAAATATAAACAAAACAGGACTGAAAGTTATGTTAACTAATACAAAACAGATTTACTCTGCAGCATTTAATGCCCAACTGTCTAGACATGGTTTCGACTTGTGGAAAGACACAATAGACACAAAATCTGTCTGGGGTACTAAAGATTGGCAAGTGCAGGGGATAGAAGCTTTGTTTAGAGCCTGTATCATCCCTCAGCAAATAATGTTTTTGAATGACATTGTGCAACAAACGTCTTGCCTTGGTTTAGCCAAGATCAAAGACATGAAAACACCTTCTGTACCAACACCTGCCAGTAATAACAATACACAGGCAGCGGTTACAGTTGGCACAATACTACAAATCATCAGAACAAATCCTGATTGGAGAAAATGGTTGATCTGGCCCACAGACACAAACATCTGTCAAGAAAGATTCCTGAATAAAACACAGGGGTTTACTATTCACAGGCCAGACCCACGATACGTCCAAAGACAACATCCGGGGGTAGTAACAACATACAGTGTAAGAAAATTATGCCTTGATTGGCTTCAAAACTCTACACTTAAGGATGTGAAACAACACTTATCTTTACTTAACCCCTTCCATGCGCGGCCGATTTTCGCCCTGTGCGAGGCGTTTCATTAAGCGGACGGGTTCATGACGAGCTCAGCTCGTCATGCGCACACGAGCACTGCGCAGCATGACGAGCTGAGCTCGTCATGAGCATGGAAGGGGTTAAAGAAGACGCAGACCTTAGGGAATTCTTGCTTGGACCAAGAAAACCGCATCAAAAACGTTTCATATATGCCGGCATCTATGCTGCTTATAATGAAGCATGGAAGGTGTCACAGGCAGAGGCCGCAGAACGAATACGTGAAATTGATCGTATTAACTTAGAGAAAACTCTCACTGTGGTCAACAATGGGTTAACAACTTTGTCATCCAGAATTTATTCATTGGACAACATTGTATCCTCTGCTATTGACATACTGGAACAAGATTTAGCAATGTTACTACAAGGCCAATCTCAGTTATGTTTTATTATGTTATTAAGCTGGACGCTGCAATCTTTGCGTGCGGGCTATGTGCCTTGGCGTTTTATCAACACGTCGGCTCTGTTTGCAGAATACAATCTAACTGATAAACAGATCGAACTGGCACAAAGAGGAGCAAAGTATACAGTGCTGAGCATTGAAAAACTGGAAAAATTACCATTCATAGTGGCTGAAAAACCAGCTACAGAATGGCTATTTCATGGCAAAATCACTCTGCCTGTAACTACTTTTCAGTTTCAGTATTGCCTCAAACAAATGCAAGCAGGCAAATATGAAAGGTTGGGTAAAGAATACATTAAGACATCCTGGAATTTACCTTACACATATAGATGTTGGAGTGGGGATCGTGAAGTGTTTCTGAGCGGTACACACTGTGAAAGTGCACTAAGCGGTTCACTGATTTGTCAGGACATTTCTTTACACGGGGCTTGTAATGGTTCTGTGGCAAATTTGTCCTGCCACCAGCAGGGTACACCAGCTACTGTGATTAATCCAACGTTTGGCCAACTTTCTAATGGGAGTTACCTCATGTTGAATGATCAGAGTTGCTGTGGCATGTTGCCAGGCATCCCATATCTGGTAACGGTCGACTCCAGGGTCACTTGCTGTATGCAAGTATTGTTTGCCCCAATAGACACAGTCAGAGAGTCGCCTCTATGGCCTTCGTTGAATGTCTCTTTTATACGATTTGATACTTTAAGCAGAATGAAAGCCATGCTTATACAACAAACAGTGCCTCTGACCTCGGCCAAAGAAATCTATGATTTACAAGTTGCAAGGACTTCGGTTGAGATACAGGCTTTAATTCATTCAAACTGCCCTATACATTTCGTAGAAATGATGGGATGTATCTTTAACATGTCTGATATGAGTGGAATTGTACATGTATTTAAGACATCTGTTCCGGACTATTAGCACCTTTCCAGGCTGTCCTCGGAATCATCCCAAACTTCGCACATTCTGTGTTTGGTGGTGTGCCGTAAATTCTAGCACTTGTTGCAGGAATTCTATTTCTGTTCCTCCTACTACGCTATGGCAAGCCTATTCGCCAACATCACTCCGAGCGATGTGGAGAAAGCTTTCCTTGAACGGAAATGCCGTGAGTGAATAGTACAGCTTTTGGGCATGCCTCGTCTACGGGAACTTAATACAACGTGGTTCCTGTCATTCAGACCAATCTGGCAAGATTGCATCTTACCTGTTCTACGCTGCCTGTTTTGCGGTGAAGAATGCGTGCTAGACATCAGTCATGCCAACGGATGTCGATACTCTGCTGTACCCGATAACGGCCCATGCTCTGTGTTGTCCCCAGAGGCTACCAATCCTGATGACGGCATTCATTGAGATCTCACAGACGCTTCCGGCAGCTGCTGAGGTACGAGATGGATCAACAGGCACACAGGTAACAATGGACGCGAACATTGCATCTTCTGCTGAAGGCGATGTTTCTCATCTCTGTGCAATTAACCTTCTGAACGAGGTGTTCCAAATGTCACCAACTTCGGTGGACGATATTTTGGCTACGGAAATAGATGATCTCATGTTTACGCCAAACCCATACACTGACTTTGATTCGGCTCACAGTGTACCAGGGAAACAATGAAATTTGGCCTTCATATTTTCCAAACTTGGAACTTTCCCCAGAATTGAACTTTTGTTCTTTTTAATTTTTGAAATGACATGGCAAAAAACAATCTGCTTACAGTAGAACTAGTCTTATGAAACGGACTTCGTTGAATACTTCCAGGGACACATTGTCACCTTATTTGTCTAACATTTCATTTAATTCCATGATATGCAATGGTTTTGATTTTTGAAAACTTATCAACCATTTCATCATATGCATATATTTCTGTTTATTCATTCATGTTGCATTTATTTCAATTATATGCTTAGAATGAAAACGATGCTTTATATGTACAGTACCTATTGCATTCAACAGTTTATTTTAAACTTCGTTTTAATATGCTTTTAGAAATGTTTTTAGCAACATGTGGTACTCAATTTTATGTTTAGCATTTAAATGTTTAGCATTTAGTATTATCGTTCATTCGAAAGTGGAGTGGGTGTTGTATTCCGCTTTAGGTGTCCGTATATAGGTTTTTCTGAATCATGTCCTTATATAGGCACAATTCGCATTGCCCTTATATTAGGGGTGGGCAGAATTTGTGTAGTCGCGTTACGCAAATCTCCGCGAAATTGTAAAAAATCTGCGCGAGCACGCCGAAATTCCGCGAAGACGCGGAATTGCTTTTCCCGCCCGTTCGCGATGTGTTTTTGCGTGCTCGCGGGGAAATATATCGCTAACTTGCCCATGCGGTCGCTAATGGGCGCGGCCATCTTGTTTTTCACTTGTCCCGCCTGCTCGCGATGGTTATTTCCTGTTCCGGGTCACGTATTGCATGCTCCCGCCCGCTCGCGATGCTTATTTCCTGTTCCGGGTCGCGTATTGCATGCTCCCGCCCGTTTGCGATAAGTATTCACTGTTCGGGAACGCGTATTACGTGATCGCGACGCTTTTTGCGTGCTCGGGTGGGAAATATCGCGCGAACTTGCCCATGCGGTCGCAATGGGCATGGCCATCTTGTTTTTCACTCTATTGCTATGGTTCTGGGCCTGCTTTTCAATCCTCCCTCTATCTTTTCAATCCTTTGTTTATGGAAACTTTTTTTGATCTTTTTTATTTATTATCTATCTCTCTATTTTCCTGATTCTATATTTTGAGTTTTTTCTACTTTTTGTGTGTTTTTCACTTTTTTTCTATTACCTGCTTTTTCATTTCTTTTACTTACTTTTTTAATTCCTACCTTTTCTTTTCCGCCCCCCGCCTACCCAGAACCATGGCAAAGGGCCACAGGGCTCGTAGCCGTAGCCAGAGCCGCGACCGCCTTCCTTGCGGAAGGCAGCGCCAAAAAGGGGTGCAGGCACGGGCCTTATTTGGTGAGGCGGAGGTGGCCGCATTGGTTTTTTTGTGCAGCGCCACCTCCCCTTAACCCTGGCAGCAGGCGGCAGGCCTGGGTCCGGGTACGGGCTCCGGGAGCGTCGGCAGCAGTGGGGCAAGGTGCGTCGGGCAGTGTTTTGCTGCTCTGGTGTCCAGCGCACCAATAACCAGCTGACGCACCGGTGGTCCGATATTCTGGACCGGGAGCAAGACCTGCTGGACCTGCTAGGAGTGGAGGTCCCGGGGCTTGGTGAGTAGCTATTTAATATTACTACTTTGTGTTCTTCTGCTCTGTGTTATATATTGCGAATATTTTTTTTTTCCGACCAGCAAGAATGCTGCTGCTTACATTGCAGGTAAATTACGTTTAAAAATCTTCTGGGATTGTTATGACACAGGTGCTCGGCGCTACTAATCTTACTTGTTTGCAACTTTGCGCTCGCTTGGCCTGATTATGTAAGAGTTTACTTTAGAGAACTTAAGTTAGGTAATGCTATAGAGGCTCTAGTCCTTCCTTTGTCCTCCTGCCACTAAGAAGAGATAGTGGTGGATTGATAGGTTTAGTTACTTATTAGTATTAGTTGGTAATTTTTAAGTGGTGTGTGTGACGCATCCTCTGTCACGTCACGTGCTGCTGAGTGCTGCTTACCCCAGTCCTTAGTAGAACCTTTTGTAGTTTGTTTAGTGAGTGTTAATAGGCTTATATCATCACTAGCAGAACATCAGCAGCAACCAACCAACAATTTGGTGTATGCAAAAATGTATGCATGTGTCCTCCATCTATGCATATTTGAGGACTAAAATAAATGGAAATGCAGACTTAGTGAACAATTTGCCCGTCTGGAATAGGTGGGCTAGGTCAGGTGGTACTTAGGCTTACTAGACGGTCCGTGAATCTCGCAATACTACTAGTCGATCAGATTAGATAGGTCAATTTTATTGCAATTGTTGTTCACAAAATTGTTTTTGGAGCGTATTTTAAAATATTTTATTTGTTTCACACCAAACTTTAATTTTTGTCTCTTTCTTTATGAAATCTTACATGATCAGCACCCAGGGGCAAGAAGACGCGGTCTGAGTCGGCGGAACCAGAAGAACAACATGCCTCCCAGGGCAAGGACCACTCCTCTACCGAGGGCTCTGCTGCTGGCCCCAGTAAGTCCTCCAGTGGTTAATATTAATAATTATATTTCCCTAACTTTTCCTGCACCTTATTTTTTCCGAACTATTATTTCAGTTTCCTAATTCTATTATTTACAAATTCTTCTTCTATCTAGACTATCTGTTTCTAAATTCTTGTTATCCCTGCCTCTAACTGCGTCTGCTTATGACTCTCTGTACTACTACTATTAGTCTGTCTGTAGCTAAGCTTGCCCAGTTGGCCACTCTTTATTTAAAAGGTTTTAAATAAAACTCAGATTCACCAATAGCTCTAGCCATTGAGTCCAGTCCTTTGGGTTGTCCTCTTCTACTACTTCTAGTCTTCTTAATCTTGAGGCTTTTCGACAATTCCCACCAACAAAATGCCCAACCAGATTTTACTATTTTTGATAGGATAGGACATACTACTACTGTTGTAGGGATTCTGCACATATAGAACTTTGCACAAGAAAATAGGACGTTGGTAATGGGAGGTTGGACCTTCCTCACACCTCAATCAGAAGCCACCACAATCCCCTGACCGACTAGTTATAGTGTTTCATTAGCTCTCCGAACCCCCCCCAAGATACCCAATGAGTAGACAACCCAGAACATAACACTCCCGACCTCTCAGTCGCGGATGCAATGCACACCCTTTCGCTCACTCACTCGTGTAAGTCCACACCAAATACCACTGAGTCTATGTAAGTTCAAAAGGTTTATTTTCAACTGACAAGCTCTGTACGTTGTTCTATAATGCAGCAGAAACAGCAAAATGCATAAGATTAAAACACTAAACATTGTTACACTTAGTTACACTTACAACTACAAGTCCATAGAAGACAAAAGGCGAAATCATGATAATTGAACAGCGGTGGAAGAACCACCCTCCCCTTGGTAGGAATATAGGGGCATATTATCAAGAACGGCGTTAAAATTATCGCCGGTTTAGCGGCAGAAAACTGCCGCTAAAGCGGCGATAATGGGCTTGATAATATGCCCTTGAGAATTCCAATAGAAGTCCATGTTCTGGTGTGAACATGGGCTTCTATTGGAATTCTCCAGGGCATATTATCCAGCCCATTATCGCTGCTTTAGCGGCAGTTTTCTGCCGCTAAACCGGCGATAATTTTAACGCCGTTCTTGATAATATGCCCCAGAGTTTATATAAAATTATAAATGAAGATCTCTGAGCGAATTCTGGGGACCCCTCACCTTAGAAGAACCTAGTACTGGTTACATCATAAGCTCTGCAAAGCTCTGGTTCGTAGAAGGGAATCTTCCGTCTGCTATGAGAAAAATGGTGCGCGTTAGTATAGTGCAAGCATTTCTCAGTCGTGCCAAAAAGTGTAGCATTTTTATGGATAAGCAATATGGACTAACACCAGAACTCCATAACAAAGTGGCTTGTTTTTCGACCTTGTACGCAGCACTCAGACAGTAGCTGTATGAGCTCATGTGGGCTCAGAGGCGTCTTACACAACAAGCTGCGAGGTAACTTGCGCAAAAATAAAAGACACAAAGCTAAAATGGTTGCATGGCTCGGGGTAACTTAGCAAAGACTAGAATGACCCTAGGGACCATATAACACTACTAGTGTCTACTCTACTACCTGATTTGTACTAGTGATGTATGTTGTATATGTATTATGTATGGATTCACTTTTTTTCAATCTTGCTAGTGAAAAATAGGGGGAGGTGTATATGGCATCTAAAAAATTTGTAAAGTTTTTTCTAGGCGTACAACTGACCACCAGTACCGGGGCCAGCGGTGAAGGTGACGCAGCAGCTGAGGGTGCAGGAGGAGATGCGGCAGTTGCAGGAGGAGCTGCAGTGGGTGAGCCAGCAGCAGTGGCGGGCGGTGGTAAGTTATATTCCTAATCCTTACTTATTGACATTACACTCACTGCAATGGTGTACTGTATACTGTACTGTTGAGACTTATTAAGTAAGAAGTTGTTGTGAACGGTTGAAGAAGACACCCTTTACTTAGCATTAGTAATAGCATTAGCAATAGCATTAGCGGCGGGAGTGTACTGTTGAGTAACCAATTGCCTCTTCTATCTGACTTCAACTCAGCTGTGAAAGTTTTATGGAGAAGTCTAAAAGTCAGATCAGATGACCTTGATGGATGGGTTGAACGAAAAGGGAAAGAAGGGTGGAAGGAGGAAGGATGGGCGAGATTTAATATTTATGACTGGCAGAGAAGGATACGTGGGATGCATGCATAGGTGGCTGATAGGAATCAGATGCATGGGTGGTGGAATGCCTGAAACTCCCACAAATGTTAGAGGCCGAGGTAGTGGGAGGATAGATACATACCACAAATGTTATGTACTGTGCTTGCTAGTGCTATTGTGCCACTATGTGTAGAATTAATTTGTCTTACTGCTTTGCTAAGAGTATATTTTACAATAGTCTTGTTTTTTCTTCTTGATATAGCTACTCCTTCCAAAGGGAAAGCAGACAGGAAGGAGTTGGCAGCCAAGGCCCGGCGCCGGAAGCTGGAGGCCATACAAATGGAATACCGGCGGCTGGTGGTTCTGGCGGAGGAGGCGGCAGCAGCTGCAATGCGCCGGGCCCCAGCCACCCCCCTCCAGTGTTACGGCGCCACCGTCTGGCAGCCGCCCGCCGCCATACTTCATTTAATAACACTGCTGCCCCCCCTGTGGATGCAATTGCCACGCATTGAATCGCCACGTGGCCTGCCTAGAGGAGCGTATTCGTGTCCTGGAGAGGCGAGCCCGCCGATGAACAGACCCTGTTGATTGTCCCTTTTTTATTGCTTATTTTGGTGGGTGGGAATCGGGCGATGGGGTTTTCACTCTTGGACAATTGGACATTTAATTTGTTGGACTTTTTCGTTCCGGACAATGAACATTGGTTGGGGTTAGGGAGAGGGGTGGGTCAGGTGTTGTTGTGGGATTTTTTACATAGTTTATTTTTGTTAGGGATTAAATTATATATTTATACTTTACATATGATGTTGTTAATGTTTTGTGGGTGGGGTTACTGTTTTACGTCACACTGTTTCCTTGCTGGTGCAGGGCCACAGCCAGTGTTTGATTTAAATAATTGGCTGACTTAGTAAGACACAAACAGATAGATGCGGTACCCCTCACTGAGGGACTTGTCCTACTAGTACTGTCAGTCTCTCCTCCTAGTCTATGCATTCTGCAACTGGACTCAAAGGGGTGTGTAAAATAGAATTAATGAAAAAATGTCCATTATTAATTATGCCTCCCCCAAACTTCTTCTCTTACCTGTGCATGATGTTTAACTTAGGCACGGCGATGGCTGCATGGTGATGATGGTTTTCTTTCCCAACATGCCATGGTTGTGGTGGTAGTAGTAGAAGACACTGGCAGTAGAATTTGCAAAAAAAAGAAAATGAGACAGTCAGTCGCCTGAGAGAGACTGTGGGAGGAGTAGTAGAACTAAGTACAGTACAGAACTTACTGCCAAACAATAATATGCCAAAATACAATAAAACATAATGGTGGCGGGGATAGCCTAGTACATAGAGTTACAAATCTAGCTGTGTCGAGTCACTCGACTAGGCCTAGAGTACACTCGTCACAAGCGTAACCGTTAGTGCTGTGTAGGAGAATGACAACAAATCCAATCGATGCCGGCAATTAATGCTGATGGATTAGGTTCCTTTGGTAAAAAAATTATCTCGCAATTATACTGCTCATGGGTGGGCAAGCAGAAGAAGATCCTCGCCCTGCCTTGAAATTGAATTAGTGTTGCTTTTGCTACATCCGCCCCAGCAACCGTGTGATAAATTATTGGTGTACATTTAATTTAGTCACACCTCAATAAATCACACAGCCCGGGGGAAGAGGGTTAGGGTTTGATGAATGGTTGGGAAGGGGGTTTGGGGAAAGGTTTGACAAAGAAAAACAGTACGCATGGACAACAACAAAACACAATCTTGGCAGACGACCATATCCATAAATCTGTTAAGGGAGAAAAAGGAAATGCATGCATGATGATGATAACTTGATGGTTAATGATAAGTAGTACTTACTAACTACTACTAGACAATTAGACAGTACAGGGCAGCAGTATATTATTCAATTTGGCTTGCCTGTCTGCCCTCCGAGAGACCCGAATTATATACAGTTTCTGTTCTGTTGTACCGGCCGGGCTTACTATTAAAGATAGCAAAGAAAATTAAAAAATACCTGTAGGGATGAATTGAATTATAAGCAGAGAGCAAACATAATAATAACAACAACACACAGTAGTAATGATTGAAGACAAAAAATGAATCAAATTATTTAAAAGATGATGAAAGTTGATACTGTTACTGTATGTTATCCTGGTCAAAATGGGGAGTTGCATCTCGGCATTCCTCTTGGTCCTCCCTTCCATGGACGCTCCGGCCATCAATCTTGGGTGACGCCACTGCCTGCCTGGCAGATGTAGATTCATTGGCAAGGTAAGTGTGAGTTGTTTTTCCCAGTATAGCACAGGGTAAGGGCTGACCTGTAATTGTAGATGGAAAAACAAAAGGGATATTGAAAAATCAAGTAGAAAAACAATGCATACATTAAGGTGGAGTGCAACAAGAACACTTTCAGAGGCGGCATGGATACATCATGTCTACTCTAGTCTGTTTCCAGCTTTAACCTCCAGCAACAACAGGACAGAGCAGGCCCATGGCACCCGTGACCCATCCTCCATTTAGCGTACATTTTTTGACAGAGGCAGACAAAGCAGATATACAGCAACATAGCATTTTACAAATTAAGTGACTAAATCAATGCACAGCTGTCAGTCATACCACCACACTCGACTCCACCACTACACAGACATGTAGGTCTGCAGTGGTTGTTGTTGACTTGTTTGCCTTTTATGCCACTCATGAAACGCCCTGAGTTATTCCATCAATCATCTCGGATTCTACTGAGTGACTGCGAAGATATTATGTCACTGTGGTCATCATCATGGTGTGTTGTCCAACTCAGTGTGCAGTGTACAGATTGAGTCCCCTTTCCATATTCAAAATGCAATGGATCGACCTGCAGTAGAAGTACAAATTTGTTATTAAAAAAGAAGAATGGAAACAAACATTGCATTGAGTTACTTTTAGTGTGTAGATTAGATAATAGTACACAATGAATTAACTTCATGCACTACAAACAACAACAACACAAATCACTCAGTCAGCGTCCAATGCAGGTCATCATTCATTACCTGTTCCCTTTCATCTTCAGTTAATGGGCAGTCTCTCTCGGCTCGGAAAGGAGGATAGCTATAGTAGTCATCATCATGTTCCACTTCTTTTGGAGAGACTCAACGAGGCAAGATTTTCTTTTTTCTTCTATTATGCTACATCCAATCATCATCTGGCTTGAGGGCAATGGATTTAGGGCGATTCAGGAGGATGGAGGAGCAGGACTCGGAGGAGTGGACTGAAATGCAGACAGCTGAAACTCATATATGGCAATAAAAGACTAGAAGACGGTGGTGATGGATTTGTTGTGATTTGAAGTTTCCAACCAGAAAGACAGACACACAAATAAAAGTAAATAAGGGAGGACGACAGTAAGAAGTGGAAGCCTAGTTGTCAGGGAAGTATAGCTCGCCATCAAACTCTGGGGGTTCAACCAGAAGTAGGTAATCAGCATCTAACACGATACTTCCGTCACCTGAGCCGCTGTCCTCATCTTCCTGCGTTGATTCATGTATTGTGTAATTCGGTGGTATAAATTGCTGATTCATTTTGATCATGGTTAACCTCTCCACATTTTTGGGTGAGAGACTGGTCCTTTTCACTGTTACAATGGAACCAGCAGCACTGAAAACACGTTCAGAAGAGACACTTGCGATAGGGCAAGCCAGATAGTTTATCGCCAGCCTGCTGAGCACTGGCCATTGGCCCCTTTTGCCATACCAATACCGCAATGGGTTTTGATCAATGTAGACCTCTGTTGGGTCATCCAGATAGGCCTGGACCATCTGCTCAATGTTCAGGGGTGCTACACTTTATTCGGCCTCTTTTGTCTTTGCATCAGCACTGGACCTAGCAAGTCCTTGCTGTAAATACCAATCCTGTGCCGTTTTTACTGGGGCTGATGATCCGGTTCTTGCTGTTGTCGATAGTGTTTGTGTTGGTGACAGCTGTGAACCAAACGCACTGCCCTCAGGCTCTGAAGTTGAACTTGACGCCGGATGCCCTGCTGCAGTACTTGTTGTGGGTTTGAGTAGCAGGCCTTTAATTACCAGCCGTTCATTTTCCAATTTACTGGCTGCCTCAGCTATCCAAGTTTTGTACCGGGCAACATCCACTTCTGAAAAAGGGAGTAATGTCTTACTGTTCAGTGCCGATTTGTACCGTAGATCCAGAATTGTGGCACAAATGTAATGTTCTTGTGACAAAATCTTAGTTTCCACCCTTGCATTTTCAGTTAAGCGACATGATGAGCTCTCCACCAACTCATATGCTTCTTTTGTTTCCTCCACACCTATGTACGCTTCAGACACCTCCTTCAGCTGTTGCTCTAGCATGTGCAACAATGGGATAGCTTGGCCCATAGTACAGTCCTCCTTGCTGACTTCACGTGTGAAGACCTCGAAAGGAAGAAGCATCTCTGTCAGGCATTTAACTAGGCACCATTGGTCCATCTGAAGGGTCATGCCTTTCACAGTAGCATCCGCCCTTCGCATGACATATTCATTTATTGGTCTGTACTGCTCAAACAGACGGTCAAGCATGTAATATGTTGAGTTCCAACGTGTTGCCACCTCCTGGATGAGTGCTTTGACTGACATTCTATAGTCACGTTGAATGATCCTCAGCTGCTTCCGGGCTTCAAAAGAATGGCTGAAATGAGTGCATATTCTGCGGCAGGTGGTCAGTAAGTTGCTGACTATGGGTTCTTTTTTCAGAAAGTCTTGAACTATAATGTTAATGCAGTGCGCCAAACACGGGACCCTGAAATAGGCACCAACCTCCATGGCCTTAAGTACATTACTGCCATTATCCGTGGCAACAAAACCAATGTTAAGCCCTCTTGGGCGCAGCCATTCAAAGACCTTGCTGTTAAACTCTTCCAAAATGTTTGCAGCAGTATGAGATTTCTCCATGGCGAACATGGCTACAGTTGCATGTTTCCGGGTAGCATTAAAAATCTCAGCTGTGTCAACAGCACCTACTTCAGATAGCTTTTCTCTAACCCCCACAAAAGAGACCCAGTGTGCAGTGATGCACATGTAATCAGTGGCTTGGCAACTGGTCCACATGTCTGTTGTCAGGTGGATATTGTGAACAGCACTCTGCTGCAAAGCTTGTCCAACCAATTCCAGCACATCTGATGTAGTGCTGGAACAGCAACTCTGGCGAAATAGGACCGGCTGGGAACCTTCCATTTAGGGCAGATGGCTGACACAAATTCAAGGAAACCCACCCCTTCCACAAATGAAAAAGGGAGAAGGTCCAGCGCTAACATTTTAGCCAGCTTCGCATTGTACAACCGTGCCGTTGGGTGGTTGCGTTGGTACTGCCCCTCCGACCTAAGCATGCTGTCAATGGTAGGCTGGAATATTTTCCTTTGTGGTGCAGCTGTCTTCTTGAACCCAGTTAGGCTCAACGACAACGCACTTTTTCTCATTGCAGTACTCGGTTGCCTCGGTGTCTCAGGCTGACTCTTACTTCGGTGCCACTGAGATGTTGCTGAGGATGTGGGCGGTACCACTACACTGCTGGGGATAGTGCGAGAAATGTCTCCCTCTTGTTGACCTTCCACCGCGATCATATCTTCCCCTACTTCTTCATCCCCAACAACAGCAATGGGTCCAGTTTTACTTTTTTCTAAGTGTAGTAGGTGAGCCTCCCACTTGATACTGTGGTGTTTTTTGAGATGACTTGTTTGGCCTCTGGTACCATAGTTTGTACCAAGCTTACCCCGCCTAACAGCCTGCCGACAAATTGAGCATATAGCAATGTTCTCCTCCTTACTGCTAACCAAAAAGAAGTCCCAAACTGGGGAGGAGAACTTTCTGTCGCTGCTGGAGGTGCCACTTTCAATACCAGATGAACTGGAGGGTGTGCCTGGAATTTGACTCTGTGCAGTTACACTACCAGTACCTACTGAGGTGGTGGTTGAGCTGGATGTAGGTCCCTGCTGGGCCTTTGCAAAGGCAAATATGGAAGCTGGAGGCCGTGTTGGTGTTACCTGTGTTGGTGGTATCCGTGCTACATCCCTCGCAGCGATTTTGGATAGTCTAATAATGTTGGTCTCCATCTCCTCTGGCCCGGGAGTGATGTTCATGATGACTGGCTCTTCATCATCATCACCCCCCTCGTCTACATCTACCTCCATAACTCTAAGGCTTTCTGGAACCTTCGTTTTCACTAGCCTTGTCTTGTGGCGTGCATCACTCTCAGAATGAGCTGGTGGCTTCCAAGTGGCATCTAGATCATCAGAAGCGGGGCTTGAAGAAGAAGTTGATAGACTAACCCTCCTTTTCCTTGCTGGGGGTCTGGAAGACAATGGATCTTCTGAAACAGTGGCTTTCTCCTCTTCGTCTGCAAAAAGCTTGATTTCCTGAACTGCCCCTACTTCAGGTGGAACAACTACTATTGTGGGCTGTGGTTGCGGCTGTGGTTGCGGCTGCGGTTGCGGCTGCGGTTGCGGTTGCGGCAACGGCTGTGGTTACGGCTGTGGTTGCGGCTGTGGTTACGGCTGCGGTTGCGGCCGTGGTTGCGGCTGTGGTTGGGGCTGTGGTTGCGGCTGTGGTTGCGGCTGTGGTTGCCCACTTATCTGCTGAGTTTCTGCCTGCGAGTGCGTGGATTGGGTACTACTTTGCGATAATAACATTTCAACATCACTGCTCGTTAGTAGACTGGCTACCTCTGCCACACTCATGGGCTTGGGTCTAGGTTGGTGGGGTGGGCCCGCTGATGCGGAGGTGCTGCTCCCAGCTTGGTCCCCGCCGGACACCGCTGCTGCAGGCGTAAGTTTTTTTTTCCCAAAAAACACATCGGGCGGCACACCAGTCTTGGAATGTGCCACTTCCTTCTTCTGTTCCTTCTTCTTCTCACTGGCAACTTTCTTGGTACTGGAGGACCTGGTACCTTTCTTTGGGGCCATCTTCTTCAGATGTCAGCAGGACGCAGGTGCACAAGTTGCAGAGATGTCTGTGGTCACACATGGACGTGACGTGGTGCGCAGCAGGACTTCTGTCTGGCAGTACAACGGGTGATGATGATGACACCTCCTCCTCTGTCTTTTGTGCACCTAAAAGCAAAGAAGCCAGGAGAAGAACATCAGTGAAATGTTGCATTTGTTGTTGTGGTTCAATTACTACTAGTACAAACAAACAAATAAAATATATAACTTAGTGTAGCCATTTGTGAGACTTTGTCAACAAGGGCTTTCATGGTATACTGTGTACACTCTCAGGAAGGATAGGAAAGAAGAGGAACAACAACAAAAATACAAATGTAATGGAAGTGGACCCTGTTTGGCATTAAATTATTTGCTCATCACATCATTCAGGGAGGTGCAGCTGGCAAAGGGATGGATGGAAGCAGTAAGCCAAGAGGAAAACCATGCAGGCCTAAATGGCAAAAGCAGCACACTTATAACTCCCACCAGAAATGGCCACCAGCCACATGGACACTCACAAATCACAAGCAACAAGCAGGAGGCCTGGAAAACAATGTACTGAAAACAGGCCTATAATAGCCAGGCAAAGGATGCATGCTAAACCACACTGCTTTGCCTGTAATGCAATAAAATGCAAAAACGAAAATCCACAGGGCTAAACAAGGCCTGCAACACACCACACACAACTAAGGCATTTATTTAACACACACCCAAAAACTGAAATACACCCAAAAATACACATTTTGCAATTCAATCCAATGCCATCCATGTGCCCTAAATGATGTTTGAAATAAATAAATAAATCACACAGCAAAGGAACAGTTGTTTCATCATGTTTCATCATGCACCCACCCATGACTAGCTCTGGGCCTACTGGCTACCCACAACTATTTATTTTTAAAAATGATGAAAAGTACCAAAATTGTAGTTGCAGCAACTGCAATGCCCCAATCAAACAACACCAACGTATTTGTAAAATCTCAAATCCAAAAGTCCTCAAATCCAATGATAATGATGCAGGAGACACAAAGAGTGATCCTTCCAGCTCAAATCCAAATGAAAAATGAACAGGACATGGACAAAGCACTGGGAGGAGCCTGCTGGACAGGAACAGGAAGTAGGAGACTCTGTGGCACTTCCTCCCTCTCCCCCCCAAAAAATTTGACAAAAAAGGACAGCCAAATATCAATGTGAGGAGTTTTTTTCATCCAAATCATGATTTTATAGAAGGTTTTATGCTGCTCGAGATATTATTCTTCTCCAGATTGAAAATGTTGCGTGTTCGGGATCGTGAGCTTCACCAACATTCTGCCGGATGTCCGATGGTGCGCCTGAATGACGTGTTCGCGATCGCAATCTCTCTCGCGGTGCACGATGGCGCGGCGAATGACGTGTTCGCGATCGCACACTCTTGCGGTGTCCGATGGCGCGGCAAATGACGTGTTCGCGATCGCAAACTCTCGCGTGATCGCGCGGCCGGCTACCGAAATCTCGTGGCGCGCGCGAACGGATAGGAAAACTCGTCGGTGAACGCAGGAATCCCGGTAAGTCACTATCGCGCGCCCTAGATCGCATTTTTAAAGTGCGAACAAGAAAATAATTCTCCTACGCCGCGGATCGCGGAATTGTTGGCAATTTCGCGTTCTCCACGGAACGCGAAATTGCCTAAATTCCGCAAATTCCGCGAGCGGTGCGGAATTTGACGCCCAGGCCTACCTTATATAGGTATAGAATCCCAGTCCTTATTTAGGCATTAACCGTGCACTCCAAATACAGGCATGGTCACCGACATCCGTCCACCCTAACGTCACAACGAGTTCTTAGAAACCAGACCCTTAAGCTTCGGGAGTTCCCCTAGCACAGGACTATTGATTTCTCCAAGAACTCATCTATTATGTATGAACCGTTATACCTTAAGGGTTAATTCCTGATGTCTTCCTCTGTCCGACTTCACGCCAATGCTAACATTCCGAGGCACCTATCAGGTATAAATATACCTTCCCTCACCCAAGCAAGTTAGAGGAGACCTCGACTTCAGAGGAGCCCGTATCCCGGCCTGATGCACTGAGAAGACGCTGTCATTCCTGCTCGCAGAAGAATCCAGCTTCCAGTGTTCTGACTCCCTTTGCGGGGTATTAGAGTTCCAGATCCAGCAAGAGATTCCCACCTCTCTCATTCTCAAGGTATGGAGCCGACTAGAACCTAGAGGGACTCTTGGCATACTAGACTTAACATACTCTTAGTATACCATACTAGAGAATACTCCACCTACTTCTTACCTTTCCCTACACCTAGACTAGGTTAGGTACATTGGGGTAGAACTAGCTTAGAGACGCATCGTATGAGTACTCGCATTTTTAGCTCATGTTATTTATGTATGTGAATATATGCTAAAAGATAATGCTAGCGCAGTATTATTTATTTCTACTGCTTGCGCTGTACATTATTTATCTTGCATACTGTCTTGTGATCATAACAGCACATATCTCTTACACGAGAAACAAGACTGTTCAATAAAACCCTTTTATTGAAACGCCCGTCTTTCCTTTCTGTGTAACTCTGTAGAAACTAAGCATGCACGATTGACTGTTTATGCGGTTGCCAGAAACTACTCCCTTCTTGTTCTCAAGGAGTTTCTAGTGGCCTCTGAGCTAGCTGACACACCGGGGGCAGAGATGTGGATGGTGTGGGGGCAGCCGCATTCATCAGTGACACGCCTTGTGGCAGCAATGCCATGATGAATTACTGCAGGGCATGGTAGATCCCTGCTACATTTCGATGGTGTGCAGCAGTGGCTGCCATCCTTTCTGCCTCCATCCGCACCATGTCCTCCATGAGCCTCTGCATGTGTGCCAGCTCACGGCTGGCATCGCTGGAGCCACTCTGAGTGGACAGGTGTTCTTCTCTCTGTGTCATGACTCCAGCGATGTCAGTCAGGGCTGGTTGGAGATCATGGGGCAGACGTAGACACCCATGGATGGCGTCCAGTTTGGTAGCCATGAGGTCGAACCCCACCCGCACCTGGTCAGCCGTCTCCCTCTGGCCCTCCAGCACACAGCATTGGAAGGCCATGTGTTGTTCCTGGGGGTCTTGGGAGAGTGCCGGGGCTGTGAGTGCCTCCTGCTGGGTGGTTTGGGTGGTGGGTGGGGTCTCATCGAAGTGGCCAGGACTGCTCTGCAGGAGGTGTTGACGATGCCCCTGCGATGTGAAGGGGAGATGGTGTATTACAATGTGTCCACATGTATGTAGCCGCATGGTACAGGTTGACATTCAGACAGCATGGCATTGTACATTGTGACAGTCTGTGGGTCTGGGCGAGGACCCAGGGTCATTGTGGGTGTGCACTGTGCCCTGCTTGCTTGTGCATGTGTGCCATTGTGGCCATCTCCACCCATCCCCCCAGTACCTGGTGGTCACTCACCCTGTTGCAGTTGTGTTGCGTCCTGTCGAGCAGTGTCTGGTCCCCCAACTCCAGCCACAGTCTCCACACTGATGACTGTCGACACCAGCTCCTCCATGTCATCCAGCTCCAGCTGTGGCGCTGGGCCCCCACCTCCGGTCTGCGTTGCTGCCTTCTGGTTGGCGGTGAGTTTCTCCTTGGTCTTCCGCTTGATGTCATTCGATCGCCTCTTGACCTCGTCCATTGTCTGCTTGTGCTCTCCGACGGCATTCACCTTGTTGACGATGTCCGCCATATTCCAGTTTTGGTGCCCAATGACAGGTTGGAGGTGACGAAGAGTTGTTGATGGTGTTCCATCACCTCCGTGACTATGATCCTGTTCGCCTGCGGACTGAACTTGGTCTTCCTCGTCTTCTTGTCCTTGCCCTTCCCTGTCCCCGAGGTCCCAGGCAGGTCGTCTGGGGTGCTTGTGGGGTTGCGCTCATCCTCTGTGCCTGCTCCGGCTGCCTCCATGGTGCTTGGGTGTTGGTCAGTTTGTGTGTGTATTCCGCTTTAGGTGTCCGTATATAGGTTTTCCTGAATCATGTCCTTATACAGGCACAATTCGCATTGACCTTATATAGGCATAGAATCCCAGTCCTTATTTAGGCATTAACCGTGCACTCCAAATACAGGCATGGTCACCGACATCCGTCCACCCTAACGTCACAACAAGTTCTTAGAAACCAGACCCTTAAGCTTCGGGAGTTCCCCTAGCACAGGACTATTGATTTCTCCAAGAACTCATCTATTATGTATGAACCGTTATACCTTAAAGGTTCATTCCTGACGTCTTCCTCTGTCCGACTTCACGTCAATGCTAACATTCCGAGGCACCAATCAGGTTTAAATATACCTTCCCTCGCCCAAGCAAGTTAGAGGAGACCTTGATTTCAGAGGAGCCCGTATCCCGGCCTGACGCACTGAGAAGACGCTGTCATTCCTGCTCGCAGAAGAATCCAGCTTCCAGTTTTCTGACTCCCTTTGCAGGGTGTTAGAGTTTCAGATCCGGCAAGAGATTCCCACCTCTCTCATTCTCAAGGTATGGAGCTGACTAGAACCTAGAGGGACTCTTGGCATACTAGACTTAACATACTCTTAGTATACCATACTAGAGAATACTCCACCTACTTCTTACCTTTCCCTACACCTAGACTAGGTTAGGTACATTGGGGTAGAACTAGCTTAGAGACGCATCGTATGAGTACTCGCATTTTTAGCTCATGTTATTTATGTACGTGAATATATGCTAAAAGATAATGCTAGCGCAGTATTATTTATTTCTACTGCTTACGCTGTACATTATTTATCTTGCATACTGTCTTGTGATTATAACAGCACATATCTCTTACACGAGAAACAAGACTATTCAATAAAACCCTTTTATTGAAACGCCCGTCTTTCCTTTCTGTGTAACTCTGTAGAAACTAAGCATGCACGAATGACTGTTTATGCGGTTGCCAGAAACTACTCCCTTCTTGTTCTCAAGGAGTTTCTAGTGGCCTCTGAGCTAGCTGGCACAAGTAATTAAGTTTAATATACTCAATAGGGACATACCGACCTTAGTCCTATGTCAAGCCTATAGGTTATATTATTCCAATGCGCAGAGCCTATTAGGGAAATAGGAACTACACTATAACCCTGTTGCGGTTGTGTTGTGTCCTGTTGAGCAGTGTCTGGTCCCCCGACTCCAGCCACAGTCTCCACACTGATGACTGTCGATACCAGCTCCTCCATGTCATCCAGCTCCAGCTGTGGTGCTGGGCCCCCCACCTCCGGTCTGCGTTGCTGCCTTCTGGTTGGCGGTGAGTTTCTCCTTGGTCTTCCGCTTGATGTCATTCCATCGCCTCTTGACCTCGTCCATTGTCCGCTTGTGCTCTCCGACGGCATTCACCTTGTCGACGATGTCCCGCCATATTCCATTTTTGGTGCCCAATGACAGGTTGGAGGTGATGAAGAGTTGTTGATGGTGTTCCATCACCTCCGTGACTATGATCCTGTTCGCCTGCGGACTGAACTTGGTCTTCCTCGTCTTCTTGTCCTTGCACTTCCCTGTCCCCGAGGTCCCAGGCTGGTCGTCCGGTGTGCTTGTGGGGTTGTGCTCGTCCTCTGTGCCTGCTCCGGCTGCCTCCATGGTGCTTGGGTGTTGGTCAGTTTGTGTGTGGGTGTTTTTTCTACTTTTATGGTGATTTTTTACGCCTGCCAGGTGTGTGTTGCAGGCCTGGCGCTGCTTGTCGCTGCTTGTCGCTGATTTCCTCATCGCGCTTTGGCCCATCGCGTGTTTTTTGGTGTTGTGGTTTGTGTTTTTATCTCCATCGTGGTGGTTGTATCGCGGACATTGTCCGTGGTTTCGGCAGACTATCGCTTGCTACCGCCTTGTTGTGAATTCCACGTTGACACAGGGTTATTTTCCCGCGATAGGCTGCGATATTGAAAGTTGCGTTACGCTACTCTTGCGGTAGTTATCGCACGTTCTTCCGAGATTGACAGATTCCTTGTTATAATTAAGTTAACTCGAAAGTCACTACTTACGTGTCTTACCACCGATCAATTTATCGTGAGAATTGATGGCTTGCACTGAGCCTATAGATCGTTGAGAAAAAAGAGCACAGTTAAAAGACTGTTGTGCCTTCTTTTTATTTTTTACATGGTATGTAGTCTTGAATTTTTTTTTACTTTGCATAAGATTATTGTCTCGGGTCAAACTAATTACTGAGCTTTATTTTATGTATGGGGCCATATATTATTGCCCATCTTATGTTCTGCAAGGTAGTACTTGCAAATGATAGTTAAGAAGAATAGTAAAGGATCCTATTTAGGATATGACGGACTCTGTTATAAGATAGCGAAAGAAGGAGGAAAAGGAGGCAACTGAGTTCCTTAACTACTCGTCAAGCATCTGGTAAAAATAATCCACACATTTGGTGGAGAAATCATATATTTTTTCCAAAAAAGGATACTTTGTCATGGCTATATATTAGAAGTACTTTTTGTACCTTTTCATGATTCTCTATTCACCTCATAAGTCAAGGATGAGGCTAGGGTATCGTGACTGTCTGAAAAGAGATAAAACCACAGGTACTCTGTTTCGCATAATGTCTTGCAAGCTCTATAATTATGTTTTCAGCTTTTGGAGCGGTTTTTAGGCTGCTGAAACGTTGTAACTTTTTTGTTCCTACATGAACGGTAAGGTGAAATAAAAGGGGGGTGTCTGTGTCCAGTTGGGGGTGACGCTCATTATGCTTTATTAAGGATCCTCACTAAGCACAGACTTTGTGGTGATTATGATGTCCCTCTACGTGTCTTAATTAAATTTCCCATGCAGTTTGCCTTGCTGGTGAGTTTGAGACTGTTCCTTTTTAATGTAAATTAAACGTTCACGTTTTTAGCTGCACTGTCTGTGGGCTAAATAGAGGTGTTCCCGATGGGGAGTGAAACAAAATCTGCAATGCAATAGGTCTTGCATTTACGCGAGTTTAACCCGTTCCATGCGTCGGACGGCCCCCGGCTGTCCGACGTCACGGTGGGCGTGTGCGTCGGACGGCTGGGGACCGTCCGATGTGCGCACGCGTGGAATTCGCCCGCACAGCGGGGGAATTCTAGCCGCGTTCAAAGGGTTAAGCTATTGGCATTGTAAATGACATTGCCTTTTATTTATGTTTTGGTTTTTAAAACATAAATAAAGGTTATTGTCATTTACAATGCTAAAAGCTTAAACTCTCGCAAATGCGAGACCTATTGCATTCAAATGGTTGAAGGATATCGCTGAGTTGCCCCCTTCTGTCTCCCATGGGCCCTGAAGAGCTCCACGTTTGCTATGAGTTAAATAATCAAGCCAGTGGTCACAACTGCGCATGAGAGAGACCCACCTGCAGTGAGAGAAACTCATTAAAGAGAATAGTGCTTACAGACTAAAGAAGACGTACTGTGTTACAACCAAAAAAAAAGGGCCAGTCATCATGGGAGGTTACAAATGAAGACAAGGTGGTACTAAGGAGGGACTAACAAACCTAATAAAGAATCAGAAGCCAGCATTTACGAAGGACAATGAAACAAGCCAATGAAAAATATGGGCGGAGAGTGGGTGGGGCTTCAAGTACATACTCCAATACAGCATGGCTTTCAGAGCAGCGCATGCGCTGCCCCGCCTCGACCTAAAAAGATAGCTCTACCTGCCTCTTAAAGGCCTCTGTCCCGGAGTTAAGGACATGAGCCTTAGTGATGGTGGTAAAAGAATACCGGCTGTTGTGGGAGAGTGTGTTAGTGTTGTCAGGGTCTTTCCCCTCTCAATCGGCTTGTACGTTCTATTTTTGGAGACGGTTAGAAGGGTCGTAGCGACCCGAGGGGGGTGGTGACATTGGCTGTGCCTGCAGTGAGCCCCTAGAGGTTACAAGTGTGTGTGTTATGTGTTGCGTACCTCTTGTGTTGGGGGGAGTAGACATGGGCAATTAATCATTCCTGGCTCCACTTACTTGTCGCTGACCAACCCTCCGCGTCTCCACCTAGAGTGTCCTCATCCGGTCTGAATGGAGGACATCTTAGCGCTGCAGCAGGGTTTTTGAACACTGTGTGATTGCTCTATAATTGCCAAATTGATAACAAGTTTGAGGCGTGAAAGATGCCTCCTTCAGAAAAAGACCTAATTGTTCCTCTCCTGATTGTTAACAATGAGCTAGGGTTAAAGAAATGTACATCGTCGTTGCATAGACATATAAGGTGTTCATTATTTTTACTGTTATCTGATAGTGATATTGCAGAATGTGGGGTTTTCAGTGCCTTGGTACTATTACTTTAGACTGTCTAGAGTGCTGGAATCTTTGGACCATTTTTTTTTGAAGAGACAGTGTGCACTCGTGTTCATGTGGGGAATTTTGTCTGAAGGATATTTGAGTAAATATACTCTCAGAAGTAAATCAATCTCCCTTTATTTACAGGAATAGTGTGGGAGATTTTTCACTTTGATACCCAAGAATTTCTTGAAGTTAATGTTAAGAAAGTTAAGAATATCCATTCAGAGTTAACTTCTGGTTGCACCCGTGCAGAAGTTCCTATACCAGGTAATTGTCTTCAGTGTCTTCGAACTTCCATTCTTGCTGATGTGATATCTCAGATGGTTAAAGTGCCTGCTGTAGCTATCTAACGGTTGCCTTCAGATCATAGAGTTTATTCCTGACAGGCCAGAGCCCAGAAACCCCAGTTATGCTTGTGCCAGGATTTGTTATGCAGCACACATTGAAAGAGGAAAATGCCTGTAGTGATTGTTTTTTTGCAGGAAGGTGCCCCTTCCTGCACAAAACAATCTCCCCATGGTGCAGGCATCCTTGCACCATGGTGCAAGGGTGCTTGCTCCGGCGCATGGCAGCTGTTTGTGAGCCAGCGCAGGTGAGAGCACAGGAATGCGACATATCATTGTAAATATGTTGCATTCCTGTGCTCTGAAAGTGCTGCAGCGTGGCGCAGCCAAAGGGCTTGCGGTGCCTCGCTTCGGCACTTTCTTGTAGACCTGCCTCACAATTTCTGAACACAGAAAAAGGCCGTCAATCTGCTGGTGGTTGGTGATCTGTGTGCGGCTACCTGTTTCTGGCACTCATGCACTGAATTTTGTATTGTAAAAAATCTTCATCCCAGTTAAGTGGAAGGCCATTGTAAAAAAGTTATATAGTTTCTGCCACGTTTAAGGTCTCAGAGCCCTCGGGTTCTTTCCTGGTTGTCTCTTATGAAGGGCTAGGAGCAAGGAAGCCAGCAGGCAGTACAGAGGGCTTGGGGATTTATTTTCTACCTTCAGAGAGAGAGCAGAGCAAGAAGCCCTAAAGTGGCAGGGAGGATTTAATTGTGTGTAGAGGGCATGTGTGCACTACAGTATGCATTCACTTGCCCGGTATGTGAGACTGCGGAAGAATGGGGGCTTGGAGGTGGAGGAGATAGAGTCTGATGGAAAGCAGAAACTCGGAGTTGGAGGAGAGAGAGGCTGAGGGAGAGCGTAGCCTTAGAGGTGAAGGAGAGAGAATCCGAGGGACAGCTGAATCTTAGAGGTGGAGAAGAGAGAGCAGAGGCTTGGAGGTGGAGGAGAGAAAGAGGCTGAGGGAGCCTGGGGACTTTGAGCTGGATGAGAGAAAGGCAGAGGAAGACCTGAAACTCAGAGGTGATTTATTAACCTTCTTACTTTCTCAAATTAGCTTGAAAATGCACCATTTGCCAACTATTTTTTCAAAATGTATTGTAGGGCTCGCTTGTCACAGGCCACTCATCCCCAACTTGTACGCCCTACCACTTTCAAATATCACCAGCCGCCACTGTATTTTCAGCACTCAGTTCAATTTAGTTATTGTACGGTACCGTTTGGAAGAGTAGTCACAAGAAAACTAATATACTTGCAAAAGCAAAATCGCTTATGTTTTGGATTAGACGAAAATCAAATGTAGTTTTTCGCTGATTACGAATGCCTTGGAAACCATCCCTGTCCACCTTCTTCGTATTCAAGTAGTAGTTTTATGTATTTTGTATTATATATGCCAAATTAGAAGCACAAAATCCAATACTCAGAATAGACATCGATTATTATATATTCATTCAAGCAATGGAAAACAAGCTGAACATGTTGTGAAACTATGTAGGTTTGTGTATAGCTCTATTAATTCAATAAAAAATAACCAGAAAATAATATAAGCTAAATATTTTTCTCACTGTATTTGAGAAGTAACACTCGCCATCTCCAGTGGGTGCAAGCAAGTGAGGGAGAAGTTCAATACTGTAACTTTATACAGACACATTGAGTTTTAAGCTCAATTCATTCTGAAGGCAATTTAAATAAATACCATTTAAAAAAACAGAAGCAAAAGCACCAGATATCACATATCTGACTTTTTGCAGCACGCAATGGTAGTTTTTTGACCTGAGTCCCATTCAAAAGTGTTTTCTTACTGCTAACAAGTCGTTCATATTTTCATAAAATATCAATTGTTTGTACTTTTCCAAGTCTGTCTAGACATTGTGAAGCACTAGCCATGTTTCTTTACATAATGCCAATCAGCAATTATTGATGTTTACTGAGTTCGCAAGACCCGGCAAAAATAGGAAGAACAGGCGAACGCTTTATAACTTTCTCCCTCATGCTTGAGTGCAGTGGGTAGAGTTTACAGGCATCTTTTACCCACGCGCAATCTTTATTTTCTGCTGAGCTACTTTTAGAGTTTCTAACTAATCTAAGGGGCATATTCGAAAGGACTTATCGCTGAGTTAGCGGCACTTTATCGCAGCCAAAGTGGCTATAGATTTATCGCCCTATTCACAAGCTGGAGCTAACAGCCGATATCGCCAATTTCCCTGCGATAGCAGCCGCAAAAAACATCGCCACGGATGACACCGGCAACTAACGCTAATGAGAGGCAGAGTAGGCGTTCCCGTGCAAAAACCCGCGACAACACCACTTCGCAACATTCTCAACAACCAGCCAGATCGGCGATAAGATCACAAAACATGCGATAAGGCGCGTTAGCAGCAGGGAATTAACACCTGCTCTTTCCTGGTATTAAGTCGGACGATAACCTGCACCAGAAATGGGAGCCCAGCCCACAGCCACGCCAGAAGAACAACAGATGCCATGGAGCTACTGATCATGCAGCCGGACACCCAAGAGGGTCACAACACCCTCCACCACCCCCCCTAGGACCCCTCCCCCAACCGAGGCCCTAACCCGGACAAAGATACTTTACAAAATCATGAACAAAACAATTCGCCTGATGTGGCACAAGTACAACAATTAACATTCATGTGTGGTCAGAAAAAGGAGAATCATTCATTCATCTTTGAATTTACAAACAAATTATTTAATTCATATTTAACTCAAAACAACTATTTGGAAGAGTCATGGTGGGTCTTCTCTGTACAATCTGTAAGACACAGCCTGCAAGACAAAATTCAAGATAAGAAGGTGTGTCATGCACTCATCAAAGGACAGAGAGAGAGAGAAAGAGAGAGCGAGAGAAAGAAAGGGAGAGAGAGAGAGAGAGAGTGAAAGAGAGGGAGAGAGAGAAAGAGAGAGAAAGGGGGAGAGAGGGAGAAGGAGAGAGAGAGAGAAACAGAGGAAGAGAGAGAGAGACAGTGAAAGGAAGAGAGGGAGAAGGAGAGAGAGAGTAACAGAGGAAGAGAGAGAGAGAGAGAGACAGTGAAAGGAAGAGAGGGAGAGGGAGAGAGAGTGCCAACACTGCGGACCCAAGCCTCACTGCTCACCTGCTGCCACCGGTGTGTCTCCAACCATGTGCCGGTATACACTGCAGTCCACCAGCTCCCTTATCTGAAACAGAGTCCAGATGTATGAATGGCAGAGTTCATATCAGTGCACACGCCATCATCGCTTGGCCGCCCCTGCGCACACAGGCTGCTGCACCCCAGCCCCTCCCGCCGCCCAGCGGTGTTTGCCCGCTCCTGCGCACCCAAGCCTCACTGCTCACCTTCCACCACCAGCGTGTCTCCAAGAGGGCCCACCACGTGCCGGGACAAGCTCCAAGCCCGGGGCCTGCGACCTTGGCAGCCTCCACATCATGCAGCCCCGCCACGCGGGCCACCAGGTCACACACGTGATTCTGGGTCTTGATTTCATAATGGCAGAGATCATATCAGTGCACACAGCAACATCGCAGGCTGCACACCCGCTCAGCTCTATAGGTGCCACTAACTCTGTGAACCGTGAGTCAACGCCACGTGGCGGTAGGCCCACGCTGCCCGCTGGCTCAGGCCTACACTGCGGTCCAGCAGGGCTCACACAAACCCTTACCAGTCCGGACCGCCAGGACGGTGCATCATCGCAGGCTGCACACCTGCTCAGCACCTAAGGTGCCCCTACCTCAGTGCACTGAAAGTCACTCTCCCATGGCGGTAGGCCCGTGCCGGCCGCAGTGTTTCCGGTACCACCAACTCTGTGCAACGCAAGTCATGGACCCTTTCTGATTGAGTCTTGTGATATGCCAGGCGGACACAGCCATGTCACCTCCGGCAGTGGGGAAGAACTGGGACACGTAGCGTCGTCGTCCCCCCCTTTATACGTAAGCCGAGTGGGCTGGGTCGGCGAACGCCAGGCCAGTGTAGGGGTGGAATAATTATCCCTGGGCTCTGGGCATGGTTCATTTCTGGGCTGGACAGGAAACCAACTGATGCGTGTGTCTCTGTTGCAGTGTCTGCGCCACACGGCCCGCAATCGACAATGTTGCAATGTTGCATGCACCCGGAGGGCGGCCGTGCACGAAGGGATTGTACAAGGAGCGCAAGGCCGCTCGGGCTCTTGGCTCATGCATGCCAACTGATGTGTGTGTATCGCTATTGGTGCACCATAAGCCTAAGGCCTAGCCTCAATTGCAGCGCGAAAGCCACATCACATTTCCAGAATGCAAGCAGTAGTCAGACTAACATTAGGGATGAAAACTCCTTTGTCTCAATACATAAGGCGGAAGGACATCTGCACCTCCGACCTTGGTCTTGCATGCGGCAGGCACCCCCTGAGAGAGATACCATAGCAGATGATGACGACTCCCACACTACGCTCAGCGCTAATGAAAGACCAACGTATCCACACCCCACACACAGAAGTCCTTGCTCGAGGTACTCTTGCATGGAATGCCCTTGACACTTAAGTACACAACAACCCATACGTCCAAACGTTGCACACACATATGACTCATTGATCCCAGCTGTGGCATATCATCCACATAACTGCTGCAGGTCAGAAGAGTGCCGGTTCTACGAGAGCCACCAATGCAATGGCAGAACATCCCGGGCGCATGCACAACGCCTGTCACGTAGAACTGTACCGTGACCGAATGCTGCCTGTTAGTGTCTGATGCATTGGTCTGCATGTTGTGGCCCTTGTCTTGCCCGTACTGACACGCACATGGCAATAAAGTCTACGCAACTTCACTAGTGTTCAACTGTGATGAGTGTTGATTGGAATGACAAATCGTGTGCCTCAATGAGCATTGTCCGTACACAGGGAGGGACAGACTGATGCATTTCACTTAGGGGTGAGTCCCTATTGCCAGCTCCACCTCTGTGAGCCAGACATAGTGGTTGGGATAGTTGCTGATAGACCTGTGCTCTTACGTGTCTTCAGCAATGTGAGTATGGTGTCCATATTCTTGCCATGTGGATCAATGTGATCCATCACTACAGGCTGTGTCCACCCGGTTGAGGGTGAGTAGGTATGCGAAGAGATGTACTGTAGTCAAATGTGATGGTGGTCACTACTTTAGGCCTGCCAACGACTTTGACATTTCATACCCAGCCCTATTTCTAACATTGCGTGGGGCAAAGTTGAGGAATTGCGCGATTGTTGTTTCAGAGCAACACTGCACTGCACTAGCCTAGGTCAACCCGACCGGCCCCGGGTAGTAGGGGCTTGGTGTAATTAAGGGTGGGCGTAGTTCGCGAAGTAGCGCTACGCGAAGCTACGCAAAGCGCAGTTCGCACTACGCGAGCTACGCGTAGCACTACGCGAACTGCGTAGTGCGCTGTTCGCAATGATTGCACAGTGCCGGATGCTTGTCCGCACTGTGCAATCATTGAAAACGGCATCTTGCACAGTGCGAGCTGTCTTTACTGCCGCTCGAGTAGATTTTTACTCGAGCGGCAGCTTTCTAACGCGGACTGGTAGTTTCTCATCGCGAGCGGTCGCGAGCATACGCGACCACTCGCAATGAGAAACCTGACCTCCCCGCGTTGAGAATCTCGCCGGGAGGTTTATATTCCACGCTCGCGATCGGCAACTTGATGTTGCTGATCGCGAACGAGGAAAAAGTTTCGCCGGGATGTCATTTTGCTTGCTCACTGTCGCCAACTTGACGTTGAGGACCGCGAGCAAGCAAAAAATGACCGCTGCACTACGCTACGCTATGCTACGCGTGTTTGCACTGTGCTACGTGCAATTCGCGTTGTGCGAAGTAGCGCAAACTTCGCAAACTACGCGAGCGTAGCGTAGTGCTTTGCCCAGGGTTAGTAATCATAGGACCCAGGGGGTGGGGGGAAGGGGGAGGAGGGATAGGGATGGCACAATATCAGGTACTCTCAAGGAGGAAAAACTAACTTCAGCTCCCTGCCCCATCTCAATAGAGGCTGCCAAATGTTGGTCAATGTTTCCCCGTTCCCCTCTTGCTCTAATCGTGCCATGGCAAAAGAGGCTTTAAGCCAATCCTCCCTATTTGGGGGGGTGGGGTATTTTCACTTTATACAAAGCTCTCTCCGCGCTAGCAGAATCAGATATAACAACAGCCCCCTATGAAACTGTGGTAAAACAGAATTAGATACATCGTTGCCCCCAAAGAACACCAACGGGTGATTAACCTCTATGTTAGTTTCGAAGATACCTGACAGGGAGTCTCCCACCTCCTTCCAGTAAGGTCTTAGCTCCGGGCACTCGAAGAAAATGTGAATATCATCAGCAATAGGTAGTCTACACCTGGGACATTTCGGGGGAGGTAGCAGGGCAAGCTTAGCTATCCTGGCCGGGGTGTAATATAGTCGATTTACAACAAAAAAATAATAATTTTTTAAGCTAGCTGGTTTAATATATCTGTAGAGCAATTTTAAAGAAGACTCAAAAAGAACTTCAGTGTTGGACTCAAGGGGAGATTGGTTCCAGACCGATGATTGAGGTGGGAGGTCCAAGTCTTCTACATCAAGGAGCCTCGTGTACCACATGGATATCTCTTTCTTTTTTGGTTGAACACTTTGCAGTATCCTCTCCAATTCCCAATCCCCCCTGATTTCTCTACCTTCTGCCTTGTACCATGATCTAAGTTGTAAATACTTAAATTTGGAGAAGGCAGGACATATCTTCGCTCTTAATACCTCCCATGGGAGGATTCCTTCTACAGCCATTAGATCCGACCAGACAGCCACGCCCGCTCTCTTGATTGTTATCGCCAGGCTATCCTTAAAGCAAAGTGGTGTCCCGGGAGAGTCCCATATAGGGGCAAAATCAGAGAAGTATCCCAGCCCCCATCTGCATCCATACTTTCATACTTGATCGATTATGGACATGACACATCTGTGTGAATTTGAATGATTTATTCACATTCGGTGGAGTGTCGGAGCTGGAGCAGTACATGGCCATGCAAACCCAACATTACATTGTAGCCCAGTAGAGAGCCAGCCAGAGTCATTTAGGGATTGACAAGTACATCGGAAGAGGAAGAGTACAGTCCGCAGTCTGATTGCTCTGTCATTGGTAAGCAAACAAAATATGGCAGTCCATGTTGAGGTCCAAGGTGAGTGTCGCAGAGTGTTTCAGGGGACAGTGGGAGGTGTTGTTACAGGGCATGATGCAGAGGGCAGAACCAAGCTGAAACAGGGCATATGGCAGAGAAGAATGCTACTGGCTCCTTCTTACTACAAAGGTGGAATCACCCGCATCTTCGTCCTCTATGTCATCTGTCTGACATGTAGGTGCTGATGTTAGGTCTGCAGCACTGTGTGCCACTGACACATCAGAGGCCTGAGATGTGTGTGTAGAAGTACCAGCAGCATTCATCAGCGACTGCCTTAGTGGCAGCAATGCGATGATGAGGATCTGCAAGGCATGGAAGATCCCAACAACTTTTCGCTGGTGTGCATCCGTGGCAGCCATTCTTTCTGCATGCATCCGCTCCATGTTCTCCATTATCCTCAGCATCTGTGCCAACTCTCGGCTGACATCGCTGAGGCCACTCTGACTAGACAGTTGTTCTCCTCTCAGAGTCATGACTCCAGCGATGTCGGGCATGGATTGTTGGACATCATGGAGCGAACTGTGGGTGTCCGTTAGGGAGTGTAAGTGGTCCCTGATGGGACTTAGACACCCACGTATGTCATCTAGTTTGGCTGCCATGAGGTCGAACGCCACCCGCACCTGTTCAGCCACCTCCTTCTGGCAGTCTAACACATGGCCTTAGAATGCGATGTGTTCTTCAGTGAGGTGCTGGGAGCCAGCCGTGGTGGTGGGTGCTTCCTGCTGTGTGGTCTGTGCAGGGGGTGGGGTCTCCTCGATGCAGCTGGGCTGCCCTGCTCCTGGAGGTGGGTTGCCGTGGCTGTCCATGAGCTGTTGTAGGGCGTCGGTGTCGAAGGTGTGGAGGTCCTCTTCATCATCACTTATGAGTTGTCTGGTCTGCTCTGCAGGAGGTGTTGATTGTTCCTCTGCAATGTGAAGAGGAGATGCATTTTAACATTGTTTTGACATGTATGTTGACGCATTGTTCAAGTTTACATACAGACTGCATGACAATGTACATTGTGACTGTTTGGGAGGAACTGACTATTTGATGCGGGACAGTGGACATTTGAACTACATCACGGATGTGAGGTTGTACACGTACATTATCATCTCACAGTTTCCTGCTATGCCAGATGTGATTGGCCAGTTTCTACGCACAAGCGGAACCATTTGTGTCCTCTGTTCTGTAGCGAGAGTGTTGCACTTTGTACCACATTGTCGTCAATGATGATGTGCTGTTATTGCTATGTGTGTGTGCTGCATTGTGGGAGAGTCGCCCCTGCAGCTGTGATTTTGCTGCCCCTTATCCCTTTGAGGCGGTGTGCCTTTGACTTCTGTGCTTCTACAGTGCTGAGATGTTGCAGACTTGGCTAATTTTGGCTCTAGTTCGGATTTTGGACTCTTGGACATGGTTTTTCCGCAGATGTGTTGTTGACGTCAGGGGTTGTTTGTGCACGTGGATGTGTCAGAGTGTGACCTGCTCCTTTCCGGATGTGGTCCACACTCAGTCACCTCAGTGTCGTGGTGTGCACCATGTCATGATAATTGGACTGCAACCATGCTAATCGTCATGCAGTGTCACTTGCATTGTCAGTGTGGCTCACGGACTCGCAGCTTTGCTGGGTTCAGCACATGTGTATGGGTTTGTTGTGAGATTAGTGATGTGTGGGGAGGGCCCCCTCCGGGCACATTATCGACAGGGGCCTACTTGCTGTTTCTATGTGTGCTGCAGTATGCCAAGGAGATCAGGGACATGATCCAGAGTCATTGTGGGTGTGCAGTGTGCTCTACTTAATTGTGCATGTGTGCAATTGTGCCCATCTCCCCCCGTCCCCTCAGTCCCTGGTCGGTACTCACCCTGTTGATGTTGTGTCAGGTCATGTGGAGCAGTGTCCGGATCCACTACTCCTGGCACCGTATCCCGACTGATGACTGTGGCCACCATTTTCTCCATGTCATCCAGCTCCTGGTTTGCCGCTGGACCCCCACCTCGAATCTGCGTTGCTGCTTTCATGTTGGCATTGAGTTTCTTCTTGGTTTTGCCCTTCACATCATTCCAGCGCCTCTTGACCTCTTCCATTGTCCTCCTCAACTCCGCAACTGCATTCACATGGTCCAAGATAGTCTGCCATGTTTGCGTCTTTGTTGCCAATGACACTTTGGAGGTGACGAACAGTTGTTGGTAGTGTTCTATCACCTCCGTAACGATGATCCTGTTTTCCTGCAGACTGAACCGCGTCTTCCTCTTCCTCTTCTCCTTGCCCTTCCCCGACCCCGAGGTTCCTTGCTGGTCATCTGTGGGGCTTGTGGGGTTCGCGTTGTCCTCTGCACTCGGTCCGGGTGCATCCATGGTGCTACGCAGTTTATTTTTTTTTGTCTTTTTTATTTTCTGCTTTTATATTGCTTTTTCCCCCATGACGCGTGAAAATTGCAGGCCTGTCGCTGGTTATCGCTGATTTTTATCAGTCACACAATAATGTGTCCCCTGAATACTTCCTTTCATTAGCTCTCCGGGGCTCCTACAGTATTGGTGGGAAAGATGCATGTGGTGAAATGCACCAACCAGAGAAAAGGAAGTATTGTCTTTACTTTTCGGTTCAAAGATGTTGACAGCTGTTCACAAATTGACCCATGGAAATACTTTTTGGGACAAAGTTTTTAGGGCTACTGTGACAGTAAGTAGAATAGTGAATACCGCTAAGATACTGTATTATCCGCTTTATCTGAAATCTTCGCGCTCTCATTCCACCCATTCACATGTCATACTTAAGCTTCCTACCCACACTCCTCAGCCAGGACAGAGCCCTCGTAGGTCAGTTTATATACTCTGGAACAGCCCCTAAATGTAAAGAAGTACACCACAGGTCATAAGGTCTTTCTATTCTACCTCTGGAGGTTAAAGGACAAACATTTCAAGAGTCTCCTCTTACACAGTACAGCTGCTATAGGGCACAGGATAAAATTTCAGTCCTCCCATGTCAACCCCAATAGCCAACGGCAGTCACTGAAGGAGAAGCCCACTTCCTTCCACAGACCTACAGAAGAACCCTAGATAAATTCAAATTCCTTCACCACTTTACGTGTACACATTATTATATCTTAAATGAAAACCTGTAAAATGCCTTATAATTATGCATGAGGGGCCCATTTTGCTCTACTGAGATAATTGGGGTTCACTTCCAAAATAGCAGTCGATGAAAGAAAAACATGTAAATGTAGTGAAGAGAACAATGACAAGCCCTACTATGAATTAAATTGGAGACGGTATCTTTAGCTTGGTGCAAGCTTTTAATGCTAAGATTGTCATCAATGAACAGCAGGAATTACCTGCTCTTAACAATCATCTTCACAGGAAGTGATGTACCCATAAACATCCCACCTTTGCAGTTAATGAATCCAGTAATCTTGCTTCCTGCTGAACAGGTATTGTGGCACCATAGGTCACACGTAGAATACCAGGTGTTGGATAATTTGTGGAACCTGCAGAACTGTGACAAACAAAGTGCCTCTCAAAGATTGCATTTTTGTAGACATCTAGCTGAGTACCCAACCATAAGAATGCATACATTATGCCTGAAAGAAACATTTTCTGTTGAGTTCATGCACAATTGTAACTTGTCTGTATTTTAATTGAAAGCTTGTAAAGATTAGTCTAGTCCGAGGATTAAAGAAAACTTTATTCTTTAACTTTTTTTGTAAAGGATCTATACAACTGCTGTCAATTTTCCTGTACAGACAAAACTGCCAATAAGAGAATGTTAACGGTCATGAGTGATGTGATATATGAGGTCATAAGCAAGGCATAGCGGGGGCGCAAGTTATAATTATCTCAGCAAAGTATAACTGGTGAATTTCAGTGTCTTTTTGACGTCCTTACTGGCATTTTCACCTAAGTATAAAATCACTTTTACTTTTTTTCTGAGAATGTATAGGGTTTTTTAATATAATGTTTGATATAATCGTCATGGTGTGAATACTAAGTATCGAAGTCAGAGATTATCAATGGTACTATATAGCAAGGACAAAATATTGGAAAAAAATATTGATAGGTAAGTAAGTCTAGATTGTTTATACCTAACTGTATATATATGTACCAACGGAGTACATATCTTTTTAAGCTACGTAGATGTGGAGTTAGCAATAGTAAATATATACTTTCTTATATGCACTTACTTTTACATATTTTATTCCTCAATATTCTGCCCTCCACATTGCTGTACCATGATATTGTTCACGCAATATTCAGTAGTAGAATCAATTAATATACCTAACAATAATATCATGTTAACCATTGTATTTTTCAGTATATTTCTTTTCGTTTATTTCCATAAAGTCACACCTTATTACCGTACCTAATTATAATGTCACTTTAACTATTATTTTTTTCAATGAGTGTTAGGCCTGTCATCCTTAGGGTGGTTTTACCCCAAACATTTTGCCATCACCCTCCTATTTTGCTGAATTTGTTTTTGTTGGCCTTAGGACTCTATGCACTTTATAACTGTTAACCAGTGCTAATATGCTTGTGCTCACTCCCTAAAACATGGTAGAATTGTCTTACACTTCATTGGCATATTTAATTTATTTATACATCCCTAGTAAAGTGGTATACAATGTACCCAGGGCATGTATTTTAAATACTACACGTGGGCCTGCAGCAATTATTGTGCCACCAATTTAAGTAACCCCATAAAACATGTTCAAGGTCTGCCATTGCAGCCTGAATACAATGTTTAACTGCCAATTTGACTTGGTAATATAATCCCTTTGCCAATACTTAAACTCCCCTTTTATTGCATATAAGGTGTTCCTATGGTAGGCCTTAGGTAGCCAATAGAGCAATGCATTGTAATTAAACCGTTGGGCATGTATGTTTAAATTTTACATGTATTGGGAGTGAAAAAACCCTAAATGTGTTTTAAACTATTATGAGTAAGTTTTGATTGGTAGCAGGTAGGCATTTCATGTTTCTTGTTTGAGAAATTGTAATCTAAAACCTTTTTAAATGGTAAAGTCGGATTTTAAGTTACAATTTTGAAAATGCCACATTTTAAAAATGCTTCCTGCCTTATTAGCTGCCTGCAGCATGTTCCTGGGACACATGACTGGGTGTAATTGGCAGTTGTACTTTGCTTATTTCTCCCACACAGCCCCACAGTAGAGAGATTCGGTGTGCCTGGATGGGAAATGACTGGCAGGATGGGGGGCGGAGCTGGGCACATCCCCACCTGCAGCTGAATAGGTTGTGCCCTGCCTTCTCATAAAGGACTTGTCACCATTGCATTGTTCATGCAGACAGCCAGGAGTCAGGACTTCAAGCACTTCAAAGGGAATGCTCTAGAAACATCTCCTACCTCAAAGAAGTCACCAGGTATAAAATAAGACCTTCAGACCCAGTCTTTATTACACTTTGTGGAACTTCAAAAGGGCTCTCAGATGACTACCTGCTGCTGTATCCTGTTGAGTCTTCGGAAGACTGCTGTGCTGCAACTGGAAGGGCTGCTATGCTGCCTCGAGCATGCCTTAAACCTTCAGAAGCCTGCCCTGTTTGAGCCCTGTTCTACTGCTTGAACCCAGGACTGCTAGACTGACTCTAAGTGCTAGTTGGCTGGCCTCCTGATCAGAGCCTCAGGGACAGAAAATGCAACCACCATCTTGAACCTGGACCCAGCCTGTGTCAGTCCTAACCCACAAAGTGGTGCCTCTCCTCTTCTGGAACCTTGGTGGTGGTATTAAAGGTGACCACATCGCCAAAATCCAAAACTTGGGACTAAGAAACTTTTTGGCTAAAATCTACTTTGAGATCCAAGAGGGGAGCAGGACCAACCTGTTTGTCTAGTCACCCAAGGTGCATCGCCAGTTGACCTGACTTTGAGGCATCTCCTGCTATGTTCTTCTCCGCAGCAGCAAATTCTGTTTGGCGGTCCTTCACCGAAGAGGTGTCTGTTCTTGTGGAACTCTCATTGGCTACAGCCTCCAGCCTTCTCCCGCTGGAGATTTCCAATTTCCAAAAGACAGACTACTCCTAATGTAGATGTCTTCAACGCACTTTGTCCAGCTGCTCCCCGACGACAACGCCTCCTCCTCAGGTACCAAATGCAGCCTTGCCCCACTTAACTTCTACATTGTGAGGGACCTTTCCTTCAAATTCGAAGGTAACTGTCAACCTGGCCCAATCCACTTTTTGAACCCAACACACTCTCCTTCACTGTCGGCCATATTTTTTTACTTTGACCCAGACTCGTGTGACTAGATGTCTGCCGTTGGCACTTTGATCTTTTAAGAGCTACTTTTTCCCTTACATCTTAAAAAATCATAAATATGGTTCTAATGATTGGATTTTTGTTATTTTAGTGGAAAATAATTTATTAAAACATTCTCTATTTTTCTAAATTGATATGAGATTTTTTTTGTGTTGTGTTTTCATTTTATTACTCTTTGTGTGTTGCACACATAATTTATCACAATTATAGAGTAGAGTGCACTCCTTTTTATCCATGTATTCAATGTCATCATTATTAACAATAGAATGCGTGCATTCCGGGAACGCGGTCCGCCCTCCAACTGCGTAGGAAAATATAGAACAATGGGTTAGGGAACGATTTGTCACGCCCATACCGGAAGCACTGCTGAAAGGCTTTGTTGCACCAAAACTTCAAAAATCATCCAGTTTTGTAATTTTAATCCATTTATTTCAATTCTCAATTTTTGTTCCTTTTCGTCCGTCACATGAAAAACCATTATGTATTCAATTCTGATTCGGTAAATATGCCCATCCGAGCCTTATTTTACGGCAGGAAACATACATAGTTCATCCTCAGTAGTATCACATTCCCAATGCATTTCGGTTGCTTTAATCAACCTTCGTCAGGGGTTCACTACAAAGTCAAACAACAACATTTTAGACTTCATATTTTAAAACGCTTGTCATATCAATACGCTAACATTATTCATTATGTACTTTTTTTTAAAAAAGCTCAACTGGTGCTTTCCTCTAGCACCTCCCAGCGCAAAAATGCTCCTGATCAACTCCCTTCATCTGTATATACAATACAGTCCCACGTTAAAGAACATCTACGAGAATGTCTCCCCACTGTCTTAGATAACAAAACCTGCCTATTGCCTCTCGCTCCACACTGCATAAAAATCCCTCTCGTACCTGTGAAACTTTTCATCAACCTAGTTCTCACTCCTCGAGCCGACTAACGGCTTTCTCACATTTACCGCCATTTAAACTCATCAGTAAAAGTGGTAAGAGCTTAGATAATGATATGGGGCGGGTCTTAAAATGTGATGAGTGTACCTGTGAAACTTTTCATCAACCTAGTTCTCACTCCTCGAGCCGACTAACGGCTTTCTCACATTTACCGCCATTTAAACTCATCAGTAAAAGTGGTAAGAGCTTAGATAATGATATGGGGCGGGTCTTAAAATGTGATGAGTTTAAAATGGCGGTAAATGTGAGAAAGCCGTTAGTCGGCTCGAGGAGTGAGAACTAGGTTGATGAAAAGTTTCACAGGTACGAGAGGGATTTTTATGCAGTGTGGAACGAGAGGCAATAGGCAGGTTTTGTTATCTAAGACAGTGGGGAGACATTCTCGTAGATGTTCTTTAACGTGGGACTGTATTGTATATACAGATGAAGGGGAGTTGATCAGGAGCATTTTTGCGCTGGGAGGTACTAGAGGGAAAGCACCAGTTGAGCTTTTAAAAAATAAAAAATAAAAAGTACATAATGAATAATGTTAGCGTATTGATATGACAAGCGTTTTAAAATATGAAGTCTAAAAAGTTGTTGTTTGACTTTGTAGTGAACTCCTGACGAAGGTTGATTAAAGCAACCAAAATGCATTGGGAATGTGATACTACTGAGGATGAACTATGTATGTTTCCTGCCGTAAAAATAAGGCTCGGATGGGCATATTTACCGCATCAGAATTGAATACATAATGGTTTTTCATGTGACGGACGAAAAGGAACAAAAAATTGGGAATTGAAATAAATGGATTAAAATTACAAAACTGGATGATTTTTTGAAGTTTTTGGTGCAACAAAGCCTTTCAGCAGTGCTTCCGGTATGGGAGCGACAAATCGTTCCCTAACCCATTGTTCTGCATACATAATTTACACATTGCTTCTAAGTTAAGCCTGACCCATTTTGTGGCAAGCAATCAGAGGGCTAAGCACAGATTAATTTAGTGACTTTTATGTTTATCTCTGACAGTGCTTTTGGGTGTTGCTTGAGAAGGGTTAACACCCTAATCAACCAGTAGAGCAATTTCTTTCAATGAGTTTCTGTTTTTCCATTGATGCCCCCTTCTGTGCACAGCTTTATTTTATTTTTTTGTTTCTGCTGTCAAAGACTCCAGTGAGAGTCATGTCCTGTTCTGATTGTCCATCCTCTTACCGGCTGGGCCAAGATATCTTAATGAGGTGTGAAGTGGCCCGCTAGAGAGACAAAAGATTTCCTGTGGGTGGAGAACTGCAGCTGCAAAAGAAAAATGCAGGATAGAGGTGGAGTAGCCAAACTGGTCTTCAAAGGGAGAATGACAGTTTGGGACAGCACAGGCTCACCCCCACATCCTGCACCCCCAGCCAGGTAGGAGTCCCAGAAATTAGATTAGTGAAGGGGCTCAAAGGGGAGTGTTACAGAACATAGCAACACCAGTGGGTTGGCTTTGCCAGATCTAACCCGTCGGGAGAAAATCTCTCCATTTTGGATTTTGGAAAAATAGTGCTTTCTAGGACAAGAATATGCATTTGGCGATGCAGCGCGCGCAACGAAATTCGTTTTATTCATTTATATGTTTACTTACCTCTATTCGGCCGTATTCCGTACTTTACTACCCCCTCACCCTGCCCCTCCCCGCCCCACATCACCACCCGGCAGCACTCCCACCACGGGCCGCGACTGATAATGCCTTCATTTTATTCTGGTTTAAAGTAGAAAATGGGTGGCAGAGAGCACTATATAAAAACACTTTCTGTTATTATGTTTGTCAGGAGCCAATGGGCGTAAAATGCAAAATGTACTCTTGTGATTCCAGCATTCTTTACTTACAAAAAAACATGAAATGCATCTCCAAACCTAACTAAATCTCATCAGAGGGATGCTTTAAATTTTAGATGTTAAAGCGAGATGTGTCCACGTTATAGTTACTTAGAAAATAGTACTCCAGAAGTTTATAAAACCATGTGTTTATGTGGCCTGGCAGAACGGCGTGAGGGCTGCATCTGGGTCTGCACTTACAACGAATGGCTGTGGATCGTGTCTCTTTAATCCATACTCTGTCGTTTCTTCTCTCTGCCTTCTCCTCTTCCTGAAGTCCCTTGATTTGTTTTGTGTTCTAAAGCACCCGGTCCCTTTATTTTTGGAGGTAGTGTCATATTTAGTATACACTCACATGTTTTTGATTCTGGGGTGCTCCTGTGCTAAACTAAATTGCAATATGAGTGGCTTTTCACAGGCTGTCTAAATTAAAACTCCACTTTTTGCGTTTCTCGTGCGATCCTGACCCTTTCTAGAAAGGTACATGGGGATTGTTTCTTGAAACAGACTTCCCTTCATTCCTTGTTACTTTCTTCCCTTCTCTTTTCTGCCTTTCCTTTGTTACATTCTTTTCCTTCCTTGTTTCACGCTTATTCCATTTGCCTCGCACATATGTTTAATTTCCTTTGCACAGTTTGGCATTTCTTGGTCTTTAAACATGTTTGGTTACTTTGCCATCCCACGGAACCCCACCCAAAGCATTATCATGGTATCTTCTTTATTGTTGTGTTTTTTATTAGCTCTTGTTTGGTCCTCTGACATGCGAGTCCCAGATAAAAGTTAAGAATAGCCATTCAGAGTTAACTTCTGGTTGTGCCCCCTAGGAAGCTTCTATACCTGGTACGTCTCTATAGTGTCTTGTATCTTCCAATCCTGCTGAAGTGATAGCTCAGATGGTTAAAGTGCCTGCTGTAGCTATCTAATGGTTGCCTCCAGATCACAGATTGTATTCCTGACAGGCCAGAGTCCAGAAACCCCAGTATTGCTTTTGCCAGGATTTGTTATGCTCAGCTCTGCCACAGCAGAGATTTCGGTTAACCTCCTAGCACTGGAAGGGGCACCTTTTTGCAGGTGAATGTTTTTAGTTGGTTTGAAGTCCCGTTTACGTTTGGCAATGAATAAACAAAGGGCAGTGTCACTGAGTCCTAAAGGCTGACCTTTTGCCCTTCCTCTGTTTAAGGATAGATGACAAATGAGCGTTACTTGCTGGGCACCACTCTTAAAAGTTCAACTTACCCCAGTGGCTGGTTGAAAACTCACGTACACTGAGAGGTGGGTGAAGGAGAGAGAGTTAGTTAGCAATTTACAGAAAACAGGGGGTAAGAGAGAGAGTGTGCACTGATGAAGGGGAAGAGAGAGGCGGATAGAGAGAGAAAACAGGAGCAGTATTTATCTGCAATAGCAGGGCTCAGGTTAAAGACCATATGTTAGAAATGGGGGTTTCTAGTTGGCAGGTTGTTACCCTGTCCAAGTAGGGACCCTTCTTCCTAGTCAGGATAAGGGAGTTACACTTCTGAAATACCCCCTGCTCCCCCCCTTATTAGCTTGGCACGAGCAGTCAGGCTTATCTCAGAGGCAGTGTGCAAAGCATTTGCACATAACGAGCCCTAATACAGTCAAAACACTACAAGGAAATAGCCAATATTTATCTGTGTAAAAAAAGACCTAAACGATGAAAATCCAACATAGTTATTCAAAACACTAATAAAGCAAAAATAGACTTTAAAACAGTTCCTTGAAGTCGATAGCTCTGTCTGGGGCTATCACGGCGTCGTGAACAAACAAATCCAATAGTTCTGGCTGACTGGCATGTCATGGGCCAGCTACGATGTCGGGAAGAACTGCAAACAGTACCTTTAGAAATGCATGGCATTGGGGACCTCGCGATGAGCTCTGGAGAGCCAACGTCGGCAGGCGTCGGTTCCGGAGGTCGGTGCAGGAATCGTCGGGCCCTTGAAGTCACACGCATTGCAGATCGAACTCTGTGCGGTTGAAGGCGGGAGTGCCAACATTGGCAGGCATCAGGGCTGCGGTGCGAAGTGCAATGGCGCAGCATGCGATACCCTCAGGTCATGGTCAAGCAGCGGCTCAGTGACAGTGTCCAAAAGCATCGGTGAGATTGGGGCTGTGGTGCGAAGTGGGACAGTGCTTGTCGCGGTGCTGGCAGGTCATGGTGCAGGCAGCGTCGTCATCGTCGTTTATGCGCTGTCATCGGCTGACGAACTGGGGTCGATGGCACCTGTGTCGGTGGCCAATGCTGCAGTGTGGGACGGAGCGGTGCCTCATGTAACTTACGAGCGGTGCCACCAAACCACAGTGCAAGCGCGGCATTAATGTCAGCGTGGAGCGTCATCATTGGTGATACCAGGGTGGCGGTGTGAAGCGTGGCAGTGCAAAGTGCCGTGCCCACAGGTCACCGTGCTAACTCAGAGGTGCTTTATTAACCTTCTTGCTTTCTCAAATTTGGTTGAAAATGCACCATTTGCCAACAATTTTTTCAAAATTTTCATGAGAGGGAACCCTCTCCCCTTATGCCAGTAGGGCTCGATTGCTACGCTCGCTCGTCACAGGCCACTCATCCCCAACTTTTACGTCCAATCACTTTCAAATGTCACCAGCCGCCACTGGTTTCACCTTTTCTTGAGCAGAGCATGAGTATTTTCAGCATTCAGTTCAATGTAGTTATTGTACAGTACTGTTTGGAAGAGTAGTCACAAGAAACCTAATATATTTTTAAATGCATATTTCGCATATGGTTTGGATTAGACAAAAATCAAATGCAGTTTTTCGTTGATTACTGAAGGCCTTGGAAGCCATCCCTGTCCACCTTCTTCGTATTCAAGTAGTAATTTTATGTATTTTGTTCTCATATGCCAAATGAGAAGTAAAAAAATCCAATACTCAGACATTATATTTTCATTCAAGCAATGGAAAACAAGCTAAACATTTTGTGAAACTACGTAGGTTTATGTATATATCTATTAGTTCAATAAACAAATGGGAAAAAAAACTAAGCTAAATATTTTTTTAATTATATTTGAGAAGTAACACTCGCCATCTCCAGTGGGTGCAAGTAAGTGAGAGAGAAGTTCAATACTGTAACTTTATACAGACACATTAAGGGGCCGATTCCGATCTCGGTCGGAGGCGCACCTAACACCATTTGGTCGGGAAAAAAGCCATGCGAATGCCTGTTTCCCGACCGATCCGCACATTAATCCGAACGAACAAGTACGATGCGCACAACAGCACAGATTCCGACCCAGTCGTACTCACCCAATCCAGGTCCTGTTCCCCGACCGAACCGGATCCGTAAACGCTGAATCGAGTCGCCCGGAAGCCAAAATGCAGCCCCGTCCGGCCGGACAAGTACGATGCGCTTCCCGTACGCGCCGAACCCGTCGCTACGCACGGCACGTCAAAGCATCTGGGAGAGGCGCACATAAGCTCCGATTCGCGCCACAACACGATCCACGGCTACGAGACAAACACGCCAGCGACGAGGACGAGGCGAAGCAACGAGAAAGCCGAACCAACCATGAATCCCATCGTTCCGATCCTACCAATATTCTACATCTACTACTGGAACAGGCACGGACGCGTACGGCGCAGAAGGTAAGCCAGACACCAACCACAAAAACAAACTACACGTACCCGACATATCACACACACACAGAGGGATGCAGAAATTACTTACATCAGCAACAGCAGCACCATAGGGGCGGGAAGCCCATCACCAATGCCACATATACACATAGGGGCCCGGATGCCTGTCACTACTACCACCCTTACCCAGGGGGTGCCAGATGCCTACCACTACTACCATCTCTACCCAGGGGGTGCCAGATGCGTACCACTACTACCACCTCTACCCATGGGGGGCTGGATGCCTGTCACTACTACCACCCTTACCCAGGGGGTGCCAGATGCCTACCACTACTACCATCTCTAGCCAGGGGGTGCCAGATGCCTACCACTACTACCACCCTTACCCAGGGGGTACCAGATGCCTACCACTACTACCATCTCTACCCAGGGGGTGCCAGATGCCTACCACTACTACCACCTCCACCCATGGGGGGCTGGATGCCTGTCACTACTACCACCCTTACCCATGGGGGGCTGGATGCCTGTCACTACTACCATCTCTACCCAGGGGGTGCCAGATGCCTACCACTACTACCACCTCTACCCAGGGGATACCAGATGCCTACCACTACTACCACCCTTACCCATGGGGGGCTGGATGCCTGTCACTACTACCACCTCTACCCAGGGGGTGCCAGATGCCTACCACTACTACCACCCTTACCCAGGGGGTGTCCGATGCCTACCACTACTACCACCTCCACCCATGGGGGGCTGGATGCCTGTCACTACTACCACCCTTACCCGTGGGGGGCTGGATGCCTGTCACTCCTACCACCTCTACCCAGGGGGTGCCAGATGCCTACCACTACTACCACCCTTACCCAGGGGGTGCCAGATGCCTACCACTACTACCATCTCTACCCAGGGGGTGCCAGATGCCTACCACTACTACCACCCTTACCCAGGGGGTGCCAGATGCCTACCACTACTACCATCTCTACCCAGGGGGTGCCAGATGCCTACCACTACTACCACCCTTACCCAGGGGATGCCAGATGCCTACCACTACTACCACCTCTACCCATGGGGGGCTGGATGCCTGTCACTACTACCACCCTTACCCATGGGGTGCCAGATGCCTACCACTACTACCATCTCTACCCAGGGGGTACCAGATGCCTACCACTACTACCACCCTTACCCAGGGGGTGCCAGATGCCTACCACTACTACCACCTCCACCCATGGGGGGCTGGATGCCTGTCACTACTACCACCCTTACCCATGGGGGGCTGGATGCCTGTCACTACTACCACCCTTACCCAGGGGGTGCCAGATGCCCACCACTACTACCACCTCTACCCAGGGGGTGCCAGATGCCTACCACTACTACTACCACCTCTACCCATGGGGGGCTGGATGCCTGTCACTACTACCACCCTTACCCAGGGGGTGCCAGATGCCTACCACTACTACCATCTCTACCCAGGGGGTGCCAGATGCCTACCACTACTGCCACCTCTACCCAGGGGGTACCAGATGCCTACCACCTCTACCCAGGGGGTGCCAGATGCCTACCTCTACTACCACCCTTACCCAGGGGGTGCCAGATGCCTACCACTACTACCACCTCTACCCAGGGGGTGCCAGATGCCTACCACTACTACCACTTCTACCCATGGGGGGCTGGATGCCTGTCACTACTACCACCCTTACCCAGGGGGTGCCAGATGCCTACCACTACTACCATCTCTACCCAGGGGGTGCCAGATGCCTACCACTACTACCACCCTTACCCAGGGGGTGCCAGATGCCTAACACTACTACCACCTCCACCTATGGGGGGCTGGATGCCTGTCACTACTACCACCCTTACCCATGGGGGGCTTGTTGCCTGTCACTACTATTACCTCTACCCAGGGGGTGCCAGATGCTTACCACTACTACCACCCTTACCCAGGGGGTGCCAGATGCCTACCACTACTACCATCTCTACCCAGGGGGTGCCAGATGCCTACCACTACTACCACCCTTACCCAGGGGGTGCCAGATGCCTACCACTACTACCATCTCTACCCAGGGGGTACCAGATGCCTACCACTACTACCACCCTTACCCAGGGGGTGCCAGATGCCTACCACTACTACCACCTCCACCCATGGGGGCTGGATGCCTGTCACTACTACCACCCTTACCCAGGGGGTGCCAGATGCCTACCACTACTACCACCTCTACCCAGGGGTGCCAGATGCCTACCACTACTACCACCTCCACCCATGGGGGCTGGATGCCTGTCACTACTACCACCCTTACCCATGGGGGCTGGATGCCTGTCACTACTACCACCTCTACCCAGGGGTGCCAGATGCCTACCACTACTACCACCCCTACCCATGGGGGCTGGATGCCTGTCACTACTACCACCCCTACCCATGCAGGGCTGGATGCCTCACCAACAACACCCCCACTCACAGGATGGCTAATACATGACACCACAAGCACACACCAACATAAAGAATGCAACATAAAGACATCCCCCCAACACCATGACAAGCGTGTGTAGACTGTGTCAAATGCCTACAACACTGAACATGACTTTGAACCTACAATGTGACCCCCTATAACTTGTGCCACCCATAAATGTGTGTGGCCCCCACAATGCAAGCAGGCCATGACCATTGTGGCAATGGGGTCCAAACCCCCATCATCACAGTGACCAAAATGTAAGTGTGGGGCCCATAGCTGAAGCACATCTTGAACATTGTGGCAATGGGGTCCAAACCCCCATCATCACAGTGACCAAAATGTAAGTGTGGGGTCCATAGCTGAAGCACATCTTGAACATTGTGGCAATGGGGTCCAAACCCCCATCATCACAGTGACCAAAATGTAAGTGTCGACAAAGAAAAAGCTGCAAGGGCCAAACTGCATGGATCATTCCTGGTCACAGAACAACAAACACATCAGTGGCAAAGTAGTGCTTGTGTCCCATAGCAACATAGATTGGGGGAGGCAAACAGTGCAGTGCAAATAAGACATACCTTTGGCCATGTGCAGACAAACATCACCCATGGGGGCTGACACTGTCAACATTCATCAATGACACAATGACAGAAGTGACCATCAGAATGCAGACCCACATATTTGCACCAATGGGCACACAAATGCAGATACCCTGTGGAGACTGTAGATGTGAGGTGAACAGATACCATACCATGGCAGCAATGGGACACACAAACAATGATCATTGTGCTGACTGATGACCTAGGAGTCCCAGGGACAGCAGGGGAAACACACCAAACAACATACAGCCAATGGCACACTAAAGATATGCCAATGCAGTGGTGCAGATGCACAAACACAAACAGGCAGACCCACACTGCACATCAAACACATCAGGTGAGGGGGGTACCAGTGTCCCCAGGCAACCACACAACACATGAGGAGGCCTGAATACCAATTACACAGATGTGCATACAGTGCCACACAAAGGCAACTCATGGATCCAAATCCCCTATGTGGGCAATCAGGCATTGTCAGATGAGAGGGAGCACAAATTACACATGGCACACAAGCATGTAGGAACAGCAACTGACACAGCAAGACACAGACACACCACAGCACTACCCCCAGGGCCCCCACAATGTGGTGAGCCTGGGCTGCATTACAATCCCACTCTGATGACAAAGCTAGATGTCGTTCCCACTGTGAACCACAGTCATTTGTCCTGAGCAACAAACTACCATCACACCTACACAAGCACAAATCAATCAGCACGGCCAGTAAGCCAAGGGCAACATGGAGGCAGGGGACTAGCCGGGCAACAACTCTCATCTGCACACACTCAACACCACACACCTCGACCTCCAACAATGTGCAGCAGTGAAGCTCACATGCACTGGTGACATTGCACATGCACCCATGACAATCCCAGGGGGGGTGGTGGGAACCAAGGTGCATAAACACATCACACTTGGCCACTCAACAAGACTCCTGAATGTCTGACACACTGCACACTACGCTATACATGGACATGACGGCAATACCACACAAACCAATGGGATCCCTGCCACAGTCACACACCAATGAAGAAGCCAAGGTCACCCACAAAGAACACACACAGACAACTACCAACATTGCAGCCCTGACCCTGAGGAGTGCCAGCAGTCACACACACAACGTGTCACAACCAATGACAGCTAACACAAACCGGAAATCACATGACAGGTGTAAACAACAAGTGCCAAGGGGAATCCTGACTGTGACCCATCAGCGTCTGCCCACAAACTCAGCCCTGACAGCAAACACACCTATGGGTGACACCCTGATGACCAGTAATGTGCCATGCACCCACATCACAGAGAACCCAGGGAGAAGACTTTGGGGGAACATAGGTCAACTCAGCAAGCATCACAAACAGGAACATCACTAGGGATCCCAGCATGCACAGCAACATGGAAGTGAACACACAGACATGCTCATACAACACACACCTTGGGCGCAGGCGATCTCACAGGAGTACACACTGCCATGAGGGGACTCCACTCCAGTGTGAGGAAAGCTGTGCCATATGTCGCATCAGTAGGGCTCCATCATGTCAGAAGAACACTTGGTCACACAGTCAACAATTAGCACCAAATGAAGGCTCCCGTCACATCAGCCTGGTCATGGGAGTGTCAACGAAATCATCAGCACAGATCCAACACACACGTATAGCAAGTTGCACTGACAACACACATGAGTCCTTCCCCATTGATGCCCAAACCTGCATGTCCAGTGGAGATGGCCACACGGTCAGGGAACTAGACTAATTGAACAATGGCAAGCACAACAGATGTGCAAGGGTGGAAGCCACAGATGTGACATTGCAAATGTAAGTAGGAAATCCCATTGCCAAATATTGAAAACATGACACCCTCAGATGCTGCTAAGGATGACATGGATACACCACAGGATAGGACACAGTCCCCCTGGACCACATGGGTTCCGGCACAGTAACACTTCATTTTCATGAGACCAAATATCACCATCACTGCAGCAAGGGCATGGTTAGCATCATCAACATCATGTACATCAGAAGCAAAAGCACTAGAGAACAGAAAGTTGCTTTATTCAGCATATGTGGGTTCGAAACTTGAAGTCATTTAAAAAAAACAAAGGCCAATGGCCAGTCCATCATGAAAGTCAAAACAGGGTGACAGTGGCAGATGTCACCCTACGCATGCCTGCACTGATAAAAACCAGGGACAATCCCCTAGGAGGGGCATACGGGGGGCAGGCCAGGCACCGCAGGGACAGGATCAGGGCTCACCAGGAGGAGACAGGGAAGGGGTGGTGGGTGCTGGAGAGCCACTGACAACTGCAGTGGAGGTGTCTGACATGGTGTGTGCCGGCACAACTGGGGGCATGACTCAGATGGTGTGGGTGCCGGCACGACTGCAGTGGACCGTGCAGATGGAGTGGACAGGTTCGCCACTGCAGTGCCCAAGTCAGACAGGGTGGTAGTGGACTCCACTGCAGTGCCTACCTCCAGGGGAGGAGAATGGGGATCAGGTAAGGTGGGCAGGACAGAGGGGGAGGACACCCTCACCACACCAGTGGCACAGACAAGCGCAGCGGGGGTTGTGGGGCCGGAAGAGCAAGTGGCAGGGGGAGAAGGCCTGATCCTTTTGGGGATGGTGTATCTGTGAGTGGGAGAACCTGGGGCAGGGTGTGGTGGGGGCACCTGTGTAGTGGGGGCCTGAGGGATGGAGGAAGGAGACTTGGTGCCTGAGCTGCAGGGCGGCGGCGGGGTCTTGCTCTTCCGGGTCCGGGGGGACTTGCGGGTGGGGGCGTCAGTCGGTCTGCACCTGGGGAAGGGTGTCCATGGGTGAGGGGCACTCCACTCCGTGTGGGTGGGCTTCCTCTTCCCCCTGAATGCTGTATCAGCTGGATCGGAGGGGAAGAGCCCGAGGTCACTGAGGAAGAGCCGCTGTGTCTTTGGGGTTGCAGGTGAGGCAAGGGAGGGGGCTTTGGAGGGAGAGGCAACTGAGGACTGTGCAGTGCTCGTGGATGTGTGTGTGTGTGCCTGGGCCCCATCCCCTGTGAGTGTGGTTTCAGTCCCCTGACTGTGCATGCATGTGTGTCTTGTTTGTGGCGTGTGTGTCTGTGTGCTGCACGTGTCTGTGCTGATGTGTGTCTGTGCCGGTGTGTGTGTGCTTGGGACAGGTAAGGTGCTGGGGAGTGTGGATTGGGCAAAGGCAGGAGGGGTGAGGGACTGTCGGAGGAGGGACACTGCTGCCGTCAGGGAGGAGTCCATGGACCTATTGCCCCTCTGTAGGGCAGACATGCCCGATGAGATGCCCTCCATGAACGACACCAGCTGAGTCAACAGAGTGGTGTGTGCAAGGAGGACAGTCAGCATCGCTGTCTGCCCTACATGGAGCTGGCGAAGGAGGTACACAGACTCCTCACTCAGGGCAGCAGGGGACACAGGGGCAGGGGGTGCGGTGCCTGGCCCGAAGGAGACACGCTCCCGAACATGGGAGCCTCCACGGACCTCGGAAATGGGAGCCGATGGGAGGGTGGTGGTGGTGGTGGCGGGGACAGCAACACTAGCTGGGGTGTGGTGGCTGCTGACACCCGCCTCCATAAGGGAGTCATCCTCCGAGCTGCTGCGGTCCTCAGCTGAGGTGGATGGTGCTGAGGACTCCTCGGTGTGGCTCCCTTCGCCCTCCGTGCCACTGGGTCCCTCCGACCACTCCTCGGCTGCTGACCCAGTCTGGCTCTGCGTCTCCTCCTGGTCCGTGGAGCTGTCCCCTCCTGTGGCCGTGGATGTATCTGCAATCAATAGGGAAACAGACAGACATCAGTCACCTGCACCGAACGCACACACCACAGTAAGTACAGCACATTACAGAGCAAGCCCTGGCATCCTTAGTTGAACATTGCTAAAAGTGCCCAAACAGAACAGGAGAAGCCAATTGTCAGTCTGATGGTCAACCATGGCACTCACATCCCACCTGGCCTTGCACCCATCTGTCTGGTGTCTGTTGGATGGCAATACCCCAGTGTGGACACATGCACCACCTACACAGTAGTTGGACAGTGCAGAGAACACGGTGAAGCATGTGAACATGCACACATCACAACTCTTGCCACTGAGTCAGTACAGGTGTCCGGATGAAAGGGATGCCCAGAGTCAAATAGGAAATGCATGTGATGCATACCAGCGACAGACACCATGATGCACCCATGTCCTGATAGCTATTGCCACAATGGTGTGCATGTAGCACATGTCACTCCCCTGCAGGATCACTAGTAGGAAGTCACATGCCATGGCACAGGCATGCCTGCTAAGTCATACATCACTGTCTCCAGTCACATGGGCAGGGCAGCCAGACAACAACACTCTGCACTGTGTCACAATAGTAGGTCATGGGGAATGCAAGTCCTGGAGCTGAACAAGTGCACATGTACATCCCCCACACACCACATCATCTGAACACTTATCTGTCCAGGTCATACCGATTGGACATATGGGAGACCTGTAACACTACCCTCTGAACCTGAGCACCTCACAATCTGCTGTGAATGGGAAACAGCTGCCTGAACTTCACATTCGCATACCCCAGTCTGCACGGTCAGGTGATCAAACACCTATGTGTCACACAAGTATCGTCTCCCATGGTCACATCTCCGGTGGCATGCTGAGCCCCAACCGAGAAACACCCCAGCAGACCTGACAACGAAGCCACAGCACACTGACACAGAGGCAGACACCTGAGGGGACAAATCACTGAGCACAACGTGTCAGCTGATACACGGGAGTGGGAGTACAGAGTGTATTGTATGGCCTGGAGTAGGCATGACTGTCCTGTCCCACATGAATGAGGGATGAGCCCTGGACAGTAGGCAGCTGGCTAAGTATGTGTGACACACGTAATATACACACTCCTGGGGCCCAAACATTGTTCCCACCCGCAGCATGGGTGTGTGCCAGATACCCCAGGCACATGTGGTGGATCAGCTCTGCAATTGGACCACATATCAAAGTAACACGCAGATTACATGTCAGAACACAGCCATTGTGTAAGCAATGGACCCACCCATGATGCCCACCACAGAGTTAGGGAAACAGATGCTGTCCCCCACCTTGAGTCAAGCAAACTGCAAGGACACAGTACCCAAGTGACACAATTCCCTGACTGTAAGGGCCACACCAGGGTATCAGATGAGGAGTGGGCAGTGCACAATAGAGGGACATGGGTCCTGGACCACATGACTGATGTACTGTGGATGTTTAACCAGGCCAGAGGAGGGCACATAGCATGGCAGACATAGTTCACAATGCAGTCATGGACTCACCCCCTCCTTGCTGCTCTCTGGCCTTCAGCTGCCCATCCAGATCAGGGAAGACCACCACCAGGATCCTGAGCATGTGGGGGGTCAGGGTCCGGTGTCCGCCCCTCCTACAAGGAGGCGACAGCTTCAGCTGGACCCGTGCGATCCTCCGGGTCCAGCCCTGAAGGTCCTGCCACCTCTTCTGGCAGTTGCGGATCCGGCGCTTGTAGACCCCCACGGATCTCACTGCCCGGACGATGGTCAGCCATATCTGCTGCTTCTGCTGGGCATCAACCTGTGAGGATGACAAAGTGAGAATGCCATTACTACACATGCAACATATCCGTGCATTACACAGTTGTATATACATGTCTCAATCACAGGGGCACATGATGTACACAGGCAGTGCAACGATGGCCATGGACAGTATGCCAGCAGTTACTACATGGTATCATTACCTGGGAAGTAAAACCTTGTTTAAATGCACTGTCACTGCACTATACCTGTCCAGTGCATGTAACTACACACTATGGGGGGTGACAACTACTCAGTGAGCCTGCTAACCAGTGGCGTGCAGACTGTTAGCCTTGCTAGTCAGACAACATGCACATTTAGAAAGGCAGTGGACAGAACACTCACCTGCTCCCCTGCTTTCCCATACAGCTTGCTGTACTGTGGAAGGAGGTTGTCCAGCAGGGCCTGGTTCTCCTCAGTGCTGAAGGCTGGGGCTCTCTCCACAGTACGTGCCATTGCAGGGTCCAGAGGGTGCAGATACAGCAGCAGTGTAGTGGCAGATGTCGTCCTGGAGCATGTAGTGCAGGCAAGTGAGCTCTCAGGGGAACAGCCAGCATTATATGTGTGCTGCAGAGGCAGATACTGTCCCATGTGTCCAAAGTGATAGGTCCAAGTCGTTTGCATATTCTGAATCTGGCCAATCCATGGAATTGCACCACTTACACACGCCCCCAGCATCCTTCAAATGTTCAACTTCATGACACCCATGAATTTGCAACATTGTTGTGGGTGACCAACTGAATTTACAGCATCAGACTTGTTCAAATTTTGAAAACGCGTCCGTTGCCAGGCCAGGCCATAGCCAATGGGTGCGCACCGATCGGTCCATTGCTGTTCAACGCGTACCTAGGAAAACAACGCGTACCCACACACATTGAATGCAATGGGCCGGCCAGGCACACCGATCGGTCCATTGCTGTTCAACGCGTACCTAGGATACAACGCGTACCCGCACACATTGAATGCAATGGGCCGGCCGGGCACACCGATCGGACCATTGCTGTTCAACGCGTACCTAGGATACAACGCGTACCCGCACACATTGAATGCAATGGGCCGGACGGGCACACCGATCGGTCCATTGCTGTTCAACGCGTACCTAGGATACAACGCGTACCCGCACACATTGAATGCAATGGGCCGGCCGGGCACACCGATCGGACCATTGCTGTTCAACGCGTACCTAGGATACAACGCGTACCCGCACACATTGAATGCAATGGGCCGGCCGGGCACACCGATCAGTCCATTGCTGTTCAACGCGTACCTAGGATACAACGCGTACCCGCACACATTGAATGCAATGGGCCGGCCGGTCACACCGATCGGACCATTGCTGTTCAACGCATACCTAGGATACAACGCGTACCCACACACATTGAATGCAATGGGCCGGCCGGGCACACCGATCGGTCCATTGCTGTTCAACGCGTACCTAGGATACAACGCGTACCCGCACACATTGAATGCAATGGGCCGGCCGGGCACACCGATCGGTCCATTGCTGTTCAACGCGTACCTAGGATACAACGCGTACCCACACACATTGAATGCAATGGGCTGGCCGGGCACACCGATCGGACCATTGCTGTTCAACGCGTACCTAGGATACAACGCGTACCCGCACACATTGAATGCAATGGGCCGGCCGGGCACACCGATCGGACCATTGCTGTTCAACGCGTATTGCGAATACAACACGTACCAGCACACATTGAATGCAATGGCCAATGTGTGTGCACTGATCGGTCCATTGCTGTCCAACGCGTATTGCGAATACAACGCGAACCAGCACACATTGAATGCAATGGCCAATGTGTGCGCACTGATCAGTCCATTGCTGTCCAACGCGTATTGCGAATACAACGCGTACCAGCACACATTGAATGCAATGGCCAATGTGTGCGCACTGATCGGTCCATTGCTGGCCAACGCGTATTGCGAATACAACGCGTACCAGCACACATTGAATGCAATGGCCAATGTGTGCGCACTGATCGGTCCATTGCTGTCCAACGCGTATTGCGAATACAACGCGAACCAGCACACATTGAATGCAATGGCCAATGTGTGCGCACTGATCGGTCCATTGCTGTCCAACGCGTATTGCGAATACAACGCGAACCAGCACACATTGAATGCAATGGCCAATGTGTGCGCACTGATCGGTCCATTGCTGTCCAACGCGTCCCTGTACAAGTCACTGGCATATGTCACCATGCCTGTCACAGGTGAACATATGCCAGCCACATATACTTCCCAGGGAGTGAGGGGAACACCTACAACACCACAGCCTGTCCAAACTGTATCCTACGGCATGTAAGGCTGCATTACCTATTCCGTGTATGGGGGTGAACATGTTGTTCTGTGGGTGTCACTTGGGGGCAGCCACCCCCAGGCTGTGCACGTGTTCATGGGGACAGAATCCTTGGTGTTTCGTGTACATGACCACTGTGATGTGCAACTGTTCATATCTGAGCATGTGGCATGGTCACATTTCACGGTGGTGTATGTGTATGTCATGTCACATACCCCCTGAGTCCCATGTGGGATGGTATGTTTAACCCAGGGTGACCCATTGGCACAATGGTGATGGTCCTCCACAGTCTGTGTGCATGTTGTGTTTACAATGTCTCTGATTTCATGTGCACAATGGGAGGCAGTCTCCACATCCACGTTGTTTGTGCATGGACTTTTATGTTGTGCGTGTGTGTGTCACAGATGTCCATGTCTGTCCTGCCGAGGCAACAGGGACCACTACCTGTGGGGGTCATGTTTGTTTTGATGTGGTGTATACATGATACACCATGTCATGCCAGTGTCCATGTGGCAATACAGGGTCCCTGGGAATGTACCTGTCGTTGAGCTGTGATGCCTGGGGCACATCTGTCCTCACATGTCACTGTGGGGTGTGTTTGTAACCTGGCAGCAGGAGATGGGAACTGGGACACGGCCTCATGATATCCAATGGCACGACCTGGGACTTATTGATGCCACTTGTTGAACTGTGATGTTAGATGTTGGCCATGTATGTGCCATACATATCCTTACGTAACTGCACACATCATGTACTTGTGCCTCATAATGATGTATCATGTGATATTGAGTGTGTTCAATGCCACATATGTGGGGTGACTGACAATCTTGCTTTCTTCACCTATGCACTGCAGGGCACCAGCTGTCCTTAGACCATTCCCTGACCTGGCAACGATGGTGGAACGTGACAGCATCCGACGGTACCGCTTCACCAGGCAGCTGATTGAGGATTTGGCAGTGCGCTTGACACCACATTTGCAACCTGGCCGGCCGTACCCTACAGCGCTGACCCCCAAGGTGAAGGTGATGGCAGCCCTACACTTCTTTGCCACCGGTACCTTTCAACACACTGTGGCGACTGCTGGTGGGATGTCACAGACCATGTTCAGCTGTGTGCTCCGGGATGTTTTGGAGGCTATGTTGATATACCTGAACCAGTACATCTATTTCCCTAGACTCCAACAACTCACTGGCGTGAAGAGTGACTTCTATGCCCTGGGGAGGATGCTGCATGTCATTGGCTCCATTGATGGGACACATGTGGCTTTGGTACCACCACAGGCCCAAGAGCAGGCATACAGGAACCGCAAACACTACCACTCGGTCAATGCACTGGTGGTCTGTCTTGCAGATATGAGCATCTCAAACGTGTGTGCCCATTTCCCTGGTTCTGCACACGATGCCTACATGATGAGGAGTAGTCGCATCCCGAGGATGATGTCACAGATGCGGAACCAGCGGGCCTGGCGTGTTGGTGTGTACTGACTTTGTACCATTGTGTGTGTTCTGCAATGTAGTGTTCCACCCTTTTTTCCAACTCTGCTAATGTGCAATTGTCTGTATGTAGGTGACTCCAGATACCCCAACATGCCGTGGTTGCTGACGCCCCTCAGGAACCCTGTGACACCAGCCCAGATGCGCTACAATGAGGCACATGGTCGGACCAGGAGAGTGATTGAGCGGACATTTGGTCTCCTGAAGAGCCGCTTCCGCTGCCTCGACAAGACAGGAGGGTCCCTCCCATATGCCCCAGCAAAGGTGTGCAAGATTGTCATCGTCTGCTGCATGATACACAACCTGGCAGTGCAGAAGGAGTTGCCTCTCATCCTGGATGACGATGACCAACGTCCGCCACCTGTGGAGGATCCTGGCCTGGACCACGATGCCAGTGATGATGATGATGGTGATGTCCGCACACAGCTCATCACCAACTTCTTCAGCTGAATGTGAGTATCCAGAGATGTCATGTCAATGATGTGAGTTTGCATGATATGTGTTGGTGGTGCTCTGGTGCTGCTTGAGTGTCCATGGGCTACATGACTGTATGCGTGTAGCGATGTGTCCTTACAGGTAGTCTGTACTCCCCAACAGTGTTGACATGCTAACTTGGTTCTGCGTGGGTATCTTGTGACATGTATTGGGCATGAGTATTGCAGTTCTGTCCTGTTCTTCTGTGCTTTTGACTGTGTGTCATTTCTGTCCTTCACAGGGTACTTTCAGAGTCGTTTGGTCAACTGTGATCCCCGACACCGTGATTCGACTTCCAGGGTGGTAGCTGTCGTGTCCCTACAGGTGATGTGCACCACACCCATGGACTTCCTTCCTTCTACACTTGTTGACTGTGTGCCCGCTGCCAGGTGGGATTACCTTGCATCTGTGGTGGATATGTGTAATAAACCTGTGCTTCACTTTGTGATGTGCGTTGTCTGTGGTCACACATCTGACTGACATTTGCTTACTGCACCAGTGGGCTAGTTAACACAGACTGTGAATAGGTGTAGGGTCTGTGCAATGCAACGTATTTCCTGGCAACATCAGTGTAGGCGATGAGTCAGATGGCCATGGTGTGTATGTGTTGTGTAGCCCTGGTGGTGTGCCTCCCTCATATATGTGACGTCGCCATGACTCACATGCCGGTGTTGTACTTGCTGTAGCAGTTAGCATGCACAGTGTCATTTCCCAGATCATCATCGCCACTTCAGAGACAACGTAGGAATCACAACAGAGGCAAGTATGGTGTATTAGTGAGTTTAGTGACATACATGTGTGAGTATAGTGCACAGGATGGTGGGTGCTGTACATTGTGATTGTAATCCAAAGTTCCTAGATGATTTGGAAGTCCTGGTAGCAGAAATGTCCAGAGTAAAGTCCACAGTCATCTGAGACATTGGTCCAACTTGAACTCCCCATGTCATGTGGGAGAGTTGTGTTGCAGTCAAAAGGGTGAACAGTTTGCGCACAAAGGTGATTATCCAGAACAGGTTTTGGCTTCCTGGGGGTTGCACATGGCCATCGGCCTCTCACTTGCCCCTCTTCGGACGGCCCCTCTTCTTTGGGGGGGGGACCCTCAAGTGCAGGCTGCTGCGGTGCAGGGGACTCTTCGCCAGAATCATCCGCCCTCCCTGTGGCAGTTGCAGTTGTTTCAGCACCAGATGTTGTGGGCACACAGGGAGGTGTTGACTGGTTGCTGCTCATCTGGCGGAGGCATTGTAATATGTCCCTATGCACCGCCGTCATCTCTTGCAGTGTGTCCCACTTGGACTCCACGCGGGACATGTGTGAGTCCAAGCGGGCATGATGGGCAGCCTGCTGCTGTTTAATGTCCCTGAGGAGCCGCACTACCTGGCTGAACTCTCCGGTGCTGGACTGGTACGCATCAGCTATGCGTGCCAGTTGTGGGTCATCATGCAGTCCAGACCCCTCTGCGAGCAGCGACCAATGTCTCCCACCCCTCCCACCACCCCTGGCGACACGTGCAGTACCTGAGGTGGCACGCACAGGTGACCCTGGGCCACCTTGGGGGTTGTTGGTGGTGGTGGTGTCCATGGCCCCACGTTGGTCCAGGGTCCCTGTGCTGGTGGTGGTAGTGCTCCTTGGTCTGTCCATGTTGGCAGGGGTGGTATGTGTGTTGACAGTCGTTGGAGGGGTGGGTGCAGGGGGTGCAGCTGGTGGTCCTGCTGGTGCTGCATGATGACTTGCTCCGGAGGTGCCAGGTGGGTCTTCTTCATCCGAGGAGGGCAGAGGCTGTTCCACACCAGTGAGCTCCGTATCCTCTTGAGCCTGGGACGGGGACTCCTCAGCGTCTGCTGCTGTGTCCCCATCATCACCTGTTTTTGGGAGACACACACAATGTATGTTATGTTTCTGCAGGCATCAATGGTTGACACACCTGACAGTTGTGACTGTGCCTCTGGATGCGGGCCTGTACATTGCATTGTCCTAAGTTGTCACAGTCAGGGGTTGATATTGGTGTAGCACATTGTCCTGCATTATTTGGGCATTTCTATGTGAATGTTGGGGTGTGTACATGGTCTGCATTGGTTGTATTTGGTTGACATCCGGCCCTCCTTCCCACCCAGCCAGATATTCCACCATGGAAGGGGCTTCCATTGCAGGGAGTGCAAGTTGTCTTTCAGGATGTCAGTCAGTGGTGTCCTGCTGTTGGTTGGTGCACAGTTGCCAGCAGGTCCTTGTGCTCCCCACAGCAGTAGCCAGTGTCAGCCATCTTGTCAGTTGTTTTCCACTCCCTGTGATGTGCGCATGGTTCAGGGTGGTGTTGATGGGACAGTTGTGGGGGTGACCAATATCTGTGACTACCACTCCCATCATGCTATTGCCTCCACCCCACTTCCCAGCATGCCCATACCTACTTGCTTTTGGGTGGACTTCACTGTGTGTGAGTGTGAGAGCAATGGCAAGATGGCTGACAGTGGTGTCCTGCTGTTGGTTGGTGGCCAGTTCCCAGCATGGCCTTGTGCTCCCCACAACAGAGCACCAGTGTCAGACATCTTTGATGGGGCTTTCCACTCTCTGTGGTGTGTGCATGCTTGGGTGTGAGCTTGCTGGGCCATGTGGGTGAGGGATGTTGAGCTGTGACTACCACTCCCATCATGCTATAGCCTCCACCCCCCTTCCCAGCATGCCCATGCTTCCTTCCGTTTGACTCTGCTTCCCTGCGGGGTTGTGTGCCTGTGCTGACAAGATGGCTGACAGTGTTATCCTGGGGTTAGTTCTACTACAGGTCCCATGTGTGTCCCTGTGCTTCACACAGCATGACCCAGGGTTGTGGTTCTTTGTGGGTTATTTGATTGTAGTGTGAGGCAATGCATTCTCCCAGGTGAGTTGTGTGGAGTTTGTGTTAGGGGGTGTGGGTGGAGCTGCTGGTGACTATGGTCTGTGCTGTGAGTCCTCCTTCCCACCCAGCCAGATATCCCACCATGGAACGTGCTTCCATTGCAGGGAGTGCAAGTTGTCTTTCAGGATGTCAGTCAGTGGTGTCCTGCTGTTGTTTGTTGCACAGTTCCCAGCAGGGCCTTGTCCTCCCCCCAGCAGTACCCAGTGTCAGCCATCTTGTGAGTCCTTTTCCACTCCCTGTGATGTGAGCATGGTTCAGAGTGGTGTTGATGGGCCAATTGTGAGGGTGACCAATATCTGTGCCTACAACTCCCATCATGCTATTGCCTCCACCCCCTTCCCAGCATGCCCATCCTTCCTTCCTTTTGACTCTGCTTCCCTGTGGGGTGGGGTGCCTGTGCTGACAGGATGGCTGGGAGTGTTGACCTGGCAGTTGTTTGGCTAAAAGTCCCAAGAGTGTCCCTGTGCTTCACACAGCATAACCCAGGGTGGTGGTTCTTTGTGGGATCTTCAGTTAGGATGTGAGGCATTGCATTCTCCCAGGTGGGTTATGTGGAGTTAGTGTTGAGGGGGTGTGTGAGGGGAGGTGCTTGTAACTATGGTCAGTGCTGTGAGTCCTCCTTCCCACCGAGCCAGATATCCCACCATGGAAGGTGCTTCCATTGCAGGGAGTGCAAGTTGTCTTTCAGGATGTCAGTCAGTGATGTCCTGCTGTTGGTTGGTGCACAGTTGCCAGCAGGGCCTTGTGCTCCCCACAGCAGTAGCCAGTGTCAGCCATCTTGTCAGTTGTTTTCCACTTCCTGTGATGTGAGCATGGTTCATGGTGGTGTTGATGTGCGCATTGTGAGGGTGGGCAATATCTGTGACTACGACTCCCATGATGCTATTGGCTACACTGACTTGCCCAGCATACACAGAATACCTTTCTTTCAGTGGGCTTCACTGTGTGGTGGTGTTGTAGTGGTGGCTACTTGTCTGGATGTGTTTGTTAGTTGTATTTGTGCCACTGCCTAGCTGTAGTTGTAGTTGTGTTTGTACATGTGATGAGACAGTTACATGTCACTATGAGATGGCATGTGTTGTGTTTATCTGACTGACATACACATTTTGGGATGATTCTGTTCTGGTTGCTGTGTATTTGCTAAGGGTGCATGGTTTGACTCTCCCCTTGACAGTGATGTGTGTGTATTGTGGCACAATATTGTGTACATTTGTTGTGTACTCACCAGGCTCTGGGATGTTTTCTAGTCCATATACGCTCACTGGTGGTAGGATGGCCCGCACCTTCTCCTCCCAGGGCCTGAGGTAGACTGGCTTGGCAGGAGGACCACTGCCGGTGTGTTGGCTCACGAGGTAGTCCTTCTTCAACAGCTCCCTGACCCTCCTGCGCACGTCATACCACCTGTTCTGGATGTCTATCTTTGTGCGCAAACATGGTGATTGTGCATTCACCCTGTCGACGATCCTCTCCCACATCTTGGTTTTCTGCGCCATGGGTGTCTGTTGGACCAGTGTACCAAACAGCTGTGGCTCTACCCTGAGGATCTCATCTACCAGGACTTCCAATTCACTATCTAGGAACTTATGATTCTTCTTTGGGGGCATGGTGATGGGTGGTGATGGTGAGTGGTGTGTGTGTTGGTGTGCAGGTGAAGGTGTGTGAGTGTGTGTTTTGCTGGGTGTATGTGAGGTTGCTATTTGTTGAGATGCTGATGGTGTGGCTTGTGTGATGGATGAGCTGTGGGTGTATGGTTGCTGTCTGTTAAGTGCTGGCAGGTAATTTGAATTTGCAAAGGATCATGGTAGGGATTTGTGTCCTTTATATGGGTGGAGTTGTGGGTGTGTCTTTGTTTCCTGCCCCCCCCAGTATTTATTGGCTTTGTAGTTGCTTATTTGGCTTTTTTTTGTGTATTTTCCCTTTGTACTTTTCGTGCATGTAGGAGACGTTCTTGTGGCCGAGTCTGACCCTGCAGTTGTCTCGTACGGGCTTCTCCGATTCGTTCACGCTGTTTTTGTGCTGTTTTCTATGCTGCGGACGCGTCGGTCGCGGTGTTTTGGGTTGCTTCGGCTCGCAGTTTTGTATGCGTGTCCGTCGTACGGCTTGTCCTCCGTGCGACTCGATCGTGTTTTCCACGCGTTGCATCGTACTTGGCGGGTGGGAGTTCGCGGGTACGTTTCGTTCGGGATTGTTCCGGGTGCGAGTCGGTCGGTTAGATTCGCGTGTTTTTCCGGCCGGATTGCTGTTTACCGCGCAGCTCGGTCGTTCGGCTTGTGTTCCGTACGAGTCGGTCGGGTTTTGCACGCTTTTCATCGTACTTTGCGGGTCGGGCTGCACCGGTACGTGTCGGTCGGAATTAATTCCGGCTCCGAGTCGGACGGTACGTTTTCCGGCCGGAATCGGAATCGGCCCCTAAGTATTAAGCTAAATTCATTCTCAAGGCAATTTAAATAAATACCATTTCGAAGCAGAAGCAAAAAAACCAAGGGGAATATGTACAAGAACTGCTGCTAACTAGCGTTAGCAATAGTTAGCGACAGTTTTCTGAACGCAGCCTATCACCAAACACTATCACCCTGTTAGCGATGAATTTACAATACGTCGCTACATGGCGATAGTTTCAGGTAGCCGCAGTAAAAACTGCCTCTACCACCAGCATGAAGGCAATACAAATTCTGACGTTAGCGTGCAAAAACTGACGAAAGGCCAATTTGCGGGCAAAAAACTCACGTTAGTCAGCAGAACTTCACCTTTTTGCCTCTTGAGGCAAAAATAGCCAACAAGTCCACCTCCAATGAAAAAAATAAAATAAAAACAATGGAATGCAGAATGGAGCAGCCAGGGACAAGTGCAGCATAGATCAACAACCTCCCCAAACCCCCCAACAGCCAGAGTCCCAGGGGAAAAGAAATGCAGTATCAGGGCTATATATATGAAAAGAGGCACATCGCTGGGGAAAACCTGTGATGCATCACTTTTCATAGCGCCCTTCTTGCAACACCATGGCAGCCAAAACCTTGAAAGCACGGACAGTCCCTGGGGCCTGGAGGCCTCACTGTGCCTGCGTCTGGGACCCGGTGTGAGATGCGGAGGTACTGTGGATGCTAAAGAGTCCGAATATCGAGTAGGAAATGTCGACTTGCACTAATATCCAGTGCAAAATATCGAGATACATAAATATCGACTGCAAGAATATCGTGGTCAAGAATATCGAGTTTCAGGAAAGAAATATCATTTTCTAAAATATCGAAGTAATTAATATCGTTAGCAAAAATATAGTTGTAAAAAATATTGTTTTTTTAGTTAGTGTTATGTATTTTAAATGTATGTGCTCTATTTTTTTGTCTAAGTATTGCATTTGTTTTTTAATATATGTGTTAAATTTTTAGAAGTTATTAATTTTATTTTAATTACATTTAGCGTTTTAGTTCTGTAGCGGGTTGTGGGTTTATAGGGGAATAGAGTGGGAAGTAATTTATTTATAATAGATTGAATATTAATATTTATTTATTAGTATTTATTTATTTTTGGTTTTATAGTGTTAATTGTGGGAATTAATTTATAATTAATTAATTAATAATTGGCTGTTCATTTTTATCGATTAATTAATTGGTAAATATGTTAATTGTGTCTTTTTTAGAAGCGGGTTGTGGGTTTATAGGGGAATAGGGTGGGAAGTAATTTAATTATAATTAATTTATTAATATATTTTATTAATTAATATTTAATTATTTTATATTGTTAATTACGGGAATTAATTTATTATTAACAATTTATTAATTGGTTGTTAATTATTAATTAATTGGTAATTATGTTAATTGTGTTATTTTTTTAGGAGCAGGTTGAGGGTTGATAGGGGAGTAGGGTGGGATGTAATTTAATTTTAATACATGTATTAATATTTTTAATATAATATTTAATTTATTTTATTTTATAGTGTAAATTGTGTGAATTAATTTATTAATAGTTATTTATATTTTGCTTGTTAATTGTTAGGAATTAATTAATTAATTGTTAATTAATTATGTTAATTGTGTCATGTTTTACGAAATTGGTGGTGGTATTTATAGGGGAATATGGTGGGAGGTAATTTATTCATAATTAATTAATTATTTGTTAATTCATGCTAATTAAGTGATTAAATTTTAAATATGCCAATTGTGTAATAATTTTGAGCTGTGAGTTGTGGAGTTTATAGTGGTAAATGGTGGGAAGTAATTTTTTTAAAATTAATTAATGATTTGTTGTTAATTGATATTAATTGATTAATGTAAAATTAGTTATGGAAATTGTGTAAATATTTTTAGGTGTGTGTTTTGATGTTTTTTGGGGTAGAGGGTGGAAAGTAATTTAGTTTAAATTAATTAATCATTACTTGATCATTATTATTCATTTATTAATTGATAAATATTTTTGGTAATTGTTTAGTTTTTATTTTGTTTGGGGATTTAGGTTCAATAGCTGTAACGTTTGGTTTGTACATTCATTTTTACATTTTTAAATGTGTTTTATAATTATTAATATTTGTTAAATTGATAATTAATTGTGTTAATTAAAGAGGTACACTTTTCTGTTTAATTTAGATGTGTGTTGTAAATTGTGTGGTGTTATAGGGTAGGAAAATAAATATTATATTTATGTAATTTAAAATTTTTGATTAAGATAAATTTCTATTACAAAATATTTATTTGTTTGTAAATTGTTTGTTAAATTAATGTCAATGTACATTAAATATAGTAGACATCTAATTAATGTCTACAGGCCCCACGGCCCATGAACCCCCGTTCACTGATGTCATTGTAGACCTCATCGCACCCCAGGCTCTCCCATCCACTGACTACATCCTACTCGGACACCTCAACTTCCACCTGGACAAACCCAGTGACCAGAACATCACCACCCTCCTGGCGAACCTCACCAACATCAGACTCCAGCAGCTAGCCAGCACACCACCCACATAGCCAGGCACACGCTCGACCCCGTCTTCTCTGCCAGCAGGAAATTCAACTACAGCCACATCCCCGAACTCTCCTGGACCGACCATCATAGTATACATCATGCCTTCACCACGCCGACCGTACAGCACTGCCATCATCGCCCGCCCAGCCGCAGCTGGATCAAGGCCATCAAAGAACTTTTGGGCAACTCCCTGAGCACTACCACTCCATCAACGCTTACAGATGCCAACACCGCAGCGCGCAAACTCCACCGATGGAGCTCCAACTGCCCCGACACTCTGGCAGCTCCTCCATGTCAGTGGACTGAGCATCTGGGGGTCGCTGGCCACCGGGGAAGGTGAAAGCAGACACCTTGGATGCCAAACTAGACTCTGTACAAAGAGACGCATCTAGGCATATGCATGACCTTGTGAACCCCTATGCCACATTATTCCTGGGTCAGGTAGGATGTATGCAGCTTGGGCGTTTCCACACAACAAAGCCTCGTAGGAGTGGCGCAGTGAAATCTATGAGATTTCACTGCGACAATTCTAGGACGCCACTGCTTCAAAACCTTATGCCTGCCGCAGTGCCATAGGGATAGGCCTGCACCAAGCATTGCTGGAGTTGCATCATGCTTGCGACAAAATTGCAGCAATGCGTGACTTTAGCTCCGACACATACGACAGGAATACTGACATATCTGTAAATCCTTGTGACATGGAGCACCATACAGTAAATACGGCGCATCCATGGTGTCGCAAGGAGGGCGCAGTGAAAAGTGTGCCAATGCTGTTTTGTGGCAGCGATGCAACACTTTTCATGAATGAGGCCCAGGACTGCGCATTATTTTATTGTGGGGCGCATTCCTGAGCTTTTGTTTTGGCGCAGGGCAGCGCAGCAATATTCTTTACTGCGCTGTCCAGCACCAAAACCTCTGAAATTAGGCCCCAAGTGTTTGCACCAATTTTAAGACCAGCTATTTTCTGGTCTTAAAAAACTGCCTCTAAGAGGCAGTTTTTGGGGTTTTGCACCATACAGGGAACTCCTTTTGCAAAGCGGGGTTAGCGGCAGTTTTTTCACAGGAACGCCCACCTTGCATCTCATTTTCGTTAACTCTCGATAACAGAAGTGACGATCTTTAAAATTCAAGTTTTCGCCAGAAACTTGTAAATAAGGCGATAAAAAAATAGCCGCCGTAACGTCAAAAAAATTGATGCTGCGGCAGCGTTAAGTCCTTGTACTTATGCTCCCAGCTATGAAATTTCTGACTTTTTGCAGCACGCAATTTTATTTTTTTGACCTGAGTCACATTCAAAAGTGTTTTCTTACTGCTAACAAGCTGTTCATATTTTCATAAAATAACTATTGTTTGTACTTTTCTAAGTCTGTATCAACATTGTGCGCCACTAGCCATGTTTCTTTACATAATGCCAATCGGCAATTAGTGATGTTTACTGACTTCGCAAGACCTGGCAAAAAGAGGAAGAACAGGCAAACACTTTATAATTTTCTGCCTCATGCTTGAGTGCAGCGGGTAGAGTGGTTACATGGAATCTTTCACCCGCACACTCACACACTCACACGCGCAAACTTTATTTTCTGATGAGCTACTTTTAGAGTTTCTAACTAATCTAAGATTCTTCATTTATTTAAACTGTCAACCTGGACAAATCATGTTACTACCACATGCCCCAATTCTCTTATTCACTTAAGTTGAAAGAGCCAAATACAATGATTGGTTGAAATGCCAGGCTGTTTACATTTATAATTTACCTTCAAAATGCATTTGTATGGTCCAAAATGAGAACAAAAGGTGTATATTTCTAAATGTAGCAAACAGACCACACGTTGTTACCTTAGCAGCAGAAACTTTCAAGTTTTATTTCAAAATATTTTCTAATTAAACCTATCATTCACGGAAATAATTTTTTAACAATACTTGTTTTAGCATCCTGTGTCTACTTCAGTGATTGACATTTATCACCATCCTGTCCATCACTTCTTCATTTTATCTCATAGAGCACATTTTCTTGTCCGAGAGGACAATTCACACAAATTCACGCCAACAGCAAGTGTTGCTAAAATGGCAATTTAGATGAATAAAGATCGAACGCCTGGTGAAGATAACCTTTTTGAATCTGTCAAGAGCAAGCATTCCTTGCCTTGAATGTGTTGAAGGGTATTTTGAAGCACGCTTTTAGTACAAATGTATACATTACTTTCATGCAGGGCTTTAAGTGGGATGAAAAAATGTGGGGGTGAGGGGGGTCCCTCAAAGAGGTGTGGCCAATGTAATTAAGGGCATGGCTTAAGAACTGGCAGGTACAAATTTGTGCTTAGCATTGTGTGCCGCCCGACTGGTATTTTGCTGCCTCTGTCATTGCATCCAGATATATAATACAAGTAACATTACACCCACAACAAGTCAGGACTATTGGCTTTATCAATGGTTGTTAGTTGCATAAGATAAATAAGCAACAACCATGACTTTGTTGTTTATAATATTGAAAATGCTTAGTTCTGAAATGATGAGACTGTGAAAGAATTTAAATGAGTCTCTTTGAAATTAAATCAAAGGCAACGAAGGGGTGGTACTGTTGCAGAGTTAAGATTTATTTTTCACCCTGAAGGTTAGGGCAAACATGGAGAGCCCGATAGGGACCCGTCTCAGCACCTGCTTTTTAGACCTGACTTGCTGAGCAACGGCAGGACCCGGCCCACTTGAAGCCTTGTTTTTATGCCATTTTTGAACAGGCGTTTTCTGATGAAGGCTGAAAGTTGTGAGGAAAAGTACTCTAAACAAGAATACACTGGAGGAATATTTCCAGATATTTGTGACTACTGGGCTAGGTGTTGATTTATGCCATTTTTGAACAGGCGTTTTCTGATGAAGGCTGAAAGTTGTGAGGAAAAGTACTCTAAACAAGAATACACTGGAGGAATATTTCCAGATATTTGTGACTACTGGGCTAGGTGTTGAGCTCATTTGTGAGATACTGCATTAAAAAAGATTTCAAGGCCCTCAAATAGCTAAACATTGTTCATAAGTCAAAGACATTGCTAGACTGATGCACTTGCTGAACAAACATATTTCTACATCTGTGCATGTGTAAACATGTACTAGTATTTCCTTGAGCAATCTATCATCTACAAATGTGGGGTGGAAAGTCCCATGCAATGACAAGTAGTGGTTGGCTCCAGTGAAAAGAGACACCCGAAGGAGTGATGAGGAGGGCACATACGGGTAAATGTACCAGTGCCCATATGCAGAAAATGGAACCAGCAGACAGGGCCGGCTTTAGCGCTGATGGTGCCCGGTGCAACAATGTTTGTTGGTGCCCCCCATCCACGTTGAAGGTAGTGAACACCTCCACCACTGATTCCGTCACCACCACCTTTTAACAGTTTCCCTCAAGTCTTCATAACCACTCTCTTTCAGATGCATTTAATTAGATATATAGCATGACTCATATCGTCACACACACATTACACAGAGACAATCAGTTTTGAGTGTGTAGATTAGTGTACAAGAACTGTTATATAAAACAATGAGAACTACAAGGTGCTGGAATCCTTCATACTGGTAGGCATTATAGTTTGAGTGTGCTTCGTCTGGAGAAGCACAAACGCAGGATTGAAAATGGAACACCATTGTTGGGGGGATCTCTTTAATAATAAGAAACGATTTCTACCTAAATGAACCCTTTTTGCAACATTAATCTATGCTCTAATCTATACTTTGCAGTGTCCATGCAGTTCTTTATGACAGTTAATAATTCACTGTTCTATATTAGGATGTTTATTTATAAACTGCAAGTAACAAAATGATGTCTCTAACAAAAGCAGTAAACCACGCACCTATTTACATTATATGCACTTTGTGATCTGCATAGTACATTTTCGTTGCAGCAGGCATATTAACCTTCTGTGCTATTTTATGCTCAGTAAAAACCTCCACTAGACAAAACTGCGATCTCTTTGCAGGAAGAACATTATTCACCGGAAATATCGTCACATTTTTATTGTTGCCTGGAAATTGCTGGAGGCCAGGAATGAGGCAGCAGTTGCTTTTAAAACCAAAATAAACGTGCAGCCTCGGAGCCCCCTGAAATCAGCACCCGGTGCGGTAGCACCGGTCGCACCGCCCTAGAGCTGGCCCTGCCAGGAGCATTGAGAGCCAGCACATGACCGAGGACCAACACACTCGCCAAACTCACCTTGTACTTGAAGCCAAGAATCCCTGTCTTTGATTGGTTCGACTTTGCCACCTGTGAGGTCCTTGCTGGAATATCAGTCACACAATAATGTGTCTCCTGAATACTTCCTCTCATTAGCTCTTCGGGGCTCCTGCAGTATTGGTGGGAAGGATGCATGTGGTGAAATGCACCAACCAGAGAAAAGGAAGTATTGTCTTCACTTTTCGGTTCAAAGATGTTGACAGCTGTTCACAAATTGACCCATGGAAATACTTTTTTGGACAAAGTTTTTAGGGCTACTGTGACAGTAAGTAGAATAGTGAATACCGCTAAGATACTGTATTATCCTCTTTATCTGAAATCTTCGCGCTCTCATTCCACCCATTCACATGTCATACTTAAGCTTCCTACCCACACTCCTCAGCCAGGACAGAGCCCTCGTAGGTCAGTTTATATACTTTGGAACAGCCCCTAAAAGTAAAGAAGTACACCACAGGTCATAAGGTCTTTCTATTCTACCTCTGGAGGTTAAAGGACAAACATTCCAAGAGTCTCCTCTTACACAGTACAGCTGCTATAGGGCACAGGATAAAATGTCAGTCCTTCCATGTCAACCCCCATTATCAACGGCAGTCACTGAAGGAGAAGCCCACTTCCTTCCCCAGACCTACAGAAGAACCCTAGATAAATTCAAATTCCTTCACCACTTTACGTGTATGCATTACTGTATCCTAAATGACAACCTGTAAAATGCCTTATAATTATGCATGAGGGGCCCATTTTGCTCTACTGAGATAATTGGGGTTCACTTCCAAAATAGCAGTCGATGAAAGAAAAACATGTAAATGTAGTGAAGAGAAAAATGACAAGACCTACTCTGCATGAAATTGGAGACGGTATCTTTAGCTTGGCGCAAATTTTTAATGCAAAGAATGTCATCAATGAACAGCAGGAATTACCTGCTCCTAACAATCATCTTCACTGGGACTGGTGTACCCATAAATATCTCACCTTTGCAGTTAATTAATCTAGTTACCTTGCTTCCTGTTTGAACAGGTATTGTGGTACCATAGGTCAGAAGTACAATACCAGGTGTTGGATAATTTGTGGAACCTGCAGAACTGTGATAAACAAAGTGCCTCTCAAAGATTGCATTGTTTTAGACATCTAGCTGAGTACCCAACCATAAGAATGCATACATTATGCCCAAAGAAATATTTTCAGTTGAGTTAATGCACAATTGTAACTAGTCTGTATTTTAATTGCGAGCCTGTAAAGATTAGTCTAGTCTGTGGATTAAGGGAAACCTTAATTCTTTAACTTTTTTGTAGAGGATCTATACAACTGCTGTTAATTCTCCTCTGTAGACAAAACTGGCAATAAGAGAATGTTAACGGTCATGAGTGATGTGATATGTGAGGTCATAAGCAAGGCATAGCGGGGGCGTAAGTTATATTTATCTCATCAAAGTATAACCGGTGAAGTTCAGTGTTTTTTTGACGTCCTGACTGGCATTTTCACCTAAATATAAAATCACTTTAACTTTTGTTTTTTTCTGAGAATGTATAGGGTTTTTTTTTTTTAATGTTTGATATAATTGCCATTGTGTGAATACTAAGTATCGAAGTCAGAGAATATCAATGGTACTAAATATCGAGGACAAAATATTGAAAATAATATCGATAGGTAAGTAAGTCTAGATTTTCTATACCTAACTGTATATATATGTACCAACGGAGTACATATATTTTTAAGCTACGTAGAGGTGGAGTTAGCAATAGTAAATATATACTTTCTTATATGCACTTACTTTTAGATATTTTATTCCTTGATATTCTGTCCTCCATATTGCTGTACCACAATATTGTTCACGCGGTATTCAGTAGTACAATCAATTAATAGACCTAACAATAATATCACGTTAACCATTGTATTTTTCTGTATATTTCTGTTTGTTTGTCACCATAAAGTCACACCTTATTACCGTACCTACTTATAATGTCACTTTAACTACTATTTTTTTCAATGAGTGTTAGGCCTGTCATCTTTAGGGCAGTTTTCCTCTAAATATTTTACCATCACCCTCCTATTTTGCTGAATTTGTTTTTGTTGGCCTTAGGACTCTATGCACTTTATAACTGTTAACCAGTAATATCATACTCATGCTCACTCCCCAAAACTTGGTAAAATTGGCTTACACTTCATTGGCATATTTAATTTATTTATACATCCCTAGTAAAGTGGTTTACAATATACCCAGGGCATGCAAATTAAATACTACACGCAGGCCTGCAGCAATTATTGTGCCACCCACTTAAGTAACACCTTAAAACATGTCCAAGGTCTGCCATTGCAGCTTGAAAACAATGTTTAACTGCCAATTTGACTTGGTAATATAACCCCTTTGCCAATACTTAAACTCCCTTTTATTGCATATAGGTCATTCCTAGGGTAGGCCCTAGGTAGCCTGTAGAGCAGGGTGAATTAAACTGTTGGGCATGTGCGTTTAAATTTTACATGTACTGGTAGTGAAATACCCCAAAATTTGTTTTTCACTATTATGAGTAACTTTTGATTGGTAACAGGTAGGCATTTCATGTTTGGTGTTTGAGAAATTGTAATTTAAAACCTCTTTTCGTGGTAAAGTCAGATTTTAACTTACAATTTTGAAAATGCCACATTCAAGAAGTTGGCAGTTTCCTGCCCTATTTGTCGCCTGCAGCATGTTCCTAGGTCACAGGACAATGGGCCTGATTCACAGAACTAACTTACGTCAAAAACGTAAAGTTAGTACTTTTTGGTATTCACAAAATACACTTACTCATTTTGGTATTCACAGAATGAACGTACTCATTTCGGTATTCACAGAAGTTAGAAGTCCTAACTTTAGGACTCCTAAATGCCTTCTGTGAATACCGAAAGTCTTAAAGTTAGGATTTTTCTCAGTTTAGGAGTAGTAAAGTCTCCTAACTTTACTACTCCTAAACTGAGAAAAAGCCCACCTGCAACACCTCCACCAAAAAGTCCACATCATGGAGTGTTTCCAGTGTGCTTTCAAGGATTTGGCAAGGTGCATTGTGGGAATTGTAGTCCCAATATCCCAAGGACCATCTCAGAACTTCTAGACCCATGGATTGGTGTTTTGGACACTTTGAACCTGCAAGAAGAACTTCAGGAAGAAGCTGGAGAAGTTTGGAGCAACTTATGTAAAAAGTGTCATAAGTTGACCAGGTGCATCGTGGGTGTTGTAGTCCCAGACCCCAAGAGGCAAACCGGAGCTTCTGAGCCCTTGGCTGGTGCTTTGTACCACTTTCATGCATCAAGAAACACTTCTGAAAGTAAGTGTAAAAATCTCTTGACTTTGTCCCGTTCCAGCGTGACCTATTTTAACCCTTTGAGCACTATGTGCTTCTAAGCACTAGTTTTAGTTTTCATCTGTAAAAAATCATATCTCTGGTTCGCTACTGTGGATTTTTGTCAATTTGGTGTCATTTTAATCATAAAAATATATTCTATTTTTATAAATTGGTGTTTTGGTTTGTGTTTTTTGTCTTGCTTATTCATTTTTTGGGTGTTTTTAAATGCGTTAAACACCTGTCTCCTAAGTGAAGTCCGGCTGCTCATTCCCAGCTACCAAGGTTTGTGCAAGGGAATAATTTAGTGAGACTTTGTCTTGAATTTGATTGTGATTATGGCCTTAGTGCTATTGTTAGGTATCTACTTACCCCTATTAATAAACCGCTCTCCAAAACATACCTTTCTTTATGGTTGTCTGGGTGTTATATTTAATGTCAGGTATTGATATTCAGATCTGAGCGTCAAAGTGTGCTTCTTGGGAGCTGTCATTAGTTATTTATGCACATTATTTCTGGTGGCTCAATTACATCATTCACTTTCCTCGGTGGACTTGATCAAGCAAATGTATATATCTTCAAGGCAGCTAGGTTCCTGTATGCTTAGCTGAAGTGAAGTTAGATATTTTTAAGATAATAATCACTTCGATGTATGATTACTGTGCTTTTGTAACTATGAATTGGGTGATGCACTATTCACAATTTTCAACAGTTTCAACCATTGACGTTTTCTGACTTAGGGTGTTGGGGCGTTGCCCCACTCATATTCCTCCCTCCTTGGCCCCCTAATAACATGTGACTATATTGCGGTTGTTGACTTGTTAAGTTAACAGCAGCTTTCAATTACATTCAATCTCCCCGTAGCTGAGAGGCAGCCTTCTGCCGGGCAGCAGCTCTAAAGGGGATGGGACTTAAAATTGACTGACGCTGGCCTGGACATGCATACATGCTGGTGGGTGGCATCGTGCGCACAGCACCGAGGCCACAAAGTGTGCATGTCAGGTTTGCCGGCTGCCTTTCTCTAGGCCAGCCCAAAATGCTCAATTCAGGCTTCTCTCTACTGCACATTAATGAGTGGGGGTTGCCCAAAACTGCAGACCCCCCCAAGTCACTGAATGAGCAGTGAGTTTGCCTGCTCAAACCAATCCTGGTGCTGCTCTCCTGCTGTGTAACAGCAAGGGGGCAGTGTCTGGATTGACTAGGAGATGCAGTTGCAGTCTCGTCCCTCTCAGTGTGATCTCGTGCTGTGGCCAGGGTGGCTGGAGTCTTTACTTATGGAGTGGAGTTGACTCGCCTCAGATAAATAAAATACTCAAGTGCATCCACACCCCCAACCGGGGTACGGGCAGAGTTTTTCATCCTGATCTGCAGGAAGTGCTGGCAAACTGCTGAGTCTGCAGGGCCAGGAGGCAAGAGCAAGGGAGAGGAGCCGGGAGAAGGAAAGCAGCCAGGCAGGCTACGAACTGCCCAAGGTACGCACCTGATGAGGAAGGTGAATCCGATTAGAAAATAGGGCAGCCGGGTGAGGACGTCTGTGTTAATGTGTCTGTAAAAATGTTTGTGGGGCTTCATGGGAGCAGTGTGTGGGCAGCGGGTTCAGGGCCTCACAACACGCTATGAAAATTGGTCATGTAACCAAATGGCTCTAAGGACGAACCCGACCCGACCTGAGCTGCGTCCCTATACAAGGGTACTTTCCTTATTTTGCACTTTGACAGGCATCTGATAGGGACGTTGCAGTCAACTTTTCACCCATGACAGCCCTCTTACAGCATAGTGAAATATCTTGACCATAAAATGCCATTTGAATATTCGAACCTCCCTTCCTGTCGTAAATGATCCACACCGGGTGAATGATTTGGACTCCTGGCATCTGCTGCGTTCTACAGTTCAAATTCCGGCAATGTCAACTCAGCCTCTCATCCTTCCACGGAGTTCCTCTAAACTAGACTATAGTAATGCCTTCATTTTATTCTGGTTTGAAGGAGAAAATGGGCAGTAGAGAGCACTATATAAAAACACTTGCTGTTATTATGTTTGTCATGCGCCAATGGGCGTAAAATGCGAAATGTACTCTTGTGATTCCAGGATTCTTTACTTACAAAAAACCATGAAATGCACCTCCAAACCTAACTAAATCTCATCAGAGGGATGCTTTAAATTTTAGATGTTAAAGCGAGATGTGTCCACCATATAGTTACTTAGAAAATACTACTCCAGAAGTTAATAAAACCATGTGTTTATGTGGCCTGGCAGAACTGGGTGAGGGCTGCAGCTTGGTCTGCACTTACAACAAATGGCTGCGGAACGTGTCTCTTTAATCCATACTCTGTCGTTTCTTCTCTCTGCCTTCTCCTTTTCCTGAAGTCCCTCGATTTGATTTGTGTTCTAAGGTGCCCGGCCCCTTTATTTTTGAAGGTTGTGTCATATTTACTATACACTCATATGTTTTTGATTCTGGGGTGCTCCTGGGCTAAATTAAATTGCAATATGAGTAACTTTCCACAGGCTGTCTAAATTAAAACTCAACTTTTTGTGTTCCTCATGTAATCCCGACCCTTTCTAAAAAGGTACATGGGGATTGTTTCTTGAAACAGAGTTCCCTTCATGCTTTGTTCCTTATTTCCCTTGTGTTTCTGTCTTTCCTTTGTACCAGGCTTTTCCTTCCTCGTTTCGTGCTCATTCCATTTGCCTCGCACATATGTTTCATTTTCTTTGCTATGTTTGGCACTTCTCGTTCTTTAAACATATTTGGTTACCTTGCCATCCCACGGAACCCCACCCAAAGCATTATCATGGTATCTTCTTTCTTGTTGTGATATTTATTAGCTCCTGTTCAGTGTTCTGACCTGTGAGTCCCAAATAAAAGTTAAGATTAGCCATTCAGAGTTAACTACTGGTTGCACTCCCACGGAAGCTTCTATACCGGGTACTTTTCTACAGTATCTTATAACTTCCAATCATGCTGAGGTGATAGCTCAGACGGTTAAAGTGCTTGCCATAGTTTTTTTAATGGTTGCCTCCAGATCACAGATTTTACTCCCGACAGGCCAGAGCCCAGAAACCCCAGTATTGCTTGTGCCAGGACTTGTTATGCTTAGCTATGCCACAGCAGAGTATTCGGATAGACACATTTTTGCAGGTGAATGTTTTTAGTTGGGCTTGGCATTAAATAAACAAAGGCAGATGTCACTGAGTCCTAAAGGCTGACCTCTTGCCCTTTCTCTGTTTAGGGATAGATCACAAATGAGCGTTACTTGCTGGGCACCACTCTTAAAAGATCACTTACCCCAGTGGCTGGTTGAAAACTCACGTAGACTGAGAGGTGGGCGAAGGAGAGAGAGCGAGATCGCAATTTACAGAAAAAAGGGAGAAAGAGATGGAGAGAGAGTGTGCACTGATGAAGGGGAAGAGAGAGGAGGGTAGAGAGACAACACAGGAGCAGTATTGATCTGCAATATCAGGGCTCATATTAGAGACCACATGATAGAAATGGGGGTCTCTAGTTGGCAGGTTGTTACCCTGTCGAAGTAGAGACCCTTCTTCCTAGTCAGGATAAGGGAGTTACACTTCAGAAATAACCCCTGCTCATCCCCTTGGTAGCCTGGCACGAGCAGACAGGCTTATCTCAGAGGCAATGTGTAAAGCATTTGCACATAATCAGCCCTAATACAGTGAAAACACTACAAACCGTTTTAGAAAAATAGCCAATATTTATCTGTGTAAAACAAGACCAAAATAATGAAAATCCAACACACAGGTATTCAAAACACTAATAAAAAATAGACTTAAAACAGTTCCTTGAAGTCGATAGCTCCATTCAGGGCTATCACGGCATCGTGAACAAACAATTCTGGCTGACCGCGGTGTCGGGAAGACCCTCAAACAGTACCTTAAGAAATGCAGGGCATCGGGGACCTCGCCATAAGCTCTGAAGAGCCGGCGTCAGCATGTGTTGGTTCTGGAGTTCGGTGCAGGAGTCATTGGGCCCTTGAAGTCACATGCGTTGCAGATCCAACTCCATGCGGTTGAAGGCGGGAGCGCCGGCATCGGAGGGAGTTGGGGCTGCAGTGCAAAGTGCAGCGATGCGGTGCCCTTAGGGTGTGGCACAGGCAGCGGCTCGGTGGTAGTGTCAGCATCAGTGAGACCAGGACTGTGGTGTGAAGAGGGACAGTGTTTGTCACGGTGCTGGCAGGTCACGGTGCAGGGAGCGCCGCCGTCATCGTTGAAGCACTGTCATCGGCTGACGAACTGGAGTCAATGGCACCGGTGTTGGTGGGCCATGGCTGCCGTGTGGTAGGGGGCGGTGCCTCGTGTAACTTACGTGCGGTGCCCCCAAACCACGGTGCAAGCAGCGGTATTGATGTGGGCATGTAGCGGCATCGTCGGGGTAACCAGGGCAGCGGAGTGAAGCGAGGCAGTGCAAAGTGCGGTGCCCACAGGTCACCGTGTATGCAGCGGATCGGTAGCGGCGTCAGAAGGCGTCGTCAGTGATACCAGGTTTGCAGTGCAAGATGCGGCTGTGCCCTCTGCAGTGCCTTCAGGAGCCAGCAGCGACGTCATTGATTGCATCGGGTTGCTTTTTCTTCTATTGCAGCATAAAACACACAGTTCCTGGTACTGGTAGCAGATGAACTTAAAGTCTTTGCTGTTCCTGTGACTTCCTGAACAGAGGGCAAGCTTTACCTCAAGACGGTGGAGAAACTCAGGAAAATAGGATGCAGAAAGTCCAGACCAGTTCTTTCACTGCCCAAGACCGAAGTAACCACTGCAGGCCAACACAGCAAAGCACACAGCAAAGTGGTATTCTCTCCTCACAGCTTCTCCAGCTCTTCCTCTTGGCAGGTTTCTTGATCCAAAAGAGTTCTAAAGTTCTTGGGTCAGGGCCTCAATATTCATACTACATTTCCCATTGAAGTTGTCACAAACAAAGTCCCACTGGCATACATAAACCAGTTCTGCCTGGCTCAGGCCAAGTTCACTCCAGGAGGTGAAGACAGCTTTGTGAAAGGCAGCCACAGTCCATTCATGTGCAAGTGACAACTCCTTCCACTACTCTAAATGCAGCCAGGTTTATTCAGCCTGGCTATGAGTCACCCAGGAAAGGTAGGGCACACCTCAACCCCCACCTTGTATCTGTCTAGTGTGAATGCACATCCTTGCTTCTGTCACTCTGAACCCAGACAGTGAATACAATCCCCCAATGGAAAGTTATGCTTGTAAGTTGTTACAAAGCAACTTCCATGTTAGCCTATGGGACAGATAGCCTTTCAGTTGTGAAAATGAAATTGGCAGTATTTCACTATCAGGACATGTCACACACACCAGTACATGTCCTACCTTGTACATACACTGCACACTGTCCATAGGGGTACCTTGGGCCTACCAGAGGGGTGTCTTGCGTGTAAGACAAGGGAAGCTTTGGGCCTGGCAATTGGGTGCACTTGCCAGATTGACGTGGCAGGGAAAACTGTGCAGTGACAGGTCTAAGACACCATTGAAAGGCTACTTGTCTGGGTGGCACAACCAGTGCTGCAAGCCCACTAGTAGCATCTGATTTACAGGCCCTGGGCACACACAGTGCACTGTACTAGGGACGTACCAGTAAATCAAATATCCCAATCATAGAAAACCAATCCTGACACAATTTACAGTAGGAGCACTTGCACTTTAACACTGACCAGCAGTGAGAAAGTGAACAGAGACACAAAACCAGCAAAAGCAAAGTCCAGCTCATCCTCAAAACCAGGAGTCAGAATGAAAAAAGACAGGTGAAACACAGCAAAAGATACCAGGTCTAACACCACATGTGCGACACAGAAGACAGTTTACAGTTTCTCACACCGTCCCTGCCGCATGTGGGTGACCGCCCCCCCCCCACCTGCTCCGACGGCCGAGTCCTAGCAGGTGTCAGGCTGACAGGAGTCTGGTATCTATGGGTGTGATGGAAGCTGAAGTACCTGTTGGGATCACCTAGCACGAGGGACATCACAGATTCCTATCTTCCGTTCCCTGCGTGGAACGTGGAATGCTGTTATACCGGCAGTTGCTGCCAGGGTCGCTGTGTGTCCGGACCGATTAAAGTGAAGACTAGGAACCTTACCCCGTGTCGTCTTCCTTTCATTGGCGACGAGTTGTCCGGTCCACAGTCTTCCCTACCGTCCTTCACCGACATCGTATTGTGCTGGCGTTTCGAGGAGTCAAGTTCCTTGAGCCTCGCCTGGAAAACCGCCCGAGCGCCTCCGAAGTGCGCATGGTGAACACCCTGATATCTGAAGTTGGTTGCCCCGCAAGCCGCATCTCCGGCGAAGGTCCCGGTGAGGTTTTGATGAATTTTGGGGTATTTCGTAGCTCCAGCCGAGTCTTGGAGCGTGCATTGTACCGGCACGCGCCATCCTGACGCACATCAGCGCATGTGTCAGCACGCATTGCGTGTGACGTCAAGCGTTGCCAGGGAGCTGGGATTGTTGTGGCAACCGGCGCGCATACCGGCGCGCGCCACATATGGTGAAATAAGCATAGTCAAGCGTTGCTAGGGAGCTGGGATTGTTGTGGCAACCGGCGCGCATACCGGCGCGCGCCACATTTGCCGATCTAAGCTCAGACGCGCTTACTCATCAGCGAGTTGAATCTTTAGAAAAGGCAATCTTTCAGATATGTTGCCCGGCGCTAGTCAAAGTGTTTTGTGGTTGTGGGGCAAGCTGCACCTCACGAATTAAATACGAATGGTTTAAGACAACCAAAACAATATAACCTATACAAAGCTGAAGTTTTAAAGGCACACCAGAAAAGGGATGGTGCATTCCCATATACAATTTACACTGTGATTCCTACAGTTTGTGCAACTATAAACTCAACGGTGACACCCCTCCTGGTGATCACTCTGGTGCATGCATTCTCTGTAAAGTGACAAGACATACTCAGTCAGCAAGTCAGACTCTGGGGCAACATTCTCTCCATGGGCATGTCGGTGATGTGCACACCTGGTTTTTTTAATAGAAAAACGTAGGGATATCAAATTTTTTTTTCTCTTTTGGTGGCGTTTTCATTTATCTATTCAGTTTTTTTTTCCTGCAACATAATTCTTGTTGTGGTGACTTGTGGCAGCAACTCACCCACGCAAGATTACTCTATGGATCGTGTAATCGCACCACCTCCCTTTTTACAGTCACCCGGTACTCCCCCTGTCATTTGGCAACAGTGGAAAGAAACATTTGATGCCTATCTTGAGGCGATTGATGGAGATACCTTCACGTCAAAGAAAAAAAAAGCCTTACTAGTATACAATTTGGGTGCTGAGGGAAGAAGTATTTTGAAGACTTTACCTCTAGAACTCGTAAGAACATGTGTCAGTAGTGGTGAAGAAGGTGACTCCTTAATTGTTGACGACTATGCCTCTCTTATTAAAACGTTGGATAAGAGATTCAATCCGAAGAGAAATATTGTGCTGGAGCGTCACAAGTTTTTGCAACGTGCTCAAATCCCTGGCGAATCCATTGATGATTTTGTAGCCGTCCTCAGAACCCTAGCTGTTACTTGTAATTATAGGGAGTTCAGAGACGAAATCATCCGGGATCAGTTAATCGAGCGCACTTGCAATAAAAAGATTCAGGAGAAACTTTTAAGTTCAGAAGACCCTGATCTAGAAACTGCTCTCATTTTGGCCAGAAGCATTGAGCACTCCCAACTATGCATGAAAGAAATGAGTGGAGCATCCAACGAAATCAAATTAGTCAGCATCAAACCCACTAGTAGACCCGCTAAAGGGAGCAACACAAACATACCCAGCACTTCTTCATCTGCATCCTCCTTGCCTAAACCTAAATTTGAAAGATCAGAAAAACCTGACCTCTCCTGTTACCGATGTGGTAGCAGATCTCATCTGGGCAATTTTAAGTTTTGTTTTGCTATTAATCAAACTTGCTTCAAATGTGGTAAGAGGGGACATTTGGCACGTATGTGCAAGGCTACTGTTGCACATAAGGGACAGACTAGAACTGTGAATGCTTTTGAAGAAGGTAATGTCAACTATGGAAATGATAACGAAGGTTACGAATTGTTGATGTTGTCTTCTTCCTCTACTCAACTGGATGGTGTGGTGGAAATTGCCTCCATTGTTGAACCGCACAAAAGGAAATCCCCTGCGTGTATCATAAGTTTAAACGGATATGGTATAAAGTTTTTGGCTGATTCTGGTTCTCCTTTTACCCTCATCAATGCCAAAGACTTTGAGAAATTGGGCAACATTCCTATTGTTCAGTCTAATATAAAGATTTTTGCTTACGGTGGTAAGAGAGTAGAGGTGCTTGGCAAGTTTGAGGGCAAGTTGGAATTCAAAAGGGATTCAACGCTTAGTATTATTTACATTGTAAAGGAAGGTGCGAATTTATTGGGATGGGAGGAACAGGGTGAGCTGGGGATCATCCTTGATCCCAACCATCCGGACATGGTGTTATCGAAATACGAAGCCAAACAATTTTATTCCAATCTTCCTGAGATTACCCCTGTGCATAAGGTTACTGCAGAATCGTTACCCAAGTGTGAGTGGATTCAAAGGTACCCTGAGATTTTCAATGGTGATTTGGGTAAACTCAAAGGTTTTCAGCACCGTATTGTTTTAAAGGAGGGTGCAAAAGCTGTTGCACATAAAGTGCGCAAGGTACCTCTGAGTATGCGTGGTGAGCTCAAACAGGAACTTGAGCGTTTGTGTTCCGTGGGTGTAATTGAGCCCATTGAGGGGTCTGAATGGTTGTCCCCCATCGTTTTGGCGCGCAAGGCTGACAAGTCTCTCAGGATGTGTGTGGACTTGCGCGACCTAAATTCTTGCATATGGGTGGACCGCCAACCCCTGCCCAACATAAATGAAATGTTGTCCACACTAGAGGGTGCAAAGTATTTTTCTTCTCTGGATATATCCTCCGCTTATCATCAAATAGAATTGTGCATGGACTCGAGACATCTCACGTCCTTTGTGACACCAGAAGGTGCATTTCGTTACGTACGCATGCCGTTTGGTTTGGCATCGGCTTCTGCAGTGTTCCAGCGTCTTATGGGAAGCTTGTTTAAGAACACTGCAGGAGTCGTGTTTTTCCAAGACGATATTTTAATTCATGGCAAAACAGAATTAGAGCACAATTCCAGAGTCAAGGAGGTCTTAGACATAGTCAAATCTAGTGGTTTAACACTAAGGAAAGACAAGTGTAAGTTCTTGCAAGATGGTGTGGACTATCTTGGACACCACATTTCAGAGAAAGGAGTTGAACCCAAAGTTAAACTTCTTGATGCCATTCAAAATGCACCTGAACCACAAAATAAAGACCAGCTTCGTTCCTTTCTTGGCTTAGTGGAGTACTATGCCAAATTTGTGGCTAACTTCTCTGATAGGACAGTGTGTTTGCGTGAACTCCTGAAGAAGAATGTGAAGTATGCATGGTCAGACCAATGTGCTGGTGACTTCAAGTCATTGAAAGAAGCAATTGTGCAGGCACGCCCACTTAAGTTATTCAATATCAACGATCGCTGCATTGTTACCACCGATGCGAGCAATGTCGGTCTTGGCGTTGTCCTTATGCAGAAAAGATCTGACAATAGGGAGGAGACCATTGCCTTTGCTTCTAGAGCACTTCGCGGTGCGGAAGGCACTTATTCCACTATTGAGAAGGAAGCCCTGGCTCTGTGGTGGGGTGTACAGTATTTCCGCAATTTTTTATGGGGGAATGAGTTTGTTCTGAGGACTGACCACAAACCACTGGTAGATCTTTTCACCACAAGGGGTGGTGGCAGAGCCACTCCACGCATAGCTAAGTGGCAGTATAGGTTGAACGAATTTAATTATCGTTTGGAGTACGTGCCAGGAGTAAAGAACCACGTTGCTGATTGCCTATCTAGGCTACCACTGTCTGAATCTGTTTTTGACTCTGTGGATGAGGATTTGGAAATGGTATGTGCTGTCAGTGGGGTAGCTGATACAGGTGCTGCTCTGTCGGAAATTGATTGGAAATTGGCCTTGTCGGAAGATAGCGAGATTAGGAAGGTGATGGATTTTGTGGTTCATGGCTGGCCCAACAACTCGGATTTGATTCCTGAACTGATTCCCTTCAAGAGGATTTGTGACGAGTTGTCCCTGGTGGATGGGATTCTGCGTAGAGGTAGTTTGTTGGTTGTGCCCGTATCTATGCGCAAGAAGGTTCTGGAACTGGCTCATGAAGGTCATTTGGGCATTCGTGCCATGAAGCGGAGGGTTCGTGAGGATTTCTGGTGGCCTGGAGTTGATAGGTCTATTGAACACTGTGTTCGAGATTGTGGTGCGTGTGTTCTGAGTGACAAAACTCAGGTAACCTATCCCTCTCCTATCAAACCCATAGTTGTGGAAAACTCACCTTGGTGTAAGTTGGCTTTCGATATTGCAGGTCCTTTTGGGGGTATAGGCAGTTCTCCCAAATACGCTTTGGTGCTGATAGACTATATGTCTAAGTGGCCAGAAGTCAGGTTTGTGGACGGCATAAATTCTGCAACGGTCATTAACTTCTTCAAGGATGTTTTCCTTCGGGAGGGTTTTCCAGAGGAGTTAGTGACTGATAACGGGGCCCAGTTGGTATCAGTGGAGATGCAGGAATTTCTGAAAGTTCATGGCATCAAGCATATCCTCACCTCTCTCTATCATCCTTGCAGTAACGGTTTAGTTGAACGCTTTAACCGTGTGATCAAGGATCAGCTACAGTTAGCTTTTGTCAACGGTTTGCACTGGAAGGAGGCGGTTTCCAACATGTTGTGGGCAATGAGAATCACTCCACATTCGAGTACTGGGGTGTCTCCTTTCACCTTGCTAAGGGGTAGGATTGCAGGTTCTAAACTTAACAAGGATTGGATGTCTAGGAAGGAGGTGGATTTGGAGAGGCTGGGCATGGTAGCTGATGTCAGGGCTGCTGCACAAGCCAGGTATGCCTCAGATTACGCCAGGGCATCTCCTGTACGTCAGGGTGACTGGGTGAGAATCAAGAAACCTGTTCTCATTCGTAAGGGTTCCTCTCGGTTTTCCGATCCAGTAAGAGTGAGAGAAGTAAGAGAGCATGTTGTAGTGTTGGAGAATGGGAAGATCTGGAACAAGTGTGCCGTCTCAGTAGTGCCTGAGTCGAAAGCTGAGTTTGTGAAAGGAAAACTTGGGGTTTACACTCCTTGCACGACTCCGCCTCTCATGGGGGAAAGTCCAAAGGTTTCTGTTCCTGTCAGGGAGGTTGTTCCCCGAGCAAGCTCTTCTAGGTCAAGGGTTGTTCCCTCAAGATTCCGGGACTACGTAAAGTATTGAACATTCTTGATTTATTTTTACCTGTCACTGCACATCTAATTTGTTACATTATTATGTTGTTAAAAATGTTCTCATCATTCTTGTGTTTGTATATGAAGAAAGGGGGTGTGTTGGGATCACCTAGCACGAGGGACATCACAGATTCCTATCTTCCGTTCCCTGCGTGGAACGTGGAATGCTGTTATACCGGCAGTTGCTGCCAGGGTCGCTGTGTGTCCGGACCGATTAAAGTGAAGACTAGGAACCTTACCCCGTGTCGTCTTCCTTTCAGTACCCTTTTGTTTCTGTTTGGAACCCGGAACCTAGTTAATTTAATATCCTGTTTGAAGTTTGCTACCTTCCCTTAACTTGTGCTATGTAAAGTCACATCTTTGATGCAGGGAATTGGGGCAAGTGTTATGCAAGCACTCCAGCGATACAATAGATTTATATAGCACAGGACGTCGATTTTGCTAACTTTTCAGCAAAAAAACAACATCTTCTGAACCCTAAAAAAGGCTGTCAATCTGTTGGTTTGTGGTAAGCTGTGTGCTGCTACCTGTTTCTGGCACACATGCGCTGCACTTTGAATTGTAAAAAATCTTCATCCCAGTTAGATGGAAGGCCACTGTAAAAAAATCACATAGGGCCTCATTTATGAGACTCCTTGCGCCTCCGGAACGTCACTTTTTTTGACGTTCCGTGGCGCAGAAGCCTGCGTGATATTTATCAGGTAGCACTAAGCCACTTTTTATGGCTTAATGCTGCCTGATAAATATCTGTCCCTTTAACGCAGTGTTCTGCGTTAAAGGGGCGTGCAATGGGTGTTGCTGGGGGCGTTGCCAGCAACATCCATGGCCTTTTGACACTGCCCCAGATTTACGAGAAATCGTAAATCTGAGGCAGCGCCTAAAGCTTACGCCTCCTCAGGGGAGGCGTAAGGGAGGCACCAAGAGGAGAAATATCTTTATTTCTCCTCGTTTTTCCTTTTTCTATGCGTGCTGCATTCTGCAGCACACATAGAAAGAGGAAGAAGCCTCTTGTGATTATTTTTGTACAGAAAGGTTTCCCTTCCTGTACAAAAATAATCATCGCCGCAACGCAGGCACCATTGCACCATGGTGCAAAGGTGCCTGCGTTGGCGCACGGCAGCCCATTGTGCGCCGGCGCAAGGGAAAAGGACAGGAATGAGCCGTATCTTATAGTTACGGCGCATTCCTGCCCTTTTCTTTTGCCGTAGGGAAGCGCAGCAGGAAGGACTGCTGCGCTGCCCTATGGCAAAACCTCATAAATGAGGCCCATAGTTTCTGCCACGTGTGGGGCCTCAGAGCCCTCGGGTTCCTTCCTCGTTGTCTCTTATGAAGGGCTAGGAGCAAGGAAGCCAGCAGGTAGTACAGGTGGCTTGAAGATGTATTTTCTACCTGTAGAGGGAGAGGAGAGCAAGCCCCCCTAAAGTGACAGGGAGGATGTGTCTGTGTGTGTAAAGGGCATGTGTACACTACAGTATGCATTCACTTGCCAGGTATGTAGGTCAGCTAGGCTTAGGGAACGAAAGACTGAGGGGGGGCTTGGAGGTGGAAGAGAGGGAGGCTGAGGGAGAGCAGAAACACGGAGGTGGAGGAGAGAGAGAGGCTGAGGGAGAGCAGATACTTGAAGGTAGAAAAGGGAGAGACAGAGAGAGAGGAGCCTTGGAGTTGGAGTGAGAGACTGAGAGAGCGTGGAGCCTTAGAGGTGGAGGAGAGATTGGCCGAGGGACAGCTGAAACTTGGAGGTGGAGGAGAGAGAGCTCAGGCTTGGAGGTGGAGGAAAGAGAGGCTGAGGGAGAGTGGAGGCTTTGAGGTGGATGCGAGAAACCCTGAGGAAGAACTGAAACTCAGAGGTGCTTTATTAACCTTCTTGCTTTCTCAAATTTGGTTGAAAATGCACCATTTGCCAACAATTTTTTCAAAATTTTCATGAGAGGGAACCCTCTCCCCTTATGCCAGTAGGGCTCGATTGCTACGCTCGCTCGTCACAGGCCACTCATCCCCAACTTTTACGTCCGATCACTTTCAAATGTCAACAGCCGCCACTGGTTTCACCTTTTCTTGAGCAGAGCAGGAATATTTTCAGCATTCAGTTCAATTTAGTTATTGTACGATACTGTTTGGAAGAGTAGTCACAAGAAACCTAATACATTTTCCAAAGCATATTCGCTTATGGTTTGGATTAGACGAAAATCAAATGTAGTTTTTCATTGATTACGAATGCCTTGGAAACCATCCCTGTCCACCTTCTTTGTATTCAAGTAGTAATTTTTTGTATTTTGTTCTCATATATATGCCAAATGAGAAGTAAAAAAATCCAATACTCAGACATTATATTTTCATTAAAGCAATGGAAAACAAGCTGAACATTTCGTGAAACTATGTAGGTTTATGTATAGCTCTATTAGTTCAATAAAAAAACAGAAAAAATATAAGCTAAATATTTTTTTCATTATATTTGAGAAGTAACACCCTCCTTCTCCAGTGGGTGCAAGTAAGTGAGAGAGAATTTCAATACTGAAACTTTATACAGACACATTAAGTAATAAGCTCAATGTATTCTCAATGCAATTTAAATAAATACCATTTAAAAGCAGAATCACAAACGCCAGATATGAAATTTCTGACTTTCTGCAGCACGCAATTGTAGTTTTTTGACCTGAGTCCCATTCAAAAGTGTTTTCTTACTGCTAACAAGCCGTTCATATTTTCATAAAATATCAATTGTTTGTACTTTCTAAGTCTGTATAGACATTGTGCGCCACTAGCCATGTTTCTTTACATAATGCCAATCAGCAATTATTGATGTTTAATGACTTCGCAAGACCAGGCAAAAATAGGAAGAACAGGAGAACACTTTATAACTTTCTCACTCATGCTTCATTGCAGTGGGTAGAGTGTTTGGGGCATATTTACGTTCCCTGGCGCATCCCTGCATATCAGCAGCGATGCGCCAGGGAAAATGCGTCACGCAAGTTTACCCTTGCGCCAAGTCCGATGCGCCGCATTTACAATGCAGCGCATCGTGGCGCAAGGATAAGCAGATGCGTGACGCATCTGCAGGCGGAAGGTTGGCGCAGTGCTGAAGTTGTGTCGCAAGCGCGACGCAACTCCAGCACTGTTCCAACCTTCCCTATCCCTAACATGGTGCGTCAATCCTTACGCCTGCTTCGGAAAATCGTGAAATCTTGTAGATTTCACTACGTCACTTTTCCGGGGCGTTCCTGGTTTCATGTGGCGCAGGGGTTTACTACGTGACGCATCTCCCTAGATGCGTCACGTTGTAAATATAGCGCAACGCGGCGCATGGTTTGCATCGCCGCTGCGTCACATGCGTGACGCAACGGTGGCGCAAAAGTGGCGCAAGGGGCTTGTAAATATGCCCCTTTGTTTATAGGAATCTTTTACTCCCGCGCAGTCTTTAGTTTCTGATGAGCTACTTTTAGAGTTTCTAACTGATCTAAGATTCTTAATTTATTTAAACTGTCAACCTGGACAAATCATGTTACTTTCACATGTCACAATTCTCTTATTTACTTAAGTTGAAAGAGCCAAATATAACGATTGGGAGAAATACCAGGCTGTTCGCTTTTATAATTTACCTTCAAAATGCATATGTATGGTCGAAAATTAGAACAAAGGGTGTATATTTCTAAATGTAGCAAACAGACCACACGTTAGCAGCAGAAACTTGCATTACAATTGTAACTAATCTGTATAATTGAGAGCCTGTAAAGATTAATCTAGTCCGTGGTTTAAAGAAAACATTATTATTTTTTGTAGACAAAAACTGCCCCATAGAGAATGTTAACGGTCATGAGTGATGTGATATGTAAAGGGATCCTGTGAGATTCCTGTCTGACAGATGGGCTGTCCCACAGTAGTCCCGCAGTGCTAGACAGCTCCACCTTTTGAAACTTCATTTCTCAAAAACATCTGAACAGTAAGTGCTTTCTGCTGTTCTTGAGACATTAGAACTGGAAGAGGTGCTTGGGTTGGTCATGAAGAGATTAAAAAGTTATGTATAACTCAACAGGAGTTCTGCTGTACTCAACAATAAATGAATAGGGCATTCTTATTGACTGAGTGGGCTATGTTTCCCCTCAGCCACTTTGGTCCCCCTATCCCTGTTCTGGTCAGAGCAAACTATTGACTGGCAGCAACCCTGAAGAAAATGTTGCAGTCGCCATAACAGTACCCAGGGACTTGGTACCCATGTCTTGAAATTTTTTTTTAGAGACTGCATAAATAGGCAGACTAGGGACATCCTGATTCCAGGAGGTGGGGGGCAGAGAGATACATGTTTTGGGCCGTGGGTACCATTGGTACTCCTGTGGGACCAAGCACCACCCTCTCATGAGGTAGTGCAGTACTCCAAGGGGAGCCACTGAAGGAGCTTCAACCCCCATGGTGCTATGGTACTTTGTAAGCTTCCCCTAGGAAGCGTGAGTGGTGCCCCGGTACCAGGGATGTAAGCTTGTATATGCAGTACCTCAGAAGTACCACAGTACCCCCAAAAAAATTAAAAAGGAGCTAGCAGAATATGTGATTTGGGTGCCAGATGAGGTAGTAGCACAGGGCCTGGCTGGAGCCCAGGCGCTGTGGCCAACCCACTGCTGTGCATGGTCAAAGGCCATGCACATCAGGGAGTTGGGTGGCCAAGTCGTGTAAGGCAGAGAAACTGGCCAGAGGCTAAGCCCCACAGCCAATGTCACCCTGCACATGCCAAAGGGAGGTTGGCAATCCACAGGGATGTTGGGCACAGGACCTGGCTGTAAGACAGGCCCTGAAGGGTGTGGGTAGTGGGAGGTTGACTGGTCATAGCAATCCTGGGCACAGGCCTGGCTAGAGACCAGGTCCTGCTGCCAACACCCTTTCATGTATAGACCAAACAATGTTTGTGATCTGAATATGAAAAAAAATGTTTATCACTCCTGTTTTAGACACATTTTCATAGTTCACTTTATTTTTTTGGGCAATCAGTCATGGTACATTTCCAGAATGTTGAACATTTGAGAAGAGAATATCGACAGGAACATCTTTTTGTAGCACAGGTTTTGCAAGTACATGTCTGTGGGGAGAGGCATCAGAAATTTCATAGGTTTGAGCACCCCATCAATATCTTCCCATCCAAATTTGCAAGGATCTTTCTCTACATATGCATGATCCAAAACATCTACACGTCTTCCGATCAACTACAGCGCTCTTTTAATGTGTCCATGCACAGAATATAACGTTGGTGGATGGTCACTTAGTGGGACTGATCTCTTGAACTCACTGTACTGAAGATCGTCAAACGTGTGAAAGTCAGAACTCATTTTACGCACATTCACAAAGTATTTTTCTACATCTTTAAAGTCACATTCTTCTTTTGTCTCAGCAAATCCTTTTCAAAATGTCACAGGATCAGCAGTTAAAGCTCCAAGCTTTGTTCCAATTTTGCTCATAGTGTCATCAACGTAGGAATGCTTGCCTTGAAGAACACTGGGCATCTCTGGGTCAAGTTTTGTGTGCAGAATATGAAGCTTTTCTTGCCTATTCCATAATGTATCCATACTCTGACAATCTTTGACTTATGAACATTGCAACAAATCTAAGTAGCACAATAATAACATCTGTGTAATTTGACAGTACTATGACTTGATTAGAACCATTTTGAAAGGCCCACTCAAAATGTGGCACAACACAAAGGTCAGCTTCCTCAAATTTGCTGTTAAGTTCTTGAACAATATGACCCATACCTTTTGAATATATCTCTGCAGGCACCAACTCTTCATTGACAATCATTTAACCCTGGGCAAAGCACTACGCTACGCTCGCGTAGTTTGCGAAGTTTGCGCTACTTCGCACTACGCGAATTGCACGTAGCACAGTGCAAACACGCATAGCGTAGCATAGTGCAGCGGTCATTTTTTGCTTGCTCGCGGTCCTCAACGTCAAGTTGGCGACCGCGAGCAAGCAAAATGACATCCCGGCGAGACTTTTTCCTCGTTCGCGATCAGCAACATCAAGTTGCCGATCGCGAACGTGGAAAATAAACCTCCCGGCGAGATTCTCAACGTGGGGAGGTCAGGTTTCTCATTGCGAGTGGTCGCGTATGCTCGCGACCGCTCGCGATGAGAAACTACCAGTCCGCGTTGAGAAAGCTGCTGCTCGAGTAAAAATCTACTCAAGCGGCAGTAAAAAACAGCTCGCACTGTGCAAGATGCCGTTTTCAATGATTGCACAGTGCGGACAAGCATCCGGCACTGTGCAATTATCGCGAAAAGCGCACTACGCAGTTCGCGTAGTGCTACGCGTAGTTCGCGTAGTGCGAAGTGCACTTCGCTTAGCTTCGCGTAGCGCTACTTCGTGGACTACGCCCAGGGTTACAATCATTCCACTTGCAATAGTTGGAAATTCAGTGTTCACTGAAGCATCAGCAATATTTTGCCGAGTTAACATCACCAAGTTCATCTTGTTCGATGTTGATAATCAGAATTTATCAAGTTGCACAGGTATAGGTGCCTGTTCCAGTTTCATATCTGGAGCCACAGCACTGAACCTTTCCTCTCTGTCTATCACTACCAAGGGGACGATTTCAATGTTGGGCGGAATTCCTTCCGCTCAACACCGACTTGGTCCTGGCACCAACCAATGCCCGGTCAGCGGTCCCGCTCACCTAATTAGGATGCGACCAAACACTGTTCGGTCGCATTCCTTCATTTCACTGTGGGAGCATGCATTACAGACATAAACCGGCCGTAATACATGCTCCCATAGGGAAATGGGAGGTGTGGTTCATCCCTGCATGCTGTGGCAGGCACCTCAAGGTGCCTGCCACAGGGTGCAAGGATAAACAGGGGGGTACCATAGGTGTCCCTTCGGCCCCCAACCAGAGGCTGCGCACCCAAGGGGACTCTCTGTGGGCCCTCAAACACACTTTCAGACATGGTTTCCATGTCAGACAGGCTGGCATGGAAACCATGCATCGTAAACTGAAGGGTGGAAAGGCCTGCCCTTGAGATTACTGGCTGGCTTCTTACTGGCTGATGTGCTCCTGGAGCCCGTTGGAAGCCAGCCGGAATGACCGGCCGGTTTACTTTCCAACCACCTAGTTCATACTTAGGCAGTCGGAAAGTAAACCAAGTGGCCCATTATGATGCGGCCCTGAAGGCTGCGACCATCGGTCATAGCCTTCACGGGCCGCATCGTAATCGGTCCCAAAATGTCTTGGGATGAGTTTTCTGTAGAAGTATGGTTTTTATACCTCAAGCTTCTTCACTCTTTCCAAATACCAGGACCCATATCCTAGGCAGTTTATGCAATCAAATTTGTGAAACACAGCAATCAGTGACTCCACAGTCTTCACATGCAGCTCCCAATCACCTTCCCAATCAGCATGTGCCATATTTTTCACTAGAGCTGTAATGTGTAAAACATTTCCCCTTGTACTTGCAAAGTACTTATTTTTCTTCGCATTCTTTAACAAACTCTACAAACTTGGTTTTCTAATATTGAACTGAGTGTATTGACATTGCCTGGCTTTGCATTATGCCTTTCGATTGAAGTGCACCCTGTGCCTTGTTCACTTCTGAGATAAGATATGTAAAACCTATTTTGTCATTCTTGTTCCAGAAAGCATTCCAATGCAATGTTTCTATAGCCTCAGATATGATGAGCATAACTTGTAATGAACGAATATAATGAGTTCCGCTCAATACTAACTGGACAGTTTTGTTTCCAAAGATTTCAGTCTCAATAAGTGCATCGGATATGCCACATCGACTGAGATAACTTCCTGAACACTGCACCCCAACGTTTGTATTGTGGAAAATGCCCATCATTGGATAAAGACCATCAAATTGTACTGGATTGCTCTTAAAATTTCAGCTACAATACTGAAAACCCCTTCATCTTAGAAAATTGGCAGGATTGACCGGTCTTCAAGCTGAGCATGCACATTTTGGAAATTATTTAGAGCTGTGTATACTGTTACGTAGTTTGTGACTGGAGATGGCATTACTGGTAAAAATCCAACCTTCTTCAGTGGGAGGATATTTTGGGAGATCAGAGAATGAATTCCAGCCCAAGGAGGAACTGGCTTTTCTTCCACCTTCTGTCCGCACCGAATAAGACATATGATATATTCAGTTAAATCAGTCTTTGCGGACTGCAGGTTCAAGGAGAAGAAGATCCATGTTCTCAGCCACTTTGAAACTTTCTGGTAGACTGGGACATGGGACGTGTTGATGGTCTGTAGTGATTTTGCACACGCTGTCAATGCAGTTAGGTTATAAGTTTGCAGATTTGTTTGTTGATGCCTACAGCTGACACAGCTTGTTTTCCAGCAGCTACTTCATTGGTTCAGTCTTGAAAAAGCACCATGGCAGAATCAAGTGTGCTGGATGTTCCAGACTAAAAAGAGCTGTCTTCAAAATCAAATGGATCAAGAGCAGCTATTGTAAATCCTTTCCTAGTAAAGTGACTTGGAAATGGTGTGCTGTCGGATTCACAAGATTTTACAGCAGGAGCTGCTAACAAGTTCCTGCTCCATACAATGTCATTATAACTTGTTGATACACCAGTCCTATTTATTGAGGTGATTGGCTCTCTACTTTTGCACTTGTCATAGATTGCGCGGGCAGTCATCATGTGTAGCAGGGTTTTCTTTTTGTGGGGATGTAATTCATAAAACATGATTTGGAAAAGACAGTACATTTGCACAGCCTAAACCTGTTGTTTAATGCTCTGGTCTTCCACTTCTTCGCTTATATCTTCAAAGCCATCATCAATGTTGTCAGATTCTGTTCAGAACTCAAGAACTTTAATTTGTAAAAAGTTTGCTTTGCTGATATTAAACAATGATGTGAAAAATGTTAAGACAACATCAGGCATTCTTGTTATCTCCCATGATTTGCGGAGGTCTGGGGCATCACAAGATTTGTTATTAAGTCCAAAATCTAAATCTTTTAGGACATTTCTTAAAATGGTTCCTGCTGATTTTACTGCATCCTGTGATCTTATTTTGGCAGCAAGAACCCCAGGAGTCAAATCAGCTGAGAACACCATAGGTGGCTAATTCTTTTTGTTAGACTGTCAAAAATGAATTCTGTCATTGTACTTTCTCACCAGAAAAATCTTGATTTCGTTATTATGCTCCAATACAGTTTCATCAGTGTTGACCATTATTTCTCTGATCTCACTGAGTGTGAACCTGTATCCAGCGCGGAAGAGTGGCTTGCAGACTTAATTTGCTTTTTCAAAGAGTGCAAACTTAACTGAAGTCTGGCAGTTATGTTGCTGCTGGGAGATCATTGTACATTCATATTTTCAAATGTATGCATGCATGCAGTTCAGGTGAGCATGCACATTATCTGCAAATACATTCACCTCGCTGTTTAGATCAACTACTGGGCTGAAAACTTCATCTAGGAAGAAACTAGCTGCAGATAAAAACATGTTTATCCTTTGAGACTACCATATTCTGTACTTTGTTCTTTTGTCAATCCCTTTGGCTCTTGTTCTGGCTAAACCACAGAGAACACATTGACAATCCTCTGCTTTCTGGTCAGAAGCTGGTGGTGGGTGAGAGGTAGCCATCGATCTTCTAAGTGGATGGGCATTGCGTTTGGTTGTCATCGAGTTCTCAGAAAACTCAGATTCTTGTTGTGATTCACTGGTTTCTGCTATTTTTTGACAATTTATTTCCAGGCTTTATTCCATTGTATACGACTTGTAGCACTTGTTGTCACAATGATAAAATATTTGATTCTCTTCACCAATCTTTTATGAACTTCGTCTTGCCGTATTTGTGCAGCATGTAGAGCTCTCTTCTGTCCAGCCGCAGTTGATTTTAGCTTTTCTTTCAGATTAGTTTGGCATATGACATATTTTTCTTTGTTGAAGGAGTCCTCCGATTTTGTAGTTAGCAACACTCTACCAGGAGGTAAAGATTTTCTGCTGCCACCTGCTTCACTCATGTTTATGAATTTGAATCAACGGAAAACCTGAAACAAATACAATAACACAATAAATTACCAATATGATTGCTAAAACACATCATTTTAGAGCTGCCATTTCGGAAAATGGCGAAAGGTTTCTCTGAGGAGTTATTTTATGCCACTATAAGACAACTTGAACCTCAATACCTATGTTTTGACATCAAAATGAAGTATATAGGTTTAGGGTTCCTGAAATATCACAACATCACTGCAACACATCCACCATTTTCAAAAACGCAGTCTAGAAAAATTCAGCCTGGATCAACAATGTCTACCCAAGCTAAATTACTAGATAAATTATTAGAAAAACACAAATCGAAAATGAAAATCTCTGGACAACAATTCTTTTACGGAGGTATATCAAGGGGCCAGGATGATCCTATCCATCTAAAATCAGACGATAATCTACTCAGCTTTAGTAGACAGTAGGAAAACTTATATTTTCACCCGGGCAGCATAAATCCTCCATGTGCTCTCACTTTGTGCTCTGAGTTCCGGGAAGCCCATATCTGTGTAGCTGTGCATGCTATAAATATTTAATGATAATACTACTACTACTTCTAATAATAATAATAAGAATAAGAATAAGAATAATCATAGTAATAAGAATAATACTGCCGGGAAGCCCATATCTGTGTAGCTGTGCATGCTATAAATATTTAATGATAATACTACTACTACAAATAATAATAATAATATTAATAATAATAATCATAGTAATAAGAATAATACTGGGTATGTAAGTGTTTTTTTGGGATGTGTGAGTGGGTGCATGAGTGGGTGTATGGGTGAGTGAGTGGCTCTGCTTAGAGGCTCTATGGATGAATGAGTAAGGGTGAGTGAATGTATAGATTAATAAGTGGGTTTGTGAGTAGCTATATGGGTGGGTGAGTGGCTGTGTGAGTCAGTAGCGGCTCCTGGTGGGAGTGCTACCGGGTGGTGACGTGGGGTGGGGGAGGAGCAGGGTGGGGGGTAGTAACACCGGAATACGGATAAATGCAGGTAAGTAGACAATTAAATCAATAAAACGAATTTCGTTGCGTGCGCTGCACCGACAAATGCGATGCAGCGCGCGCAACGAAATTCGTTTTATTGATTTAATTGTCTACTTACCTGCATTCATCCGTATTCCGGTGTCAAGGCTGTTATGTTTTTAAAAGGTCTGCACTAATGGTGCACGACAGAAAATTCATATCTGAAGGAGGTTTATCTGTAACCAAGAGTATCATAGTATTGGGAGTTAAAGAAGAGCACACACGATTACTATATTTCGTGGATACTGAAATACATGAGGGTATTTAGTAACCCAAAATAAGTGTGAAATCGCATAGCGGCGTAGACCAAAGTCAGGAATGTAATGGGTTCGTCAGATACATTACTAACAAAGGCCCTGATTACAATGTCAGTCGGAAACTAAACTGCCCGACTCCTTGTCGGATTCGGTTCTGACCGACTTGCGGTCAGCGGTTCCTCTCGACCGATTATGATGCTTCCTAACACCGTTCAGAAGGACTCCGATTGACTTTAATGGGAGCCTGTGTTCCGTCCAACAACACAGGCTCCTATGGGGAAAATGGGTGTCTGCGGAAAACCTTGCATCCTGTCGCGGGTACCCCAAGGTGCCTGCCACACTGTGGTTTTACAGGAGGGTCCCTTGGGTACACCCTCAACCCCAAACCAGAGGCCTCAGGATGAAGGGGGCCTGCTAGGGGCCCCCAAAGTCAGTTTCTGACAGCCTTTTTGTGTCAGACAGACTGAGTTGGAAAGGCTGTTGTAAATCCTACATCGTAATCGGTCGGTCGAAAATACTGTCCGTAGAGTTGCACGAATCGACTCCGAATCGATTCTCCGAATGCTGTTCGGAACCGATTCGGAATGACGGAATGGTTCCCCTTCTGACTGTGAGCATCATAATCGGTCTGACTGACCGTTTACCATGGGTTCCGACACGGTCTAGGGGAATCCGTATGTCGGACGGAGTCTTTCCAACCGACATCATAATCAGGCCCTAAGGGGCCGATTCCGGCCGGAAATCTCTTTGACCGAGCCGGACCCGGAGAGAATTCCGACCGAATCGGACCCTAGCAGTCCGACCGGATGAGTACGATGCATTCGCATGCTATCGGACTCGATTCGGTCGGACTCCCATTGAAGTCAATGGGAGCCGGTCGTACAACGCGTACGCGGGCTCCCATTGACTCAATGGGTGCGAGGCGAACAAGGGCGCCCCCTACAGTGGGTACGCGTCCATGCGCATCGCGGCGTACATGCACAGGTAGGGGGGACCCATGGGTCCCCCCTGTGTGTGACTCGCGTGCCTACGGGTACAGAGGGGTCCGACGCGGACCCCCAAATTCCGGCTCCGACAGCTCTTTCGAGCCAGACGGCGCGAGTCGGTCGGACTGCTCGCGGCGGGCATCGTACTTACCTGGCCGGGAAACGTCTCCATAGCGCGGTGCGAGTCGTGTCCGTGCGAGCCGGTCGGAGCGTGTTGAAGCCGCGTACGAGTCGGTCGGCGATTTCGCGGGAGCTTGCATCGTACTCGCTCGGCCGGACCCGCGTACGATTCGGTCGGGAAACAGGGCTCCGAATCGGATCTGGTAAATCCGAATCCGATTCGGAGCACTACCGGCCGAGATCGGAATCGGCTCCTTAGTCTCCACATAAACCTAGCCCAAAATACTAATGAATAAACATATAAAAAATATTACTTAATGTACTTAAAAACCCCAAACAACACTATAACTGCAAGGTAGAAGTACCCCTTATAACACTCCTACCCTTTGCCCTCAAAACCCTAATAACAATCCTTTAAAGAGGTCTTACCTGCTCCGACGAACAGCAACAACTTCCTATGACTCACTTCCATGAAAATAGACTACAAATGGCAAATAGACTAAAAAAATCTACTATTGTTTAATATATACTGAAAAGTTATGTTAATATTTTTTCAAAAAAGTAATTGAAACAACTGTATTAATGTTTCAAAACAATTGTAACAGTGAAAAAACTAAAGAAAAATGTAAAATATGCTATACTGTTTAAATATAATTTATATATTTTATATAATACAATTGTATTAAAATATTGTTTCTATATCAATATGAGTATGTTTTGTATAAGTACAAATATATATGATACAAATGTAAATATATACATTAAATATGAAAACTATAAATAAAAATTACAAACTGTGTTATGCACCTTTATTATTATTATTATAATAGAAAATGTAATTAATAATACTGTATATAGAAAATGCACAAACAACTCATATCTGAACAATTTCTCAGAAAACCTTGGCTACTAATTACATTACCTACTCCTACTTCATACAAAACCATGTTAATAAACGTTTTGGACACTAGAAGGGTTAGATTTACTATTCTAACTCTAATCTAAACCATTTTGAGGAAGGTGTTGCGCATTAAAGTGGTTAGATTTATGTTCTCCACTCCAATCTAAATCATTTGTGGGTAGGTGTTGGACACTAAAGGGGTTACATTTACTATACCCACTCCAATCAAAAGCATTTTGGGGAAGGTGTTTGACACTAAAGAGGTCAAATTTGCTATTCTTACTCTAATCTAATCCATTTTAGGGAAAGTGTTGGCTCCAATATAAACCATTTTGGGGTTAGGGGTTGGACACTAAAGGGGTGACTTTTACTATTCCCAATCCAATCTAAACTAGTTTGGGGAAGGTGTTGAACACTAGAGGGGTTAGATTTACTATTCCCACTCTAATCTAAACCACTTTGGGGAAGGTGTTGGAGACTAAAGGGGATACATTTACTGTTTTCACTCCAATCAAAACCATATTAGAGAAGGTGGTGAACACTAATAGGGTTATGTACCTACTACCTAGTCAAACATAGTAATTTGTCATTCTTTAATTAATAAAATAATTACTTGTAGCACATTGTTACCAAAACAAAGTCTATATATTTAACATTAAACTATAACCTTTCTATTATTTAAAATAAATTCAATAAATTATACATAATATGTATTCATATAATTTAAATAAATAGAATACAAATACATATACACATATATAAAAAGAAGAAATCATAAAATATTGTAACATTATATATAAACATTTAAAATGTTAAATATTTAAAAATTATGGGGCCCATTAGGATGGCGGGCGGAAGCACTACCGCCGTGCTGGCGGATGCAAAAACCACCAGTTACCGCCCGCATGCCGCAGCCCACACGCCCGCCAAATTACGATGTGAAAAGGCAGCCAAACACCGCCGGCAAGCCAGCGACGCCGACCGGCATCAAAGTGTGCCCGCTCACGTAGCGGCGCAGCCCAATGGAGACACACCGCCAGACGAAATCACGTACCGCCCGGCGTACAAATTACGATGCCGCAAACAAACAGCTCCCACGGCTAAGAGACACCGCACGTGAAAGTGAGGCGGAAACCCGAACGCCGAGCACAGACACCGAAGAGGCGACCCCCCGAGCATGAATCCAGCACTGCAGGCCCTCCCCATGCTATACCTGATGCACCACCTAGGAGGCAACGTACCGCGGAGACGCAGGTAGGCACACACACAACAAGGGCACGCAAACAGCGCACACAGTGCAAGGGCGGAAAAGGAGGACATGGCACCCCCCAACACCCCTGCGTGGACAAGACACATCCACCACTGCACCCACAAATGTCACACAGGGCAAATCGCAACATCTCGCAACTATCTTGGGCACACCACCTGGGACCAGGAACTAACGACCCCGTCACGGCACCGCAGCACAGCGGCGATGACGCAGCCACACATGCGCACAACTCAGCGCCCAAACATAACGCCATGTATGCGTCGCACACAAACAACACAGGGACACAACCAAGCACCACACACACCAGCCACACCCAGAACGCACATGACACGTGACAGGCCTGCCACAGTCATGTCCCCAACGCCCAATTCACGGCCAACACCCAACGTCACGCAACCGACGCCCACATGTCAGTGAAGTCACCAACATCAGGACACACCCCTGTGTGACAAACATGGCGAAGCACACAGCGGCGGCAACACCACCCAGCAGAACATGGGCCCCGTCGGGAAGAGGTACGCCAGTACCACACAGAAACACCCATACCACCCTGCACCCATGAACCAGACATACAAAACGGAACACCAAAGAGCCCGGGGACCGACAACAGGTGGACCCAAGAATGACACCCACACACAAGGCCCAACGCATAGCGGAAACACAGCCTGCCGCCCACACACGGGAGAGCAGACAGCACTGAATGACCTTCCATTCCAACTCCGAAACCACATCCCGACTAAACAAGCTGGAGAATACAGCCATTGTCCCAAAAAAAGACCAACACAGGCATGCAGAGGAAACCGACCACAGGGCAGATAGCGCATATCACCTAAGAACATACCGAACGGGAAAGAAAAAATAAAAACTCCCCATGTCGTTCCCATGCAAGTTATCTGGAAGGAGTCACACACCACTGACCTTGAACATTCAGAGAAGCACGTGGGATGAGGGCCCGTGTCCTCCGCACAAGCTAACAGAACACAAGTCCTGCCCCCCTACGACCATCACAGACCTCACAGCAACCTCGGAGCTTGCACACTGCAGACTGCACACACAGCCGGAGCCCGCCACCACATCGCCCCGCAGCAAAATGGCACCTTCAACACACCTACCCAACTACGCCGGACAGGTCAAGCTGTACAAACACAACCTGATACAGATAATGGGATGTGAACCCCTATCCCTGCTGAACGTAAGTTACCGACTGACTTACCGCATCGCATTGTTCAGCTGCGTCATACCCGTCGTCTACTGTCGGAGGTGTCCCTTCCACCATCCTGTGGAGTTGTGCCTCTCCAACCCGGCATGTCCAAGGGCGGACCTGCTACCACTATTCCACCCTCTGGACGCACACGACAGGGTCTGTTCAGCCTATGGGGGCATGGCGTATGTGGCGAACATCGGACCCACACTGCAATGGGACCACTGTGCCTCCACACGACGGATCATGGATCACAGCTACATCGAATGTCACCCAGCATGCCCCATCATGCTCCTACAAGGGACAACTTACGAACAACACCGTGACAGCCACCATCCGCTACATTGGCTGGCAAACATGTATACCACCAATGAAATGGAAGCCCTTCAGGAAGCCATCGCATACCTGTCAACCTGTCAATTCAGTAGGACCCCGACGCAATCCCCCAATTGAGCCATGATGTCCGACACTGTACCCATGCTTAGCTTCCGCACGGATCTGGCCAGTAACCACTACAACAGCCATACCAAACGACCTGCAACTGATACCACACCATCAACGACACTGCCATGACATCGGATGTGTCCGGGACATGCACTCTGTTCCCCATCACATCCAGGAACTCTGCATGTATCGGGGGAGGCAGTGGCATGGGATATGTGTATCGCACCCACATGGACAGAACTGCACGTACAATTATGCCATGACATGGATCCTGCGCCCATGGACATATGCACCGCTCAGTGGACAGGAATCGCTCGGCTGGAGTATGTGAGAGCTGCACCCCTTCTCCCCCTCCCCGGAAATCCCGTAACAGGACCTTTGCAAGGACGACAAGTGCATACAACAACAACACGACCCCAGTGACTGTGACATGTCCAGTAGCCACCACATGGCAACAACAAGTGGGACGCCGTTGCATGCACGTAAGCCCATGCCCTGATGTCAACTCACACGCACGCGTGCATGAGTAACAACAGCAGCACACCTGTCACATGGAACTGAGATGGACTGTGCCCATGATGCCAAGCGGTCTGGTAGGCTAAATGTATACCATCTGTGTCAAAGTTCGCAGCTCCGCAGCTATTTGCAAATGAACATTAGCACAGCAACGGCCAAGCAGATGTAACTCTGAAGCCCACATCCCACATGCAACAGCTAATCACATGTACCCCTACACCCTTTGCTATGTGTAATCATGCTCAGTATATCCTCCACATGCATTCCGCTGCCAGTAGTGTCCACTATACTGCATCACAGAGGACATAAGTCACAATACATGGCTTGAAGAAAGAAACTGTCTCTGCTGATTCCTTTCACAAGTACGAATGTGAGATGATGAGAGTGTGTGATGTACACGGCAGTCGTGACATGACCATGTAGTCCACTGTCATTGGATGTCAACGCAAATGAGTAGCACAACTGTGGAAGACACACATGTGTCGTGTGAAGCGGGAGTGACGCTTTGCTCAGGTGGGTGGGTGTGACGGGTAGATGCGCACATGCAAAGTTGAAACACGCTGTGTCGGGAGGGGTCCGGAACTGCACATTACCGCTTCCCTGGGCAATGTTAAAGGCCACCTGTCGGGGGGATGTGAACACGTGTGTGCACAGCAGCCGGGCACACGAACAATGCGGTATCAGGCGTACACGTCAGCCCACCCTCTGTGGACAAGCTGGATCCTGTTGTGCGCCCGCCAGGCCCTTGACAAGGCACACACAGCCCCTGTCGACCAGGTGTATCCCCAACATTGTCAACCTGCACAGGCAATCCAGGGCACGGGATGGCAGTGGAGCATGGTGGGGGAGAGGACTCAGCGCGCTCCTCCGGGTCACATCACGCAGGCAAAACATCCTCAATGTGTAGCATGGCACAAGTCATATGGAGGTATTGGGGGGACGCACACATCGCGAGCAGGAGTGACGTCACGGAAGGTGGCTCGCACCATCCCACCCATTGCCTACATCTCCACACACATCACATGCCGTTGCAACAGAGAAGCCAGCGCGTGCGCAAGCACCTCCGAGCCCGCCCCAGTGAGGCAAAAGAGTGAATGTGTGGGTCCATCAGCCCCAGATGGACGCGGCATGGGCCGCTAGGGCAGCTACAGCCTCTGTGTGTCGCAGGTGGTGTATCCGGACTGCGGAGACTGTTATGCATTGTCTATGTTGCCTGGGTCTCAAGTCGGGGCACCACGCAGGTGGACGGCGTCCCGCCACACATCATACCGTGAGACAGACCACTCGTTCAACTGGACCCACACATACACTCCTTGGCCTCTCCGGGGCGAGCTTGGGGCTGCATCTGCATGCGCTAGCCCCACAGGTGCAAATGCATATTGGGGGGAGCGAGGGGAGGCCATGAGGACAGGGACAAAGATGACTGTATTACTGTCAGTGAGTTCAAGGAATGACCCTGATGTGGACAGGAAAAGACGTGCCCCGTGTGTATTGCAACTAGTCGCTAATCCGATCACCCTCCCATGTCCTGCATGTAAGCCCGCACCTAGCCCCGCCCACCCGCCACATCGAAATTAGCACCAGCACAACATCATTCACATTCGAAGCACTGACTGGGGGTGACAACCATTGGACAAACTTGTGGAGGCCACCCACGCGTACATGTGGGCCCTCCATGATCCATGTCACCTGCGGCAAAGTGATGACATGCGCAATGACGGAAGTGAGGAGAGCTGTCCGCACCACGCACAGATGGTGCATCAGCTCCACAGACCCAGCAGCGAGTGCAGCAGGGGTCACATGTGCAGGGGCAGCTGTGCCTGGTGTGAAGGCACATTCATATAGACAGCACATCGACCAATGTGTAGTCTGCCCACATCTACAGTCCATTATCATGCAGACATAGAAAATGAACATAGGGCAACACATCTGTGTGGGTGCACCCACTGTGACCAACACTGCGCAATCATCGACGTACTCGCCCTGTGCATGGCCCACCACGCAACGGAGGTCACATTCAGTGCCACCATCCCACACACACATCCCTATCACGAGACATGGTGTGTCCAATAGTCAGTACTGAGTTAGCGCCCATCTGGAGGGTCCTGAACAGGAGACACATGCAACCCACTAGGCAGTCGGTGCTGTCACCTACTGGCATTGTGCAGTCAATGTGCAGGCCAGGCCTGCTGGGACTGAGAGGGGCAGCATGGCCCAGCCTGACATTCACACGAGCAACAAGTGCACTGAGACCTGCATTGGCAATTGCAGACGTTGGCCTGCTCCCAGCTGGCCCGGGACGCCTACCTCCATAGTGGAACACGCAGGGTGCAACCGCGAGGGTCATCGGAGTTGGCCGTAATGGCCTGGCCCATGTTGGTGACAGTCCGCTGATGCCATGTGCACCACACAGTATGATGTGCGCACTGCATCTGCAGGTGTGGCCATGATGTGCGTGTGGGTGCAGGTGCACAATGGACGGGGCCACAACATGCCGTGTGCATAGGCAGGGACGGCCAGTGGCCGGCCCCCACATGTCTGTTAGCATGTCATCATCTGCACATTGGCATGGGTGCATGGTATACGCATATGCACACGCATGCCATCTCTCACTATGTACATCTGCCACTTGGCACGTGCAAGGTTACGTGTCACATGTGATGTGTATTTGCAAGCACACAGCCGTGTTGGCATGGGGCTGTCAATGTGTACACCTGTCAATGCTTCTGGAGGTGTGATCCGTACAGTGCTGCACATATGGTGCAGTGGTGACACCAATGACTGTCTCATATCCCCTCGTGCCACAGGTCCCACTTGTCTTGGCCGCTCAGCCTGTGCCCACATCGTCGTTGGTGTGTGCCATACTCATCCAGCCTCGGAAGCAGTGTGATGCACAGCAGCCAGTCATGTTGCCGTGGTGTTGCCGCTTGCCGAATATGCAGTCAGTCCCCATCAGCACACCTCACAGGTCATTGAGGCCTGGATCCCCATGTGCATGCACATAGCAATGGTTTGTGTCACTGCCCATTGCTATTGGTGGGAGACCTGTGTAAGTGTATTGTGGCTGTGCTGTCCCTGCATGACAGCTGTTCTGTGACTCATGTTCTTGCTCTGTCATATCAGTTATGTGTATGTGAAAATGCCATGTGGCGTGTTGCTTTGACATGTGTCCACTTCCATCTTTCCTAGGCGGAGACCAAACATTTACCGCCCTTACCAATTGTTGGCGGACATGGAGGATTCTGAGGTCATCCGGAAATTTCGTCTGGACCGACCAACCCTGCATCGACTATGTGCCATGTTGGAACCCCACCTCCGTCCTCGCAGGGTGTATCCGACAGCATTCACCCCCACGGCTAAGGTGATGGCTGCACTGCATTTTTTCGCCACTGGGTCATTCCAGCACACAGTGGGCAGTGGAGGTGGGATGTCCCAGCCCATGTTCAGCATGGTGCTGAGGGATGTACTGGCAGCCATGATGCTGTACAGGAACAGGTACATCCGATTCCCCAGGGCACGTGAGTTGGCGGCAGTGAAGGGTGCATTCTATGCCTTTGGACGGATCCCACACGTCGTTGGTGCCATAGATTGCACCCATGTTGGCCTTGTCCCACCACAGGCCACTGAGCAGCTCTTCCGCAACCGGAAGCACACGCACTCCCTGAATGTGCAAGTGGTGTGCCTTGCGGACATGGTCATTTCCACGTGTGTGCAAAGTTCCCAGGCTCGGCCCATGACGCGCACATCATGCGCAACAGCATATTACCACGACTGATGACCAATCTGCAACAGGACCGTGGCTGGATTGTCGGTGAGTATGTGGAGTTGTGTAGCGTGCTGGCTTAAGGATGCTGTCTACTGTCCTGTTTGAATTGCAACGGTTCTCTGTGTCCCTCACGCCCAGGTGACTCGGCTTACCCGAATGGGCCCTGGCTGCTCAGTCCATTACGAAATCCTCGGACCCCAGCAGATGACCGCTACAATGAGGCACATGGGAGGACCAGACGTGTGGTCGAGCGTACCTTTGGCCTCCTCAAGTCCAGGTTCAGATGCCTGGACCGCACCGGGGGTGCGCTGGCGTACTCCCCACAGAAGGTGTGCCAGATATTGGTGGCTTGCTGCATGCTGCACAATCTGGCTATTCGAAAGCAGATCCCCCTAATTGTGGATGACGGAGATCAACCAGGGCCCCAGCCTGCAGACCAGGACAGCTCGAGTGAGGAAGACAGCGGAGAGGAGGAAGCTGTGAATGTCCGTCAGCAGCTCATCGCCCGCTACTTCACTTGACGGTGAGTGTCCATGTACGACGGCTGATGTGGCTGTAGTTGTGCAGGTGTCTGTGTGCTGTGTCACGGAGGCCTTTTGTTCACTGTGTGCTGTGTGTCAATGGTCCATGTCCAGGTTTGTATGCCACTGACGGTGGCTGTGGCATTGTGCCCTATTGCTCTGTGCGATGTGTGTACATTGCTTGTAGTTGTTGACATGTACTGTGTGATGGGTGTGTGACACACTCATTGAATGTGCTCCTGTTCTGTCTTCCCCCTAGGTCCCTACAGCCCCTCCTGTCCCATCCCCATGCCACACATCCGATGCTTTTCTGCTCAAGGTGGCGGTTGATCATCGTTCAATAAACACAGTGCACAGACAGCAGTTTGTGTAAAAGGTGCATTTATTTTCAACTGTGACATGTCATTGTGTGCAAGGTGATGACATGAGTGTTGCGTGCAGTGACAATGAGCTGTCGGCCATGGCTGCATGATGCTCAGGGTGTACCCACTAGTTCTATGTCCCTAGTCCAACAGACACATGCCATTCTGATGGCTGTGTGGGGTGGGATCGTAGTCCAAGTCAATGCAGTGGGTGGTCAAGGATGGATGGCTGCCTCACTTGCGTCTGGAGCGTGCGAAGTCCTCCCGGGACATCTGTTTCCACTTCGGACGGCCCCTTCCACGTTTGGGAGGGGGTGTGGTGGCGACCTGCTGGTGGTGGGTGAGGTGTGCTCACTGGCTGTGGACGCAGGGGAACTGGACACTGCTGCCCGACCCTGCGCCCTAGCAGGTGGTGGCGGAGGTGGTGTTGCTGGCCTTGCCTGTGACCTCACCGCCACCACCAGCTGGCCCATGAGGTCCACGAGTTGGTCCATACGGGACACGAATTGGCCCATATGGGCGTCCATGGACCTCAACACCCCCAGGACCTCCCGCGTGTCGGAAGCAGACCTGGCCCATTGTCCTTGGGCCTCTTCATAGGCCCCAAGGACTCTGGCCATTTGAGGCAGGGCATGGCTCCCAGGGGAGGCTGGCGTTGGCCTGACCCTGCTGCTCCCACCAGTACTGCTGCCACCGGCCTGCCCACTAGCCACATTGCTCACCACGGTCCTCGCTCTGGCTCCCAGGGTGGACCCAGTCGGCCGGACCACCACTTGCGCTGGGGCTGGGGCTGGGGCCAGTGATGACGTGGTGGTGGTCGCGGCGGTGGTGGTTGTTGCGGCGATGGTGGTGGTTGCGGCAGTGGGAGTGGCCGCAACGACCGTGGGAGTGGCCGCCACAACAGTGGTAGTGGCCGCAACGACAGTGGCAGCAGGGGGCTGTGAGTGGTCATCAGCCCTGGATGATGGGTTGGTGGGTAGGAGGGTGCCTGGGGTGCGGTTGGGCCCTGCCACACCAGATGGGCCTGCTGGGTGGTCCGTGTCCGAAGAGGAGGACAGATCCTCCACATCCGTGAGTCCTTGTTGGGGGCTTGCAGGCTGGCTGTGCTGGCTGCTGTCTCCATCTCCAGCATCCAGCAGTTCGTCACCTGTGGGGGAATGAGATATGTTATTGTGTTGCACCTGACAAAGTATGTATAGGTTGTCTGACATCCACAGTTCGTGCACAGTCGTGCACAGGTTTCCCGGAGCCGTGTGTGTGGCTGTGCTATTTGTTGTTGTGTGGGCATGCCAATGGGACTGTGTGATGTGGACATGTAGCATGGGACGGATTGGCAATGCCGATGGGTGTGTTGCTGTGCTCCTACTTTTTGTGGCTCTGGTGTATGCGGACTCTAGACCCATCGTGGAGGTTGGTTTGTACTATGCTCTTGGGGTACAAATGGAACGCTTAGAAACGCAGATGGCAAAATGGGGGTCAGCCCCCTGAAACGCATTTGAGATGAACTATGCTTTTGGGGTACATACTGTGAGCCATGGGTGCAGAACGTGACATGTGTTGTGGCAACATGACAGTGCATGGTCTGAGGTGTGTGTATGTCTGACATACCCTGCATATTTGCTGTCTGTTGTGATTTCTGGCCATGTAATTGGACGCATTGTTATGAGTGAGTGATGGTTGTGTGCCACACAACGTATTGCAGATGGTCCAATTCCTTGGTGTGCCTGCTGCCCTGTGCCATGTGCATCAATGCAGTGCTCGGGGGGGTGTGGCCCATGTTATGTGTGTTGTTGCTCACAGTGTGACGTGCGCTTCATTCACTTCTGGGACATGATTTGTCATGGGCATGTTTCTTTGCGTGACTACTGTATGTGGACCAGCTGTTCGGATGACATACCTTTCATGTGACTGGGGCTGACGGATGAGATGGATGGTATGTTGTATGTGCATTGTGTGTCTGTGTGTTTGATGGGTCCAGTGGTGTTCGTGTGCATTTATGTTGTTCCACGCTGTTGCGTCTAGTGTGGTATGTCTTACATGGGCGTAGTTGTGGGATGTGTGGTTGACAGGCAGTAGGGGCTACATGGACAGGACTTCGATGGTGTTGCTGTGTCTGTGATGGGTCATGTGGGGTGTGACTCTGTGGTTCATGTCCGTGTGCACATTGTTCACATGGTTGTGACAGGGAGCAGTGCTGCGTGTTCCTCTGCTACTTGACATGTCCCATGTGTTAGTCGTAATTCAGTCCTCATGCCTCCAGTCACCCCGCCCTGTCCAGTTTCCCACCTACAGGTTGTTTTTGAGCGTGCACTGGACTGGATGCCACATGGTTATGGGCGGGGGGGTGCTCCATGTTGCAGGTCTGTGGGGGTGGGGGCGGTGTTATGGGTCGTGGTGATGGCTGGACACCCACTGACACCGTTTGTCCTGGGGCGGGATGTCTACCTGTCGGCTGCCGGTGTGCACTGCAGTGGCTGCTACGTGGGTGTGGGCTGTGCTCCTCCTTGCTGTGCTGTGGGACTAGGGGCCTGGTGTGTGTTGTACTTCAGCTGTCCCCCCTCCCACCCACTGCACTTTGTGTTGCTGCTACTTACCTGTTACTTGTCGGTTAGTGCAGCTACGGCTGCCACTTGGGTGTGGGGGGTGCTCCGCCTTGCTGTGCTGTAGGACTAGGGGCCTGGTGGGTGTTGTACTTCAGCTGTACCCCCTCCCACCCACTGCCTTTGTGTTGCGGCTACTTACCTGTTACTTGTCGGTTGGTGCAGCTACGGCTGCCACATGGGTGTGGGGGTGCTCGTTGTGGCGCTTCTGGAGTACTAGGGGACCTGTTGGTAGTTACGTGGCTGGCTGGGTGTACACATGCCCCCATGGTTTTGTTAGTTGATATGTTTGGGCTGTGTGTGTGGTGGTGCCTGTTGCATGTGTGAGTGATGTGTTGTGTATTGTGTACTGGACATGGGGGTGTTTGTCCCTCGGAGCTATGGCATGGTGGTAGTGCATGTGAGTACATAGCGGTGTGCTGGTATACATTTGTTTGTACTTACCAGCCTCCACTCCCCTGGTAATCCGGTGAGGATCTCCGGATGGATGATGACTCGCACCTTCTCCTCCCACGCTTTGAAGGTCTTGTAAAGCGCGGGATTCCCTCCACCAGTCGTGGCAGCCAGCTCTCGATTTTTGCTCTCCTTCTTCTTGACCAGGCTTTTGATGTCGTTCCACCGTTTGTTTATCTCTCCTCTGTTTCTGGGTACGGTCCCGACTGCATTGACCTGGTCTACAATTCTGTTCCACATTCTGTTTCTGGTGGCTAGTGGTGTGTGCTGGACCTGGTTGCCATAGATTTGTGTGTGCACCTTGACGATCTCGTCGACCATGACCGTCAGCTCAGTGGAAGTGAACTTGGGCATTCTGTGTTATGCCATGGTGTTTGTGGTGCTGGTGCGGTGTGTGATGTGTGATGTGCAGGGGGTTTGTGGTGCCGGTGTTTGTTGGTGGTGGTGGTGGTGGGTGTGATGTGTGCGTATCTGTGGTGTGCTGTTGTCCTTGCTGTGTCACTGTGTCCTCTCCTCTCCTCTCTGCTTTGCAATGTTGCAAGGGGTTGTGGTCTGTGGAGGGGCTGCTTTTGTACTTACCTATGTGGGTGTGTCCTGATGGTCTGTTGTTTTCAGGTGTGTTGTGGCTGGTGTTCTGGGCTTTGTAGTTTATTTGTTTGTCCAGGGGTGGTGTGTTTTCGGGATGTGTACTGTGTCTGTGTATTTGTGCGTGGGTTGCTGTGTGGACTTGTTTGCCTTGTTGTGTGTGTTTGTTTGAGTCCGCGGATGTTTCTGTGCAGGGACGTGGCCGCCATGGCTTCTGCCGTGTCCATTTTCTTCAGTGTTGTTTACGCTGGCGGGCGGTGTATTTGTTGTTTTTCCGCGCTCAAGTCGGTGCGATCGTAATTTCACGTGCAGTGTCTCGGCCGTGAGGGCGGGCGGTTTTGTGTTGTCGTGCGTCTTTCCGTCCGTGGCGGGCGGTTTGACTCCGACTCGGACAAGGGCGGGCGGTATTTTGTGTGTTTTTTCCGCCGCTGGCGGTTTTCGGTTCGAGGCATCATGATTGCTGGGTCGGTATTCAGACGGTGTAGGCGGGCGGATTTTTGCCGCTTTCATGGGTGGCGGATTTTTTTACGCACGGTATCGTAATGGGCCTTTATATTCAGTAAATAAAAGAAAAAATATATTAATTATATTCCAAATGAACTATTTTAAAACAAATAAATACATATTAAACGGTTGTTTATTTGTAAATTAAAATACATATGAAACATAAATACAAATATTGATTTTTATAAATAAATTCCATTTCATACATATTTATTAAAATGTCCTAAATATTAACATGTAGTATATTATTTATACATTTACTATAATATTAACATATAAAATATATCCATTGTTTTATGCACAACATGTTAATGATAATACTACAATAATCCACATTTCTAAAGGACACACATAATGTACTTACTTTTTTTTAAATAATTTTTTTTCTATTTCATCTGTTAAAATAATGAGATTGAAATCATTTACATACATTTATTCATAATAAACAATAATTAAAAAAATCAACATTTAATTATCTCCAAATATTTTTTCAATTAACTATAAAGAATTATAACATTTATAATAAAACACACACATTTACATTTTTTTTAAGAAATTGAGCAACTGGTCGGAAAATTTTGAATTTATGATATATTGTTTAAATTATTTACTTGTATTAATAAATAAAACATAATTTATACAATTTAAAATGCAAAAATTGCATATTTATAAAGATGTAACATTATATCAAATTATTATTTTTACATTTTAAAAATCTCTTGACCCTTAGCCCCTAAAATCCCTATATCCTGCACCCATAACATAATAACATGAACATTAATTAAACACATTACTAAAAAGAAAAAATTATATTTCAAATTTTACACAAATATTTTATATTATTTACAAAGCGCACTAACCAAAAAATTAACAACTAAAATAAAACACATTACAATAAAATACATATAAAATAACACAAAAAATGAAATTCTACACAATGATATTTCCTCTAACAATTCCTTTTACAAAGATATTTAAAACAGTACGTAAAATGACATTCTAAACTTCAATATTCCTGTTGATTATATTTTTGACTTCCCAATATTCTTGACACGATATTTTTGTATCACAATATTTTTTATTAGATATTTTGTCTGAACACCCTATGCTGTATGTGACTATGATGTTATCTGTGATGTCATTAGTGATGTCATCAATGAAGTAATTTGAGATGATAATTTTTAACATACCATGAGATGTAATAAGTGAGTTCATAAGCAGTGCATGGCAGGGGCTCAAGTTATAGTTAGCTCAGTAAACTAAAACTGGTTAATTTCAGTAATATAACCATAACATCACTGTTAGACCTGGTGGGTGTGGTTTTGCCTCGTACAATTTGCCTTTATCTTTCCTGTTTTCTGAATTCATTTTTGTTGGCATTAGGACTCTGTGCACTTTACCACTGTTAACCAGTGCTAAAGTGCATGTTTTCTCTGCTTTAAACATGGTAACATTGGCTTATCTACAACTGGTCTACACCTGACTGGCACATTAAATTTTTTTTATAAGTCCCTAGTATATACACATATGCTACTACATGGTACCCAGGGTCTGTAAGTTAAATGTTACTAGTGGGCCTGCAGCACTCATTGTGCCACCCACTAAAGTAGCATTTTAGACCTTGTGTCAGCCTGACACTGAAGCCTGTAGTGCAGTTCTAAACTGCCACTTAGACCTAGCAAATTAAAGCTTTTTCCAGGCCTAAATCTTCCTTCTAAATATATATAAAAATCACCCCTAAGGAAGGCCCTAAAGGTCAAAGGGCAGAGTGCATTGTACATAAAAAGTAGGCCATGTAGTTTTTAAGTTTTACATGTCCTGGTAGTGAAAAACTCCTACATGTGTTTTTCACTACTAAGGCCTATATCTTCCACTTGCTATAAATTGGCCTACTGCAGGAAATTAAATTACTGGTTGAGGGGGTTGAAGCCCTACTTGAGCAGCAACAACAATCCTTGTCAGGGTGAAGTCACAAGCAAACCCCGAATTAACTCGTGGTGCTCAACCCTCTGGTAGTTTTGCACAGACCAGTCGGCTTAACTTAGAAGAAATGTGTAAAGAGTGCTTCAAATAGTAATACAGTGCAAACATAACAGTAGGAGAATTCCCCACCAGATTAGAAGAATAGAGTAGATTTTGATTAATAAAACAAAACCAGAACGACAGAAATCCAATCAGTAGAACCCGAGATAAGCAATTTTAAATATTTCAGTGAATATAGTGCCAAAAAGCACAAAGCTACAACTGTTAATCTGGTCCTGCCGTACCGGGACAAAGACACAGTTTCATGTCGACCATGATGGAGCATGGCCCGGCTACAGCGACCTAGTTAGGTGCACTATACAATAGTATCTTAAATCCTGGTTGTGCAAGATTGTGAGGTCCAGCATTGAGGATGTGTTGCGCAGCCGAAGCAATGTGTGGTGCAAAGTCCATGCAATGGGAAAATCCATGTTGAAGAGGTAATGCGTCAGTTCTGCTGGAAGTTGCGCCAAGAACCAGATAAGATGCAGAGCACATTCAGTACCACTTCCAAGGGTCCAAGACTGGGGTGGCACCATGTGGCAGTGTAGGACTCATAGTTGCAGAGTCCAGGTTGTTACAAGAGGCTAGTATTTGGAGTCACTCTGGTGGCCCCGGGTGTAGGTTGCAGGTCCTGCCCTTCTCACCCAGGCAAGAGGGCAGCAGGTCAGCACAGAAGGGCAGCAGTCAAGCAGAGTGGCAGTCTGTAGTATTGGGTACGTATTATGTTGTGTTGCTATAACTATAACTATTGTATTTGTATGCGATTCACCATTCTGGAATGGAGTGATTACCAACTAGCTGCAGGAATGTCAGTTGCAGCTGGTGTGCCTGCCAATTGATCCGTCTCAGGTTGTGGGCAGTTTATATTTAAGGAATAAATATTTGTTGGACAAAATGCTGTGCCACCTTCATAACATATTGGCAATGAGGAGATAATGCTGCAGCCCTGTCCACCGACTAAATCTGAGGGCAATTTAATCTTTTATGGCCGTTAGCAGTGTAACTGCATTTACCACAGCTGTCAAGGCTTTCATGGATCTGGAGCTGTATGCCAGGACTTGGAGTTGTGTGTCATAAGGATTGTACTGCGAACTGCACAATGCGGTAGGTCTTCACGAGTGTACGAGAAGTGAAGACAGAGGTCCACTTGCTCTCTGCTAGTGCATGCAGTGGCTAACGTGTTGAAGAACTCTATTGGTATTCCTTGATTATGTTCGTATTGAGCATCCCACGCACCAACAGGTAATTATAGATGTGGGAAAATGGCCCTCTCTGAAGGGTCTACCTAAACTTTTTAGCTTGTTCCTTCTATTTTTCTGGCCTCTTTTTTGTTGTCTTTAGGACTCTGAGCACTTTACTGCTCCTGACCAGTACTAAAGTACATGTGCTTCTCCCCTAAATGTTTGATTGACCTACCCACAATTGGTATATTTAATTTATCTGTAGGTCCCTAGTAGTGTGCACTTCCTGTCCCCACGACCTGTAAATTAAATGCTACTAGTGGGTCTGCACCACTGATTGTGCCACCCACCCAAGTAGCCCTTTAAAAAGGTTACACTGCCATGTCAACTTGGAATTTAAAACCCCTAGTCAAGCCTTAAATTCCCCTTTTATTACATATAAGTCCCCCCTAAGGTAGGCCCCAGGTTGCCCATAGGGCAGGCTGCTGTGTAACTAAAAGGTAGGACATGTACATTTAGGTTTTGCATGTCCTGGTAGTGAAAAACATCTACATTCATTTTTCACTACTATGAGGCCTAACCCTCTCATAGGTTAATATTGGAAATTTCTTATTACACTTTTAAGCTGGAATTCCTGGGGAGAAAGAGTAGCTCTATGATGTATGATGTCATTACAATGGTGATGATAAATCCTGTTTGCTGGCAAAATTGGATTTAACATTACTATTTTAGAAATGCCAATTCGGAATGCTGATCACTGCAAACATTCACCCCCAGTCACAAAGATCTGGGTTTAATCCATTGTTCTTTTGCTCACCATGACACCCCAGTTTGGACCCAGCCATATGCAAATCAGTCTTGACCCTGCTCCTCATGGGAACAGTCCAGCGCGAACTGCCAAGCCAGGTCCTCCCTGGACCAGAAACAAGTATCCTGGGACCGGTTTCGGGCATCACCCCTCATCAGCCCGGCTAGTTTGAATCCAGTGGCACAGTAAGCAAGGGACCCATGTCTGGGCATACCCTTCCCACTTAGGGCAACAAAAGCAAAAGGAACAATTGATGGATGGAATGCTGAACAATGCACACATTCAACCCAAGTCACAAAGATCTGCGTTTAATCCATCGTTCTTTTGCTTACCATGGCACCCCAGTTTGGACCAAGCCATGTGCAAATCAGTCTTCATGTGAACAGTCCAACCTGAACTGTCTAGCCAGGTCCTCCCTGGACCATAAACAAGCATCCTGAGACCCATTTCGGGGCACCATCACTCATAGGCTAGGAGCAGGGTCAAGACTGACTTGCTATGGCTGGGTCCAAACTGGGAGGGTGTGGTGAGCAAAAGAATGTTGGATTAAACCCAGATCTTTGTGAATGGGGGTGAATGTTTGCATTGTTCAGCATTGTGTCCATCATTTGCTCTTTTTAATTTTATAAAGATGCCATTTCTCTGCTCTTAAAGTTCTGTGTGCCTGCAGCATGTCTCATCCTGGGTGGGGACAGCCACACACAAAGGAAGGGTAGGTGTGACTGAGTCCTCATCTGCATCCTGATGGCTCATTCTGGGCAGGAAAGGAGGGAGGAGCTAACATTCACACCTGAATGGACAGTGTCCTGTCCCCACACAAAGGGTTGATTCGCCCCCTGTAGTGAATCTGGAGCTAGGGCTAGGAAGGGAGGACCTCTTTGCACTTCAAAGCCCCTCTTCGAAGTCACCTCCACTTCAAAGGCACAACGGGGTATAAGGACTGGCGGGCATATTTATGAAATAGTGGTGCAGTGCAGGACAGCACAGGAGTCACCTTGTTGCATTGCACTGAGTCACTGGGAAGGGGCAGGAGTGCACCATATTTAAGGCATACGGCGCATTCCGACTTTTCCCCCTTCGCTGGAGCACAGTGAGCTGCCTAGCACCAAGGCAGGCACCCATGCATCATGGTGCAAAGGTGCCTGGTTTGCATGCAGGATTGTTAATGTGTGGGGAAGAGACACCTTCCTACACACAAACAATCATAGGAGGCATTGCCCTCTTTCAATATGGGCTCCAGAATGTAGCAAACATAGAAAGAGGAAGTGACGAGGAGAGATAAAGATATTTCTCATCATTACGCCTCACCTCTGAAGGCGTATCTTTTTGGCACATTCCCAGGTTTACAAGGTTTTGTAAATATAGAAATGCGTCTAAAACCATGGGAGTTGTGTGGGCAGAGTAACACTATGCAGCGATTTGTGCTGCGTTGCGTTACTCCAGATTTTTTGGAGACACACAAAGTGGTTTGCATGGCTTCAAAAATCTGACTTAAGGTTTGCTATGCTAATGTATGAACTTAAGGCAACATTGATATAAACAATACAAAAATTGAAACAAACATTATACTAAACAAAAAGAGAACCAACCGTATCTGTATTATTATACAAAAATAATTTTATTGATATGTAATAGCAAAGAATAATATTATATTAAAATAGCACCCCATTTATACCCATTCATTCCTCTTCATTCATACAACATGTAACTAACAATCAGTTTAAAAAAAAAAAAAACATTTTTAATCATTTTCAATTAGATGTTAAATGACAATTGGTTTCTAAAGATCTTGGGAAACAATGTGGCAGGATTTAAGTAATCTGTTGTTTTAAGGTTTGCTATGCTCCTGCACTGCACTGCATTGCATGGTGCAAGAGTGACTCAAACCGGTTGGCCCCACCAAATCAGACACTTCTGGACCTGTAAAGAGACTGCCAGGAAGAAGGACTGCTGTGCTGCTACAAGGACTGCCACTCCGCTGGACTGCTGCTCTGGAAGAACTGCTTTTCTGTTGTGTTGTGCTGTCCTGCTGCCTGCTACTCTCTGCCCCTTCTGAGTTAGGACTGGACTATTGCTTGAACACAGAGTGATCTCCAAGGGCATTCTGGCTTGCCTCCTGTTTTGAGACTCAGGGATATCAAAGTCTCACCTTCTGTCCCTGGTCCATTAGAAGAGGATCCAGGTGCTTGCTCCAGTGGAACCGATGCATCCTCTGCTTCGTGAAGCAGAATCAACGCATCACTGCTGTTGTGGGAACAGAACCGGTGCATCGCACTCGGAACCAGATCATAGCCTCCAGAACCAATGCATCAGAACCGCCGCATCTCCAACACTACAGTGTGAGAAGATCGACGCATCCCCCAACTGCATGGAGAAACCCAGCACTTTGGCTTCGGAACTAACACATCTTGGCTTCGGTGCTTTCTCTTCGGAACCAGTGCATTGCCATTGCTGCATGGAGAAAATCGAGGCATCACCTTAACTGCAGGGATTGATGCCGACACATTACTTGGCTGGCGCGCATCTCACTGTTGTGACCAGAGTCAAGGTACCTGATTCAGCGGGCCTTACATGGCTCCTGTATCTTGCCTGTGCTTCATCGTGGACGGCCTGAACTCTTGACTTTGCTCGGGTTCAGCGCGACCAGATAACCCCCATAGGCCACTATTGCTTATAAGCACTGTTTTTACATATAGGGCCTAATTACGATGTCAGGACACTGTCTCTGTCCCGCCTAATTAGGATGCGACCGAAAACTGTTTGGGCGCATTCCTACATTTCCCTATGGGAGCATGCATTATGGCTGTAAACCGGCCATAATACATGCTCCCATAGGGAAATGGTAGGTGCAGTTCATCCCTGCACCCCGTGGCAGGCACCTCTAGGTGCCTGCCATGGGGGCAGGGATCAACAGGGGGGCACCATAGGTGCCCCCTCGGCTTCCAACCGGAGGCTGCACACACAAGGGACCCTGCTGGGGGCCCCAAACATGCTTTCTGACATGGTTTACATGTCGGACAGGCCGGCATGGAAACCATGCTGGAAACCATGCATCCTATTCCCAAGGCCGGAAAGGCCCGCCCTTTGGCATTACACGCAGGTTCTGACTGGCGGAGCCCGTCGTAAGCCAGCCAGAATGACTGGCCAGTTTAGTTTCCGACCGCAAGCATTGTAATGCGGCGGTCGGAAAGTAAACCGAGGGGCCGATTACGATGCAGCCCAGAAGGTTCTGATCATCGATTGGAGCCTTTTCAGGCCGCATCATAATTGGCCCCTTAATTAACCCTGGGCGGAGTTCGCGGAGCCACGAAGTGGAAAAAAAACTCTGCCGCGCTACGCGGAGCTCCGCAAGTGGTGGAGTGTGATAGAAAAATGCAGTGATTTGCGGTGCCGGATGCTTGTCCGCACTGTGCAATCATCGCGAATGGCACCATGCACAGTGCAAGCGGGTGCTGCTTTCCTTTCTGCCGCTCGAGTAGAATTTTACTCGAGCTGCAGCTTTCTCAACGCGAATGAACAGTTTCTCAACTCGAGCAGTTGCGAGCATACGTGACCACTCGCAATGAGAAATCTGACCCCCGTGTTGAGAAATCATGCCGAGAGGTTGATTTTCCACGCTCGCCAACTTGATGTTGACGATCGCGAATGAGGAAAAATCTCGCTGGGAAGTGGATTTTCCTCGCTCGCGCTCGCCAACATGACGTTGCCGAAAGCGAGCAAGGAAAAAAACTCCGCTCCGCAACGCAAAGCAGAGTTTTTTGGAACTCCGCGTTCTCCGCGTAACGCAGAGTGCGGAAAACTCCACAAACTCCGCGAGTGGAGCGTAGTTCACGCCCAGGGTTACCCTTAATCTTTTAAAATCCATATCCCGACTACTACTTTTAGGATTTTTGTCATTCTGGTCTTGTTTTAATTATAAGCTCATAATCTATTTTTCTAAACTGGTGTAGAGTGTTTTTGTGGGGTTTTCTCTGTGTTACTGATTAAAGTGTTGCACAAATACTTTACACATTAAGCCTGCCTGCTCTGCGCCAAGCTAGAGAGTGAGCACAGGTTAATTTAAAGTGTGTTTCTGACTTACCCTGACTAGGATTGTGGTTCCTGCTTGGACAGGGTGTATTCTTCTGCCAACCAGAAACCACATTTTTAACAGTAGAGCAGCATTATTAATGGATGTGATTATGTTGCCTTGTTTGTGTATGTCTGTACGCAAGGATTGTCAAGCGGACCAAAGTGTTATTGTTCAGGGTAACCAATCATTTCCTAGTGACAACATTACGATGTAGATGTAGCAACATTGAGGTAATTTTTTGGAAAACATAGCAATGGATGGAGCAACTTGAAGGTCATTTTTTACAATTTCATTGTGAGTTGGTTTTTGTTTAAGTTGTTTCCACAGTGACAGTTACACCGCAACATAGACGTATTAATTGTGGATTTCAAAAGTATGGAACTACATATTCAGGTATTTTCAGTAGCGGCCCGTCGAGGGAGTTCCGTGGGGCGGTGAGGCGGGGTGGGGGGGGGGGTAGTAAACGAATTTCGTTGCGCGCGCTGCATTGCAAAATGCGTTGCAGCGCGCGCAACGAAATTCGTTTTATTTATTTAACTGTTTACTTACCTCCGTTCTTCCATATTCCGGTGTTTACTACCCCCCACCCTGCCCCGCCCCCGCCCCGCCTCACCACCCCACGGAACTCCCTCCACGGGCCGCTACTGGGTATTTTACATTTCATAAAATTGCATAACTCAGTCAATATTTGAGAGAGCAGCGTCAGTTGGTATGGCCTCAATACTTCAATTTGTTCAGCACCCTCCTTTCTTACAACAACCTGGAAAACCTCAAATTAACTGGAAACAGTGGTTGTGTATGTTTGAAAATTACTTGGTAGCCACTGATATGTACCTGCGCGCAAGTTAGCATTTTTGTTTGGGAGCCTAGGCCAGGCAGCGCAAGATGTTTATGACAACTTACCAGAAACATCAGCGCCATTAAGCAGTGAGTGAGACAATAATTGGAATGTGTGCACAGAGGCAATTGAGAGATTACGTACACATTATTTGGAGGAGCCTAGAATTATGCTGCAATGGCATAATTTCTTCAAGTGTTAACAATCCATGGAGGAAAATATTCAAGATTAAGGGAATCATTACGATGTTGTAGCCGACTGGAACTGCCTGACCATAGGTCAGCAGTTCCGACCACACAATTTGGATGCGACCGCCCTATGGGTGGTTGGAAACATCCATTTTACAATGGCAGCTTGTGCGGTGGGTGGAAAAGGCCCGTAGCAGAAGCTGCCATTGTAAAAAGGATGTTTTTAAGCATCCCTGCACCATGTGGCAGGCACCACATGGTGCAGGGATGTTTAGGGGGCACCAATGGTGCTTCCCGGGCCTCATAGCAGAAGCCGTGGAGGGACGAGGACCCCAAAAGTCACTTTGCGACAGCCTTTCCATGTCGAAAAGGCTGACATGGGAGGGCTGTCAGAAAGTGACATCATAATCATGACGGCGGACCCGAGGCTGGCTCCACTGTCATTATGGGATTATGTGTGTTTCCGATGCTCCAACGGGCTCAAGGAGCACGGTGGGCGGTCCCTCTGCCTGATGCCTCCACCCACCACATTGTAATGCGGCGGGCGCACCGCAATGGCAGATGTTGAGTGGTCCGCAACCGAAGGTCATTTGGTTGTGGTCCGCCCGACATGGTAATCAGGCCCCAAGTCTCAGCATTACAGTTTCTAGCTGCAGCTTGAAAATTTGGTTCCAATGTGGACACATGTATTGGTGAACAGTTTGTTTTTAATTGTTATTCCAGAAAAAGTTTAGAAAGGCTCTTAAGTTGTAGGAACTTGTCATTAACAAGTTTTAGACTTGGCAAAAGGAATTAAAAGGTCCATGATGTCATCTAAAGTGTTGCATGCTGATTTGCATGTTAATGCATGTTGGAAGCCGGAGTCCCAGTCCCGCACCACTGTCACCAAATGCGAGACTCGGGACTCCTCATTCAACATTAGGCCAAGTAAGGACACCATTTGAGATAGCCCTGCTCACCCCCTTAGTAGCTTGGCACGAGCAGCCAGGCCTATCTCCAAGGCACGAGTGTACAGTATGTGCAACCACACTCACAGCAACCCACTGGTGACACCACAAATGGACTCCACACGAGTTTGATAAAACGAGTATAAACTTTATATAAAAAGATATACGATCAGACCACACGATACAAAAGCCAACATATAATAAAGGGTAATATTCGTTCCGGCTGGTTGGTAGGTTCAAAATCCCAACCACTGCTTTCAAAATGCTATGCTGGTCGCAATGCTAGAATCACACATGTTGCAATGGACAAACAATAGTGCACTGCGTAACGATACAATCCTGTGCTGGGCAAAGGAGAAATAATACAATGCGTAACGATTCACCCCGGTACCTTGCAATGGGAGAAATAATGCACTGCGTACCGCTACAATCATGTACTGCGCAAAACATACCAATCATGGCCAACCAATTACCATTACACATTACACAAGGAACACTTGTACTTTGACACTGATCAGCAGTGGCAAAGTACCCAAAGCATCTAAATTGGCAACTCTATGTCAGGAAAACGGTCTAGGGGGAAAGCAAAAAGTTTAGGGAACTTTAGCCAAAAAGGCCAAGTCCTACAATGCAGTTATGAATGCTGACTGTAGTGACATTAATGAGTCTGTGTGGACAGCAAATACAGCCTCTAAGTATAGAACAACCCTCAAGAAAAGAAGAGGTTATGCATGTTATAGATACGGGCAAAAATGCATGTGAGCAATAACCCAAATTGACTTGCCATTGGTAAACGCTGTTTAACTTAAAAGAAAGCGTGACATTTCTAGGCTGTATGCAAGAGGGGGAAACATGTTGTATAGATAAACGAGGTGGATGTTAATGAAGAGAGAAATTGAGCAAGCATCATTATGTTAACAATTGAATGTGATTCTGTTTCCTTGTCACAAGCGGTAAAAGGTCATTTATGCACAGCAATAATAGGTGATGTCAACTTTCAAGTTATTACTATATTTAAGGGACGGTTCCCCGCCCCCGCTCCAACGGCACAGCCTTTTTTTGATGCTGCTTGCATGATTTCTTCTTTGTTCGTAATTTTATTCCTAGTTTTCCTTTCTTTCATCACATCTTCCACTCTGATACCTCTTTTTAATTTCACACGTAAGGTAACATGCCAATTTTCAACGGTTTCTCATATTCAAGATTGTCCATCCGGACCTTATTTCAAGAATAAGTACAGACGCAAAAAGTTCATCCGAAGCAGTATTTTAATAACCCAATGCATTTCGGGCACATCGAGCCCTTCGTCGGGGGTAACTAAAACAACAATGAAACACGCATCATTATTTTATCAAACATTACATAGTCTAAACAACAGCAGTGGTAACTTAGTTGCACCTCAAGTCTCTTCTAAACAACACCTATCACATTCACTTGAATGATTATTTAAATACCGTACCATGTGTTATTACCAAAACTATTAACACTACCTGGTTCCAACTTGCTTCCCTCTGTTGTTTCTCCTTTATCACAAAACCGTAATCACCTCTGACATGCACCCGACCCCTACGCTAAACTTCACATCATCTCAATTTATATCTTCTGAATTGCATCTACTGTCGTGTTCCCCTCTCATCCACAATACCATACACCCAACCCTTCTCTTTATGCGACTAGTATCACACCCACTTTACCGCGTCTCTACCACATATCCATCCCCCCTTACAACTCAGCTTCATCACACTTCATTATCATTCTCACATTCTCACTGCTCCACACTATTATGCTGCCCTCCCCCCTCTCTACTAACCACAACATTCACTCATATTTCTATCACCCCGCAAACGCATAGTAACCGCATAATACAATCAACTGCTTAACTCTCCCCATTATCATTCTTTACTAACACGCATGCTCAAAAACAATTCAGCTATGTTCTAACCCAAAATCACATTTTACATACCTGCCTCAGCTAAGTAACATGTCCCTCCTCCTCTCGCAGTTACAAGAAAAATGTTTCTCGTGTTTTTCAAAAGCGCCGATTTTAAACACGCTCACGTGACCTAACACCTCCTACTTTTTGGCCACCAATTAACCGCCCGGTTACCCCGCCCTCGCTGGAACCATGTGCTAGAATCCTAATTACTACCAATCCCATACTGCACTGGGACAACACATTCAGACATCTCAATGGAATTACACAGATGGCGTATTAGTAATAAATGAAAAATTGGTGCATTAAATACAACATCACGACTAAACATGTTAAAAAGATTATGATCATTGCTGCAAATGTCTTTCAGTTTATGTTAATGTTCATTTAAATGCCCCTTCAGTAAAACATTGCTGGATGCACACGATCTTCCGCCTTACGTGTGATGGTAGCACTTTTCTCAATGTTCTTAACCGATTCCATCTTGTCATTGGGTGCAAACCCGTGTTGAGGCAGAATTATAAAGACTACATATTTGAGAATGGGGAATGCACACCCTTATTCACTTAAAGTAGTTTTGTCCATATTAGTCCTCACCATTCATCCATGGTCGCGTGCTCATTGGAATGGTGCCCTGCCCCGATGGCACCTAGTATGAGATTACTATATTTAAGGGACGGTTCCCCGCCCCCGCTCCAACGCACAGCGTTTTTTTGATGCTGCTTGCATGATTTCTTCTTTGTTCGTAATTTTATTCCTAGTTTTCCTTTCTTTCATCACATCTTCCACTCTGATACCTCTTTTTAATTTCACACGTAAGGTAACATGCCAATTTTCAACGGTTTCTCAAATTCAAGATTGTCCATCCGGACCTTATTTCAAGAATAAGTACAGACGCAAAAAAGTTCATCCGAAGCAGTATTTTAATAACCCAATGCATTTCGGGCACATCGAGCCCTTCGTCGACCATGGATGAATGGTGAGGACTAATATGGACAAAACTACTTTAAGTGAAAAAGGATGTGCATTCCCCATTCTCAACTTTCAAGTTATGGCAGACTTGGGTTCGCCTATTATTATTTAGAGAGATACCATTTTTTATAAGAACTGGCGAAACAATTTCAACCTAATGCCTACGGATATCAATCAAAAAGCATTCGGGGAAAAATATATCGATTTGTTGGGCTACTTTATATCAGTAATTGAATGTTTGGGGAGAACCACATCCATAAAAGTAATGTAGTAATTAAAGATAAGGATATAGTGGATTGGACATCTTAAGCCAGAATCGTGCTTTACCTCAAACCAGGAGCAGAAAATCCTGTGTTGTTGGGAGAGTTACTTATTGCTTATTTGGAGTATGAGTCTGAGGATACAAATGTAGGGGTCATATCGGAATGATGTGGTGAATAGTGTTTGACAAATTGGGGCTAATTAGAGATTTTAAATATCAAATGTCTTTGTAACTGAATGTTCTAGCCGTTGTTCACAAGGAAAAGCCAGTACCTTTAAGTGTTAAGGAGAAACTTAAGCAAATGTTAAAGAAGTTATGTGAGGAGGGCATAATTGTGTCTTGTGAATCATCACAGGAGGTGACACTTGTAGTAGTAGCATGTATAAAATCAGGAGAAGTTAAACTTTGTGCACACTTACGTTCTATAAATAAGAATGTTATTATTGACTGTCACCCCATACCCAAGATACATGAATTTTAGCCAATTTAGGGGGGGAATGAGTGTTTTCAATCATTGATTTATGCTTGGCGTATCACCAAGTGCCCTTGATAAAGATGTCTCAAGAGTTAACAGCATTTGTTACACCATTTGGTGTTTACAAATATGTAAGACTGCCGTTTGGACTCACTTCAGCTGAGAGCATGGAAAAACACAATACAATATTACAGAAAGTGTTAACTATATTGGCTAAAATTGGTATGACAGTGAGGCGTGTAAGTGTGACATGAATGAGTTGTAATACCTAGGTCATACTATTTCGAATGATGGAAATAAACTGAAATGTTGTCTTATCAAAGCTGTGAGAGACACAGAACAACCTAAAAATAAACATGCCCTTTGTTCCTTCTTAGAGTTGGTGGAGTTTTACACACAGTTTGTATATGGATTTGTCCAAGTGGTGGAACCATTAAGGACCGTGCTAAGGGAGGGAACTAAATTTGAATGGTCTTCTGTTTTAAATGAAGTATTCAATAGTGTGAAGAAAATGATTGATGAGGTTCCTGCACTAAGTGCTTTTCACACAGGTTATAAATGTTCCATTACAGTGGGTGCCAGTCTCACAGGGCTTGGGGCTATTTTGACTCAGATCAATATGAGGGAGGAAGAAGCAGAGATTCATTCAGCTTCCAATGTTGATAGACTCATAATCATAGGGGAATGAATCACTAGTCTCAATGAACCAGAGTCTCACATATGTTGTATCGGAGACCCTCAACCACACTTTCACAGTGCGTGGTATATACTTTTTCTCCGCTCGTGTGGTAAGGTGGGTAGTGTCATTATCGGGTCATAATCATTTGAGGGTTCGGTTCTCCAAGTGATTAACCAACCTCCACCAGGAGGGAGACTGTCTGGGTGGTTCGCAGTCGTGAAGAGTGACTAGTGATTAAGAATATCTCCTATCCTGTATAGAGAATTTTTAATTGATCAGTATAGGGATATGATTAAAAGAAATGGTGGTCCGTACGTGGATTAGTGATTGGTCCATAGCACCTAGTGGGGGGTTGACATGTTTTGGCCTAAGGGTTGCTCTTACAAGTCAGGGGGCCTTCTTCAGGACAGTGGTGTGAGAGGTGGTCTTTAATTTTCAGATCACCTTTGTTTCGGAGAGGGTGAGTACATTCACTTACCCTTCTTCGTGAGTGAGCGCAATGGCTCACGGCTTACATTGTCATAGGTGCAGTCTTTACCTACGATTGACAAGGAAAAAGGGAAGAAGAAGAAAAAACATACTAGAGCCCATAAATTGGTGATTTATACAGTGTTAGGGTTCTTCTAGAGAGATCCCAGTTGATGGCACACATTTGCAAACTGTATGAATATTACAGGCATGTTTCATTTTTCAGAATGGATGCAGGAACGAGAGGAGACAAGTCATGGGATACATTTTTGTCAACAGTGTTAACATCAGTATGCACCTTATCTTGGATAATAAGTCTGTGATCTGAGTGTAAATGTCGATGCCAACTGTACTAGTCATTGTTAAATGTTAGTAGTCCTCACCAGTTCCCATCTTGGGGTGACTATATGAATGTGTCCCCTGTTTTATTGATGAACCTCATGTGGTTTCAGTTTATCATAGCCTAAGTGAGTCATTCAATTCTTCATGTATGTGGGGTTTAACGTAGCAAAAAAGGGCTTTGGAAGAGTATAAGATATATATTATTATTTGGTGCTGTAGCTCTCACAGTTTGTGGAGAGGTCGAATGTTATAGTATTCATAGCTTAATGTTCCGTTTAAATCCTTTTTGTATAGAGTGTCATTGCTGGTGAAATGCTTCCCTCTTGTGGTGGTAGGGAGGATATATATTGGTCCTATTAGGTAGGGTTATATCGTACATCGGTTAATACTTCCTTTGTGTGTTTACTAATATAATTTGTTTAACCCTCCGCTGTGAATTATAAATATTTTAAAAATGCATTTCACAACCCTCTTCTGTTTACAAATTTAACTTTTTGAAAGAAGCTTGAGTCCTCCTAAGGACGCAAGAGAAACTGGCAGTCCTGCGGGGAATATTTATGAAAGAAACCTTCAAAACGGTTGGTATTTCTAGTAGAGGATGTTAGGAGGGTTATGTTTTGGAGGGCTGGGAGGCTGACAGTCTAAAAACAAAGACATACTACAAACCAACGGCGAAAAACAGTCTCCTGTCCTTCAACAGCTTCCATCCCAGACCACTGAGAGAGAACCTCCCTTATAGCCAGTTCTTACGATTACGATGTAACTGCAGCGACACAAAAACTATAAGAGTCAAGCCGCTGATTTATCTAACAAACTAAGAGAAAGAGACTACCCAACTACCATCATACACAAGTGTCAGAAAAGAGCAAGATATCAAAATCAAGTCACACTCTTAGAAACGGCAGTAAGAACCCCAGAAACTGACACCCTTACGTGTGTCACTACATACAGAAAAGGCTCCAATACCATCAAAAAGACGATCAACAAACACTGGAGCATCTTAACGTCCGTAAAATTAGACTGAAAGTGGAGAGGTGTGGTGCAGTTGCCAGGGCAGCTGACTTCGGAGCACAGGGCTCACGGTTCGATCCCTGGCTCCGGCGGCAGTTCAGCTCAGCACCATGTGACTCTGGGCAATAGCTCACTTAATTTCCACGATGGCCCCCAGCTCCTTGAGACCCGTAAGGGTGAGTAGTTCGCGCTTTACAAATACGGATTTACATTTACATTTTTTACATTTACTGACCAAAACCTAGGTTTGCCAACAAACGAAGTACGAACATGCGGGACCTCCTTGTGCACACAAGACTTTCCTGTCCTATTCAAGTGATGAATGTTAGTAAAGGAGCAGCAATAATTGAGGGGAAGGGTTGGTGGAATAAATGCAGATTGGTGCGGGTGACTCGAAACAAGCTGAAATGATACAGAAATATAGTATAGAAAATCACATTAAAGAATTTGATTGGTCTGCTTGGTTGCATAAAATATTGGCGCAAGTAGCAATAATTAGTCAGCCAACTGACATTTTGAACAGATCAGTTGTGAATGCAAATGGTGAACAGTTTATGCTTGAAAGGTCACTTCAAGGTTATTATGTTGAACCTGGTAAGGATCCAGACATATTAGCTAATAGGGACAATGTAACAGGGGAAGGAATGGTGTTCAGAGCCACAAATTGTTTGTAGGTGCCTTGCAGATTTGATGACTATATTATGAACTGATAGGTTTTTATTCTTTTAATAATATTGTTAGGTTTGATGACTATTCTTTTAGTTATATTGTCCCTTTATATTTTGCTGTATGTTATTATCATTATTGTTTATTTAAAAAATGTTTTAAGTGTCAGGAGAAGGAGTTGTACTGCATATTGTTATAAGTATTACTATTGTTATGTGTATGTGTAGGAAAGTGCCTATTTTTGCATGGTTAGCCCCCACTTCTAGCCTGATGTAATTTTAAATTGTAAACACACTGGGTCCCTGCTAACCAGGTCCCCAGTGCCAGATCCCTTTCCCAAAACACTGTACCATGATTGGTACACACCTTCAGCTACTCCTGTAAGTTCCTAGTAAATGGTGCCCTTGGTACCTAGGGCATGGGTACTGAAAAGGGTCCTCTGGGCTGCAGCACTGGTTGTGCAACTCCAGGGCCCCCTCACCAAGGCCATGCACACTGCCATTACAGGCTGTGTGTCTTGGTGAAGAATACGCCAAAGAGTCGGCATGGCACACAGCCCAGTGTGCGATGCCAGCCATTCGCTGCATAAGATATAGGTAAGTCACACCTACTGCAGGCCTTTAGCCCTAAGGCAGGGTGCACTAAATCCTATGTGTGGGCATATCAGCAAGAGCAGATATGCCCCTACAATGTCCAACGCATTCTGTGATGTTGTAAGTGTCCCGGGAAGCCATAAAGAGGACATGGGCTGGATACTTGTCAACACGAGTTTCTTAACTACATGGTGGCTTCACTAATTTCTAAAAAGTTTGGTACCAAACATCTTGTCTTAATAAACCCTCACTGAGGCCAGTGTTGTATTTATTAATAAATCCACACAGGAGACCCTTTTAGAGGGTCCCCAGAAACCTAACCAAACAGTAGTAGGGTGTCTGGCTGGTTTTCACCAGCCTGCCACCACCAGACATGTTTCTGACTGCTTGGGCTGAGATTACAAATTGAAACAAGAAAGGATCCTCTTTGCGTCACACACTCTCCCCATATACACCATATACTGATTTATGTTGTATGTTGATTAAGAGTAAAGCAACCACACACACTTATACACTGCACTATCTTACTACTGAACACTGTTTTATGTAAAAATGTCTAATTTTATTCAATATAATCAAACCTTCACACATCCAAAAATCATGTCTTGATTAAAACATACTGTATACAATATTGCATTGATATGCGTCGATGTTGCGTTTACTCTAACATTTTTAAAACATTATATATCATGTACATTTATCATCATAGAAATATCTCTATGTCAAGTGAAAAAAAAATTCACAAAAGTGACTATGATTATTCTAAATACCATAATACACAAAAAAACAATGTTCATCACAAATTGTCCACGCAGTGTTTCTGTGGTATTTAAGTTGATTCACCCCACCTTCTTTAGCACATAATATTATAGAGCATATACTTATCTAAAAAGATAAAAAATCTATTTCAAACATCCTTTCAAAGGACTAAAAAAACAAATTCACATAAACAGGCTCAGTGTAATCGATTACTGCCAACCACTTCATGCCTCGTGTCTCCTTATGTTTAATAACTCACTAGTTTGCAAACTTTCTCTCTCTCTCCCGTAGTTTCCCTTTTCACCACTTCCATATTGGTCTCATTTACTATTGTCAATCACTGATTATTCACAAAACACTCACTTTCTTAACTCTAAAGGCTCTGAGGATTTCTTTACTTTTAATATACTACCTCATAGAACCAGTATTTTTCACAAACCACTCCTTTTCTTAATTCTAAGGGTTCTGATGATTTTTTACTTTTAATATACTACCTCATAGAACCATAACTGTGAGTGTAATAAAACGTACATGCACGTACCTTGAAATCAAGATCCTTTATCATAGCTTCATTCATTGCTATGGTTATCCTTTACATTGTATAGGGATGTCAATGATTTTAACTCTAAAAAAGGGGGGGGACAACATTATCAATTAAAATTCACCCTGATTTTAATAGGGTAGTGCCTCTTCCCACAGGAAGTAGTCACTAAAGGGTGTAGACACCCTAAAGGTAGATAGCCCATTGGCTATTAGCCGTCTCCCCTTGTAATGCCTCTAAATTCAGTATTTAGGTGGCTCCCCGAGACCTAATCTAAGATTTATCTGACCAAAGAGGACCTGGACAAAGAAGACCCGCTGCATGAGAAATGAAGCACTGCTGCAGATAAGAAAAAACACCAAACCCTGCCAGCTGCAAGAAGGACTCGACAATCACTGCTGGTGTGTCATCCTGAACCCTGCAAGGACTCCAAGAACCCCAGAGCACATCCAGCCTTTGAGAAATCACTGAGAAACTCCATTGGAGTAAAGGTATCACTCCCCTGCACACAGTAGGCCCCAATCCCATGAAGTCTAGTTTGTCCCCGACGACCTTGATGCAGTACCAAAGAAGGAAGAGGTACAACAACTCCAGAGGTTAAGATGTGCCAAAAGACCAGGTTTGGAGGCCCCAGGACCTACCAGAGCCACGGCATACCAATTCCCAGGGTACTGGACTCCCAACGGTAAAGACCAAGAAGAAGATTCCACACCGGACTCCTAAACTAACAGAAGCAAGCACCCATAGAAGGACAGCGAGACACCCGAGACCCACTTCCTGAGTGTTCCAGCTGTCCTGAGATCACCTCTCCAAGTTGCCCGCTCCTGCCTGCGGGACCCTAAAGACACACAAAACCTGGCTGACCTGTTCACTCTGCACCCAGCACCCCAGCACCAACCAACCAGCACTGCATCCATGGTCCCCAGGCCCTTGCGACCTCCTCCCTCCAAGGAGACCCACCAGACCTACCTGTAAGTCTATCTGTGCAGTGCATTTTCAAGTGGTCCCCTTCGTCTTTGCGCACCAGACTCTAAGACCCCCAGCACTCTGCTCCCGCCTGATCCAGGACGCTCCCGAACTTCTCCTGCTGATACTTTGGACCTGGTCCGGACATTGACCTAAAACGAGAAGGTGAAGTTTGCGAAAGCATTGCCTGATTCTATATGCAATTTTTTATTTTCTTCCCATTAATTCTTATGGCGTGAAATTGGGCAGAAATGTGATATATTTTCCATACTCTTTAAAAATCGTAAGTTGAAAAGTACTTCACTTAGAACTGTATTCATGGTCTCTAAAAATACATACAAATATTCTTTATTTTTACAAATTGGTCTCAGGTTTATTCTTGAGGGTGTGTCTCATTTTTGCCTCTGAGTGTGACAACTAATGCTTAGCACTATCCTCTGATAAGCCTAACTCCTTGCCCACACTACAACAAAAAGATCATTAGAATGATCTACTTTTACTTCTGCATTCCTATTTGGGAATCACTGCACAGTGCACTTCATTTTAGTGCACTATATAGACAGTCAGCTTACTACAGTATGTGGTTCACAGATGTGGAATGGAGGGATTTCTGACACTCTGCGGCAGGTATGTCAGTTGCAACTGGTGTGCCTGGCGATTAGTCTGTCTCAGGTCGTGGGAGGTTTATACTTAAGGAATAAACATTTATTGGACAAACTGCTGTGCCGCCTCATCACACAGTCCTTTCAGCAGCACAGCAGTTCTTCTTCCTGGCATAGTTATTCACGGGTAGAGAGGTGTAATTGAGAATTGGTGTCTGAGGTCCAATATTTATACCTGTGCCTTCTTTGAAGTGAGAGAAGCTACTAGAGAATTCCCTTTTCATGCCTCCCCATCCCTTGCTCCAGACAAATTGCAGGGGACATGCAATCCTTTGTGTGAAGGCAGGACACAGCATAGTCAGGTGAAAGGGGGGCTCCCTTCCTGCCAGTACTGGCCCATGCAGGCACACCTAAGCTCTTCATTGTGTGTGGCTATGTTGGAGAATACATAAAGACCAACTGTCAAGTATGCTTAGTCATGTGACCAGAGACCGGCTGCAAACAGTAAATGACTAAGGCAGGAAAATTCCAGCTTTCTAAATTTGCCATTTTAAAAATTGTAATTCAAAATCTGACTTTACCCTAAAAGTGGATTTTTCTTTAAAATTCCAAAGATACCAAAGATGAACTCTTTACCTGCCACAATTTAGAAGATATCTTCATTAAATGTTATAAGGTAACTTCAATGTTATCACATGGGAAAGGTAGGCCTTTCAATTGTGAAAATAGTGATTTTACTATTAAGACATGTAAAACTGAAAATCACATGTCTTACTTTTTAAATACAGTTTACCCTGTATTGTGGGCTGTTTGGGTCTACCCTAAGGATGACATATGTATTGAAGCGGAGGGTTTGTGCCTGACAAAAGGTTTATTTCACCATGTAAAAATGGCAGTTTAAACTGCACACACAGGCTGCAAAGACAGGCCTGAGACATGTTACAAGATCTACTTAAGTGGGTGGCACTTAAGTGCTGCAGGCCACTACTAGCATTTAATTTATAGGCCCTGGGTATATTGTAGTGCCACTTTCCTTGGGATGTATGAGGAAATTGAATGTGCCAATTAGGGATAAGCCAATGTTACCATGTTTTAAGTAGTGAGCACCCACACTTGATAACCGGTTAGCGGTGGTTAAGGGCATAGATTCTAAATGGTAACAAAAACAAGATCAGAAAAATATGGAGGATCAAGGCAAGAGGTTTGCCACTCTAAGGCAGCCCTGCTGCTACGAGAGAACTGTCCTGCTGCTTGAGGACTGCCTTAACCCCTAAAAGGGCGGCCCTGCTGCTTGAAGACTTGCTGACCTCCTGTTCAGAGCTACAGGGACATAACAAGCTACCGAGGCCTCCCTGCAACTGCCTAGTTGACCTGCTGCACTGGACCTGCCGGGACCTGCCTGTTCCCTGCTGACCTCGGTTGGAGCGAGCTCCTGAACCCCAGAAGGTGTATACCCAAGTCCTGGAACCCTGGCTGCGAGCAGTTGAGCTCCTCCTGTCAAGGAAGGAGAATTCCTGAAGTTTTGGGCTCTTCACAACCTGAGCCATTCACACTGAGACTCCTGCGTGGTTACCAACCAGAAGCTGTGGTGAGCCCAACTCTTCATGCTACAGCAACAGCCAGTAACCACCAGCAATGTGAGATCTGCACTTCGCACTACAGCAACAACAACGTGCAGTGATTGCCAACGTGAAGCTCCAGCAACGGCTGACTGTGATTCTCGACCGGATGTTTGTGCTACAGCAACATCCATACATGACATCAGGCCTGATCTTGGTGCTACACTTCGACTTTTGTTTTTTTGTGTGAATTAAACAGTAGCAGTAGCCACGGTGTACTTATATGGAGTCAGAGTTTCCAAAGGAAAAACATTTTTGCTTCACTAATAACTTTGGTGCTGTGTTACAAATTGTCACAAAAGTTTCCTAAAAAAGGTTATCCTCCTCAGTTTCTTCCTGGAAAGTTTCAGAGAGATCCTTCAAGTAGGGGTCGAGAAAAAAGGGGGTCCTTAAACAGTTTTCTCCCACACAATTTCCATAGGGAAAATTGAACCTCTGAACATTAATACACCAAAATGTACAGGAAGCTAGATCTTTACTAAGAAAGCATGCTTTTGTGATTTGGTGTAAATTCATTCAGCTGATTTGGAGAAATTAAGTTTAAAAAAAAAAGTTATATATATATTGCCAAGGGACTTGGGAACCAGTGTGCCCTCCCCCTCTCCCCTGTGTTGTCCGGTGACGAGGGTTTGGCCACAGTCGTATCATAAAAAGTAACAAAACAAAGAAATTTACAGAGAAAACTAAGGATAAAGTGGAGTTATATACTGGATGTAAGTAAGGTATTAAGGGCCAGATGTAAGATGCGCAAAATGGCGCCTCGCATATTGCGAGTCTTTTTGCGAGTCGCAATTTGCGAGGCGCTATTTTGCATGTACAACAGTGTGTTTAACACTGTTGCGATTCCCAATGGGGTCGCAAATTGCGAGGCTCATGAATATTAATGAGCCTCTCGCAATTTGCGAGCCCATTGGGAATGACAGGCCCTCCCAGGGATGGTGGCCTGCTGGGCTCAGCAGACCACCATGTCTGGGATTGCTTTTAAATAAAGAAGCTCTTCTTTTTAAAATGCAGCCCATTTTCCTCAAAGGAAAATAGGATGCATTTAAAAAAAAAAAAATGAAACGTTTTTGTTTCATTTTTTAATGGCAGGCAGTGGTCCCTGGGACCACTGCCTGCCTTTAAAATATATTTTTGGAGAGAGTCACAAAGGGGAAGGGGTCCCCTGGGGACCCCTTCCCATTTGCGACTTCATTACCACCCTCTTGAAGAGGGCGGTAATTTGCGAGGGTTTTGCGACCGCAATTGCGGTCGCAAAACATTCATACATGGCTCTGCGATCACTATTACGGAGGTAACACCCCTTTCTAATAGCGAGTCGCAATACACTATGTTGCGAGTCGCAAATTATTTGCGACTCGCAAAATAGTGTAAGTACATGGCCCAGATTAAAATTGCATGCGCAAACGCGTCGCAAACCCATTTGCACTTGCAATATTACGTCGTACATCTGGCCCTAAGATTTTAAGTAACAGTTATGATTCACTGCGTTTGACCATAGATATTACATCACTGATGACATCTTCTGGTTTATAGCCTCTCAGAACAGTGGGTGGTTTTATCTACCTTACAGAGGTCTCCCGCCAAAGTGATCCCTTTCTCCGCAGACTTTAGGACTTCGTACTAGGCCTGGGCGGTAAATTCCGTTCCGCTCGCGGAATTTGCGGAATTTGGGTAATTTCGCGTTCCGCGGAGAACGCGAAATTGCCAAAAATTCCGCGATCTGCGACTTCGCGGAGTTTTCTGCTTGTTCGCGCTTTCAAAATGCGTGTTCGCGAGATATTTCTCCCCGAGCACGCAAACAGCGTTCACGAACAGGAAAAAAGCATTGCGAACGGGCGGAACAAGCAATTCTGCGTGTTCGCTGAACTTTTGCGTGCTCGCGGAGATTTTTTACCGTTTCGCGGAGCTTTGCGTAGCGAGACTACGCAAATTCCGCCCACCCCTACTTCGTACACACTTTGGACGATTTTCTATTTTTACCACATTCTAAATTAAGCACCTACTGTTGTTGGATAATAGAAACAGGGAGCTGTAACACCATTTAAATGACATCTTTAGGCACTGTGAGGTGAATCAGCAAATTGTTAAAATACAAAATAAAGATTTTTTTGGGTTAATAAAAATATAAAGGGGTCTTGAAGGCATTGGGAGAACAAGCTGGATGTAGTGAATTATATGCACTGAACTATTGTCTTTGCCAGCTCCTATAAATGGAAATCTCACTGGGAATGCTCTTCTTCTGGAATAAGAACTTATATGCAGTTTTATCCATTGTATACGTAGCTAAAGAGAATAGTCAAGTAAACTGCTTATGCAGGTATATTGTGGGAAGATGTTTCTGAAATCCTGAGGTGCTAGGGAATTTGTACAATTTTAAAACGTCTGCAATGTTAGTCATGCACGTGTTTTGTTTGGAGCTTTGTCTACAACGTGCATTGAAGTGCCCATAAGCTATGAGGGTTACTCAATAAGTGTTATGGTGGCAGCACACAAACTCAGTGATCCAAATGATATAAGCTTGAATCCTAGCACTGATCAGTCAGCCTTCCATATGTGTGTAAATTGAGCACTATACAATGGATAATAGTAACATCAGGTATTTGAAACACCAGAGGTGTGGTATGAAACATTAGGGAAAACTGGGTGGTATTATCATGTTAACATTGGTTGGTTAATTATCTGTTTGTGAATTATGATTGAAATGTTTAATGGCAATCTATAGTTTTTTTGATGGATTCATTTATCACCCGAAAAAATGTATATCTCTAATCAGCACAAACTCATTCTTGAAAATATTTGCAGCACATTTGCCCTTAGTCTTTATGCAAGAACTCTCCAGAATCCAATATTAGGTCTGTTATGCTGATGGTTCTGCTAGGCATCATCATCATGTTGAAATATACAACTTATACTTGGTCTTCCCTCTCTTTCTACTAACAAGACAAGTATTTTAAGACCCACGTTGTTTAGTTAAAAGAGTGTACATTATTTTTACAAAAATATTAAGAAAGAAATCAGCATTATCTACCTCCCTTATGGATTGGACCCAGCAGTGAACCTGCTGATTGTAAGATCCACAACCTTTCTATTTTTTCACGTTTCATCATAGAAACACCTCTCGGGAGTATCATGAAAATGCAATCCTAAATGCTTTAAACAATTTGGCTGCATGGAAGACCTTATATAAAAAATACAAACAGTGCCTTAATAAGAGATTTCTTCTTGTCAATTGCATAACATAAAACCACTAAATAGTCTTCTGTTATATTCAATAATTTAGGAACCAGGGGGCGTGGCTTGGGAGCCGAGGGAGATGGCCGCCATCCGTCGGAGCTCCGTGACGGGGTGAGGCGCCGGAACGTCTCCAGGCTACTATTCCTATTTTTGGGATCCCTCGACGGCATCCTCATACATCGGATCTCCTCCTGTGGCACTGGCAGTAATTGCAGCAGTCAGGGGTGAGCGCAAGTGACTTTTTCGGAGTTTTCTCGTTACTCGCGGCTTAATGGAAAGCCGCGGCCGCCATTTTGTATTTTCTGCGCTTCCCGTTTTTCCCGCGCGTGTATAATGGAGGCGCTTCTCCTCACACCCTAATACTTATGAGAGCATGTATGACGATTTTTACCTCATTTTCCAACGAATTTGTTGTCATTTATAAGGAAGGAATGCTTTTTATGTGACGCCTGCCATCTTGCAGCACCTCTTCACACGGCCTTGCACCTCAAAGCTCTTAAAGGATCGTGGGGTGTCCTCATCTTGCCGCATTTGCCTATTTCTGATTACTAGCCCACACCGAGGCTATATCCATCGATCTGACTGTGACCTTTATCTCTGGTGTCTACGAGTCTCCACTTTGGACCTCTTCTTACGCTTTGGGTGTATTTCACCCCTTACTTCTTAATGGCAATGTCTCGAGCTAATCGTAGCAGTGCCCAACATACCAAAGATATCTCAGTAGAAGATTATAACCCTTTCAACGTTCTACAAGATACTATGGAAGAGCCAATTACTGATGCTGCCAGCTCTAAGCACTTGTCTTCTACCATGACACACTCTGGTACTAAAACAAGCTCTAAAATTCCTTCTGTATCCCTTTCTTCTTCTGGTAAGCGACCAAAGATTAACCCTCCTTCTCCTACCAATCCGTCCTCCACAGTTTCCATGGAACTCCTACTGGAAGAAATACGTTCCCTCAAACCATACATGGTGGAGACTAATTCCCGGCTTCAGAGTCTTGAGGACAACTGGGCTCGGTCTGAGCAAAGAGTTGGAGATCTTGAAAACCGTGTTGAGTCCATCCAAACAGTTACTGATCAAGTTCCAGGTATGCGTAGAGAGGTTTTGCGTCTTACTCAACAAGTTGAAAATTTGGAAAATCGTAACAGGCGCAACAATCTACGTATTTACGGCCTTGCGGAAGGCCTCGAGGGGGCTGATCCTTTGTCCTTTTTTCAAACATTTTTACCAACTCTTCTTGGTCTTCCTGATAATCCTCCTCTAAACATTCAACGTGCTCACCGTCTGGGACAAAGTCCTCGTCTATCTCCATCTTCATCTTCAGTCTTGAGACCTAGGGGAATTATCCTATATTTTTTGGAATACACGGATTTGCTTAAAGTCCTTCTTGCTGCCAAACAAAAAGGGAAAATCTCCTGGAATGGATCTAATATCTTTTTTGCCCAAGACTATGCTAAACCAACTGCAGACCGGCGGAAGAAATTCTTGGACATGAGACCTGCTCTTCGGAACCTAAATGCTCGCTACGGCCTATTTCATCCTTGTTTGTTTAAGGTGACTTACAATAATAAAACTACAAACTATGAAGATCCTGCGCTTCTCCAAGTCTTCTTGAATACTTGCAGAGATGAATCCATGGATACTCCGCGACCATAACATTACTGGACTGACTTTATTCCGTTTGGTGCCTATTGTTTTTGTTTCTGTCTTGCCTTAGATGTGTTGTATTATCTCGTTAACATCTTTTCTTTCCCTTCCTTATTAGATGCGGTTTTGTGATCCTTCACCTTATGTCCCTTCGTTGCTCCTGGAGATCGTTTTTTCCTTGTGCCTTCCTCCGTCCCGGGTTCCCCCGTCTGGTGTGCTGCCTTCCTTATGTGGCTTCACCCCCCCACCTCTCATTGTTTGCTTGTGGTATGTCTTTTTGACATTTTTCTCTATTATCAAATGTTGGATTTGTATTGTGTTTTTGCTTCATGTTGTGTTCTCCCTTCTTTCTTCCTTTCGGTGTATCTTTTCATTTTCTCCTCATTCCCCCCATCCTTTCTCAATCCCTTTATGCCTAATGTTGTTCTTTTAACGATCACTCTAGTTATTATAAAGTATACAAAACAATTTTCTATGTCATACTTGACTGGTTATTTTTTCTCTCTGCTTTTTCCTCTTAATCCTAATCGTTTATTTTTCTTCAATTATTGGTCCTCTTTATCTCTGTTTCACTTACTCTATTTCTTCTTATGCTCCTACTTCTTCCTTTGTCTCATATATCTGCTGTTTTGTAGTTACTATTTTTCTATGAAAAATCTTCAAGTTAATAAGTTTGATTTTTATTGTATTATTGAGTCTAAACATTTCAATTTAGTGTGTATTTTTAGATGTCGTTAAACATAATATCCTGGAATGTTAAAGGTTTGGGTTCTCCAATTAAGCGTCAGCGAGTTTTATCACATATTGCAAGTTTAAAGGGGGACATTGCTTTATTACAGGAGATTCATATTACGGATACGGAGATAGCCAAATTAAGACGTCAATGGGTGGGCCATGTTTTCGCATCACCTGGTTCAGGAAAACGTAATGGTGTTGCTATTCTCTGTCATAAACGATTAAATATTCATCTTGTAAGTCAGGATAATGATGCAGAAGGGAGATGGGTTGCAGTATCTTTACGGGTTAACAATATTCCTTTAACTGTAGTCAATGTATATGCTCCCACTAACAATGATAAGTCTTTCTGGCCACAATTTCTCTCCTCCTTGATGCAATATACTGATGATTATTTAATTGTCGGAGGGGACTGTAATATGGTCATAGATCCCTTTATAGATAGAAGGTCTAACTCCAGATTTTCGCCTTCTCCCATGCATACTCAATTTACATCTGCTATTTTCCAACGTTCCCTTATAGATTCCTGGAGACTTTGCCATCCTACACTGCAAGAATACACATATTACTCTCCTGCACACTCCTCTCAATCCCGGATAGATTACCTCTTTATATCTAAAGCTTTAATTCAACACATTTCCCACTCAGACATAGGTTCTATCTTAATATCAGATCATGCTCCAGTTTCTCTGAGTTTGGATTTATTACCCCCGTCCAAGGGTATGAAACGATGGAGATTTAATAATTCCCTACTATTGGATCCTATATTTACATCAAAATTTCTTGATTTCGCAACCTCATTTTTTGTAGTAAATGAATCCCCTCAAGTGACACCTCAACTTGTTTGGGATACTTTTAAAGCTGCCTCTAGAGATTTCATTATTTCATTTGTGTCACAGAAAAGAAAAGCATCTTTTCACTCTGCTCAATTACTTAATAAACAAATAAAAAAATTGGAACACACCTATTATGTAACAAAGTCCCAATCGGATCTGAAGGAACTTATTAAAGCCAAAATCTCTTTTAATAAAGTATCTACTGCTTCCGCAAACTTATACCTACTTAAGTCTAGTGCCAAATATTATACCGCCCAAAATAAATCTGGCAACCTTCTTGCCAAATATCTAAAAATAAAAAAGAACGTACAAAAATTGAATCTATTTTAACTTCATCTAACAAAATAATCCACAAAGATGATGACATTCTTTCAGAATTTGTCGACTTCTACCAAAAATTATATACTCCCGAATTCTCTCCGCAATTGACCGATATTTCGCAATACTTATCCTCTATTCCTGCTCCTACCTTTCCCGATGTAGATTTTTCCTCCACCGATGCGGACATACATACGGACGAAATCCTTAAAGCTATTCAAACGCTCAAAAAGGGAAAGCTCCAGGTCCAGATGGCTTCACAATAGAGTTTTACACTCACTTTTCTAATCTTCTTACTCCCAAACTTCATAAATTATTTCTTTATTTTATATCTTCCCAAAAATCTGAAGGTTCATTTCAAGAAGCTTTAATATGCCTTCTCCCTAAAGAGGATAAAGATCACACACTCTGCAAAAATTATAGACCCATTTCTTTAATTAATGTTGATTATAAAATATTTGCGAAAATCCTTGCTCTTCGCTTGGATAACATTTTACCTAGGATAATTGGAAAAGAGCAGAGTGGCTTTGTTAAAGGGCGGCATTTATCTGACAATACCCGGCTCTTCTTTAATGTTCTTAGCAAATCTCACTCCCACAAACAGTCGTTAGCAGCTGTTGCACTAGATGCTGAAAAAGCATTTGACAGGGTTAATTGGCAGTTCATCTTTTCTACACTTGTTTGGTTTGGTTTTGGACCCAAATTTCTCTCCTACATCTCTTTACTTTATTCTTATCCCAGGTCCTCTATTCTAGCTAATGGTCTTGTCTCTTCATCCTTCCCTTTATATAGAGGTGTTCGTCAGGGATGTCCACTTTCTCCACTTTTATTTATTTTGGCGTTAGAACCCTTTTTAATAAAAATCCGCTTAAATAAGACCATCACAGGGTTTCCTTATGGCGACAAACAATTGAAACTTTCTGCTTATGCTGACGATATCTTATTATTTATATCTAATCCTCAATCCTCTATACCATCGTTTCTCTCCGAAGTCAAGGATTTTGCTCACGTCTCAGGATACAAACTTAACACAGATAAGTGTGAAATTCTCCCTTTAAATAAATATTGCTTTCATGCTGATTTCTCATCTTCCTCTTTTCATTGGAATCCAACTAAGATTAAATACTTAGGCATATGGTTCACACCTTCTATTAAAGATACCGTGACATTAAATTTAAATAACTTACAACAGACTTTAATTGACTCCACTTCACGTTGGCACCCCTTATTTTTATCCTGGTGGGGTAGATTGGATTCTATAAAAATGATGTTAGTACCCATAATTTTATTTTTCTTATCTAATCTCCCAATTAATATTCCCAAATCTTGTTATAAGAAAATCTATATTACCTTATCAAAATTTCTATGGCACAACAAAAAAGCTAGAATGTCTTTCGCCAAACTTAAACAACCTAAACACATGGGCGGGGTAAACTTCCCGGATTTCCCTGCATATCACACTTCATTCTTTCTTAAACACTCTTCTTCCTTATTCTCTCAAAACATGAATGACTCCTTTTCTCAACCTCTATGGGTAGAGATAGAAACCTCCTTTTTCTATCCTTTTACATTCGAGGAAGCAATTTCCTTCTCTCAAGTTCCAGCAAAATTGTCTCTTCCCATTCTTAAAAATTCACGTAAAGTCCTTCAGCCTTTAATAATTGACGGCATTGACGATCGATCTCGACTTCTACAATCTCCAATTTGGTACAACAAGTTGATCAAAATTAAGAATAGAACTCTTTTTGGAAGGATTGGTTGGACCTGGGTCTGAAATGGACCCATCAACTTTTTCATGGTGATTCTTGTATTCCTTTTTCCGTAGCCCAATCCCATTTTTCTCTTCCTCCCTCCTACCAGCCAAAGTATGTATCGCTAATTAAAGCTGCTCAAAACTCTTATGATGCTGTTAAATCTTCTCCTGCTCCTGTCAAATCTTCTCCGATCACTCTGTCCTCTATATCGGCCTCTTCCTCGGCGTCTCAAATTTATAATAAGTTGAGAGATCCCTCTACTTCCCGTATAAAATCTAAAGTAGAATGCGACTGGGAATCGGATCTTAACGAGTCTTTTTCTCTCCTTCAATGGAGCAAAATTTGGACTAAAATAAGGAAGTCTTCTAGAGCAGCAAATACTACGCCGACTTTATTTTTTATTTATAATCGACTTTTGATTACTCCAACTAAATTACACCATATAGATCCCACTATTCCCTCTTCTTGTTGGTCTTGTCACACCCAAGTAGCTGATCTTAAACACATGTTATTCACATGTCCTCCCATTCATCATTTCTGGACTATGGTATGGAAACAAATTAACAAAATTTTCTCTACTCATATTCCTTTCTCCTATTCACACATATTTCTGGGTAGTGTTGCGGAGGTATGGCCTTCCTCAATTACTAATGTAGCTATTGTTGACCTACTTACCGCAGTTGCATTTCAACAAATCACAAAGTCATGGAAACAAGCCTCGAATATTTCGTTTCAGGCATGGTGGAACGGAGTTTGCTACAATCATAGATTAGATAGGGCATATGTTCACCCTATTACTCTGGCTATTAAACGTGATCTACTGTGGTTACCCGTCACCAATTTTCTAAATGTCTCTGCTCAGACCCTACCTTTACATAACCCCAGTGATGAAGAAGTACCCAAGCCTCCTTGAAGTTAATAGTTATTATTAAGTATTTTTTATATATTTTAAGCCATAGGTTGAAGTATAATATATAAATACAGTATTTACTATATGTTATTTATTTCATCTATCTGATCGAAGTTATTATCTGATGTGCTCTTCCCCCTCCCTATTTCTCTTTTTCCTTCCCCCTCCTCCACCTTCCTTCCCCCATATGATTACACTGGTCTTATATTTTATCCTGATGTCATACAACATTGATGTTTCACTCTATGTTTACATTTTAATAAACTTATTCTTAAAACTTAAAAAATAATTTAGGAACCAATTCTTCAGCCTTGTTTGGGTGAACTAGAGTACAGCATCTGCATACGCTGCCGATTGGATTTCCAATTGGACATTCCACCTACCAAAATATCATGAATCTGCACTGAAGTCCTGGCTGCAATTCAAGAATCAATAGTGAAAGTGATCAAATCTGGTGAGTACATTAAGCAGATCAGTCCGGCTCACGCACGTCTTACTGACTCTCATACATGCTGTAGGTTTTCCAGATGAAGACCTCGCACTTCTAGTAAAATTATCCTGAAAGCAGACACCGTTTTGATTATTTTTCCTTATCAAGAGACACTGTAACAGTCAGCATAACCAATTGTTTTGCTGTCTCCATCATATGGCGAGAACACTTACAGTATTACTCTATTTGCCACCATTCATAAAGCAGATCTGCCTGAGGTGAATGAGTTTGTACATGTTTTGCAATCTGCGAGCCATTATTTTCAAGTCTCAATCACGCAATGATATGTGCCTTCGAATGGCTGTTTTTATAGGTTTATTTCTTGGCTTTGGCACAGCAATAATATTGGCCTACGAGGATTTACTCAGAATTTCTAATGATGTGCAAACTGATAGAACAGTCTCAGGAGAGTAGATTTCATGATTTTGTGTCTGGTTTTATAAAAAATGAATCCATGAGGTCCCAGCACTTTCCACATTGGCAAACAATGAAGTGTCATATTAATCTTATCAAATCCACTGATTTCATAATCCAAAAGGTTTAGTAAATTGAGCTTATCTCAATAGCCCAAAATTGTTTTGAGGTTTGTCATATTCTGCTGCAGCCATGTTCATAGCAGGATTGAGAGACCCCTGAGATTTTGATATCTCTCAAACATATTTTACCCACCTGAGAAGCAATGGCTATGATGTTGACCATGCCAATTTATGTTTAAGGGAGGAGATTCGTTTTTTTAGCCAGGGTCATTTTACACAAAACATTTCCTTTTTGGTTAAGATTGCGAAGACTCTCTCTCCTGCCCTGCAGTCTGTTTTAGTTATATTTGAGACTTTCAAATGAGCCAGAGTCTAATATGATCTCTTCTTTACATGTCTCACCATGAGTACTCAAATTTCCGTTGCTAGATCTAGCACTATCTTATGAAATATTTTACACGTGTTACCCATACTCCCAGTAACAACTCATTAATAGTGCCTGTTAGTAAATCCAACAATATGGTCCCTGAAAAGCAAGAATCATCTTCAATATCTTAATAACAGACCCGATAAGCATTTTCCTACATGCATATATGCTTGATGGCTGCAAGTACATGCTGTTATAAGAAAGGTCAGTTATGGGATTTGGAAAAAAGTAAATTCCAAGCATTTAGGGTTTTACATTTTCATTCATAAACCGGATATACAATTTTACACATTGATAGCATTATGCTTTGAAAATGTTGAGGTTTAAATATGTATGATTATTGACAAGATTAATGGCCAAATTCAAGGGCTGTGCTTACTCTCAATCTTGCTTTATGAAAGACAGTGCTAAGTTATTTTTCTGTTTCATCCTTGAAGGGTTTTAGGGCTGTTTTGTAAGTGGAGCAAGGACCATATATCCTTTTAGTGGAAGTAGGCCTTAAGCGACCCCCTTCTTTGGCTAAAGATCATGGTCCGCCTAGTGTGGAGAAAGGAAATCAGCAGTACACCTCATGCTGATGATGGCCTGTGTAGAACTGTAGTGGGAGACACTGACACCATGCTGGACTGACACAGCCCCTCTTACCACAGAGGGATACACAGCTTTAAACACTCCCATGCATACACCCTGTATTATACACATAGCAGGGGGAATTGTTAACTACCAGCACTATTAGGCACACTTGGAGGTTGATCATACCTACCAATTGTGAGAAGGAACAGGGTAAATAGGCCATGAAAAATCCTCTCAAGCAGAAAACAATAGCCAAGTATGCATTAGAGTTCTCATATGTGAAGCTTGAGTAGTCCTATGGAGAGGCCCTGAGCTATCAGTCAAAGGGAGACAAAGAACCATCATTAAAGGTGGTATTGGCAGTTGAAAGGGAATACAAGACTGCTATATAGTAGAAGATAGATACAGTGGCATTAGGCTGTAATCTTCTCCATATGAGAGGAAATCTAAGAATTGGGAGACTTGGAAAAATGTGTTATGAATGAATCCATGGATATCAACAACATGAAAAATGAGATAAAGACCCAGAGGCTTGGTGCTCAGTGGCTTTCAATTGTTTTTTTTTTAGATGCAGAAGAGTGCTCCTATTGGAACAACATATGCATTGTGGGTTGATGAATAGTCCAAAGAATCATCTGTTGCACTTGGTGGAATCCTTCATCCTCACTGTGCTTGTACCGAAAGACCTGTCAAAATATTAATGGTTGAAAGAGCATATCAAGCTCACCCCCAACCACCTCAGATGGGATATAGAACCAGAGAAATAATCACTTCAATTCTAAACGTCAGGGACAGAGATGTTGACTGCAGTCAGCAAGGGACTCCTGCATTATGATAGTGCTATTGTTCTCTCTTTCCCAGGTTTTTCCCAGACTGTGCAGAACCAAAACAGAACTCTAACACCATTAAGCAGGAACTGAGAAGTGAAACCTGAAATACATGTTGCTGTTTCCTGCTTTGGTAATTAATTATATTTTCTGAAATGGGATGTTGAAGGAGACTGGCTTGAGGGCTGGCTGATCATGAACATACAAAGATACATGTCTGGAGAGCAGATGTGATGATCTGAATGAAGGATCTTAGGAGGAGAAGACAGGGAGTCTGGGACCAGCAGCATGGAGGGCAGGTCCATCAAGGGACATGAGTTGATGCTCTAATAAGGTACAATCATTAGAGGTTGCCCATTCTTCACCTACCTGATGATACATGGCTCCCTGACTTTCTGGTTGAAGAGAGATAATATGACAATATACTGTGGGTATGATGTTGGGGTTTGGGGATCGATCAGTCTCTTAGATGTACTACTCAGACTAGGTACAGAGTAAATGTGAATTATTCTTTGTTTTACTATGTTTTTATTTGGATGACAGGCATACTGCAAATTAAGGAGGAAGGTAGTTCTGAGCCCTTGGTGCAGCTGCACACGTGGGATTTTGGAGAGTTAATGAGTTTGATACACAAGATCAATGTGTACAACTGCTGCAGGAGGCTGACTGTTTTTTAGTTGACACTTGGAAGAATCTTGAACTGTGATTGAGAACAAATTGAAATATAGGGGACGGCAATACTACCTCAATCAAATTCATTTCTTAAAATGTGAATGGGAAAAGGAACTAAATACAGAGGAGAGTGGTCATGAACCTGCTCCAAAGGCTTGGACCAGATGTGGTGCTCATGCAAGAGATGCACGCATGGGCCACAAATAGTCAAGTCACAGGATGGAGATCAACCCTCCAATACATATAGGGTCATGTCGTTAATAAGAGGAGTACCAACTTCGAAAGTACACACTTTTCCTGGTGGAGGATTTGTGGGCAGATTCACAGGGCTGCCATATCAATGCAACAGATACTTAGGACAGAGAATATGCTACTGGTAACATCAGTATACTTCCCTTCAAGGGCAATAAGTGGTCAATCTTGTAAGCCTACTTCCAGAATACTATAAATGAAATACCAGCATTTGTAAAACGCACAGCTACCTCTGGAGAAGTGTCCTGGCGCTGGGGGCCCTCGGGAAGATTAAGCGAGGTATTGCCCAGAGTCACATGGTGCTGGGTTAACCTGCCGCCAGCACCGGGGATCGAACCGTGAACCCTGTAGTCCGGAGTCAGGCTCCCTGGCCGCTGCGCCACACCTCTTCCACAAGAGATTAATGGTAGTGGGAGATATTAATTTGCTCATGTCAGAAGGGACAGATAGATCTGGAAAGAAAATTATGAGAATAATGGACCCATATGTCTCCAATAGTTTGCTGCTTTAAAGGTTAAAATATTGTGGCGCAAAGTAAAGTCAGAAAACAACAGAACACATAGGGGCATATGTACAAGGAGATTGCGCCACAGGAACATCACTTTCTTTGACGTTCCGGTGGCGCAATGCCCTGCACCATATTTATTAGCTGCGTTGAGCCACTTTGCAGTGCTTAACACCGCTTTGTAAATATGGTACTCTTTCATGCAGGTATCTGCATGAAAGGGAAGTGCACTGGGTGTTGCTGTCGGTGCTCCACAACAACTCCCATTGCTTTTTGACGCTGCCCCAGATTTACAAGGATCTGTAAATCTGAGGGAGCACCAAAAACTAACGCCATGCAACAGCCATGTTTTTGCTTTTTCTATTTTTGTTGCATTCTGCAGCACACATAGAGAGAGCAAAATGCCATTAACGATTGTTTTTGTGCAGGAAGGTGTCAGTTCATGCACAAAAACAATCATTAAATAATGGCAATTTGCTACTTCTATGTGTCCTGCAGAATGCAGCACACATAGAAGTAGCAAATCGCCATTGTTGATTGTTTATGTGCAGGAAGGGACATCTTCCTGCACAAAAACGATCATCCCTGCAATGCAGGCCCCCTTGCGCTATGGCACAAGGGTGTCTGTGCTGGTGCTAGGCAGCTATCTTTAGCACCAGCACTATGAAAAACACAGGGGTGTGCCATTTTCTTGTAAATACGGCACATCCCTGCATTTTGAAAAGGACAAAGCGGCGCAGCAAAATTTGCTGCAGCGCCGTACCATGTCCTTGTACATAGGCCCCTAAGAGTTTAAAATAATAGGAGCTCGACATGAGGAGCGTACCTAAACTTAGCTTAACTTGCTGACTGATGATAAAGTATGCAGTTAATACCTAACAACACAAAAATAATTATGTAAGGTTGTAAAAAAAAGCTGGGAAACATTCTCATGAGATGTGGGGAGAACAACAGATAAATGTGGATGATTCTGTCTGGGGTGGGGCACTGCTAACATTTATCAAAGATATAGCACAACACTTTGCCATTGACATAGCATATTACTTTGCCATTGACCTTCAATCTTTGTGCATGTCTACGTTAGAGGTGGAAGATTCAGACTTGCTAAGCTCTATAGAGGGATTACTGATTCTGAGGCTCTTGATGTCCAACAGAAATGGGCTTTTGACTTGACTGACAAGAGAAGAAATTGTGGAGGAAATCACCCAGATGAATCATGGGTTGTCTCTGTAGTTTTTCGAGAGCTTGTCTGGTAAATTGGTGATGCATCTCCTTCAAATATATGTAGTGGCTAGAGAATATTGTATGTGCTGCAGGACCTGCAAATTGTAATGATCATGCTGCCCCTTAAACTAGAACTGAGTGTGGGTTTTACAGACTGATCTCCCTGTTAAAACTAAAACCTGAGATACTAGACACTGTCTTGGCAAATCACTATGTAGACTTCTGGGTTTGTTGGTGCACCCAGATTAGTCTGGTTCATGTCTCAAAAGTGCACACTGCACAATCTGTGATATGACTGTATGGCATGCACAGGAGATTGCAGAAACAATGGCAGTACCTTCTTTGGGCTCAGCCAGGGCCTTCAGCGCTGTTGATTGGGTCTATCTGCTAGCAAAATCTCAAGAAGATGTGTTTAGGCATACCAGTCCTGTTATCGATAGTACTGGTCTACACTGCTATCATGGCTAGAGTGCAAGTGTCTAGGGTTACTGACAGAGCCATTCACCCAGGAGATAGTGAGGAGTCATGGATGTCCCCTCTCTCACTGCCTTCACTTGGCATTGTAGACATTTTGAGCTGTATCAGGAATGAAGCCCTGATTAGGGGTCTTAGATGAACCCTCGTGGACTAGACGACATTGCTGGATGCTGATTATATCCTCTTATATATATGCAACCCTAAAGTGTCTATTGGCAGAATTCTACATATGTTCAAGAAATTTGTTTTAAAAAATGGTATTTAGCATCAATATCAGCCTGAGAACAGATGGCGGGATACTTCTTTTCTTTTGAGTTGCTTAGGAAGGTCTAACACATTTGGAAATCTACCTAGTGAGGAATCAAGAAGAATTCCATAGGTACTCCCTGAACTGAGAACTATTTTTGGGCAGCCCAACATGTGTTGTTTAGTGTTTGGGTGTTCACCTCTCAACAGGAACTCAGGTGTCACTGAGGACCTTGGCCATCTAGTGATATTGACTGGAATAACATAAATGATGCCCCTGCCAAGACAGACAGCCACAGTTGGCAGGATGTGGAGAAAGGCCTGACCCTGAGGCTGAGTAAAAGATTGAAAGAACTGAGTTATCTATTGGGCTTCTGCAGTGAGGCACAGTAGGCATTTCCACTCTGGGTATGTCTAGGGAACAGAGGTCCTAAAACCCTTTGAGCATCTTGGACGTGGAATATAATATAGAGCACGTAGAAATATTCCAACATATATGATTTCACTACTCTATGTGCTTCTATGTTCGGAAGGATCATGAATCCCAGATGGTGCCCTTAAAGCACAGAATGGTTTCTGAGAAACTCAATCGGGGAATGGGTTGGGTTGGACTCACTGATATAAAAATACATTATTTAATAATTTGTTGGGTTATCTAATGAGATTAAAACGTAGGAGGATAGGAGATTTGGGAGACATGGAAAGTTCAGAAGAGGCACCTTTCCATGTAGAGCTCATGCTGGTACGGTTAAAGATGTTGAACTGAGTGTACTCCACCAAAAAGGACTAGGAAAATTGGGAAAATGGAGTCAAACATGTGCCGAGTGGCTATGGCCAGGCAGAAGGTTTATTTCACTCATTTTTGTTATGTGCAGTGTTTGTGATGGGGTAGATGAATGCTAGAGCTTAAATACACATCAAACACAAATTTTTAATTACTGAGAATATGGACTGATGACAATTCACCCAGATATAATAATAATGCTATGTAATCTGTGGTTTGTTATTGCAGACAGAAATATGGCATGGTTTTGAGACAGCCCAAAATTACCAACTCTGATGCAATGACATTTGAATATGAAATGATGTATGCCCTAGTAAACATGAGACAATATGGAGTCCTTGGAAGAACTACAAAAAGGGACGGCGGTACAGAGATGTGACACTGTGGCTCAATTATATAGAGAGAGACATGACACCCAAAAGTGGGTGGGAGGACATCCCTATCCCCAACTCCCCCCATTGACACAGAGGCAAACGTTTAATTACGGAGTCAAATGATACCCTATAAGTGACTGATTTCTTTTTATTCCTATTTTGATAGTGATTCTGTTGACTAAAATTCTGTGCATTTTTTATATTGTTTTCCTTTGAAGGAGAACAATAAAATTGTTTGGAAAAAAACACAGATTCTATGTTAATGTTATTCATACTTACATCACAACCCTGACCTCCGAATGGAAGGGCATTCAATCCATGTCTAATCCAGTAGAATGATGCTCACTACAGATGCTCCATGGTTATTTCTACCCCGTAAAAAATTAAAAATGTCATCCCTTTCAGGGATCATGCAGGCCTTCATCCAAAGTATGTCAAACAGAAACTGCAGCATACATTTTTCTGAACAAAAAGAATACCTAATCTCAAATATTCCACATCATTCACCCTCTCCCTGGCTTGATTTTTGAATATAGCAATGGATTAGGACTCCAAGAGCCTTCAAACTCTCTTTCCACCTCATTTGATATTCCACCCCAATAAGTGTAGCTATGCCTAAGGCTATCCCAACATGTGGATTGCACATCTCGATAACATCTAACATCCAAATACCCTGCAACATGGTAATTGTTTTACCAAACAGCTCTCCTATCATGAATTAATTTAGCCTCACCATCTGTGCTACCAAAAAGGCTATTTTAGAAAAACACAAACAGCTAAACTGGGTCCTGTCTGCATAGCCAACACAAGCTTCACCAAAGACTCCAATAGGTCATCCTTTCCTTTGTATTGTCCACCTATAACCATTCCAATACTCTTGGAGTATCACAAACCTTAGCTTTACTGTTTAGCATGATCTTCACCCTGGTAGCATGTGTGACTAATGAACTGTAGGATTAAACATATCAACTTACAAAGAGCCAAAAATGTCTTCCTCATATTCATAGTCTGTCTGAAATCTTCATGAGAAATATTATTGGGCAAACATTGCAGTTCAGGCCATGATGTCTTCTTATCTCATGAAAGATGTGCTCAGTGTGTTACTAAGCTGGTGCCCTAAGCATCAATGACCTTTTATACTTCTGCCTCTTAAGCTTCAGTAATGGAACTCTGTGTGACATGTTAATTTTAAATGACCTCTTGAATAGGGGGCATGGCCACGCCAGTGACCAAGATGGCCAGGTGGCAGTGAAACTCTTGCACCGAGATCCTGCACAAATCAGGTTTCACCCCACTATCCGGCTTCATTGATACCATGCCACATGGGTAAGGAAACAGCAGTAAACTGGGATGCCCAGCCTGCCTGACTAACTTAAGGTGGGAGGTGCGATTGGCGGCATGCGGATAAAGGCGTCAGACTGGTGAGGCCCGCTAGGACACCTGGCCTGCTTTTCCCAGCCCCTGATACACTATTGAGTACCTCAGGTGACTGGCCACCAAAGAGCTTGTCACTGGAGCGCCGGTGATGAGGGCGGGCGCCTGATGCCAGCGGGCCCTCACCACTGTACTACGCAGCTGGGGAGAGTGATGGACTCTGTGTCTGCATCAAAACAACAATGTCTCAACTGGAAATCATTCAACAAAAGGCAATTTCAGGATAGTTGCTAGTACCACAAGGGAGGTAACAAAGGGAGACCACAACAGGATTGGTGAAAGGAACAAGGTAATTTTATATAAGTAGTTATATCAGCACTACCATATAGTTAAATAAACAGTGACCGTACCATACAAGTGTGCACTGAATGTGCAAGTGACAGTGAACGGCGCAGTGACACTAGGGTGAAGAACACAGTGTGAACGGCGCAATAGGAAAAAAAAATAATAATAATGTGGTCAATAGTACAAAATATATACAAGATCAGTATTTGTCAATTGAGTCAATTAATTTGACCACAACAGCGCCAATGTTCTGAGCTGGGTAGTCGACGGCGCTTCAACCTGATCTATTTCAGGTCATCATCAGGACAGAAGGTCACTTAATTTCGAAGTAGTGCTGTATGAGGGAACAGGGAAAGGAGAAGGGTAAGGGAAAGGTGAGCAATTGAGGGCTCCAAAGAAAAGGAAAGAGAGAGAGTCCATATGTAGGATAGTTACCAGAGTACTGAAAGCGCGGTTATGTGAGGTGGCCGAAGAGGTCCAGTAGGGGGGAACGTTAGATGGTCCAGCAGGACGAATCAATCATGGGTAATGGAAGCAATTTTTGGTCCTAACGGGAGACAAAGGAGAGACTGTGTGAGCCTGATGGTCCAGAGTGACCGGGAGGTATAAAGAATGGCAAGAATGACAGGAGCCAGGCAGCAATTACCTGTGTACGTGAAGAGCCCGGTGTAGGAATGCACTTGGGTAGGAGTAGAACCAATCTCTGGAAAGGTACACGAGATCCTGGGTATGAAGATCTGTGTGGAGGAAGGTGATAAACTTGGATCAGGTACGGGACGGTTATGGGAGGCCGAGTGCAGGCGCATACAGAGTGAATCGTACCTGGTTGTGGGCAGCAAGCTCCAGGGATCCGGGTCGTAGCCAGCTAAGGGCCAGTATAGTTAGAAGTTATGCCGCCGGGCGGGAGGCCGGAGTGAGTCAAGGTGGTGAGAGTCAATCTTGAAGTAAGGATGGCAAAGGACGAGTAAAGCGTCCGCGTGTGCTGGGGAAAGTTGGTGAATGAGCGTAAGCTCTCGGAGAAGATAATGAGTCACCGCGCTCACGTGGGTGAAAAAGACTAGACCGTGAAGGTTGGAGCTAGTCTGGGCCCCCGGGGGGACCACAGTTACTTACGTTGTGTGAATAACCACCGAAAGGCAAAGTGTTCGAGACTACGGAGTGCCATATTCTAACAAATCAATCTAGTACATTGAATAAAAACAAGACGTACTGCATATTGTTAAAAAGGCTCAATAGTAGATGTGCAGTTACGGTGACTTCATAAAGCAACTGCATAAATTATGTATTACAGGGTGGAGCCGAGGTTACAAAGGCTCAGTTACAAACAAATTAAATAAAACATGAATGGTTACAAACATGGGTGAAAAAAAGACTAGACCGTGAAGGTTGGCGCTAGTCTGGGCCCCCGGTGAGGGGGAGGGGGGAACCCACAGTAACTTGCGTTATGTGAATGCAATTCGAAATGATAAGTGTTCGAGACTGCGTTGTGCCATATTATAACAAATCAATCTGGTACATTGGATATAAACTAGACGTACTGTATATTGTTAAAAAGGCTCAATAGTTGGTGTGCAGTTACGAAGACTGCATAAGGTGACTGCATCAAGTATGTATCGCATGGTGGAGCCGAGGTTACAATGGTTCAATTACAAACAGAATAGGTTAAAACAAGAATGGTTGCAAAACATTCTTTATAGCTTCTGTAGTTACATCAAGGTAAACGTCCCACATAGCAGTAGGGGCCCTAACTAACAGCTATGTCTTGTAACCACTGTGGTTACATCGAGGAAAAATTGTAAATAACAGTAAGGACCAGCTATGTCACAGTGGGGGGGGTTATGATCTGGGGTGGTGGGAGTCATAGAAGGATGGCACCCGTGGCTGGGCTGGAAAATGAGGGATGGACTGGTCATAAGAGTTAGGGTGTACTGATGACCGTGTTCCATTCATCTAGTGTGTTTAATCTACTGTTGACAGAGTCGCAGCGGGCAATCCATCTACACTCGCATTTGTTCAGTAAAAGTTATAGATTGCTGCCCCAGATGGGAAGTTCTGGGCGGTCAATCACTTGCCAGACAAAGTCTGTTTCAGAGTGGTTGTTTTCTTTAAAGTGTCCGACCAATGGTGCTGTCTCAACATTACATCTTATACAGCTTTGATGATGGGAGATTCGTTGCTTGGCCATTTGTGTGGTCTGGCCGATGTATAGTAAATCGCAAGGGCAAGCGCAAGGGCTTTCTCTGCCATCAGGACTTGATTGTAGGCCTCGCTAGAAGCGCTATTACTATTTAAAAAAACTGCTTTTAAAAACAAAATTGTATTTTAGAACTGAATTGAATTTGTCTTACTGTGTACCGTTATCGCTCCTTACGCTTAAGTCGGCTGTTTCCGGCTTCCTTGCTGCTCCTAGAGACTCCCCCGGTAGCAGCCAATCACGCTGCGAGAGGGCGGAGCTGAGGGCGGGGAACGGAGGTAAATGCAGCACGCAGTGCGGGAGTTCCTCACTAGGCTTTCTCTGCCATCAGGACTTGATTGTAGGCCTCGCTAGAAGCGCTATTACTATTTTAAAAAACTGCTTTTAAAAACAAAATTGTATTTTAGAACTGAATTGAATTTGTCTTACTGTGTACCGTTATCGCTCCTTACGCTTAAGTCGGCTGTTTCCGGCTTCCTTGCTGCTCCTAGAGACTCCCCCGGTAGCAGCCAATCTCGCTGCGAGAGGGCGGAGCTGAGGGCGGGGAACGGAGGTAAATGCAGCACGCAGCGCGGGAGCGCAGCGGACGCGCACAGCGGGCGCGCCAAAGGCAAGCCCGTCTGCGCCCGTCCATGCCCATCCAGGCCCAGGGGCCAGTCACTATGCCCGTCCTATTATCTACCCCTCGGAAACACTGAAAACTATGCATTCTACCCATTTGCACCTCGCCCGTGAAACCTTGTCTCTTACATCTAAACATGGAATCTTCATTAAACGGAGCACATTCCCAGAAATACAGATTCTCACCACCCCCAAGCACATTTCACATAGCCAGGCTAAACTCGGGGCTATGCCCCTATCTATCTACTACCTTAACACTCGCTCCCTTGTCAGACATCAGCTGGACATATTCCTCCTTCTGATCACTGATAAACCTAATATCCTACTGCTGACTGAAACCTGGCTCACCGCCGACTCTGCCCCTGATATGTTGGCGGCACTACCCCCCGATTACTATATCATTCATGCTAACCGCCTGCCTGGTAAATCAGGGGGGGGGGGTCGCAGCCATCATCCATACTGATTTCAGGTTTTGCTCCTTGACATGTCTCGCTCTCAAGGAGGCAGAGAATATAGTAATACATCTTGAATCCGTCAACGACTCCTTCGTCTGCGTATTAATTTACAGGCCACCTCATCAGATGCCTAATTTTCCCCTCTCACTCAGTGAACAGATGGCTAAACTTGTGATTGAGCATGCCAAGGTCCTCCTCGTAGGCGATTTCAATTACTGGTACAATGACCCTCATGAAGGGGCACAATCGGCTGAGATGTCTGATCTCCTTACCAATTTAAACTTCACCCAACAGGTCTCATCCCCCACCCATTTGAAAGAGCATATCCTTGACCAAGTCTGGACTATTGGCCTGACCACTTCCATCCCCACAACTGCTCCCTGTATTTGGTCTGACCACCACTTAATAAAATGTACACTTCTTTTCCCGGCCATCGAGAAAATCAATACGGCCGATGGCGGCTTCGCTAGGAAATGGAACACTGTCAATAAAAAAGATTTCCTTGACACGCTATCCAACACAGCCCCGTCCCTTGGCACTGACATCAATGCCACGGAAATGAACATATCTGAATGGCTACTGAAAGCCAGTAACAAGCACGCACCCCTTAAAAAAGTTAAATTAGCCCGTCGCGCTGACGCACAGCGATGGTTCTCCACTGAACTTAAAATCCAGAAATTGGCTTTGCGCCAATTAGAGAGGCAGTGGCGACTGAAGTATTCCCCCGACAAAAAACTCCTTTATACCACAGCTCGGAAGGAATACAAGAAGAGCATCCTTACGGCCAAAGCCGCCCACTTCTCTACGCGCATCCTGAATTCCAACAAAAGCTCTAAAGAAATATTTTGCATAATTAATTAATTATCCAATCCTGAGAGAATCCTTCTGAAGGCTACGCCCTCCCAAGTATTGTGCAATTCATTAAATGATTATTTTATTGAAAAAAATCACCACTATCAAGGCCAGCATTCCCAAGCACCCTCTCACCCCGAACTCTCCCGTCTTGCACAGAAACAACCGTACTATCAGCTGTTTCCCTACTATTAGTACTGAGACCTTCCAGGATCTCCTAGTAAAAGTCAAATCAGGTGCCCCCTCTGACTGTTGCCCACCTCATATACTTAAGGACTGCCTTGCAGTCTACCCGGGACCGCACTCGCCCTTCTGAACGAGTCACTTTCTTCCGGCCAAGTCCCTATGGCCTTCAAGAAAGCTATAGTGGTACCCCTCCTAAAAAAACCTGGAGCTGATCCCGCGCTCCTGTCTAACTACCGTCCGATCTCCCTGCTTCCATTCCTGGCGAAGGTATTAGAGGCCCATGTAGCTAAATGTTTATCTAACTTTCTGGAGGAATCTAAATAACTGGACCCTCATCAGGCAGGGTTTTGGCCGGCTCATTCCACTGAAACCATAATCCTCGCTGTCCTGGACACTCTCCGGGACAACGCCGACAGAAGTTCCCCTCAGGCACTGGTTTTATTGGACCTCTCCGCCGCCTTTGACACGGTCGACCACACTATTTTGTCTGACCATGTCAAACATGCTGGTATTCAAGGTGCGGCAGCTCTCTGGCTCACTTCCTTTCTGGAAGATCGCTCCCAGGCCGTCCGTCACGGTCACTTCTTGGCTCCCCCACGCAAAACTACCTGTGGTGTTCCACAGGGCTCGGCTCTCTCTCCCCACCTGTTTAATCTTTATATCGCCCCCTTGATTCAGTCCCTCAAAGACAGGAAGGTGACGGTTTTTAACTATGCAGATGACCTTCAACTACTCTTCACGATTGACAATTCACCCAACTCGGTCACCGATTTCCAGGCTACAATGCTGCATATCCAACAATGGATGGACCACAACCATCTCAAACTAAACCCTGGTAAGACAGAGCTTGTTCTCACTGGGGACAGTCACAAGTACTGGGGTCTCCACTACTGGCCACCAGAGCTAGGATCCCTTCCCTCCCCCTCCCCCTCGGCTAAAACACTAGGAGTCTCCCTCAACAATGACCTATCACTAAAAACCCAGGTTGGCGCGGTTATCTCTAAGTGTTTTTTTCAACTGCGCAAGATCAGGAAGATACATCGCCTTCTCACTCAGGAAGCACTGATCCAGGTCATAATAGCCACCGTCCTGTCACACCTGGACTATGCCAATTCTGTATACTTGGGCATGCCACTCTACCTGTTCAAACGGCTTCAGATGGCCCAAAACCATGCAGCCCGACTGGTCTTTCGACAACCTAAATGGCAACCAGCGACTCCCTTGCTGAGGAAATTGCACTGGCTTCCCATTTCCCAGCGCTGCACCTTCAAAACGGGCTGCCTCATTTTTAAATCCTTGCATGGCAATAGCCCCGCATTTATTAATAGCCTGATATCTAGGCATACTCCCTCACGTAACCTGCGTTCTGCCCACCTCTCACTCCTCATCACTCCGACATTCAAGCGGGTGCGTCAAGGAGGCCGCAGATTTGCTACCCTTGCCCCCAAACTGTGGAACTCCCTCCCGCTTGAGATACGGTCTTGCACGAACCTTTTGCAGTTTAGGAAGTTCCTTAAAACATGGCTATTTGCACAAGCCTACAATTAATGTTTTCATTGATAGCACACAGAGCCTTCTACAGCGCCATGAAACCACCTGGTGTACGTGCGCTTTATAAATCATTCTTAGCATTAGCATTAGCATTAGCATCGTATAGCATAAATGACGTTGGTTGTGCGACAGTTGGAGAAATGTCTGAGTTGATAAGTATGCCCTCCTGTAACGAATTCCTTAGTATTGCAGGTGAGGTTACATACAGAACAGGATTGACATTTGAAATGGCCAAGGATCGGGGGTAAACCCCACATGGAGGTCACAGATTGGGCCATTTTTTCTTTTTTGGGCCAGGTGATGGCATGAACCAGTTTGTCAGATAGGTTACTGCCCCTCTTGTATGAAAAGAGGGGTGGTTCCCTGAAAGGGGCATGGGTAGTGACCAGTTATTTTTGATTACCTTACTGCCCATGTTGCTGGAGGGACTGTAAGTAGAAACAAATGGTATGTGTGAGTTGGTTCTTTTGGGGGAAGGGGAGAGGAGTATTTCCCTATGGCAGTACCATGCCCTTTTGGAAGCACGGGAAACAATGCATTTGGGGTAACCCCTGTTTATCAATTTCTCAGAGAGAATGGCCGCTTCTCTGAAATTATCCTTACGCCACTTACAATTTCTCCGGATGCGGAGAAACTGCCCGTAAGGTAGGCCATCTCTAAGGCCTCTCAGGTTGTAGCTCGAGTACATCAGGAGGGTGTTTCGTTCTGTTGGTTTGCGGTATAGGGTGGTGCCTATGGCACCTTCCTCAGCATGGAGTGTGAGGTCAAGGAAGGGGAGGTCTTTGGTTCTTACATCGGAGGTGAATGTGAGGTGGGGCTGACTGTTGTTAAGCCAGGATATGAAGGATGATAAGTCTTCATGTGTGCCATGCCAAAGTAGAAGAATATCATCGATGTACCAACGCCAGAGGTTAATTTTGTCCAGAAAAGGGTTATGTGTGGATAGAAAGTGAGTTGTTTTAAGGTGATGCACATAGAGAATGGCAAAGTTTGGGGCAAAACAAGCGCCCATCGCGACACCTTTGATCTGTAGATAAAAGATTTCTTTGTATAGAAAGTAGTTGTTGGTGAGTGCAATGCGTAGTAGGTCCATGAGAAATTCAGAGGGGATACGAGCAGGTCTGGGTCGTGTATCTAAGAGTTGTTTGATGATAATCAGTCCTTCAGTGTGGGGTATGTTGGTGTATAGTGATTCGATATCAAGGCCTATCAAGAGATCACTGTCATTGTCAAAGGGTCTGTCTTCAATGATGTTTATCAGATGTGTACTGTCCTTGACGAAGGTATCGGTCAAAGGGACAAATTCCTTCAAAATAGAGTCAATGTATTTGCCTAGTGGTTCCAGTATTGAGCCACAGCCCGAGACTATGGGTCGTCCAGGCGGGTCAGTAGTGTTTTTATGTATTTTAGGTAATACATAAATAACTGGAGTTCTGGGGTGTGGATTATTGAGAAAGGCAGTTTCTTTTTTGGAGATGATAGCTGAATGCAAGGCTTCGGTGGTAATTGCTAGTATTTCTTTGCGAATCTCAGGTAATGGGTCTGAGGGCAAACAACGGTAGTGGGAGGTGTTGTTAAGCTGGCGTAGGACTTCCGTGTCATATTTGTCCACATCCATCACCACTATACCGCCACCCTTGTCCGCAGGTTTGATAACTATGTGTTTGTTTTCATGTAGTTTGTCTAGGGCCTGTTTTTCAAGGAAAGGGATATTGTAAGGGACAAATTCCGATTGATGTTCTAGTACCTTAACTTCGTGTGGGACAAGTCTTTCAAAAGCCAAGATTTCTGGGGGCATGGTGGAGGCTGGTGGAAGAAAGGTGGAGGCCGGGTGAAACTGTTTCTCATATTCTCTATTGGAGTCAGGTTTGTTGGAGAAAAATTGTTTGAGGTGGATGCGCCTGAAGAATAGGAGTAGGTCCTCTTGTAGTTTAAAGAAGTTACTCCGTTCAGCTGGGACAAAGGACAGGCCTTTGCTGAGCAGTGAAATTTCATCTGAGGACAGGGTATGATGAGACAAATAAAAAATGGGAATGGGAGAGACATGAGAGACATTAGTTTCTGTGGGTATAGGATCCACATCGGGGGTTGTATTGAGAGGTGTGGGTTGTAGAGCGATAGTGTGCTGAGTACTTATGTGATTCAAATGGAGAGGCTCATCATTGTGTGTTGAGTTATCTGGATTAGTCATTATTGCGGTCCCCATTGATAGAATTTGCGGCGTGTTTGTTATTCACCGCGTACTGATACTGGTGATTTGGTCTTGTTTGGCCCCTGCCCCGTCCGCGGTTTCCTCCTAAAAAAACGGGTGGTAGTAGTGGTTGTGAATGGGGTCTAGTCTGTGGGCGGTCAGCGCTGGGGCCTTCACCAGGGTCTGAGTCCTTGATGGATGTATTGGATGAGTCCGAAAATGTAATGGCTTGGTTATTCTTGTACCTTCCCCAGTTCCTATTTTTAGGTGGTTGTAAGGTGTGTTGAAAAATGTATCAAGCAGGTATGGGTAAGTCGTGTCCTTGTTATAGTTTTTTATGTCTCGCTGTATTTTGTTTATCTTTTTGTTTTGTTCGAAAGAGTGAAAAGTAGTGATAGTGTTGTTGATTTTGTGTAAAAGAGCTTTAGCGTCAGTGATGGATGTGTCAGAAAGAATTATTCTTTCCAGTTCAGCTATTTCTTCAAGCTCTTTTTTACTATGCTCTATAGCTGTATCAATGCCTAACACCATCCGTTGCCTGGACCAAGTAGTGGCAAGATGGCTGAAACCAGTGCGGAATTATTTCAGAGAAGCGGCCATTCTCTCTGAGAAATTGATAAACAGGGGTTACCCCAAACGCATTGTTTCCTGTGCTTCCAAAAGAGCATGGTACTGCCATAGGGAAATACTCCTCTCCCCTTCCACCAAAAGAACCAACTCATGCACCCCATTCGTTTCTACTTCCAGTCCCTCCAGCAACATGGTCGGTAAGGTAATCAAAAAAAACTGGTCACTACTACGTAGCCATGCCCCTTTCAAGGAACCACCCGTCTTTTCATACAAGAGGGGCAGTAACCTATCTGACAAACTGGTTCATGCCAAAACCTGGCCCAAAAAAGAAAAAATGGCCCAATCTGTGACCTCCATGTGAGGTTTACCCCCGATCCTTGGCCATTTCAAATGTCACTCCTGTTCTGTATGTAACCTCACCTGCAATACTAAGGAATTCGTTACAGGAGGGCATACTTACCAACTCAGACATTTCTCCAACTGTCGCACAACCAACGTCATTTACGCTATACGATGCCCTTGCGATTTACTATACATTGGCCACCCACACAAATGGTCAAGCAACGTATCTCCCAGCATCAAAGCCGTATAAGATGTAATGTTGAGACAGCACCATTGGTCGGACACTTTAAAGAAAACAACCACTCTGAAACAGACTGTCTGGCAAGTGATTGACCGCCCAGAACTTCCCATCCGGGGCGGCAATTTACAACTTTTACTGAACAAATGCGAGTGTAGATGTATTGCCCTCTGCGACTCTGTCAACAGTGGATTAAACACACTAGATGAATGGAACACAGTCATCAGTACACCCTAACTCTTATGACCAGTCCATCCCTCATCTTCCAGCCCAGCCACGGGTGCCATCCTTCTATGACTCCCACCACCCCAGATCATAACCCCCCCCCACTGTGACATAGCTGGTCCTTACTGTTATTTACAATTTTTCCTCGATGTAACCACAGTGTTTACAAGACATAGCTGTTAGTTAGAGCCCCTACTGCTATGTGGGACGTTTACCTTGATGTAACTACAGAAGCTATAAAGAATGTTTTGCAACCATTCATGTTTTAACTATTCTGTTTGTAATTGAGCCATTGTAACCTCGGCTCCACCATGCAATACATACTTGATACAGTCCTTGTAACTGCACACCAACTATTGGGCCTTTTTAACAATATTCAGTACGTCTCGTTTATATCCAATGTACTAGATTGATTTGTTATAATATGGCACACCGCAGTCTCGAACACTTATCATTTCGAATTGTATTCACATAACGCGAGTAACTGTGGGTTCCCCCCTCCCCGGGGGCCTAGACTAGCGCCAACCTTCACGGTCTAGTCTTTTTTCACCCATGTTTGTAACCATTCATGTTTTATTTAATTTGTTTGGAACTGAGCCTTTGTAACCTCGGCTCCACCCTGTAATACATACTTTATGCAGTTGCTTTATGAAGTCACCGTAACTGCACATCTACTATTGAGCCTTTTTAACAATATGCAGTACGTCTTGTTTTTATTCAATGTACTAGATTAATTTGTTAGAATATGGCACTCCGTAGTCTCGAACACTTTGCCTTCCGGAGGTTATTCACACAACATAAGTAACTGTGGTCCCCCCGAGGGCCCAGACTAGCTCCAACCTTCGCGGTCTAGTCTTTTTCACCCACGTGAACGCGGTGACTCGCTATCTTCTCCGAGAGCTTACGCTCACTCACCAATTTTCCCCGGCACACGCAGACGTTTTACTCGTCCTTTGCCATCCTTCCTTCAAAATTGACTCTCACCGCCTTGACTCACTCTGGCCTCCCGCCCGGCGGCTTAACTTCTAACTATACCGGCCCTTAGCTGGCTACGACCCGGATCCCTGGAGCTTGCTGCCCACAGCCAGGTAAGATTCACTCTGTATGCGCCTGCACTCGGCCTCCCATAACCGTCCCGTATCTGATCCCAGTTTATCACCTTCCCCCACACAGATCTTCATACCCAGGATCTCGTGTCCCTTTCCAGAGATTGGTTCTCCTCCTACCCGAGTGCATTCCTACGCTGGGCACTTCACGTACACAGGTAATTGCTGCCTCGCTCCTGTCATTCTTGCCATTCTTTATACCTCCCGGTCACTCTGGACCATCAGGCTCATACTGCCTCTCCTTGGTCACCCGTTAGGACCTCAAATTGCTTCCATTACCCATGATTGATTCGTCCTGCTGGACCATCTAACGTTCCCCCCTACTGGACCTCTTCGGCCACCTCACATAACCGCGCTTTCAGTACTCTGGTAACTATCCTGCATATGGACTCTCTCTCTGTCCTTTTCTTTGGAGCCCTCAATTGCTCACCTTTCCCTTACCCTTCTCCTTTCCCTGTTCCCTCATACAGCACTACTTCGAAATTAAGTGACCTTCTGTCCTGATGATGACCTGAAATAGATCAGGTTGAAACGCCGTTGACTACCCAGCTCAGAACATTGGCGCTGTTGTGGTCAAATTAATTTACTCAATTGACAAATACTGATCTTGTATATATTTTGTACTATTGACCACATATTTATTATTTTTTCTTTTGCGCCGTTCACGGTGTGTCCTTCACCCTAGTGTCACTGGGCCATTCACTGTCACTTGCACGTTCATTGCACACTTGTATGGTACGGTCACTGTTTATTTAACTATGTGGTAGTGCTGATATAATTACTTATATAAAATTACCTTGTTCCTTTCACCAATCCTGTTGTGGTCTCCCTTTGTTCCCTCCCTTGTGGTACTAGCAACTATCCGGAAAGTGCCTTTTGTTGAATGATTTCCAGTTGAGACATTGTTGTTTTGATACAAACTTCACCCGGTCTCACCTGGGTTAACGGGTTTACTCCTGTAATCTTTTCCTTGGACTCTGTGTCTGGCCTGGCCCGATACTGATTCCGGGATGTGCGCGAACCAGCGCCAGGCTGTGCTGGCTGCTATTGGACCTCCTGCAACTCAGGGGCTGGATTTTGCCATGCAGCCCCTGCCTGGCTGAGTATGTGACCTTTCTGCAGCCTCCTACCTACTGAGATGCTGAGTGGTGGCCCGAGGCCTACTGCAGGGGTGCAATACAAAGATTTGGCGTTTATCTCCACCTACCTCCCTCCAGCTTTGACCAATGGTGTGACGGAAGACAGGGGATGAGATTTGAGTTTGGGGTCCTCATTGTCATACCAACCCCACTTCCTTTCTGCCACGGTTGGGGGCCTCATGGAGCAGTACGTGGACCGATGCTCACTGGCATACTGGCCACCCAATGATTTTTGTTGGACTTTATTAATACCAGGATTGGGGTGAGGGCAGTGTGTGACCCACTATGGGTTATAACCCTCTCTGAGCCCATTGCGAGCTGCAGTTCCACCTGGGCTGTGGTCCCTCCAGGCCCCCTGGTCTCTCCTGCTCTCGGAATGGGGCATGGTGACCCAAAGCAGAAGAAACACATATTTGAACAGCCCATGCTCACCCTCAGGTCCTGCGGAAGCCAAGTCTGGGGACAAAGCGTCAACTTCCATTGATGGCAGAACTCTGCGCTGATTTCAAATCTATTGATGCAAGCTTTGACTACCTTACAAGCAGACTGGATCACATAGACAAGCGGCTGGATCACCATAACATTAGGCCAGACGGTGCAGAACAATGAATTTCAGAAATGGAGTATGATGCCCTGTCTGTTATGAAATGGATAGAAAAAGTGGAGAAGCAGCTCAAACCGACAGCAGTGAAGAATGAGGACCTTGAGGCACGGTCCTGTCGCAACAATCTCAGGATCATAGGGGTGACAGAATCCACAGCTATGGGCCACCCGACCTCTTTGTCGAGTGCCTCCTCACTAAATTCTTTAGCAGACAGGATTTCACTGACACGTTCATCATGGAGAGGGCCCACGAGTCACTTGGCCAAAAACACACACCATCTAGAGTGCCACCCCTTCCTATCTTAGCATGCTTATTGAACTACAGGGACATGGGTAGGGCACTGCAGTGGCCAGGGAGCGGGGCCCCCTACACTATCAGGGTTCTACATTGTCTCCATTCACCGACTTTGCCATGGCGGTTAAGGAAGCAATTTTGCAGATGTCAAAAATAATTTAAGGAAACTAACTCAAATACAGCATGTTGTACTCAATTCGTCTGCGAGTGGAAGTCGTTGGGTAATAATGGATCTTCACCACACCAGTGGAGGCCATAGCCTTTTGTAAACAGCAAGGCGAGGAGGGGCCCTCCCGCTGTGCCACGCTGGATTACTCCTCCTCCACTACTGCAGCTTATGCTCCCCACAACCCACCGGTTTGAATGCTATTTGCCAGTGGATTACACTGAAAGGGTTAAACCTTTCTACAACCTAATCAGATCAGATTTTTCAGTCCAACATTGGACACATGAACACACAGAAATTCTCCTTTCCGTACAAGCCGACATCATAGCTTCCAAACACTTACACACACGTGTAAATACCACAAATTTGGTGATCAGTGTAGTTGCGAGTCAATCAGGGTACACTTACATCACCTTCAATGAAGGCGAAACTGTACCCATAGAGTACAAATCACATTTGTACAAAAATGCTGAAATGCTTTTTGCATCCACGGAAAAGATACTAACAGAAGTGCAATCTGCCGTAGTGAGTGAAAGAGCACTAGCACAGGGGAAATGCATAAATGTCATGTCTCCAGTAACAACCTTAGAGGCTGTTACCTAAGCAAGTGTTCCAAACGCCAAAGCACTGCATCCACGATAGATACAATGGGCTAATTTTCTCACTGCAACAGATGTAGATCATCCAACACTGAAAACACACGCATTTCTGCAGTACGAACAAGAATATCCTCTCCCGAATGAAATCTTGCCTCTCAATTGGTATGAATACATTATTTATACTGACGGATCTACCCAGCCTGCCGTAGGAAGTAAACAGCAATTCAGCACAGCATGTGTGATTGTGAAGGGACGTATGCGGGATGACAAGTTCCGTTCTAGCAATACACAGACTCAGTCTCTAGGAGATTGCACGGCACAGCTGGCTGAACTGAAAGCCCTGATACTGGCACTAAGAAATACGGATTGGGAATTCCCGCATTTTTAGTGTGTGCAATTAATTTTATTGTGTCCAGCCATGCAATGAATATCTTCACTACTGGGACCAGAATGGGCTTAGAGATTCCAAAGGTTGCACAATAAAGCACAAGTTGCTTTGGGAACAAGTGGCAAAGCTGAGAGAATGCTTGCCATGGGCTCAAGTAATTCACACATTGAGTCATCAGTGTGTTGGCGTGCACGTTGAAGGGAATTCATTGGCTGATGAAGCCACCAAGGCGACAGTGTGAACTTCTGCCATTGCTGCAATCACTCATTCAAGCACGAGGATAGACGTACAAATAATGATAGCTGTAAACGCTATGTGCAACAGCACAACTTTGCCAAAATGTTTTCCACTCAAGTACTCCTACAAGTTAGATGCGCAAAACATTCCGTATGCTCAGGAGTTTGAAATAGAGTAATACCAAACATGGATCGCAGGTTAGGATTAATCCTAGCTGCACATGAGGGTCTGGGTTCAGCACACGCGGGTATCGCTGCAACTGTTTCACTACTGAAGCAGCATTATTGGTGGCCAGGTCTTGCTAAACAGACCAATGGTTTTGTCCTCAAGTGCGACATCTGTCAGCAGATGAAAGGTTCCACTGTAGCATGTCTACCTCAAACACCACTACTGATATCAGACAGACCACTCACATGTGTGTATTTGGACCACTGCGGCCCCATACATTTTGATGGGGCTTGCAAGTACATATTGGTGGCAGTGGATTCATGCTTTAGATTCCTGTGGGTTTGGCCTCAGTGCTCGGCTGATGTCCGAACTGTTATAAGGGATTTACAAGTCTTCACAGGGACATATGCAATTGGCACATTACATTCCAAATGTGACCCTGCGTTTAGCTCACAGGCTTACAAAGAAGCCATGGGAAGTTTGGGTGTAACATTGCGGTACTCCTCCCCATCATCCGGAGGAAAATGTGATCATGGAGAGGAAGAACCGTGACTTAAAGCAATTCTTAACAGCTAGGGTATTAGGCTTGGTTGGTAGTTGCGCCAATCACCTATATGGGTCCAGAGGGCACTTAACAACATGCCAAGAAAATCCGTGGGGGGCTGTACTCCATATGAAGTCCTGTTCGGGATAAGAATATGGGTTCCAGACCTCAATTGTGGTAGCACAGTGGTGGATGAAAAACCATTTGTCATCAATGATCGTTTGGCTGTTTTATAGGAACTCAATGAATTCTGGGCATTACAAAGCAATGTCAAAGAAAAACACACCACCACTGGAGTAGTGAAAGATGTTCCGGCAAGACCTGTCTGGGTCCCGAAAGTTGGGCCCTGGTCAGAGAAAACATTGTGGACAAAAAAGAATTTGGGCCATCTTACAGAGTGCCTGTGCTTGTCCTGGCTGTCGAAGGAACAAGAACAGTACTTCTTCTACCTCTTTCCGGCTGCAAAGACAGGAGATTCATCTCAATTGCTCTGATCAGACCACACTATGTGGCCGATACTCAACAGTTGGTTGCGTGAGCCCCTGGTTAACCACTGATCTTCTCTCACTACAATACAGGAAGTTCAGATGGAAAGATTTTTAACCTTTGAAGACTCCACTCAGTTACCAACAATGGAATGCAACATGTACTTGTTGAAACTGAACAACATCAGACTACAAATAAAACACAGATCTAAATTTGGCCTAACACCGACGTCTATGTGAATATGTCTTGAACAGGGGCATCTGCCAGTTCCACACAACCAGCTGAGCTACCAAAGATAGATCGGACTACGTCTGGCTACTTCATCGATTTTGACGATTTCTCTTTGGATCCAAAGAGAAATCGCCACAGCCTGTTCCCCACAAACAACAAATCAGTGATTTCTACCTTAGGCTGAAAAAGACTTCTTTTGTTCTTCCCTAGCTACAGCTCTAATTGCAATAGGCCTACTATTCCTAGTCCTTTGGATTGGTATAGTGACTGTTTTCTTCTTGCTCCTGAATGGACATCACCTCCCAGAATGCTCTGCAGTAAAATATGTGAACTTGGTCCTGAAACCGCATGCATCATCACACTGTGAACAGAGGGACCTGTCCTTAGTGAACATCACAGCAGTTACAGTTCCTGAAGAATTAGTTTGGGCAGGGCCGGACTGGCTACCGGGCGTTTTGGCATGCTGCCGAGCTGGGGGCTGGTGTCACTGCCGTGGGCGCTAATTTCGTTGATGGAGATCTGCGTGTGCTACGAAATAAACAAAGCAAAACGAATTTCGTTCAGCACACGCAGGTCCCCATCAACGAAATCAGCCCCCAGCTCGGCAGCATGCCAAAACGCCCGGTAGCCAGTCCGGCCCTGAGTTTGGGGCAGAGTTTCCAATGATGTGTATGGTCCTACTGAACTATTAAGGATACCTCATTTGTTAAAAATTTCTCTTAGTGATATTTTATTTTATTTTATTATTTGTAAGGCGCGACGAATCATCCCCAAGGGGATCTCTCGGCACCTGGGTAGCAGACAGCATAGTTAGAGAGTGCTCATTAAAACAGCCAGGTTTTAAGATGTTTCTTAAATTGTGCCAAATTGGAACATGCCCGAAGGTCCTCTGGCAGACTATTCCAATGATTGGGGGCTAGATGAGAAAAGGCACAGCCGCCCAACTTGACTTTCCAAATTCTCCGGGTGCATAGCAGCTTTTGACTGCTGGATCTCAAATGGCGCACCGGAGTATACCATTCTAGTTTTTTTGTTAGATATGCCGGGCCTAGCCCATGGAGAGATTTAAACACCAGGCATAGAAGTTTAAAAACTGATCTTTTTTTGATGGGAAGCCAGTGCAGTTCTCGCTACAGGGGTAATGATGGAGTTCATGCAGGCTTGTTAAGGGCCAGGCGTGCTGCTGTATTTTGGATGACTTGCAGCCTTGATAACAGATCTTCCCTGATCCCTACCAGAAGAGAATTTCCATAATCTAGTCTACTGGCTAGAAGCGCCTGTATAAGGACCTTTCTGGTAGAGAGAGGAATCCAAGGGAAGATCTTTCTCAGCATGCGCATCATACCAAAGCACTTGCCCGAGAGGGATTTTACATGCTCCTCCATAGACAGTCTGTCATCGATAACGATGCCCAGATTCTTCACCCATGTTTTTGGTATGGGAGCTTCCCCCAGTTCCACAGGCCACCACTCCACGGTCCATAACTCCTCAGCTTTTCCAAACAGCAGGATCTCTGTTTTATTGGAGTTCAGCTGTAGGAAGTTCTTGCTCATCCATGTGGCTATTTTTAGCATGCAGCTCTTAAATTCTTCTCTGGTCGAAATGGGGTCCTTCTCTATGGGGACTATCACCTGAGTGTCGTCCACATAAGAGATGGATATCATCACCTCTAGTACTCTCTCTGATGATTGGGATATTGAAACTGTGCATACTATGCTGTCTGATTTAGAACAGTCCGATGCATTTTCAAATGATGAATCGTATGTTGGTACCTTTTTTTGCACAAAGCAAGTATCTCACGTAATGTTTTCACTTACCATCAATGGGAACATTGCCCAACACCGCCGAAAGGTAGTTCAACAACATTTGCACAGAAGTTTGGGTTTAACACTTCAGACCCGGCCCCGTATTACTATAGGATGGCACCTATACCTGTTAAGAACAACATGGACAATTGCAGTTGCGGTCTATTCTATAATTAAGCTGGACGCTACAATCATTGTGTTCTGGCTACATGCTCTGGCGTTACATCAACAGCATGGCATTACATCAACAGCATGACTCTGCTCTCTGTATACAATCTAACGGAAAGACAGATGCTTATGGCACACAGGGATGCAAAATATACCATGTTGCACATTGAAAAATTGGACCAATTACCTTTCACCGTGGCTGAGTCACATTCCACAGAATAGTTAATCCATGGCTATATTATACTGACAGTCATGACATTCCAATTTCAATGGTGCCTCAAATACCATCAGTTAGGCAGATATGAAGCGCTAGGAGAAGGGTAAAAACACAAGTACTGTGAATTAGTGTACAGATTTAGATGCAGGAATAGGGACACTAAAGTTTTTCTCAGTAGTTCAAACTGTGAAAGTGCTTTAAGTGGATCCTTAGTTTGCAAGGAGATTTCGCTTCACGGAGCCTGTAATGCTTTGTTTGCTAACTTGTCCTGTCACTTGAAGGGTTCCCCAGTTGCCGTGATTCATCCGGTTTTCAAGCTTGAATGGGAGTTATTTGATGCTGAATGATAAAGGACATTGTGAGATGATACCAGGCATTGCATATCTGGTCACAGTAAGTTCCAGGGTTACTTGTTGTATGCAAGTATTGTTTCCGCCGGCCCACAAAGTTAGGGAGGCAATGCTATGGCCTTCATCAAATGTTTCTTTCATACGGTTTGATTTTCTGAGCAGACTGAAAGCCATGCTTTTTCAGAAAGATGTGGCCTTAATCTCAGCCCAAGAGATGTTTGATCTCCAGGTTGCAAGGTCTTCATCTGCGATAAAGGCACTAGTCAGTACGAACTGCCTGCTCCATTTCAGTCAAATGGTTCATCTTATATTTAACATGTCTGATACCAGGGGGATCATGCACCTATTTAAATGTATAGGTTCTGGACTATTGTGCCCCTTTCAGACAATCTTCAGAGTCATTCCAGCATTCATACACTCCGTATTGGGAAGCGTTTTTGGAGGGCTTCCGCTGGTCCTACTACTTGTAGTGGGTATCCTGGTTTTAGCTTTCCTGCTTTGCAATGGACGTCCCAGTCCATTAAGAGATGGAAAAAGCACTGCTGGTGTGACCTTGTCGTGAACGCATGGTGCTTCATATGGGCACACCTCGGCTTCTGGATCTAAGCTAGCAATGGTTCCTATCGTTCAGACCAGTCTGGTTTGACTGCATCTTGCCTGTGTGCCGCTACCTGTTTTGCGGAAACAAATTCATGTTGGACTGGTGTCTGACCTTTCCATCGGTTACACCACCGGACATAGACGTACTACTGCACCCCCTAAAGGTGCAAGTGTATCAATGTCCCCAGCTTATTTCCATGATGATGACTGCATTCTTAGAGCCTCCATGGGATGCTTTAGCTCCTGGCAGAATGGACAACGGCTCTACGACAGGCTCACAGGTGTCAAGTGCTTCCTCAGCGGCTGCTGTGGGAACCGGAGAAGATCACCTTTCATGCATTGACCTGATACAGGAGGTGTTACAGGAACCGTCGTCTGCGAAAGAGAGCGACAGTGATGTTGCATCTCCCACACAGGACACATAAACATTTGGCTCTCCATGTGATGGGAACAATTAAGATTTTTTTCCAAAACAAAACCAAATTGGAATGAGAAACATTGTTTTGTTTTATTTTTCTTCTGCTCTCACTGAGCACCATGGCTTTCGATGTGCTCAGTCAGTCTAATCATATATAGATTTTTTAGTGGACTTGTAGAGCTTTTTTTAAATTTAATGAGCATCCTTTTATACATATAACATGTTTTTAGATGTTTTTAAACATCTGTTTTATGACAATGTTTTTATGCTTTTTAGCAGGCTTATTTTAGCCTTAGTTGACCATGTCGACCTTCAGACGAGGAGTGGGTGTTATATTCCCTAACCTAGAACTAAGTTGCAAAGTTACCTTTTACCTACATTTGTCCTACCTTGCTCTGCACAAAGGTTCTAGCACTGACCTTTTACCCAGTTATGTGCTGAATAAATGTCAATTGGTTTCCTTGAAACTAGCCTCACTTATTATGTATGAGGGGTTCTTAGCAAAATCCCCTGCACATGACGTACATAACAGGATTAACATACTCTGTACAAAAGTTATCGCTATCTTCATCTTAGGGCGACAGGGCTAATTTGCATAACTGCAAGTATTGATTTAGGCTCAGCTACATAATCGTACTCACAACATATCGATTGTAGAAGAACCCCCGATGCTATCTTTTTGGTATAATATAACCGTGCCTTCCCTAGATAACTAGAGGGGATGTTTCCACGCTGACACCAACACTGAGGTTCTGAACTCTGAAGCTTCAACACACAGTGGTCTGACATCCCTTGTAGGGTGTCCAACTCGTGACCAAGATGGGGTCCTTCATTCTCTCTCATCAGGTAATGGGGTTGGCTCTTTCCTAGGGGATTCTTGGCTTTACACCCATATACATGCTAGGTACACTTAGGTAGGGTCCGCATTGTAGGAGTACGCTTGAGTACTGTCATGTTTATATGTCTGCATATATTCACTGTTTTAGCCCCATGGCAGAATTGTACCTTCTATTTACTCTGTTGGTGCATGTAATCATTTACATTTCCTACTGTCTATTGATTGTTGCAGCAAACATGTTTTATACTAGAATGACGCTGAATCAATAAATACTTGAAAACGTCCCCAACGTTTATTCTGTGTATCTGTCTGAGACTAAGGGGCAGATTTACAAGCCCCTTGCGCCACTTTTGACTTAGCGAAAAGTACTGTACTGTTTCCACGATCCCTAAAGGGTCAAGAGTTGTCGTGATGAATGGTTGCCAGAAACTATTCACTCCTTGGTAAGGTTCGGGGGCTTATGGTGGCACTGTGAGCTAGCTGGTCTATAGGCTGACATATCCTTTGGGGGTTGTCCGGAATCAGTCTAGACCCCAATCTCTTAGTTTAAGTTATCAAAATAACGTGCAAATCCTATGTATTTTAGGAACTACACTACAAAACTCATTACTGTTGTCTATGGCTGGGTGCAGTGCCATTATCAGAATGGTAGTCCCCCATTTTTTATATTTGTTTATGGATATACCAATCCCTCTGACTAACTGCTCTTTTGCTACTGTAAGGAGCCGCCTGCTCTGCCTGATTTGGGTGGGCCACCAACCCAGAATCCGTCTGGGAGTTTTGACACTTCCATATGACTGAGGAGGATTTTATGTACTGGATCTGCAGTTGCATGTTTTGGCAGCAAAATGTTACTTCTTATACTACTGATTTCATGTGGATTCTGGATTACCTTACTCGAAACCAGAGAGCGACCAGGCTGGGTAGACTCCTCTCTCCTACCTCTGGGCATGATAATAATGATAATAATAATCTTTATTCGGAGGTAGTCACATCCATAAAAGATATAATAATAAAAAACAGAGACAAGCCGCAAAACACGTCATCAATACAGCTGAGTAATAGTCTAGGTCATGTGCAAAAAAATGCAAAATCCATTCAACCATTGACACATCTAGTATTTCTAGATCTAAGTGGTGCTCTTAAAAAATTCATAACTGCAAAGAGCGTATAATCATTAGGCAGCAGCTGCAGATACATTAAGGCAACACGGGCTTGTCTGAAACTCATCACTTTTAAAAGCAGTTTAAGATATATTCTCCTGGGGTGAGTAAAATATTTACATAAAAGTACAGAATGTAAGGTATCCTGTGGAGACCTATTGTCACAGCCACAGGGGCCTCTCGTCTCATTGCGTAAAACAAAACCAGCTGGCAGAGCTAAAAGATGATAGAGCTGGTTAAATCTAAAACAAGTTATTCAAAATCTATCAGAGGCATTTCTTAAAATGCATAGGTAATTCTCCATGCCCTGTACTGATTTTAAAAGAACATGCCCTCTCACCGCTGGCTTGGTTAGTTCGGTATTTTCATGGGAGGCCGCGGTATGTTAAAGAAATAGCTCCTTCACTATGCTCAGGTCCCGAGGCTTCACTGAGTCAGGCTTTAAGAAAATATTTGCCCTGCCCAAAGCAAAAAACGTCTCTTTGATATAACGTAGCAAGGGGATTTTTAGCCATGATCTGGTGATGAACAATCTGAAACAATCAGACGGTTGAGAGCCAGCTCGTTATTAGACCAGATTTTCACCCAACAGGTTAGGGGTTTTATTGCCACCATATTCGCTATATAATTTAACCATAGTTCCTCTTGCACGGAGAACAATGTGGTAGCCTGTGGGACCTTCAAAATACATTTCAAGAACACATTTTCTGCGATCTGAAGTTTATTGGTCACAATATAGCCCCAAAGCTCACTTCCGTACAGAGCCTTGGATATACAAAATGACTGGTGAAGCTTTATAATCACACCCGGGGTCCATATTCCTAGTCTATGGGCATAGCTAGCAATGGCTCCCATTGATTTGTTCATATTGCTAATCTTCCCCTCTAGCAACTATTTCCAGTTCAATTTTACATCAAATAAGATTCCCAAATAATGGAAAGCTAGAAGCTTAGCTAGAGTATGGGCACCTGCGTTGAATGTCTCAGAGCGGGTCCCTGAGGGCCAACTTCCAAAATGTGACTTTGTGAAGTTGGCCGACAGGTCCAACCCACTCATAAAGGCAACAAATCCAGCAATCAGGGCCTGCAGGCCCCTCGCGGTGTATGCCATCCGCACCGCGTCGTTGGCATATAAAAGAACTGGAATTGCTTTCCTACCCACTCGGGGACAGTCTGTCTGTAAAGATGTCAAGGCCGCCTCTAGGCCGTTAATATATAAGGTAAATAAAAAAAGGGGCTTAACAAGCACCTCTGGTGTACCCCCTGGGACAGTTAAAATAATCAGTGGATCCCGCCCCCTGTGAGTGTCTAACTGCGGCTGTAGCGTGGGCATGGAGGGTCCTTAATAGATTTACAATAGCAGGCTCAAACCCCAGGGTATCAAGTAGGGTCCATAATTTTTTGCGGTTCACCTGGTCGAAAGCCGCGGTGAGCTCCATGAAACTCAAAAAGAGGGCACCAGGTTGAGCAACCGTATATTTAGCAATATTAAATAAAGATTCAAACATTGCTCCGTGGTTGATTTTCCCCTTCGGAAGCCATACTGTGCATCAGAGATGATATTATTCGACTTGGCCAAATTAGAAAGTCTATTAAGTAAGACCCGCCCCAGGACTTTGACTGTAGAGTCGGTCAGAGAGATAGGGCGGTAACAGTGGGGATTATTCTGATCCCCCTTCCTAAAGATTGGCACGATCGTGGCAGTGGACAACGACGGTGGTAACCTATTCCTTACCGTGGCATTTAACACCCTCATCAAAACCTGTGCCCAAACATCAGTATTATCCCGGAAAAGATCCGGGTGAACCCCGTCAGGACCGGGGGCCTTACTCCGGGCCAGTCCCTCAATACCCACCCGCACTTCATCCAGGGTGAAAATTATAGGACTGTCCGACTGGAATAACCCTATCTCAAGGGCAAATCCCTCACATTGTCCATGACTATATACCCCTTCATAATGGACAATTCATTCTTCCGGGGTGATGTGTTGGCATAAGGCGGGTTTCAGTGGGCCAGAGAAACAGAGTCTGTTCATTACTTGCCAAAATAAAGTGCTATCCCGCTGCTCATTCGCGTGGGTTAATTCTTCCCATGCCTGCCCCTTTAGTGTTTGCCTCCAGTCCTTGAGGGCCGCCTTGTAGTTGGTGCGACAATCAATCACCCTTTCCCTATCCCTGGGGGTCTCTTTCAGAGCCTTCTTTAGGGGACGAAGGGCCCGAGAACACTTGTAGTCAAACCATTTTGAATGGTCGGGCATGGATTGGGCTCCAGGAGCTGTTAATTAACTAGCAGTTGACTGCGTGATGGCAATGAATGAATTAATAATCTCTTCATCAGATGCTAATGGCTCTAGGCAGGTTTGAATCTCCTTTTGTCTAGTTTTAAAAAGAGAATAATTAAAAACCTTAGTGTCTACCTGCCACCAAAGTAGGCATCTCCCCATATCAGTTAAGGATAGTGAGCCCACAGATGTGCTAGGATGCTTCGACTGGTTAACCACCCTTTCAAGCACTAGTGTCAGAGGGTTGTGATCGCTATAAGGACTATGTAGGATCTTAAAACAGAGTGAGGACCCTCTCATCGAGGCGGAAACAAAAATAAGGTCAATAATTGTTGCGTAACCCTGACCTTTATAGGTTGGGGGAGTTTCAGTATTCAAAGGGTCCGGTCTCTTATCTATAGTAAACAATAAATTATGAACAGGCAGAAGGCTATTCACTTCAGACCCTCCATATGCAATCCCTCCTTAATCAAACATGTTTGTGTACTTTGTTGATGTTGTAGTGAATCAAGGCAAGGGTAGCAGTTAAAGTCTCCAGCTATGATTAAGGGGTCAAGACAGAGGCCCTCTCCCTGCAACTTGTCTAGGACCCCTCTCAATTCTATTAGACTTGAAGGCCCCAAACTTCCCTTTTTAGCATTATAAAATGTACTATGGTCAGGCGGGGCGATCTTCCCACTACTAATTCGATTCCCTGGAACACTCTGGAATCCAACTTCAGTTGCTTCACCACCCCACCAAGATCAAGAGCCACAAAGATAAAACCTCTTCTCACTCTGCCTGCTCTGGAGCTTGCTGCTGGGAGAAAGAAAGTTTTAAAACCCTCGAGAAAGAATTTATTCTTGATCTCCCAGGTTTCTTGGAGGCAAATGATATTAAATAATCTAATAAACGAAATCCACCCTACATCTGCAAATTTTGCTGATAACCCGGCCACATTCCATGAGTCAAGGCTTAGGTCTTTCCCATTACCTTGACTGCGGGTTGGGAGAGGAGTTATGACATCTTATGATTGGGGTATGACGACTTCAGTAGGGAGCCTGCAAATAAGGTGATCTACATTTGAGTACTAAGGGGCCTCATCATCTGCCGAAACCTGTAGGGGGGACCTTAGAGGGGGATCCTTCGTAAAACATCTGGTATCGTCAACTGTGAGTCAATCCAAATCATTAAGGTCTGCCAGGGAGGCATAGAGGTTAGACAATGCATTCAATCCACCCTAAGCACAATCTTCCCCCCTACGGGCAGAGAAATGCTCCTTAATTGTGATATATAGAAAAAGCTCCGCGGTAATAATATAATATATATGCGATTGAAGAGGATAGGACTGGGCTGAATGTTTCAGGATATTGTGTGCTAGGTCAGGATATCTAACGGTAATGATCACGTTATCTCCCTCTAAACTCTCCCTCGAGGTCCCTATCCAGGAGATTCTCCAAGCCATCAGAAATTGTCTTCAGTCTATCATGTTAAATCTATTGTGTTTGCCTAGCCAATGAGAAACTTTGTTAATTAGTTGACCCGTGGTTTTCTGATTGACCGGATTCGCCGGATTGAGCCCTGGAACCCCTGCTAAAACCAAGGTATAGGGACAGCAATCTGGGGGGAGGTTAATCACAGGAAGAAAAGGAGTATTAACAGACTTTTTGGCTCCTTACCAGCTATCGGGGGACATGACAAAAGGGGCATACTGCGAGATCCCTCAGATATCCAAACACTTTCTACCACCAGCTGGGCATGGGTAAAACTTGCTGATACCCGGGGGAGGACTAACTTACTCTTCGGCTATACCACTAGCTCACAATTCTTGGCTACTCCTGACTCAGGAAAAACTAGTACAACGTACTTTATGGACACTTCATTTGAACATAATGAGGGACCTTTTCCCAGGTGAAAATGTCATCTTGCACATTGACATCGCCAATACGGGGTTGAGTTTACCTCATATCTACTGGAATAGGAGGACATCCCCCCATTGACTCTAGTGATTACTGCCACTGAAGGGTCCCAATTTGTTACCAGGCTTTATCAAGCTTTTCTTGCCCTGAAGCCAGCAGGAGATGGTAGGATCCGGGCGGCATGGGAACGTGATATAGGGCACCCCATACCAGATAACGCGGGCCATTATTGTTGCACACAAACAAAGCTCATCTCCCCTAACCGTAGGCATAAACTAATACATTACAATGTTATTATTGAAAAATACAATGTTGTCAAGTCAACCTGATACGGCCTCCTCATCAACCCCAGGTCAAAAATACATGGTCAGGCAGGCCCTGCGACCCAGGCCTGAAGCAATTGATTGACAGATCAGAGGTGGGGTGACACGTAACCCTTAGACAAATGCGCAAACAGGAAAACACAGATCAATCCCACAGATAGGCAGCAACACCACTATCATCTTAGGAGATTGCCCCCAGTAAAATAAGTTTGGCCAGAAGGGTGCATGTTCCCAAAACAACATAAAGTCGGATGCCACTGATGGAGCAGGATTTCGCAAAAAGAAACCTGCTCGGATTAACACCCCCATAAAACTTACTAACCGTGTGCAGTGTAAACTAATATGCAAACCACATGAACCCGTGGGAAACCGCTTTGTGCATGCGTGCCCTAATGTGAACTAAAATGCATGAAAGAACTAAGCCGCACTTTACATTGCAGTTCTAAAGAAACAAAACTAATGCATGTTTAGACCACATTTCGCATTCGCATCTGCATCTTGCTTTAAGACGATAATGAATAATGCTGCTTTTTTTGCTCTAAGCTTATGCTAAGAAACCAATAACAAGGGATAGTACAAAGGTGGGTGGAAAACAGTGAAAAGTGCATTTCCATGTAATTAATGAATGGTTATGTTCTATTTGCCGTAGTGAGTCAAATGGGCCTGAAATCTCTTAAGTTGTCCAGATAGATGAGGGGCTGGAGAATGAATAAAATGACAAGCAGACCGAAGTGCTGAGCGCTGCAGAGAAAGTGTAAAGGTTCAAGGCTATGCAGCACAGAGAACATTGTATGACTGCCAAACGGATGAGCCTGACCGTGGGATCCAAGACTTCTTCTGCGGAACGTGAATGAAAAAATATATGAGAAAATTGAGAAATGTTTCAATGTCGGAATAACTGAACAAGTCATATGGGAGAGGATATAGAACAATGATTACAAAGAAATTGTGAATGGGAACCTGGTGGTGTGACAGACCACCTCCCAAATTGACCAATGAACTGTTGAGTTTCATAAATTGTTTCAACTAATGTGGGTTGGACATGTAGGTTTTAGGGTATAACTGGGGTGCCTTTAGGGGTGTGGTTTTTTAATGCCTTAGCCTTAGCCTGAGCTCTGATCGAGTGCAGAGGAGAGAGAGGTGATGCGTCGCTGTCCGTCGGTTTTCAGAGAGGCCTAGTTGTTCCTGACCCCGTCCTGTCCCGTTCCTGAAATCTTTGTCTCTTGACTCTATCTCAGGAGACCCCCCACTACTCCCTTGGCCAGGGGGGTGGTATTTCACTGAATTCCTTTGGGTTTGTATTATCTTGCTGACTCGTACTTTGCATAATTTATTTGCAAATGTATTTTTGTCTCTGAAACTTATGTCTCTTCATCTATCCACTCTGTTATATGTATATTGTTTCGCATTATTTTGCTGAAACGTATGTCTCTTCATCTATCCACTCCCTCATATGCATATTGTTAATTGTTGATGAGGTCTGACACTGTTTGTATTGTTGATTGATTTCTCTCCCTTATGTGAGATTCTTTGTTTGCATTGTGACCTGTATACGATGAGCATTATCCTTACTTTGAGATAAACTTTATAAACCTTACCGAGAGTGATTATTTAGTTGGTTAGATAGTCAGTTAGTTCTAATTATTACCATCAACTACTCAACTAATTGGTCCATCGACCAAGAGGAAAGAGAGTTGATATACAGGTCTAGTTATATATTTAGAATTGTTAAACATGAATCTGTGAAGGAAACATTTTTTCACATATTTAAAACTTGACCCCCAGCGCATCAGGGATTTGGGTGAATGTGTATGGGCCATTGTATGAAATATTGATGAGTATTGATCCCTGATTAAACGTCGCGTGGATCCGTTTTCTGGTAGCAGAGAACAGTTTAAGTATTGATTAGTTTGGTAATAATTATTGATTATATGTTCTTAACCTGAAAAGTTAGTGTCCTGTTCTATGTTGTCTGGAAGTACAGGTACGAAGTTCCCTGAGGAAACCCGGGAATGGGATTTAGCCTGAAGTAGGCAGAAGAAGAGTGTGGATAAAGAAATCACACTGCAGAAGTACTTTGTCTGTTGTTATAATACTGTACGGCGAAAGGCTGTAGGTGTTATATTTAGTAACAATTTCGTATGTGAGTAGAGTGTCTGAAATAGCGAAGAGTCCACTTCCGAAACTCTGGCCTTATCCCCAGAGGAGTACCAAGACCTCTTTTTACACCAAAAAGTCCTCTTGCGAAACTTTGGCCTTATCCCTAGAGGAGTACTGAGTTCACCTGTAGCTTGTTTGGGTGTAAAATAGTGCTGGTTGTTATTTTACTTGAAGTAAAATAATTTCTCGTTTGAAGTGAAGAACTATCTCTTTATTTAGAGGAACAGACAAGGTAGCATTGTTTTATGTTGTTACTAACAAAAATTTTGATTAAGAAGTGTTAGAAATACATTGCTGTATTATTTTGTAAAGGGAGGGTCAGTAGAAGGAGTAATACTGATGTCACAAAAAGGCCGCGGTGGCATTGGTCAGACAGCGAGCATGAAGTAAGCTCTGATTGGCCGGTTGGTGTGAGCCGCGCTGGTACTGGTTGAAATAGCAGATACGTAGAGAGCCGTGATTGGACGGTTGGTGTGAGTCGCGATGATATTGGACAAGAACTGACAAATAGAAAAGGCAGAATACGAAAAAGGTTTCCTTGTGTGTTTTGTTGAAGTACATTAGCATAAAAGGTCAGAAAAATGAAGTTGCTAAAGAAAATAAAGAGTTTCTTTAAAAAGGATAAACCAATAGTGACTAGAGAGGGAGTTCTTGTTCCACCTCCAGGAACGCCAGCTGCTTATATGATGTTGGAGCGAGGAAACCATACATGTACTTGGTTAGAGAATTGCGTGGAATACACAAAGGATGATGGTGTTATAGCTTTTCCACAGCATGGTTTGTTTAATATGAGGATTTTGCAGAATTTGAGAAATCGAATGAGTTTGCTAGAGCCAAATCCCAGACCTATGCAGTACGGAGCATTAGAGGAATGGGAAGTAGAAGCATACGAAAGAGAGAGATATCGAGGTGGTAGGAGATACAGAAATTTAGTGCCTACATACCCGTTTGAGAGAAGAGAGAATACAATGAAACGATGGAGGAGAGCTGTGGTAACGGAGGGTTTGTACCCAGTTGCAGAAGACCAGACAGGAGGCAAATGTAAAGGGAAAAAGAAAAATATAGAAACTTCAAGTTTAAGAGATGATCCAAACGATTCAGATGATGAGTTGTTAGAGGATATTATGACCAAAAGACCTCCGCCATACCAAGAAAATTCAGATGATTTGACTCCGAGTGCACCACAGATGGAGACTCCATTAACCCCACAGGTTACGGAAATAGCTAGGGTAGTACAAGAAAAAGAAATAGACATATTAAATAAGACAAGGGTAGAGCAGATCCAGAAAATAAATCAGTTAAGTCTAAATGCAGAAGCATTGACGGTACTGGTAACACTTGGTCCCGTAGTTCCATTGTATGGAGAAAAACAGAATGTATCAAAAGTGCATACGTTAGCAGTTCCTAGGAGCAACGTCAGGAGTGGAATAGTGACGGTAGCGGATGAGGATGGACAGGCTGACACGAATACTACCTTGTTAGATCTTCCAGTTTGTGAGATGATAACAGAAACCCCTAGAAGAAGTATGCAAATCGATCCAAGGAGAATAGGGCAGAATGTTATTTCAGCGACAGGAAGTTCAGCAGGTCCTTCACCAGAGGAATTAAATGATTGGATAAAGGGAATGGAAAAGCGAAAACCTCAACAACCGAGTATAAATGTGAGCCAATTGAAAGTAGATTTGGAAAAGATGATTATTGGCACAATAAGTCCAGACAGACTAGGAACTTACTGTGACGAAGAGCTGTTGTTTTTGTGTAAAAGTATTACTTGGAGAGCGAGGAATCTTCATGAGAAAATAGCAGAGGCTGCTAGTGATTATGGAATAGATATAGAGAAGTCAAAAGTGTTGCAGAAATCGTACAGATTGGCCTTTACTGAAAAGGATTTGAAGAGTTTGAATGCGTCAGGAAAAAGATTACAGATAAAAGATTTGATGAATATTTTTAAAAAGTGGGGAGATGTTGAATGATGGAAAGGTAGATGGACGAAAAAGAAAGAAGAGGCAGCTAGAAAGGGAACATCAGTGTTTCAGTTAAGAGAGACAGAACAAGTTGAAAGGGCATGTCCGATGAGAGAAGTTCCAGGTGGTGGATATGTTCACGTTCCTTGGACAAGACAGGATATATTGTCTTTCACGAATGATTTTCCCAGGCTAAGGGAGAAACCGGTTGAGTGGTATAAACAGGTAGAGAGGTTTGTGAAAGTTTCAAAGGTTTTGTTAAAAGATTTAGATGGTTTGTTTGAGATTGTCGTTCCAGCTGATTTGTGGACAGAATGTAAAATCACTGTTGATTGGCCAAAAGAAGAATATCCTAGAGATCCTAAAACAGGTGCACCATCTGATGAGGTGATGAAAAAGTACAATCAGGTAATCACCTTTTTGAAAGGAAAAATTTCCCCTAAGGAAACAGATTGGGTAAAAATTGACAGAACGACCCAAGAACCAAAGGAGTCAGTGCATGCTTATTATGAAACATTGTTACAAGTATTTAAACAGTACAGCGGGTTTGAGAACAGTGGAGACAAAGATATGGGACATTTTGTGTATCGTTTTGTATTTGGATTAAAACCGGAAATTAGTAATATGATTCAGCAGCATTTGATTTGTTGGCACAGCAAAACAACTGATGAAATTTTGAGGTATGCAAAGTATTGTAGTGATGATATTTATTCAAGACATAAAAAAAATTAAGGAAAAAATGATGTGGGCACAAGTGAAGGTAGCAGAACAGCAAGAAGTAAATAATAATTCTCAAACAGGCTACCAGATGAATGGTCAGAATCAAAATGGTCAGGTACCCAGTGGAGGTAGAGGTAGAGGAAAAATGAGTAAAGAAGAGGCTAGGAAGAAATTTCCTTGCCATGCGTGCGGAAAGTATGGACATTGGAAGAACAAGTGTAGATCTGCACAAAAGGATAATGGGGTAAATCAAAATTTAAATCCACAGATGCAGAATGAGGTGGGTGTGAATCAACAGCAACAGCAGCAGGTAGTTGCTCTACAGTTACAGGTGCCACAAGCTCCTATGCCCAATAATGTGAATGCTCAAGTACAAAGGTATGGTGCGAACACTGGATTTCACGGAGGTGATCAAGTTGGTAAGAATCAAAATGTGCAAATGGTTCCACAATACTGGTTGCAGTGCAATGAGAGTGATTCAGACTCATCTCAATGACGGTGCCTGAGGGGGGAGGAAGAGTGCGTACTTGGCGCATCTTTAGCGGTAGATCAGTCAGGTCCATTTGTTGATGGAAAAGTAGAAGGTAATGATATCACATTCCTGGTGGACACTGGTGCTACCCGTTCAACTGTGAGAGCAGCAGAAATTCCATTCCTACCCCTCTCAGGAGAAACTATCCAAGTTGTAGTAGTCTCAAATAAGCATATAAGAACCCCAGTCACAAATCCAATAGAAGTTCATATTGGAAGTTTCAGAGACATGCATCGTTTTGTGGTATGTGACTCAAGTCCAGTAAATCTCTTGGTAAGAGATTTATTGTGCAAAATGAATTGTACCATCTATTGTACACCAGATGGTATTGCGTTTCAGACACCTGATGAGGATGTTGAATTCAAGATGATGTTAGCGAAGCAAGGGACAGAGGTGAATGAGTTGTTTTCACTTCTCACAGAAGAGAGTTTGCCCGAAGAAATAAAAGGAACAGTGAGGTCTCATGTATGGGACTTTACGGGAAAAGAGATTGGCCTAATGACAAATGTAGATCAAATTCAGGTTACAGTAAAAGAGGGTGCTGTATATCCAAACACACCTCAGTACAAAATGAGTCCAGAAGTAATTGCAGGAGTCACTCCTGTGATTGACCAAATGATTGAACAGGGAATTTTGAAAGACATAATGAGTAGTCCGTGTAATTCGCCTTTTATAGGAATTAAAAAGCTAAGTGGAAAATATAGAATAGTACAGGATTTAAGAAGGATTAATAAAATTGTAGTACCCTGTTGTCCAGTAGTACCAAATCCAGCAGTAATCCTTTACCAAATTCCATGCGATTCTGAATGGTACACAGTGATTGATTTGTGCCAAGCATTTTTCTCGATTCCTTTACATCCGGAAAGCCAATATCTTTTTGCATTCTGGTTCGGAGACCGTGTTTTGGCATGGTGCCAAATTCCTCAAGGGTACACAGAGAGTCCTTCAATCTTTAATCAGATTTTGAAAAGGTGTCTGGAGACCTTAGTCATGCCAGGAAATTCAGTTTTGGTTCAGTACATTGATGACCTACTTGTGGCATTTAAGACCCGAGAGGCAGGTGTGACAGATACCATTGCCTTGCTGAACCATTTGGCAGAAGGAGGACACAAAGTGTTGCCAGCAAAATTACAATTTTGCAAACAGGAAGTCCAATACCTACGACACAAAATAGAAAAGGGAGTCAGAAAGGTGACACCAGAAAGAATTAGTGTGATTAAACAAATGAGCCCACCTACCACTCAGAAAGAAGTCCGAATGTTTTTGGGAATGGTTGGATACTGTAGGCAGTGGATCAGTGATTTCTCACTGATTGCAAAACCTCTACAAAGGTTGACACGAAAGGATGTGAAAGATCCGATTGTGTTGGATGATGAAAGTATGGAAGCTTTTACTGAACTGCGAAACAGTCTTTGTCGAGCACCTGCATTGGGAATGCCAGATTATGCAAAGGATTTTGCATTATACTGTTGTGAAAGATATGGGTGTGCACTTTCAGTTTTAACTCAAAAACATGGAATGGCACGACGTCCAGTAGCATATTATTCTGCTACTTTGTATTCAGTGGCTGCAGCATTGCCAGGCTGTTTAAAAGCAGTAGCTGTTACTTGTGTGAGTCTGTAACAGAGTGAAGCAATTGTGATGGGACATCCAGTCAAGGTGTGTGTGCCTCATTCAGTTGAGATTCTTTTGACATGTACCAGGACGCAGTACATGACCTCTAGTCAGCTGACTAAGTATGAAAGAGTGATCTTGGGTGCTAAAAACGTGACCGTGGTAAGGTGCACTACTGTAAATCTGGCAACTCTGTTGCCGAATTCATATTGTGAGGACGTGAGAGAAGAGGCAGATCATGATTGTTTGGATGTGACAGAGTTGTGCACAAAACTCAGGCCCGATATTGAGGACGTCCCATTAGAGGAATCAGACTGTGAGATGTTTGTTGATGGATCATGTTTAAGAAATGAAAAAGGAGAATTATGTTCTGCCTATGCTGTTTGCACCATAGTGGGAGGTTTAGAAGCAACCTGTCTAAAAGGGGTAAACTCTGCTCAAATTTCTGAATTGATAGCTCTAATTAGAGCGTGCAAAATTGCCAAGAGCCTGAGGGTAACCATATTTACTGATAGCCAATATGGATTCGGGGTTGTCCATGATTTTGGGCAGCTATGGATGCAAAGGGGATTTCTGACTTCTTCAGGCTCCCCTATAAGGAACAGCAAAACTGTAAAAGATCTATTGGATGCTTTACAATTGCCCAAGAGAATTGCAGTGGTCAAATGTTCCGCACATAAGTCAGGAGATGACTATGTGACGAGGGGCAACAGATACGCAGATCAAGTAGCGCGTTTCTGTGCACGAAATTTAATTGCCCTAAACAGAGGGATTGAAAAAGAAAATACCAATTGCCATCTTATGTTTTCTTCTTCTTTTGAAACTTGGGATGAGATTAGGCAGTTACAGGAAGAGGCAAGTGATGAGGAAGAAGAATTCTGGAAAAATTCAGGCTGCAGAAAGAGAACTGAGGACGACGTGTGGGTATATATAGGCGAAAGACCAGTCATGCCGGATAGTTTACTATCCCATATGGCAAGGATATACAATGGAATTGCACATGTTGGAAGAGATGCTATGATCAGGCTCTTCAAGCAATCATGGTATAACCCAAAGTTCAGGGTCATTGCAGAGAGTCTCTGCCAGAGGTGTGTCACCTGCCAGCAGCAGAATCCAGGCAGGAAGACTGTTGTTATTTGGGGACGAATTGGAAAAGCAGCAGGTCCATTCACCCAACATCAGTTGGACTTCATAGAGCTCCCCCGTGCACGGGCTGAAATATGTGTTGGTTGTTGTTTGTTTGTTTTCTCGCTGGGTGGAAGCCTATCCAACGAGAAGGAATGACAGTCTAAATGTCGCAAAGCTGCTCCTAAGAGAGCTAATACCTAGATTCGGATTTCCAGTCACTTTAGAAACAGATAGAGGAACCCATTTTAATAATGAGATAATTTGGATGATCTGTGCAGTGTTACAAATTGAACAGAAGCTGCATTGTGCCTATCGACCCGAAGCATCTGGAGTGGTTGAACAGATAAATGGCACAATAAATTCTAGGTTAGCAAAGGTGTGTGCATCCACAACACTGAAATGGCCTGATTCTTTACCCCTTGTATTGATGAGTCTTAGAAGCATTCCTGACAAAAAGACGGGTTTGAGTCCACATGAAGTCCTGATGGGAAGAGCAATGAGACAAGCATTTATACCAGCGAACAAACTGATGAATATATCTGATGATCTAGTGCTTGATTATTGCAGAGGATTGGCTGATCTGGTGCGTTCTGTGTCTCGCCAGGTTGGAGAAGATGCCACCACAACACAGCTGAATCAAGCTCATTATCTGAGTCCTGGTGAGTGGGTCCTCGTCAATAAACATGTGAGGAAATCGTGTTTAGAACCCAGGTGGAACAGGCCTTACCAGGTGATTTTGGTGACGACAACAGCAGTGAAGTGTGGTGGTTTGCCAAATTGGATCCATGCCAGCCATACCAGACGAGTCCCAAGTCCACTTGAAAGACAAGAAGAGCAGCAACTGTAAACAAAAGCCAAAGACCAGAGGCTGAAGTGTATGAAGCTGAAGAATCTAGAATAACAGATTCTGAAGAACAAACAGATGATGAACAGCCAAGCACAAGTCAAGTAGAGTGGGCACCAGATACTGGGTCTCATGAGACTGCTGTTGAACCAGAAGAAAGAGAAGTTACTGAAAGTCAAGAAGAAGGGCTGATAGAAGAAAGGCCAAATAAGAGAACCTGTGAACCAGATGGAGAAGGTGAAAAAGTAGTTCAAGTCAAAAGGCCAAGAAAAGGTGACAATTGGCCAAATGGAGTGAAAAGACTGAAATACACTCTTGTGATGAGGAAGTCAAAGAAAAGACCAGAGCAAATCAATTAGATCACAAGTCAAGCAGAACAAAAAGAGTCAGAAGCAGAGTCAGTACGAAAAACAAGGAGAGTAAGAATTCCAAGCAGAAAATACACAACACCGGAATGGACGTATGTGATCTTGGAATAAATTGAATGCTCAGATCCAAGTGAAGAAAAGGACGGTACTGACACCGAGCAAGTGGATGAAAGCAAATTGAGACCACCTTAAGAGAACTGTGAAAATATAAGGTGAAAACTTTGCCAGATGAAATAAATTGATAGACTCAGAAGACTTAAAGAAAAAGAAAATAAAAGAAAGGGGTGAAGAAGTAAATCCTTGAAGTGTTGGATTACACTATTTTTCAGAAAATTATTTTTAGTAAATTTAGAGTTTCTATAGACTTAGATTTGGATTTTTTCCATTTTTTAGTAGAACACAAAAATGGCCGAAGTAAAAGTGACTGAACATCCAAAGTCTAGAATAAAATGTAGATGTATTAAAACTTGCTTATGTAGTTTCTTTTTACTGACATTTATGTGGATAATACTAACTGTCATTGTACCTATTTTATTGGTAACTAATAATGGAAACAATACTAATAATGTAATAAGTGAAAGAGTGAGTGATGTTATTAAAGAAACCCCTAATACTAACATAGAACAAATGGATGGAAGTATTCTCCATCATGATAAATCAATTAGTGATTTCTCGGAAAATGTTTTTACTAAATTGTTGTATGAATATGTGAATACAATGAATGTGAGTGATTGTTATGTGTGCATGCAATTACCTTCATCTGTCTCAGAAGGGGTGCCTTATCACCACCTTCCTTTAACCTATGGTGTGTCTTGCAGTGTTTTAACCAGCTTATTTTATGTGACGGGGAAGCTGGAGTACCATTATTCTAATATAGATTTAGGGGGCATATTAGCAAGAACGGCGTTAAAATTATCGCCGCTTTAGCAGCAGGAAACTGCCGCTAAAGCGGCGATAATGGGCTTGATAATATGCCCTTGAGAATTCCAATAGAAGCCCAGGATCACAGCAGAACATGGGCTTCTATTGGTATTCTCAAGGGCATATTATCAAGCCCATTATCGCCGCTTTAGCAGCAGTTTCCTGCCGCTAAAGCAGCGATAATTTTAACGCCGTTCTTGCTAATATGCCCCTTAGTATTTTCAGAGATACCTATTATAAAGGAGCTGAACAAGGTTTTAAGTAGTAAAAATGCACGGTATATGGGAGAATTCTTCCATATTACCAAGACATTAGATATAGAATATGCTTATAAAAATAATCTAACATGTAGTTTGCGGGTTGAAGAAAAGGTATTCATAGATATGGTAGAATATAGAAGAGAAAGTTTCCAGAGAAAAGCTGCTGAACAAAAGTCACAGGTACCACCATGAGCATTTAAAGAAGGAAATTATGAGAAAGGCGAGACGCACGCTGCAAAGTCCATGGACTGGTATAAAAGGGGAAAATCTGTTTACTTAGACTAAAAACTAACTATAATAATTATTTCATTGGTACTAGTGAATGTGAGCATACTTTCCAAATTACTGGAGGTTGGCGATTGAAGGGTGGAACTGATCCTGTTTTCCCAGGATTCTATTATGTGTGTGGTAAGAAAGCCTATTATAGGTTGCCTGCACATTGGTATGGTAGTTGTTATTTTGCAGTTGTTTTTCCAAAGGTCTACCATGTAGACAAAAGCAATAACAGATTCAATTAAATAAAACAAGGACTAACACAAAACAAGAGAGCTAGTTTCTCAGAAATAGTAGGTGATATCTTTGGTGCACTGATGCCCTCAGTTGGAGTCGTTCTAAATTCGCATAAAATTCGAAAATTATCCACAGTGGTTGATCGTTTATCGACTGATACTGCTGGTGGGTTCTTGATGATTGACACTGAGATGGTTGCAATCAGATCAATGGTTTTGCAAAATCGACTTGCCCTTGATATTTTATTGGTAAAAGAGGGTGGAGTCTGTGGCATGTTGAAAATTCAACACTGCTGTACTTATATCCCCGACAAAAGTAAAGGTATTGAGGGATTTATAAAGAATATTACGAAATTACATGAAGACTTGACCCAACTGGAGGTTGACGGTGTCTGGGAAAGATTTGGTAAGAGTTTCTCTTCTGTAGGTAAATGGTTTTATACCTTTGGAAGTAGTTTATTCAGAAAAATAATAATACCAATCATTTCAGTAGCTGGAGTAGCCTTAGTGATAATAACAATATATAAATGTTTAAGTGTAAGTGTGGAAGAAAAGAGATGACAGAATCAAAAGATAAACAAAAAGTAAGAAAAAGAAAAAGAGATGAGATAGAATTAGAAGATATGAAAAGAGGTTACTATGATGTGATGAAGGGGTTGGATGAAAAGTTGATGAAAAGAGAAAAGATTACGGATCGTTAGATAGATAAAGATGGCACTTTGTATGGTGTTTTTTTTATGATGGCTCCAGAAAGCCATCAGAGGGGGGATTGATGGAGCAGGATTTCGCAAAAAGAAACCTGCTCGGATTAACACCCCCATAAAACTTACTAACAGTATGCAGTGTAAACTAATATGCAAACCACATGAACCCATGGGAAACCGCTTTGCGCATGCGTGCCCTAATGTGAACTAAAATGCATGAAAGAACTAAGCTGCCCTTTACATTGCGCTTCTAAAGAAACAAAACTAATGCATGTTTAGACTGCATTTCGCATTCGCATCTGCATCTTGCTTTAAGACGATAATGAATAATGCCGCTTTTTTTGCTCTAAGCTTATGCTAAGAAACCATTAACAAGGGATAGTAGAAAGGTGGGTGGCAAACAGTGAAAAGTGCATTTCCATGTAATTAATGAATGCTTATGTTCTATTTGCCATAGTGAGTCAAATGGGCCTGAAAACTCTTAAGTTGTCCAGATAGATGAGGGACTGGAGAATGAATAAAATGACAAGCAGACCGAAGTGCTGAGCGCTGCAGAGAAAGTGTAAAGGTTCAAGGCTATGCAGCACAGAGAACATTGTATGACTGCCAAACGGATGAGCCTGACCGTGGGATCCAAGACTTCTTCTGCGGAACGTGAATGAAAAAATATATGAGAAAATGGAGAAATGGAGAAATGTCGGAATAACTGAACGAGTCATATGGGAGAGGATATAGAACAATGAGTACAAAGAAATTGTGAATGGGAACCTGGAGGTGTGACAGACCACCTCCCAAATTTGTAGTGTAGTTCCTATTTCCCTAATAGGCTCTGCGCATTGGAATAATATAACCTATAGGCTTGACATAGGACTAAGGTCGGTATGTCCCTATCGAGTATATTAAACTTATTTACTTGTGCCAGCTAGCTCAGAGGCCACTAGAAACTCCTTGAATAACAAGAAGGGAGTAGTTTCTGGCAACTGAAAAACATGACAACTTTGTTTCCCTTTAGAATCGGAACACGTCTCAGAATCGTGGAAACAATAGATAACAGTTTCACTCAGTCAATCGTGCATGCTTAGTTTCTACAGAGTTACACAGAAAGGAAAGACGGGCATTTCAATAAAAGGGTTTTATTGAACAGTCTTGTTTCTCGTGTAAGAGATATGTGCTGTTATGATCACAAGACAGTATGCAAGATAAATAATGTACAGCGTAAGCAGTAGAAATAAATAATACTGCGCTAGCATTATCTTTTAGCAAATATTCACGTACATAAATAACATGAGCTTAAAAATGCGAGTACTCATACGATGCGTCTCTAAGCTAGTTCTACCCCAATGTACCTAACCTAGTCTAGGTGTAGGGAAAGGTAGAAGTAGGTGGAGTATTCTCTAGTCTGGTATACTAAGAGTATGTTAAGTATAGTACGCCAAGTGTACTATGGTATGCCAAGAGTCCCTCTAGGTTCTAGTCAGCTCCATACCTTGAGAATGAGAGAGGTGGGAATTTCTTGCTGGATCTGGAACTCTAACACCCCGCGAAGGGAGTCAGAACACTGGAAGCTGGATTTGTCTGCGTGCAGGAATGACAGCGTCTTCTCAGTGCGTCAGGCCGGGATACGGGCTCCTCTGAAGTCGAGGTCTCCTCTAACTTGCTTGGGCTAGGGAAGGTATATTTATACCTGGTAGGTGCCTTGGATTGTTAGCATTGATGTAAAGTCGGACAGAGGAAGACGTCAGGAATGAACCCTTAAGGTATAACGGTTCATACATAATAGATGAGTTCTTGGAGAAATCAATAGTCCTGTGCTAGGGGGAACTCCCGAAGCTTAAGGGTCTGGTTTCTAAGAACTCGTTGTGACGTTAGGGTGGACGGATGTCGGTGACCATGCCTGTATTTGGAGTGCACGATTAATGCCTAAATAAGGACAGGGATTCTATGCCTATATAAGGGCAATGCGAATTGTGCCATTATAAGGACATGATTCAGGAAAACCTATATACGGACACCTAAAGCGGAATACAACACCCACTCCACTTTCGATTGAACGATAATACTAAATTCTAAACATTTAAATGCTAAACATAAAATTGAGTACCACATGTTGCTAAAAACATTTCTAAAAGCATTTTAAAAGAAGCTCAAAACTGTTGAAATGCAATAGGTACTGTACATTTAAAGCATCGTTTTCATTCTAAGCATATAATGGAAGTAAAATGCAACGTGAGTGAAAGAGAAATATATACATATTACGAAATGGTCGATAAGTTCTCAAAATCAAAGCCATTGCATATCATGGAATTAAATGAAATGTTAGACAAGTAAGGTGACAATGTGTCCCTCGAAGTATTCAAAGAAGTCCGTTTTATAAGACTAGTTCTATTGTAAGCACATTGTTCATTTGCCATGTCATTTCTATATAAAAAAAAAAATTATAAAACAAAAAGTTCAATTTCTGGGAAAAGTTCCAAGTTTTGAAAATATGAAGGCCAAATTTCATTGTTGCCCTGGTACACTGTGAGCCGAATCAAAGTCAGTGTATGGGTCTGGCGTAAACATTAGATCATCTGTTTCCGTAGCCAAAATATCGTCCACCGAAGTTGGTGACATTTGGAACACCTCGTTCAGAAGGTTTATTGCACAGAGATGAGAAACATCGCCTTCAGCAGAAGAAGCAATGTTCGCGTCCGTTGTTACCTGTGTGCCTGTTGATCCATCTCGTACCTCAGCAGCAGCCAGAAGCGTCTGTGAGATCTCAATGAATGCCGTCATCAGGATTGGTAGCTTCCGGGGACAACACACAGCATGGGCCGTTATCGGGTCCAGCAGAGTATCGATATCCGTTGGCATGACTGATGGGAGTGTTAGACAGGTGTCTAGCACGCATTCTTCACCGCAAAACAGGCAGCGTAGAACAGGTAAGATGCAATCTTGCCAGATTAGTCTGAAGGACAGGAACCACGTTGTATTAAGTTCCCGTAGACGAGGCATGCCCAAAAGCTGTACTATTCGCTCACGGCATTTCCGTTCAAGGAGAGCTTTCTCCACATCACTCGGAGTGATGTTGGCGAATAGGCTTGCCATAGCATAATAGGATGAATAGAAATAGAATTCCTGCAACAAGTGCTAGAATTAACGGCACACCACCAAACACCGAATGTGCGAAGTTTGGGATGATTCCGAGGACAGCCTGGAAAGGTGCTAATACTCCGGAACAGATGGTCTTAAATACATGTACAATTCCGCTTGTATCAGACATGTTAAAGATACGTCCTTTCATTTCTACGAAATGTATAGGGCAGTTTGTACGAATTAAAGCCAGTATCTCTGCCGAAGTCCTTGCAACTTGTAGATCATAGGTTTCTTTGGCCGAGGTCAAAGGCACTGATTGTTGTATAAGCATGGCTTTCATTCTGCTTAAAGTATCAAATCGTATAAAAGAGACATTCAACGAAGGCCATAAAGGCGACTCTCTGACTGTGTCTATTGGGGCAAACAATACTTGCATACAGCAAGTGACCCTGGAGTTGACCGTTACTAGATATGGGATGCCTGGCAACATGCCACAGCAACTCTGATCATTCAACATGAGGTAACTCCCATTAGAAAGCTGGCCAAACGTTGGATTAATCACAGTAGCCGGTGTACCCTGCTGGTGGCAGGACAAATTTGCCACAGAACCATTACAAGCCCTGTGTAAAGATATGTCCTGACAAATTAGTGAACCGCTTAGTGCACTTTCACAGTGTGTACCGCTCAGAAACACTTCACGATCCCCACTCCAACATCTATATGTGTAAGGTAAATTCCAGGATGTCTTAATGTATTCTTTACCCAACCTTTCATATTAGCCTGCTTGCATCTGTTTAAGGCAATACTGAAACTGAAAAGTAGTCACAGGTAGACTAATTTTGCCATGAATAAGCCATTCTGTAGCTGGTTTTTCTGCCACTGTGAATGGTAATTTTTCAAGTTTTTCAATGCTCAGTACTGTATACTTTGCTCCCCTTTGTGCCATTTCGATCTTTATATCAGTTAGATTGTATTCTGCAAACAGAGCCGTCGTGTTGATAAAACGCCAAGGCACATAGCCCGCACGCAAAGATTGCAGCGTCCAGCTTAATAACATAATAGAACGCAACTGTGTTTGGCCTTGTTGTAACATGGCTAAATCTTGTTCCAGTATGTCGATAGCAGAGGATACAATACTGTCCAATGAATAAATTCTGGAGGACAAAGTTGTTAACCCATTGTCGACCACAGTGAGAGTTTTCTCTAAGTTAATACGATCAAGTTCACATATTCGTTCTGCGGCCTCCATCTGTGACACCTTCCATGCTTCATTATAAGCAGCATAGATGCCGGCATATATGAAACATTTTTGACGTGGTTTACTTGGTCCAAGCAAGAATTCCCTAAGGTCTGCGTCTTCTTTAAGTAAAGATAAGTGTTGTTTCACATCCTTAAGTGTAGATTTTTGCAGCCAATCGAGGCATAATTTTCCTACACTGTATGTTGTTACTACCCCCGGATGCTGTCTTTGGACGTATCGTGGGTCTGGCCTATGAATAGTAAACCCCTGTGTTTTATTCAGGAATCTCTCTTGACAGTTGTTTGTGTCTGTGGGCCAGATCAACCATTTTCTCCAATCTGGATTTGTTCTGTTGAGTTGTAGTATTGTGTCAACTGTAACCGCTGCCTGTGTATTGTTATCACTTGCAGGTGTTGGTACAGAAGGTGCTTTCATGCCTTTGATCTTGGCTAACCCAAGGCAAGATGTTTGTTGGACAGTGTCATTCAAAAACATTATTTGCTGAGAGATGATACAGGCTCTAAACAAAGCTTCTATCCCCTGCACTTGCCAATCTTTAGTACCCCAGACAGATTTTGTGTCTATTGTGTCTTTCCATAAGTCGAAACCCTGTCTAGACAGTTGGGCAATAAATGCTGCAGAGTAAATCTGTTTTGTATTTGTTAACATAATTTTCAGTCCTGTTTTGTTTACATTTTTATAGTAAAATGTTTCTGGATCAGATGTATTGTATCCTGAAAAATATGGAAACTTTTTAGCAAATGTTTTTGAACTACCTTTTAGTGGTGTAGGACAATGCTCCCATTGGTTAAACATAAACACATTTCTAGGTGTTGCAGATTTATGCAAAAAATGATGACCATAGTGGTTATAGCAATACAGCTGTTCATAGTCTGATGAACCCTCTAAATATTCATTATTAGAAAATGCAGCAGATTTTTCTAGGTCAAACATCATGTTATTTACAGTTTCAAAGTCCCAATCATCAGAATAGGTACTGGATGAAACAAAATCACTTAGTGAGATCTTAAATAAATGTGGAATGTTCAAATGTTCCGTAGGGCCGAAAATATCGAAATCAGTTTTGTCCCACACTATACCATCCTGTATAGGAATGGCTGTGATGTTCACTGCAGACAAGTCTCTTGTTTCACGATGGGATGATTTGTGAGGTTTCAAAAGTAAGTTCACTTCTTTTCTTTCAGTGTCCAAATGGATGTATCTGCCATTTATAAGCACGCTCATAGTCATAACCAAAGCTAGCCAAAGCAGGAAGAAAAATATTCCGAAATAATCCATAGTTCAATCCATGGTGAAACCAGATAAGTCTTTTTTTTAAAATGTAAAAAGTCTTGTACTTGCTGTTTAAAAGTTTTTGATGCTGGCGACGTCTCAGGCTCACTCAGATCCTCAGAAAACGTATCAAAGTTAATGAAATAGCCAGAAGCAGTTCTGTCAATTGTTGGAATTGCATCAGGATTTGTAGAAATCGCTGGAACCAGTTGATCACTTGCTACATTGGTGTAGACAGGTGTATTTGGACGAACTGTTACTTGATTTTCAAGAGGGATGAGTTCCATAGCATTGTTGCTCAGTCCTTCATCTGTTACTGCTGAATTCTCGATGGTTATCAGTCTTTCAGTCTGAACCTCTTGGATAGTAGGGAGAGGAGTGTGTCTGCTACTAGGTCAGAGTCCACGAGGCCTACTATTTAGTATTGGCCACATACTGTGCTTTGATGAGGTCGATGGACGCAAATCTTTTCTCATTTTTTCCAGCAAGGGGCGGCAGAAGTACTGTTCTTGTTCCGTGTATGGCTAGGACAGGTACTGGTTGTCTGTAAGAAGGTCCAAATTCCTTCTTGTCTGCAATCTTCTCTCTGATTAGATCCCCAACTTTTGGAATCCAGACAGGCCTTGCTGGGACTGCCGGTTTTCCCCCAGTGGTGGTTGGCTGCAGGAATACGTTGCTTTGTTTCGATCTTAGTTCATTTAGATCCTGTAAAACAGCCAAACGATCTTTGATATCAAAGGGTTTATTTTCCACCACTGTGCCACTACATTCTAGATCTGGCACCCACATTCTTGTCCCAAACAGGACCTCATATGGAGTGACCCCCCCTAGAGAACTTCTTGGCAAATTATTTAATGAGCGTTGGACCCCATAAAGATGTTTGACCCACCCATCACCCGAACCTAATACCCTAGCTGTTATAGACTGCTTTATGTCCCAGTCTTTCCTTTCCTCAACAGAATTTCCCTCAGGATGAAACGGAGAGGAGTACCGCAATGCAACGCCCAGACTGGCCATGGCTTCTTTGTAAGCCCGAGAGCTAAACGCAGGGCCCTGGTCAGAATGTAGCGTGCCTATTGGTATGTGCCGATAAAGACTCGCAAATCTTTTATAACAGTTTGAGCGTCAGCCGAGCGCTGAGGCCACATCCATAGGAACCTAGAGCAAGAATCCACTGCGACCATTATATATTTATAGTTACCGTCCCTTTGCAAGGGACCGCAGTGGTCCAGGTAAACACAAGCTAATGTTTTGTCTGAAATTAACAGGGGTGTCTGCGCAGGACGTTTCACTGTGGAGACTTTCCTCTGTTGGCATATTTCACATTCCAGAACATAGTTCTTGGTCTGTTTCCTAATGCCAGGCCACCAATATCTTTGTTTCAGTAAAGATACTGTTGCAGAAATGCCTGCATGGGCAGAGGCCATCCCTTCGTGTGCTGCTAGGATTAGTCCCAATCTACGTTCCTTGTTTGGAATTACCCTATCCCCCACTCCAGGGATTCGAGCAAAAGGAACGTTGTTTGCATCAATTGCATAAGAGTACTTGAGTGGAAACTTTTTCGGTAACGCTGCACCACTCCTTTGCTCGTAGCATTGACAGCCAACATTATCTCACTGTCTATTCTCGTTTTTGAACGAGTGATCGCAGTTACGGAAGCCGTCTGAACAGCCCCCTTTGTGGCTTCGTCAGCCAATGAATACCCTGCAACGTGAACGCCATCACGTTGATGACTCAGTGTATGGATCACGTGAGCCTTTGGTAGTTCGCTTTTTAACTGAACTACTTGTTCCCAAAGCGTTTTATGCTTTATTGTGCCACCTTTTGCGTCTTTGAACCAATTTTCAAGCCAAGTTTGTATATAATCATTATACGACTGCACACAGTAGAAAGAATCGCACACTATGGGGCCGATTCCGATCTCAGCCGGTAGGGCTCCGAATCGGATTTGGCTTAACCGGATCCGATTCGGAGCCCTATTTCCCGACCGATTCGTACGCGCATCCGGGCGAGCGAGTACGATGCGAATTCGCCGACCGACTCATCCGGGTGTCCCGACCGCTCCGACCGACTCGTTCCCGGGTCGAACCGCACCGACCGACTCGCTCGGACTCGACTCGCACCGCGCAATGGAGACGTTCCCCGGCCGGGTAAGTACGATGCGCGCCGCGAGCAGTCCGACCGAGCCGCGCACTCTGGCTCGAAAGAGCTGTCGGAGCCGTACTTTGGGGGTCCGTGTCGGACCCCTCTGTACGCGTAGCCGCGCGAGTCGCACACAGGGGGACCCATGGGTCCCCCTACCTGTGCGTGTACGGCGCGAATCGCTTTGCCGCGTACACGCTGTAGGGGGCGCACTTGTCCGCATCGCACCCATTGAGTCAATGGGAGCCCGCGTACGTGTTGTACGACCGGCTCCCATTGACTTCAATGGGAGTCCGACCGACTCGAGTCCGATGGCATACGTGCGCATCGTACTCGTTCGGTCGGGCTGCACGGGTCCGATTCGGTCGGATATCTCTCCGGGTCCGGCTCGGTCAGAGAGATTTCCGGCCCAAATCGGAATCGGCCCCTATGAGTGTGGGGAATTCTCGATCTGTACTTTCAAGTGCCAGTTTGAAAGCTTGTAGTTCAGCTCGCTGAGCTGTGCAATCTCCTAGAGATTGGGTTTTTGTGACCATAGGTCTGAAGTTGCCATCGCGCATACGACCTTTAACGATTGCGCACGCTGCACTGTAAGCTTGCTTACTCCCTGTTGCGGGTTGTGCGGATCCGTCAGTGTAAATTATGAATTCATACTGATCGAGAGGCAGAATATCAGTGGGCAGAGGACATTCATGTTCATATTGCAGGAACGCTTGTGTTTTTAGATCAGGATCAAAAACATATTCAACATCTGTTGCAGCAAGAGAATTAACCCATTGTATCCATCTCGGATGTAATGCTTTACCATTTGGAATGCTCGCTTTAGTTACCGCCTCAAAGGCCGGTACTGGGGTTACGACAATAATGCGTTTCCCTTGGGCTAGAGCTCTTTCTTTTGCTACAGCGGTTTGAACTGCTGTCAGTATTTTTCAGTTGAATTGAAGCGCATTTCTGCTTGTGTATACAAATGAGATTTGTATGCAATTGGTACTTTTTCACCCTCATTAAATGTTAAGTAGGTGAATCCGCATTGACCCGAAATTATTCGGATGACAAAATTGCGTTGACTTACGCGTGTTTGTAAGTGATTTGTTGCTAACATGTTAGCTTGGAGTGAACGCAAGATTTCTGTGTGTTCCTGTGTCCAATTTTTGATTGAAAAATCAGGTTTGATTAGTGCGTAGAGAGGTTTAACCCTTTCTGCATAATTTAGGATGTAAGTTCTTCCAAAATTTAGGAAACGCTGGATGGATTGCAAATTTTTCTGCATTTTTGGAGGTTGGAGCAGCGCACACCTTTCTAAAAAGTTGGCTGCCAAGCTCTTGCCTTCACTTGAAAGCTCATATCCTAAAAAGAGGACATTGAGATGGGCAATTCTGGACTTTTTGAAGTTGAATTTGTAGCCCTCAGAGGCGAAGCCCAGTATAATGGTGCTCACCCTGTTCAAGTGCCTATCCAGGTCATCGTCTGTCAGATAGATGTCATCGACATATGACAATGCCTCATTATCATAAATTTGTAGTAACTCCGTTACCCTCGCTGAGAATAACCCCGGGCTGTTCTTGAACCTTTGTGGGAGTCGACAAAATTGACGCTGGGTCCCCATTATTGAGAAAGCTGTTAAGTACCTGCTTCCAGGTGCTATGTTTTGACAAAAGAAACCATTTGAGATATCCAATGTGGTTTTATATTTTTTACGCACAATGTTATTCATTAATGCTGTACTATGTGCATTTTGCACTGCAAATGTTTTAGAACAAGTGTTTAAGTGTCTGTAATCCAAAACTAGACGATATGTATTGTCTGGTTTGGAGACAGGAAACAAAGGATTGTTCATTGAAGAGGTGCATGTTTCAATCACCCCTTGGTATTCAAGTTGATCTAAGATCTCCCTGACCTGTTTTTTAGATTCTTGCTTTATTGAGTACTGCCTCTGTGCAGTAGGTTCATTTTTTAGATGTATTTTATGGTGAGGTGAGTCCTCATCCCATCCTACATGATTTTTATATAATGCTGGGGCCTGGGCAACTGCCCATTTCCTGGCATAAGTATATTTTAGATGAATTGGAATATGGTTGGTGAAGGCAGGCATAATAATGTCCTCGCCATGTGGGCACTCCCTGACAAATTGTGGTGGCCAGTCTTTTTCTGCTAGAAGTATGTCATAGCCCCTTGAAAGTTTTTTCCCAAAAGAGTGCTTTCAGCTGTCTAGGTATGTCTCCCTCCATCCGGAGTGTTATTTCATATAATGTTTGTGGAGTACTAACCCTGGTGTCTACAGTCTCAACTGTAATGTACTCATTCAAGTCCACTATCTCCAGAAGTTCCTTCAGGATGTGGTGAACTATTGTGACTTCTGCTGCATTGTCCAGCATTGTCTGAGCCCATTCTCCGTTCTTGAGTTGTGTTTTCAGTATCCTCGGCATGTCTGACCTTCAGACCTGCTACCTTCTTTTTTGAGAATTGAGGTTTGGATTTATTTTTCGGAACGTGTTTGTCGTCTTTCGATTTCACGCGTTCTTCTCTATGTTCTGACCGTCCTCTTCTTTCCGATGTCTGTGACGATATCTGAAAGGTACGAGAGGAACGTGTTTCAGTATCTTGATACCTGTCAGGCTTTCTTAAATTATCCCTATTCCTGAGGTTATACCTCCTTTCAGAGGGCTCCTTATGAGGAGACCTACCTCGGGATTGAGAACGTTTCTCGTTTGAATTTTGCTTATTAGTTTCCCACTTCTTTTTAGAAGATGTAGGAGTTTGTTTAATTGAGTCCTTATCAGGACTTTCAGATAGTTTTGGCTTCAATGGTCTTCCACCTAAACTATCTCTGCCTAATTCTGCATAAGATTGTTCTATTATTCTGGGTAGTTCTGTTTGATGTACTGTAACATCGAATTCCCTTAATCGTTGGCGGATCGCCACTGCTGCTGCCTCCCCTTTAATATTAGATAATATTATTGTTGAGACCTGGTCGAAATTTTTCAGTAATTTCATACCTAAATTCAGAGCAGGCTCTGCCCCGTATTCGTTTTGAATTTGTTTCAGGACATCTGGTATTACTGCGATTGACGGAACACCATGTGTTTTAGTATAGATGGCAGCAAAGACTGAGCCCCAAGTGGTGCAGTCTTCCAGTTGTGGTGTGATCCCCATTGGTAAACAGAGTGTTAGGATTCTGTGTTTCTCATAAGGGCTAGTATTAGGAAATACTGCTTCTATTTGAGTAATTTTTTGAGCTATCCAGAATGGAATTTGCTCACGTTTTGTGGGCATTTTTCCCATGACTGCGTATAGAGTCTGTGGTGTAATTTTTAGTGCATTCCCCTGTTGAGGGGTTTGATTTGGAAGTGTTAATGGTGGTTGGACTGTGAAAGTCCGCATGACATATTGGACTAATTGTCTGTAAATTTTTATTAACTCTGTAATTTGAGTAAGTAGTTCCTCGTCTGACATTATTTCGAGGTCAGGATGAGGAGTGTAGCCGGCTAGAATCGGCCATGTTGCTACTGGTCTACCTAGTGGACCGAGCCTGGTAATGTTTCTGTGATGTTTTAGGGCGCCTTTAAACCAGAGCTGATGCTCCTGGTATGTTAGTGGAATTTCAATATCCTCGAAAGGAATATATTCCTCTGGTGGTTCATCTTCTTTGTAGAAGTGAAACAGTCTTGTTACTGAATTTGATTCAGGAAATATTACCCATGAATAGAATACCTCTGTCTGAAAGGATTTGTGTGCCTCTATCACGAAAACTGCTCTACCGCCTCTTGGTGGTAGGCCATGTTTTATACGTTTTAGAGTGATGGCTCTTCTTAAGTTTGGATTTATGTCTATAACACCCTCCTCAGGTTCATTTAAACCTGTAAAGTTAAAAACTGCTATGACTGGGTCAGCTGTAGCTCCACCGGTGTCGGTGGCATTGTCCCGGTAGGACATTTGTTTTTTGGAAAATGTAGAACAAGTTTCAAGGAAACAAAAAGATAAGGTGCACAATATTTTGGAACACTGTATCCTTCAACGTTGAGCAAACCAAACAACTAATATATAGGGTGCTTCCCTATTTAGTTTTGGCGGATATTTTAACCCTACCCACTCCAGACGTCTTATGGAGTATGTGAGATGGGGTCTCTGAGAAAAGCACGACTGAGTTACTCAGTATCTAGCGTTAAACTACTGCCTTACGAAACGTTTGGGCGCAATGTAGTGTAGTTCCTATTTCCCAAATAGGCTCTGCGCATTGGAATAATATAACCTATAGGCTTGACATAGGACTAAGGTCGGTATGTCCCTATCGAGTATATTAAACTTAATTACTTGTGCCAGCTAGCTCAGAGGCCACTAGAAACTCCTTGAATAACAAGAAGGGAGTAGTTTCTGGCAACCGAAAAACATGACAACTTTGTTTCCCTTTAGAATCGGAACACGTCTCAGAATCGTGGAAACAATAGATAACAGTTTCACTCAGTCAATCGTGCATGCTTAGTTTCTACAGAGTTACACAGAAAGGAAAGACGGGCGTTTCAATAAAAGGGTTTTATTGAACAGTCTTGTTTCTCGTGTAAGAGATATGTGCTGTTATGATCACAAGACAGTATGCAAGATAAATAATGTACAGCGTAAGCAGTAGAAATAAATAATACTGCGCTAGCATTATCTTTTAGCAAATATTCACGTACATAAATAACATGAGCTAAACAATGTGAGTACTCATACGATGCGTCTCTAAGCTAGTTCTACCCCAATGTACCTAACCTAGTCTAGGTGTAGGGAAAGGTAGAAGTAGGTGGAGTATTCTCTAGTCTGGTATACTAAGAGTATGTTAAGTATAGTACGCCAAGTGTATTATGGTATGCCAAGAGTCCCTCTAGGTTCTAGTCAGCTCCATACCTTGAGAATGAGAGAGGTGGGAATATCTTGCCGGATCTGGAACTCTAACACCCCGCGAAGGGAGTCAGAACACTGGAAGCTGGATTTGACTGCGTGCAGGAATGACAGCGTCTTCTCAGTGCGTCAGGCCGGGATACGGGCTCCTCTGAAGTCGAGGTCTCCTCTAACTTGCTTGGGCAAGGGAAGGTATATTTATACCTGGTAGGTGCCTTGGATTGTTAGCATTGACGTAAAGTCGGACAGAGGAAGACGTCAGGAATGAACCCTTAAGGTATAACGGTTCATACATAATAGATGAGTTCTTGGAGAAATCAATAGTCCTGTGCTAGGGGAACTCCTGAAGCTTAAGGGTCTGGTTTCTAAGAACTCGTTGTGATGTTAGGGTGGACGGATGTCGGTGACCATGCCTGTATTTGGAGTGCACGGTTAATGCCTAAATAAGGAAAGGGATTCTATGCCTATATAAGGGAAATGCAAATTGTGCCTATATAAGGACATGATTCAGGAAAACCTATATACGGACACCTAAAGCGGAATACAACAATGAACTGCTGAGTTTCATAAATAGTTTCAACTAATGTGGGTTGGACATGTAGGTTTTAGGGTATAACTGGGGTGCCTTTAGGAGTGTGGTTTTTTAATGCCTTAACCTTAGCCTGAGCTCTGATCGAGTGCAGAGGAGAGAGAGGTAATGCGTCGCTGTCCATTGGTTTGCAGAGAGGCCTAGTTGTTCCTGACCCTGTCCTGTCCCGTTCCTGAAATCTTTGTCTCTTGACTCTATCTCAGGAGACCCCCACTACTCCCTTGGCCAGGGGGGTGGTATTTCACTGAATTCCTTTGGGTTTGTATTATCTTGCTGACTCGTACTGTGCATAATTTATTTGCAAATGTATTTTTGTCTCAGAAACTTATGTCTCTTCATCTATCCACTCTGTCATATGTATATTGTTTCGCATTATTTTGCTGAAACGTATGTCTCTTCATCTATCCACTCCCTCATATGCATATTGTTAATTGTTGATGAGGTCTGACACTGTTTGTATTGCTGATTGATTTTCTCTCCCTTATGTGAAATTCTTTGTTTGCATTGTGACCTGTATACGGTGAGCATTATCATTGCTTTGAGATAAACTTTATAAACCTTACCGAGAGTCTGTGATTATTTAGTTGGTTAGATAGTCAGTTAGTTCTAATTATTACCATCAACTACTCAACTAATTGGTCCATCGACCAAGAGGAAAGAGAGTTGATATACAGGTCTAGTTATATATTTAGAACTTGAATCTGTGAAGGAAAATTTTGTTCACGTCTTTAAAACTTGACCCCCAGCGCATCAGAGATTTGGGTGAATGTGTATGGGCCATTGTATGAAATATTGATGAGTATTGATCCCTGATTAAACGTCGCGCTGGATCACCATACTAAGTAAGGAACACTCAGGGAATCAGAGCCCAGCATGCACACTACATGCAGTGATCATGCCTTCCCCATGTTGGAGATCTGGACACGTACCCACTGGCCCCACATTGTATCCATGCAAGGTCAAGACCCATCTGCACTTCTCATCAAATGACCATTTTTATTGCTCCGCCCGACAGGAGATCTTAAATCAAGTGCGATACACCAAAATAATATCAATTAGGCTGATGATTCTATGACCATAGTTTGGTTCACCAAACCACCCCTTTTGAAATCGAATGTTAGCACATCTTGTCCTAAGTAATGTAGTAAAGTCATTTTAAGAATTGTTTTATTCGCTGCAATGTATGGTTCACTACTGTTTGGAAGACCGGTTTACTCTAACAAACTACGGGGCATATTCTCAAGGACTCATCGCCGATTTAGCGGCACTTTTCCGCCACGAAAGTGGCGATAGATTTATCGCCCTATTCACAAGCCTGCGCTACAGCCGACATCGTCAGTTTACCTGCGATAGCTGCCGCTAAAAACATCACCAAGGCTGACAGCCACAACTAACTCTAATCATATACAGAGTAGGCGTTCCCGTGCAAAACTCACAATAACACCACTTCGCGATATTCTCAACGACCAGCCGGATCGGCGATGCGGTCCAAAAACAGGTGATAAGGAATGTCAGCAGCAGGGACTTAAGACCTGCTTTTTTTCTGGTCTTAAGTAGGACAAAAACCTGCAGTATAAAGGGAGCCCAGCCCAGAGCCACATCTGAAGACCAACAGATGCCATGGAGCTACTAATCATTCAGCTTGGAGACCCAAGAGGGCCACAACACCCACCGCCACCACCCCCAGGACCACCCCCACCCCCAGGACCACCCCCCCGGACTACCACCGAGGCAGCGCAGAACAAGACAGCGGACCTTACGAAAACGCACCACCCTCAGAGACTTAAAGCCAGAGGATGTCATTGCCCACTACAGGCTCAAAGGACAACCATCCTCCTCTTCCTGACCCACATTGCCCACAGACTGACGGTACCAAAACACAGCAGACAACCAACATCCCTCCGCAGACAAAGCTGCTGGCTGTGCTGCACTTGTTGTCCTCTGGTACCTTCCAACCAACAACTGCCAGAGTCAGAGGAGTCTCACAGCCAGCCCTATCAAAGTTCCTCACACCTGTCTTGGATGCCATCATCAGCTTGATACCCCAGCACCTTCACTTCCCCCACACTGCGCAGGAACAGCTGGAGGCCAAGCAAGGCTTCTACGCCATATCTGGCTTCCCGCACGTGTTGGGGGCAATTGACTGCACACATGTCCTACTTGTGCCCCCTGCTGACACTGCACACAATTACCACAACAGAAAGCACACGCATTCCATCAATGTGCAGGCAATAGAGGACCACTGGGGACTGTTCACCAATGTCGTCGCCAACTTCCCAGGCAGTGTGCATGATTCCTACATCTACCGACAGTCCATCATCAACCAGCGCTTTCAGGATGGCACCTATGGAAATGGACTGCTCGTTGGTAAGTACCAACGGAACACACAACACACCTCAACTCCACAATCATACAACTCACAACTGTGGGAATGCACACGTAACAAAATCATATACAACATACCAACCAACATGCCCACCTACCAGACACGACAACACAAGTAACTGTGGTAACAGGGGCCAGACATGTAGACAAACCATCCACAAAGGCATAGCCCCTCTGCCACACAATTGCAGAATGTGGGGAGAGGTGGGAACCAAGAATGTGCGAAGGAGGCAAGTGACCCATGAATAAGAATGTACACAATACCAAGTGTGGCGGTGATGTGCTGGACAGTCTTGAGTATGCAGAGCACAGACATTTCCATGTGGACATATACTACTGGTGTTTGTAGTGTTGTGGACAGTGGACGCAACCATGTTACCTCAGGCAGTGGGGAAGTCCTTGGACATGTAGCTATGTCCCCCCCCCAGTAAGTGTAAGCATAGTGGGCTGGGCCAGCGTACGCCAGTCCAGCTTAGGAGTGTGAATAAATAGCCCGGGGCCAAAGTAACTACTGCGTGTGTCTCTGTGTCCGCCATATCCTGACCATAGGCCTACACACACATGGCCGACCACCTTCAACGGCCAAATTTACACCGGCGACGAGGTGGCTACGTCACACGCCACCCGGCACACATCTTGTCATCGCCTGAAGGGGCGTGTCTGCCAGGGCGGCGCCCCTCACCCTGCCACGAGGCCGCCGCCGTGACCAGTGGTGCTTGCGCGATCCTGTGTGCCTACTGCACCCCAGCCTGCTGGTCCCCAGACCCGTCCGGTGACCAGCGGTGAATGCCCGCCCCTGCATACCCAGGCCTCACTGGTCACCTGCTGCCACCAGCGTGTCTCCAAGAGGGCCCACCACGTGCCGGTGCAATCTTCAAGCCCGAGGCCCGCGAGCTTGGCAGCCTCCTTAGCCGATCGCTGGCTTCCGCGCAACAGGCCCCCAGCGCACCCTGCGGCACCGCACCGCGGAGTTCTGTGTGTGCTGACTGCTCCCTCCGGCCTACACTGCGGTCCAGCAGGTCTCACACAAATCAAATCCAGTCTGGACCTCCAGGCCTACTGCATCATCGCAGGCTGCACACCCGTTCAGCTCTTCAGGTGGGCCTACCTCAGTGCACCGCAAGTCATCGCCACGTGGCGGTAGGCCCATGCCGGACACAGTGCCTCAGGTGCCACTACCTCTGTGCACCACAAGTCATCGTCCCGTGGGGCTACCCCACAAGTCTGCCTCCAGCAGCCAACAGCATGTCCTCGGTAACGCCACTGGAGCCCTTCACAGTCATGGGGCCACCCCCGTCCCAGGCAGGCTGCTGGAAAGCCTGGGTGGAACGTCTGGAGACGTACTCCGAAGCGCACAACATCTCAGCGCGGCGGCGCACGCGTAGGCGTGTGAGGAGTGTGAAGAAATGGCCGGGGCTCTGGGCGTGGTTCAGTTCTGGGCTCTGGGCGTGGTTCACTTCTGGGCTCTGGGCGTGGTTCACTTCTGGGCTGGCCACAAAAGTAACTATGGTGTGTGTCTCTGTTGTAGTGTCGGCGCCACCCGGCCCTTAATCGACAATGTTGCAATGTAGCATGCACCCAGAGGGCGGGCTCGCCCGAATGGATAAATAAAGGAGCGCAAGACCGCTCGGGATCTTGGCTCATACATGCCAACTGTTGTGTGTGTATCTTCATTGCCGCAGCATAAGCCAAAGGCCTAGCCTCAATTGCAGCGCGAGTTCAGCCAGGCCTGAACTCTACATCTGTGTCCGCCCTATCGTTGCCATAGGCCTACACACACGTGGCCGCCCACCTTCAACGGCCAACATTACAGTGTTGTTGTAGGCTTGCGGACATGCGCAGACAGGCATGACAATGGTGTGCCGTAGGAGTGCAAGTCATGCAACCGCGCAGCGCACACAAGTAAATAGGCTCGGGGGGAGGGAGGAGCAGCTTTGAGGCTACGTAATACACATTGATCCCGCACATTCGCCAGAAGCAATACATGGCAAACATGAATCCCAAAGTCGCACAAATCACACACCACAAAACTTGTAAGTCTGCCAACACAGCATGCAGAACCACCAATTTACACTAATCTCACTTACCTCTCACAGGTGATCAAGGATATGCACTCTGCCCGTGGATGATGACACCCCTCCGAGCCCCGAACACCCCGGCCCAGAGGCAGTACAATGTGGGCCACAAACGCACCAGGGGCATTGTTGAGCGCACATTTGGCGTGTTGAAGTCACGTTTCAGGTGCCTGGACATCACAGGTGGAAGACTCCTGTACAGCCCAGAAATAGTGTGCAAGATGATCATTGCATGTTGTGTATTGCACAACATATGTGTACGCACCAATGCCCCATGGATCCAAGTGCCAGATGCACCGGACGATGATGAGGAAGATGAGGCAGGTAGACCACACCCCACTGCAGCTGCAGCAGGAATAGCCCGAAGGAACACAATCATTAACAATTTCTTCGCATGAGCACGCCACATTGTGACTGTCCTTAGCAATCATGGAACAGTACAAAATGACCACATGAACAGCATGTGCAAATAAATGTATTGCAACACATATTCCCTGTGTGCATGTCAGTCCTCTGCATTAGCACATCACTCCGACAAGTGTAAGTGCAACATTACGTGCTAACAATCTCACAAATAGCAAATAGATGGTGGGTATGTCACCTCTGTACAGAGAGGCTGTTTAGGGTGTCCCGTATTTGAAATGCCATTTCAGGGTGTCAAATGTAGTACGTAATCCCACTCATCAGCGTATCACATGTGTACAAAAACATGACATGAAGGCTGTCATTGGTGTTCATAAAAAGACAACAGGGTGTCATTTGGGGTCAAATATGACATTTTGGGTGTCTTTTGGGGTCAAATATGAAATTGCGGGTGTCATTTGGGGTCAAATATGAACCACCCTGATGCAGAGATGCACCCTGTGACTCAAGTCCCACAACATGAGCAACATCGACGTAAGGGGGATGGGGCACAGTGAATACCTCAGCAACATGGGAGATGCACACCAGCCAAAAAGCCAGCAGGAATACCTTGCGTGGAACACACCAAGGTGTCCCCTGGACATACGTGCCATGTGCAGATCACATGTGTACACGGACGTCATCCATCAATAGTAGTGAACAGTGTCAGCTAATAGGTGCAAGGTGAGAAGTCACGCGCCTCCTCACAGCTACCTGTACCCATCACTGTCAGACTGCAGCAAAACACCACTGCTACATCCGAGCATGCAAAATTGACCGTGAGGGCACGTACATGGCTGGTAAGGGTTCAACTGTGCCGGAAGGCGAAGCAGTGACACCCCCCCAAAAAAATCCACATCACATTTCCAGAATGCAAGCAGAGGACAAACTAACATTAGGGATGAAAGCTCCTTTGTCTGAACTAGATGGCGGTAGCACAACTGCACCTCCGACCTTGGATTTGCATGCGCCCGGCACCCCCTGAGAGATACCATAGCAGCTGATGACGGCTCCCACACTACACACAGCGCTAACCAAAGACCAACGTATACACACCCCACACACAGAAGTCCTTGCTCGCAGTTCTCTTGCATGGAATGATCTTCACACTTACGCACAGACCATCCCAGGAGTCCAACCACTGCACACTCAAACAAATCATTGCTCCGAACTGTGGCATCCACATAACTTTGACTTTGACTTTTTTACACACAGCCCTATTTCCTACATTGACGTGGGGCTAAGTTGGGAAATTGCGATATTGTTATTTAGGAGCAATGAGGCCACAGCTAGTTCACACATTCCCAGTCATCTCACTGCCTATCTGGGTCACGGTCAAACATGCGCATTGATATCAGTTCTCAGGGAGTACCTTTTTTTGGAATCACTGCCCCTACATTCATCCATACTTTCATACTTGCTTGATCATAGACATGACACATCTGTGTGAATTAAAATGTTTTAATCACATTCGGTGGAGTGTTGAAGCTGGACCAGTACATGGCCATGCAAACCCCACTTTACATAGTTCCCCCGTGGAGGGCCAGCCAGAGTCCTTTAAGGATTGACAAGTTCATCAGAAGAGAAAGAGTTCAGTCCGCAGTCTGATTGCTGTGTCATTGGTAACCAAACGAAATATGGCAGTCCATGTCAAGGGCCAAAGTGAGAGTTGCAGAGTGTATCGGGGGACAGTGGAAGGTGTTATTCCAGGGCATGATGCAGAGGGCAGAACCAAGCTGAAACATGCCATATGGTGGAGATGAATGCTACTGCTTCCTTCTTACCACAAAGGCAGAATCATCCACATCATCGTCCTCTGATGTGTGATGTGCCTCACATGTGGGTGGTGGTGTTTTGTCTGCAGCACTGTGTGGCACTGACACATCAGGGGCCAGAGGTGGAATGCCTGCCGCACTGTGTGGCAGTGACATATCAGGGGCCGGAGGTGGATTGTCTGCCGCTCTGTGAGGCACTGACACATCAGGGGGCGGAGATGTGGATGGAGTAGTAGCAGCAGCATTCATCTGCGCCAGGCCTTGGGGCAGCAATGCCATGATGAGGATCTGCAGGGCATGGAAGATCCCAGCTACATCTCGCTGGTGTGCAGCCGTGGCAGCCATTCTTTCCGCCTGCATCCGCTCCATGTTCTCTATGATCCTCCGCATGTGTCCCAACTCCCGGCTGACATCGCTGGAGCAACTCTGACTAGACAGTTGTTCTTGTCTCAGAGTCATGACTCCAGCGATGTCAGCCATGGCTGGTTGGAGAGCATGGAGCGGACTGTGGTGTCTGTTAGGGACTATAAGTGGTCGCTGATGGGACTTAGACACCCACGTATGGCAACTAGTTTGGCTGCCATGAGGTCGAACCCCACCCGCACCTGATCAGCCATCTCCTTCTGGCCCTCTAACACATGGCGTTGGAATGCCATGTGTTGGTCGTGGGGGTCCTGGGAGTCAGCCATGGTGGTGGGTGCTTCCTGCTGTGTGGTGTGTGTGGGGGTGGGGTCTCCTCGATGCAGCTGGGCTGCCCTGCTCCTGGGGGTGGGGTGCTGAGGGTGTCCATGAGCTGTTGGAGGGCATCGGTGTCGATGGTGTGGAGGTCCTCTTCATCATCAGTGAAGAGATGTACGGTCTGCTCTGCAGGAGGTGTTGATTCTTCCTCTGCAATGTAAAGGGGAGATGCAGTTTAACAGTGTGTTCCATGTATGTTCAAGAATTGGACAAGTTTACAAACAGACTGCATGACAATGTACATTGTGACTGTTTGGGAGGAGATGCCTATTTGATGCGGGACAGTGGACATTTCTACACCATCAGGGATGTGGGGTTGTACTTGTACATTATCATCTCACAGTTTCCTGCTATGCCAAATGTGATTGGCCAGTTTCTACACACAAGCGGCAGCAGTTGTGTCCTCTGTTCTGTTGTGAAAGTGTTGCAGTTTGTACCACATTGTTGTCAATGTTGATGTGCTCTGATTCTTATGTGTGTGTGCTGCATTGTGGGAGAGTCACCCCTGGAGCTCCGATTTTGCTGGCCCTTATCCCTTTCAGGCGGTGTGCCTTTCACTTCTGTGCTTATACAGTGCTGAGGTGTTGCAGACTTGGGTAAATTGGGCTCTTGGTGGGAGTTGGGAGTCTTGGGCATGGTTTGTCCGCAGATGTCTTGTTGCCGTCAGGGGTTGTTTGTGCACGTGGATGTGTCAGAGTGTGACCTGCTCCTTTACGGATGTGGTCCACACTCAGCCACCTCAGTGTTGTGGCGTGCACCATGTCATGATAATTGGACTGCAGCCATGCTAATCGTCATGCACTATCACTTGCATTGTCAGTGTGGCTCACGGACCCGCAGCTTTGCTGGGTTCAGCACATGTGCATGGGTTTGTTGTGAGATTAGTGATGTGTGGGGAGGGCCCCCTCTGGGCACATTGTCGACGGGGGCCTACTTGCTGTTTCTATGTGAGCTGCAGTATGCCAAGGAGATCAGGGACATGATCCAGAGTCATTGTGGGTGTGCACTGTGCTATACTTAATTGTGCATGTGTGCCATTGTGCCATCTCCCCCCGTCTCCCCAGTCCCTGGTCGTTACTCACCCTGTTGCTTTTGGGTCAGGTCATGTTGAGCAGTGTCCGGTCCCTCAACTCCTGCCACCGTCTCCCCACTGATGACTGTGGACACCATTTCTTCCATCTCATCCAGCTCCTGCTGTGGCGCTGGACTCCCACCTCCAGTCTGCATTGCTGCTTTCCGGATGTTAGCTAGTTTCAGCTTGGTTTTGCGCTTCACATCATTCCAGCGCTTCTTGCAGTCATCCACTTCCCTTCTCTTCACTCCGACTGCATTCACCTTGGCCAAGATGGACTGCCATATTGCATTTTTAGTTGCCAATGACACAGTGGAGATGATGAACAGTTGTTGGTAGTGTTCTATCACCTCCGTAATCAGGATCTTGTTTTCCTGCGGACTGAATTGCGGGTTCCTCTTCTTCTTCGCCTTGCCCTTCTCCTTCCCCGAGGTCCCTGGCTGGTCCTCCGGGGGGTTTGTGGGGTTCTAGTTGGCCTCTGTAGTTGCTCCAGCTTCCTCCATGGTGCTTCTCAGTTGTTTGGGTTTTGTTTTTATTTTTATTTTTTTTGCAGCTTTTATGGTGATTTTACCCGCCTGACGTGGGAATAGCAAGCCTGGCGCTGCTTATCACTGATATTTTTATTGCTGTTGGGCCCATCGCCACTTTTTTCACGTTCGGGTTTCCTTTTTTATCGGCATCCCGGTAATTTTAACGCAGACATTTGACGCGTTATCGGGAAACTATCGCCTGTTGTCGGCGTGTTGAGAATACGCCGTTAACACGGCGTTAGTGTCCCGTGATAGACGGCGTTACGTAAAATTGCGTTATCCTAGGTTGGCGATAATTATCGCCCATTCTTGAGAACATCCCCATACATGTTTTGCAAAAAAAAGTGCTACGTCCAATTTTTTTATTTTTTTTATTACGTTCGCCTTTGTTACATGAACTGATATGATTCCATCAGAAAGTAATTCCAGGATCTATGCACTCTTGGTATAACTCGCTTGTCTTTGTGTGTGTAATATTTGCACCTGCTCAATTCATTTTTATTGCCAAAGTATGTTCAATTTGGGGTTAACAAAACACATTCGTTTAATTCTGCCATGCTAATTTAGCTCCTTCATTTCAAAATCTGTTCACACAGCACCTCATTTCAAAATGAATAAATCCCTTTGTGTGCATTCTGCAATGCTGATTAATATAAACCAGCTCAGAAACGCAGTAAGTGACCCCTTAAAGAAGATTAGGGCTCATCATAACCACATTAAGCTGTACCATTAGTATAATCAGCAAAATCCTATTATAGTATGTTGATTATGTGTGGAAATTATTGTAAAGGAAAGGTTACGGGGAGCTCTTGAGAGAGCCTAGCTTCATCCCCTTGATTAAAAATCTGTTAAAAGCCATCAGTCAGACAAAGAATAACACGAATTGTCACTGACTGGTCAATACAACATTCTCCAGGGGGCATGAAAGAAAGTCCAAAGGGGACCTGCACGTTTTCGTCTGGAATAGAGATTTGGAGGCAAATCCTTCATTAAGTCAGTTTGACAGATGTATTAATGATTTAGTCCTGCAGGTTCCTAAAGTAAAGGTATTATTTTGCAAAATGTATTCATTACCATCCAGCTTTGAAGAAAGAATGGATAATAGTTCTGGTTTTAGTTGCATTGCCTACAATAGTATTCCTTTGTCTCTGTTATGTTATGTGAACTTTTTGAGCGCAGCTAATCACCCGTGAGCGTATCAAGGTGCTACCTACTAAATCCTAGCTAGAGGTAAAAGTTATTTTTGCAGTGACATTTGTACAGACTGACTCGTTCACAAACACTTACATTAACAAACTAGTGCAAAAGTTGCATTATTGAATGCATTGGTTGTGGCAAATGTTATTCTTGCACTGCTCTGTCACAGTAAATGGTGCTAAAATGCCTTGCACTAGTGCAAATGCAGTTACTTCGAAGCAGTGTATCCACTGCTGTCACCCCGTTTTGAAGAACAGACCACACTGGAGACCCTTGAGACTTAATGGGTCATCAGATATATAGCTCAGTACTGATTATTGTATCTGCCATCTGGCCAGATGTGTTCTTCTTTTTATTATTATTGGTATTGTTGTTGCTGTTATTATCTCCCCTACAAATACCACATATAATTTGATATTCTGCACAGAAATAATCCTATTTAAAATATACATACAACGTTTATAATGTATACCTATACGTTTGCTATAGGGCAACCAGCATTACATTTTTGGTATATGTTGTCCTATTATGCTTTAGTGTACAAAATTGATTTCCTTTACCTACTTTCTCTTTGATAGAAACTATCAGCACATAATGTAAAACTGTATTTTGAAGAGGTACTCCTTCACACCGTTTACTTGAGCTACAGTTTTTAAGGATTCTAGATTCCAAAATAAAATGTACCTTATAAAAATCCATTTTTTTTTCAGTGATACAGGGAAACTTGAGATACATCAAAGGTATTGTCCATCACTATCCCCTATATTAATCGGCTATATGCAACCTCTGTTCAGATATCATATGCTCTGCGACAAAAAATGCTGATAATGTCGATGATTTTTTAAATACCAAGAGATACATTTAATCAATAATTTCATCAGGCTTCTGCAGAATACTTAAGATGAAATTAGCATACATTGCCCAAGTAATGATCACAGGTCAAGACAAGAAAAGCTGGAGGCACCACCTGCATAATGTATTTTCTGCTATCACTATTGTCAGAAGAAAGCCGTTTAAACATTACATTTGTTAAATTATTATTGCCTTTCTTATTATTCCCTTTTCTAGTCTTTTAATTTTGTGCCTTTGAAACTATTCATTCCTTGCTGTGCAAAAGAATTGTCAGATATTGAATGAATGAATGAATTAGTTTTATAAAGCGCGCAATACCCGAAGGTGTCTTAGCGCTGAGCAGGGCAAGACGTAAAAAGGGGAAGGGACCGGGAAAGTGGGTCACCAGACACTAGAGCTCAGTCGGCGGAAACAGCCAGGTCTTTAGCTGCTTTCTGAACAGCTGCAGGCTGTGTTGGGAGCGGAGGGCCAGAGGGAGGGAGTTCCATAACTTTCCCCCCTGGAATGTCAAAGTCCTCCCGCCCCATTTTAATCGCTTGATTCTCGGAATCTGAACCTTATACTCCGTGCTAGATCTCAAAGTTCTGCTAGGTGTATACCATGTGAATAGCTCCTGAAAATAGCGGGGGCCGGTTCCATGAAGTGCCTTATGCATTAGGCACAGAGTTTTGAAAGAAATTCTCCTTTCCAATGGGAGCCAGTGCAGGCCATGCAGTAAATGTGACACCGGTTTGAACTTAGGGATGTTCAGAAGTGTTCTGGCCACCGCATTTTGGAGAGACTGCAATTTTTTTATCAAGTATTTCGGAATACCTAGATAGAGTGTATTGCAGTAATCTATCTTTGACCCAACTAGGGCCAACATTACGGTCTTCTGAAGTTCTGCTGGAATAAACGGGAGTATTTCTTTTAGAATCCGTAGCAAAAAATAGCCCCTGGAGGTCACTGCATTAATCTGAGCACTGAAGCATAGCTTGGTGTCAAAAATGACTCCCAGATTTTTGGCCTTCAGAACTGGCTTTGGTAAATCCCCCAACTCCTGGGGCCACCAAGATGTGTTCCAGAAGGTTTCATTCCCAAAAAGCAATACCTCCGTTTTCCCGGAATTTAGCTTTAGACAATTCTCCTCCATCCAGCCTGCAACTGCGGACAAGCAGCTGCGGAAATTGTTGGTGCCATTTTCCACCTGGGATGATACCGGCGTAAGAGAGCACGGACAAGCCGAAACTCACGATAAGCTGTACCAAAGGGGTGACATAAACATTAAAAAGCGTTGGACTAAATGCCGATCCCTGTGGGACCCCACATGGGAGAGAGAAGGGACAGGATTTAACCCCTCCCATCTCAACCCACTGTTGCCTGTTTTCAAGAAAGGAGTTCGGCAATGATAGTGCCGTGCTCCTGAAGCCCAGTGCTTGCAGGCGTTTTCTCAGGAGCACATGGTGGACTGTGTCAAAGGCGGCAGAGAGATCGAGTAGAATTAGTGCCTCTCTGCCACCCTTGTCCACCCTCCCTCTAATTTCCTCCGACGCCGCCACCAGTGCGGACTCGGTGCAATGGTTGGCTTTGAACCCATGCTGAGCAGGATCCAGCAATCGATGAGCATCCAAAAAGGTCTGTAGCTCTGCGTTCATGGCCTTCTCTAAGACCTTAGCCGGGAACGGGAGACGGGAGATAGGTCTATAACTGTCCACCGACTTAGGGTCCAGAGAGGGCTTTTTCACAAGAGGAAGAATAGAGGCCTTCTTCCAGATGCCAGGATATAGCCCAGAACTCAGTACTTGGTTCAGGAGGTCGTTGAGTGGTCCCGCCACCTGATTAGCCAACTTATTGATGATCCCGGGGGGGCATGGATCGGAAGGAGCCCACGACTTAATAGAGTTCATCAGGCTAATAGTTTTGTCCTGCGTAAGGAGAGAGAACTTCTCGAAAGTGGGGGAGTCTTCCCGACCGATACCTGAGTTTGGGACCCAGGCCTCTTTCGAGTTCCAGCTAGGGCCGGCACTGGGAGGCTGCTGAGAAAATGCCTGAAAGATGGAGTTGACCTTGGATTGAAAGTGATCCGCCAGCTTGCCGCAGAAGGCTTCGTCCATCTAAAAAACCTTGTTATTGCTCCAGTGTGACAGATCATTAACTGTTTTAAACAGTTCCCTGGAGGAATTCCCAGCTGTTCTAATTTGCCCTGAGAAAAATTTAGTCTTTTCAGCTTTAATAAGCTCTTTGTACCCTGCAAGGATCTTTTTGTACCTAGCTTTTTTCCCGGGGGAGTAATCTACTCTCCAGAGACGCTCTTCCTGTCTACAGCTCAGTTGTGCTTCCTTCAGCTTTGGGGAAAACCACGGAGCAGAGGGATGTTTCCTATGGCTTTTTATTGTTCTCACAGGTACTATTTTGCTGCATGCAGTCTCCAGCCATTGAGTAAGGCTGGTGGCAACTTTGTCATTATCCTTGACAAGGTCTGGTATGGATTTAGAGAGAGCCTCCTGTAGCGCCTCTATTTTAGCAGTTTTCCATGGCCGTAACTTAACCACTTTGGCTGAGTTACCCTGTTCCGCTCCCTTACATTGGGTCAAGATGGAGAAAAAGATAGCTGAATGATCCGTCCATGGAAGTGGAAGGGTCTTAATTGTGCCCAAATCTGCATTATTGGTAAAGATGCCGTCCAGTGTGTGGGTGGCTATATGAGTCGGTACATCAATGCGTTGGGACAGATCAAAGCTTTTAAGAATGTCCACCAGATGTCCTGTATCTACATCAGTTGTGGACTCCAGATGAAATTTAAAGTCCCCAACCAGTGTAAAATTGGCATAGGTGATACTAGATTCCATAAAAGTTTGTATTTTATCAATGAAACCCCTCCTGGGCCCAGGGAGACGGTATACTAATAGTCCTTGGAAGGTGTAGGATTTTGTCAAACTGAGGCTGAACCTAAGAGCCTCACATTCTAGCTGCAATACCGGAGTAAAGTTGGCCACAAACGAACTGCGATAAATAATCGCTAGCCCCCCCCCCTCTGTGGTCTGGTCTGTCCAGTCTTTCAATGTTGAATCCACCTGGAACAGCCACCTTAAAGTCTGGGTCTGATGCATTATCAGCTCAAGTCTCTGTGAGGAAAATGATATCCGGGTTATGCTGGGTCATTAAATCAGCAAATTCAAGCTTGTGCTTGATGAGGGACCTTGTGTTGAGAAGCAGGCAGTGGTATCCCTTTGTAGCTGGGTGCTTCCTTGTTTATGTCACTGCTGAAATTTCAACTTGGGTTCCTCTGTATGATAACCATCACCCAAAGGTTGTAGCACAGATATGTTTTGTCCGTCTGTGCCCTTGTGGGATATTCACAGAGGAATGAAGTTTGTGCCTTTTGCCCTGTATATCTGAGTTTATATTAGCAGTGGGCAAATATTCAATATAGTACAAACACACTGTCACATGTCAAGGTACAGATTTTAATTTGCCAATGAAATCAATGTAACGCTACTATTACATTAGCATAAAGAATCTATGCCTCTTTATGCTAACACTCATTCAGCCTGTCTGGCAGATAAGCATCTGATAATCTTACTCTAAGTTAATTACCCTCACATTTATTACCCTTGAATATGGCAATTTCAGATAACCTAATATTTCATTATACAAATAATTCCGAAAACTCCCATAATTTTTGGGATACTTGACATATATTTAAATGAACAGCTATAACATGGTAATAACATGCATCACCACGCATGTGTATATATCAGCATACTTTTTGAAACAATTTTCCAATGCTATTCAGCATTGGCTTTAAACATTTTTTGCAGGTACTGAACAGCATCTGCAAAAGGCAATGACATGGGTCTGCTTTGGCAAAGCCAAAAAGAGCGACCTGCAATTGCTAATGCTTGCTGTTCTTTGAAATAACTTGTTGCATGTACCAAGCTACCAACTTTATGTTTGAGCTACATCAAAAAGTTTACTTTTAGGTGCTTGATGCCATTGACTGTGTGGAGGTCCCACCTCAAGTAGTAACTGCGACCTCTCTCAACCCCATAGTTTAAAAATCCTGTTTCATATATGCAAGACATATCCTACAGTGATTTATGGTCATTCATGAATACGGATATACTGTCTGTGTAGCCAGATAATCTATAGGTGTCAAAGTGAAAATCTTCCCTTTACTGTTCTCATTTAAATCTGCACATTAAGGAAAGCATTCTAGAGTAAATGTAACAAAATGTGGAAAGAGGGCACCTCTAGCTCATTCTGCTCTTTAGTGTGAAGCATAGCATAAATGTTTCATTTGAAAAAAATATGGGGAGAGGTATGCCAACCCATATCAAACACAAAAATATGGGAATGAAACTGCACTGGTCAAGCTATTGAGAAACCTCAGTCAACCCTTCTTCATGCCCAAACTATCACCGCTCAAGCGTCACTATACTTCATGGAAAGACTCAGACTAGCAAACTAGCAACTGGTATTTCAAGGGGACAATGTGCCTTAATTCTAGTTTGATGTGAGGCATCTTACTGAGGAGAATATTCCCTTACAAGTCAGCAAGAATTTAGCTGGTTATTAACTATATAGTTCTATATTTCCAGAGCTCTTTTAGGTCACTGCAAGATGAAGACTGTACCTGGGGTACAAAATAGTCTCCTAAAACTCAGACTCATAGGTCTTTAACTTTGGGTGACACCTCACTGGAATAGTGATGCAGGAAGTAAATTATAGACTGTCATCCATGGTCTCTTCACACTTTCAAGTTATTTAGTTGTAGTTTAAGTTTCTTGTAAGTTGATTGAGTATCAATCACACCTCAAAATGTCAACTTGAGTTTGAAGTCCTGCCTATATGTTCTTCTATTTTGGTTATCATTAGTCACAAAATATTCAATAGATTCCTATGAACAGATGTAATGACTCCCTCTCTGAACTCCTACCCTTATAATGTAGTTGTTATCCAAATCAATACTACACAAGTATGCACAGCAATCGATCTTTGTAAGCAAATTTAGTTTTGGGTAAATATGCAATTTTGAGAGTTAAGGATGTTATATTCCATATCTATGCAATCCCCACTTTTGCATGTGTGCAAGATGCTCCAAAATGAATCGATCTAGTAATGGCTCTGGTAAACAAAAGTATTTCGCGTTCATCCAATGTTCATTTTTACACAAACATTATCCATGTCAAATTTACATTCTTTTTCCAATTTGTAGGTCATTGTTAAGGCAGCCAGAGTTTGGGGATTCCACTGGAGGTAACAGAGAAAATAGCCAAAACATAGCAAAAGTATTTTTTTTAGGACAAATAGGAAAAAAGTACCATGCAGGAAAGCTGTTTTTTTTTCTAAAAATGACATCAACAAAATGTTTGCTCTGCTAAGATCACTATGTTTCCTGTCTTCAGGAAGAAGCAGTTTTTGCAATTTTAAAAGTGGTAGTTGACTTTTCCTATATTTTTTGGTATCTATTTACTTGCATTTTGTGGTGGACACAGGTGTGAAACACATGTGTGAACCTAGAAAGCTATGCATTTCTGAAAAGTAGATAGCATTCTGAATTCAGCAAGTGGCAATTTGTGCAAATCACTTATGGGTTTCTAAAGAAACTTAGGGGCTCATTAGGATGGCGGACGGACCGCCACCGCCATCTGACTCCCGTTTCCCCCGCCACATTAGGATGGCGGGGGTAATCGCTTTGTGACCGCGGCAGTCACAAAGACCGCCATCCACGCATCCGCCACAGGCAATCGTCACGATTGCATGGCGGAGCGGTCAGCATGGGTATAATGGCGGCGGTGCCTAGCAGGCACCGCCTGCCAGATTACAATACTGGCGTCAGCCAGCCTTTCCATGGCAGTGGAACCGACATGGAAAGGCTGGCGGAGGCTGGGTTTGGGGGCCCTTTGTGGGCCCCCTCTGTGTGGGGGAAGGGTGTGTGTGCACTGGGGGGGGTACCCAGGGTACCACCCTACATTTCCATGCACAAGGTGGCAGGCACCGCATGGTGCCTGCCACGTTGTGCATTGAAATGCAGTACGTGGCATTTTGGCATTGCGGACGGTGCTGCAGCCAGCAGCACCGTCCGCAATGATCAGGACCCTGGATGCGCCCGCCATAGTGGCGGGCACATCCTAATACACATGGCGGGACTGCCGCCTTACCGGCGGGCAGTCCCAGAACTGCAATGATGGCGGGCGGACTGATGTCCGCCCGCCATCGTAATGAGCCCCTAATAGCTGAAATAAATCAAAATGAAACTAAGCATAGAAGTAGTTGACAATATGTTCATCTGTATTTTGTTTCCCCTGATGGCTGCATTGCAAAAGTAATATACTCTTACATTTGTCAAATGTATCTGGTTGTAGGGATATAGAGCATTTGTTTGGTTATCCAAAATCATGTGATACACAGAGCCAGCAAATACCTTCAGCTTAAAATGTTCATTCATTATGTACTGACCATTCATCAAGTCAGACTTTAAAATGTAATGAGTAAAAAAGGATATTAAGGAAACCATGATGTTTCAAACATGTGACCTAGATACTAAGTTTAGTAATATTGGTTATTTGTCCAACTCTGAATTTGAAGTTACCCATACTATCATATGATTCAGAAAGCATTTTACTAAATATTCTTATTTGCTCACTGAATTACATTTGAAAGCAAAAGATGGAGGGAAATTCAATTGATAATGACAAATGTTCTGCTATTCTGTGTTCCCATACTTCTAATAGAGGCAGTACTGCACTTGTATAAGTTGGGGTATCCGAACCCACACAAGCAAGGCCCCAAAACAAAATGTAGACACATCAAGTTTTCAACTTAAAAATGTCTTATATTGGTGAAGTGGTTACCTGCAGTATTTGAGTCAGGCCTCGGACACCACTCAGGGAAACACAAACATTTCTGAAAACAACAAATGCAAAAACAATGATGGCTATGCCATAGGTTCACACATCTAAGTACCAAATAGAGTAAGAGGTGTAATCTTTAAAAACAATTATGTCTTTCCATGTGCTAGTGCTCTCAGGGTACAGTCACCCTGCCACCACGTCCGGCCTGGAGTAGGAGTCCCAGAATGGAAAACTTGAGGAAAAAAAGTACAGAAGCACCCATAAAAGTCCAGTGTAAATGGTTTGTAAGCCCAATGATGATTCTGATTTACGGGTGATTAAAAGTTCGAATTCTTAAAAAGTCTTCAATACATAGTCAATATCAAAAGAAAAGGCAGCCAGCATGTTCCGTCAATTAGCCTTTTTAAGTGCTGCAAATGATACATATGTAGTACTCACATTATTGTAAGCTTTAGATGACAAGAAGTAGAGAATAGACTTTAGAAGAAGAGGGTCAATTATCCCAGAGATTAGTGATTCGCCCGTGAATATTGATTAGGAGTAAAATGTTGTCTAGAGAGCTTTAGAAAGGAAACCTGGATCTAATGATCCCAATGGCACCCAAATTCTATCTCTAATGAGTGAACTAAAGGCACATACAGTAGGATCTACGAACCCTCTTCTGTTCAATGAATAAAACCCAAAAAACAGATATTTCCCATAGTGAAAAAACGTGTCAAAATAGTGTATATGATATAGAAAAAAGCATTGTATCAAGTAATAAACTCTTAAGGCAAGATGTTCAGGTATGAGTGATGTCAATATCTGGGAAAGAAAACAACCGAATCCCATGTCAGGGAGGGATAGATGTTAATTATCTAAATGATGATTGTTATGCTTATCAATGAGAACGTTACTGGATAGTAGTATCTGTCCCCTAAGTGTGAGATAATATGGACGCAAGTCTACGGTGCCTACGTCTGAGCTGGACAATATTTGGGTCAGATGTACCTCCCCATGAGGTAATGTCCTAACCTGCACATGCGCGATGGCAGCTGAGTGTATAGCTGAAGCACAAATACGTATTCCTGCTGCCACCCAAATGGCTAGTGAATAGATAAACGATAAGTCTCAACTGGAAAAGTCTAGTTTTCCTAGGATATGTCTCCCAAAAGTATGTGTCCAAGCACTGCAAACAATAGGTTGAGTAACCATAAAGGGCGGTCGCACATGTGTATGCTTGAACATGTATGTAATAAGCAACAATGTCTCAACAGGTAATATTAAAAAGCAGTTATTAATGACATGTACAAAAAGTTGCAAAAGAAAGAAAACAAGGAGACATTAATAGTTATAGCAATAAATGCAAAGAGTGGTCTGTATTTGAGCAAAACCAGCGATGTAAGATGAATAACAATTATGACAGCACTCTATTACATTGAATGTACATATAACCTGTACAAACATGTGCACATTTGTGTCTGTGAGAAACAAGGTGAACGGCACAAGTGACAAGTGAAAAAATATATGAAACCAGCGGTAAGCGGCGCAAGAAAAAACAAAGTTAACAATATATACAAAGGACTTGATGGTGATTCTGATGTATTAACACAGAGTTTAAAGGAGAGAAGTAATTTCAAGGAACCACGAACATTGCGCCAAGAATTGCGCTGGGGAGTCAACCGCGTTTAGACCTGTGTAGAAATTCAGGATTTTATATAGTATTGCAGAGACTCCAAGCATGAACCAGCTATCTCTTTCCATTTGGTAATTACATTTATAAAATGTAATAAGGCAACACCCATGTTATCCTAAGCTAGAGATTGGTCTTGCGGTAGAGGAAAATGAATTTAAGAGTTTTTCACTACCAAGACATGTAAAACATAAACATACATGTCCTACTTTTTAAACACATTGCACTCTGCCCTCTGGGCTGTCCAGGGCATACCTTAGAAGTGACATATGCATTAAAAAGGACGTTTGGGGCCTGGCAATAGGTTTATTTTGCCAGGTCAAAATTACATTTTAAAACTGCACACACAAGCTCTGTAATGGCAGGCGTGAGGCATGTATAAAAGGGTGGCACAACCAGTGCTGCAGGCCCACTAGTAGCTACATGTAGTACCCTTTTACTAGGGACTTACTAGGGACATATAAGTAAATGAAATATGCCAATTGGGGATAAGCCAGTATTGCCATGTTTAGAGGAGAGAGCACATGCACTGGTTAGCAGTGGTACAGTGCGCAGAGTCCTATTAGCAGCAAAATTGAGATCTGAAAAAATGGAGGGGGAAGGCAAAACATTGGGGGAAGACTACACATGGCTGATAGATCTAACGCACGTACACCCCAGGTGAAAGTGGGGAGAACTACATAACTCCTTTTCTACTTCAGGAGCCACACTAGGTGGAGAAACAATTACAAATAAATCAACAATCTATGAAGATCACTGTTTAGGATTCAGACATGAGATTGGTTGATAATGGTGTACACTAGTGGAATTTTTTTTTGATAATGGTGTAAACTAGTGGACATCCTTGAAAGATGGATCAAACACAAATAGAAAAGAAGTGGATCGTCTCTTTTTTAAATAGAAATATATGAGGAAAGAGTGTAATTTTCTAGATTTGTCAAGACTTGTTTGTATTATGAATTATGATAAAAATGGTTATTATTCTGTGATAAAATAAAATATGAACATGAACCAGTAATCGCAGCTGCCCAGAACAGTCTTTCCAGAATAATAATTAGTTGAATTGATTAAGTCAAGTGAGTACGGCAATCCAACAGTTGATATAATTCTGTTGTTGATAAAATTATAGGTTCAATTTATCTTTTATGGGCCATTTTTTCTATTGCATAGTTTTCAGCATAGGTCTAGGCCTCAGAGGCTGACCTGGATTTTCCCTTTCTTATATACAAGATTGAGTGGACGCCATCAGGATACTTTATCGACTTTGATGACATCTCCTCGGACGCATCAAAGCTACTACCACCCTCATCACCCCAGCCTTTCTAACTAAAGGTGCGTGTCTTCTATCTTTGGCTGAAAAGGACATACTTTGCTTCTCCATGGTTACACCTTTGGACTACAATTGCCTTAATTTTCCTACTCCTTTGGATTGGTCTTGTGACTATGTTCTTCCTTCACTTGAATGGACATTGTGTCCCAGAACACTCCGCAGTACACTGTAAATTTGGTTCTGAAACCACACGCGTCATCACACCATGAACAAAGAGACTTGTCCCTGGTGAACATTTCAGCTGTTCCAGTTCTGGATCGAATTGTTTGGGACAGGGTATCGTTTGATGTGTGTGGTCCCACTGAAATCTTGCAAATTCCGCATTTGTTTGAAATTTCTTTGAATGACATTTTCACCCCAGTACTATTTCTGATGATTGGGACATTGATACAGTATATGAAATGTTAGATGATCTAGAACATTTCACTGAGCTTTCTTCCAATGAGTTTATGATGGTACAGCTAATTTTGATGAGATGTTCTGTTTTCAACATTACGATCATCATTTCCTACACAAGGCTTGTACACCTCGTGAAGTATTTAACTTTACACAATATGAACATTGCCCTACACCTTCAAGGGGTAGTTCAAAAGAATTTGCACAGAAGTTTGACAATTTTTCTGGTTATGACACATCTGACCCAGCCTCATTTTATTATAAGCTTGCACCGTCACCTGCAAAGAAAAATATGTCAACTGACACTAAACTGATTTACTCTGCTTCTTTCCGTTCCCAACTTTCTGTACAATGTTTTGACTTTTGGAGGGATACAGTAGATGTAAAATCTATCTGTTGGACTAAAGATTGGCAGGCTTCGAGGCAATTTCAATTAGAACAACTATCAACAGAATCCCCAGTTCTTAGTCACACGCAATGCTCAATACTGGTGGACATAGAGCCCATACCCATCTTCAACTTATCTAAAAAATCTCTCAGCCCTGCAGAAATAACACTGTTATCCAAGGGTTTGTCTTTCGTCCCCCACACAAACGCTGACATCTTTGAAATGTTCCAAGACATCCATTCTTTCTTTCGAAAGATACGTTTAAAAAAGTTCTTCCAAGATAGTAGCATACCCATCAACAATGAAGGCAACAGATCAGGTTTGTGCCCCGCATATACCTTTACGCCCTCCTTAGAACAAGTAGGACCTGTAGTGGGTATATTTGAGACCATAGTTTTGGCCAAATTGAAAGAAGCCACCAAATTTAACATCAGACCCACATCTAACTTACAAAAAGAAGAACTGGAGGCGTTAATGGAAATGAAAAACACTAAGAACATAACAGTACAAAACTATGATAAAGGCAGTGGGATCGTGGTCATAGATACAGACAAGTACATTAACAACATGTATGACCTATTAAATAACCCCACCCATTACCGTAAGGTGAATTTAGATCCCACCAATAGAGTCCAACGTAAGATACAAACTTTGACTAACAAAGCAGCAGAAAAAGGCATTATATGCCAACAAGAACTTGACTATCTGAATGTACTGCAACCGCGCATGGCCAGTGTTTACGGGGTACCAAAAATACATAAAGACAGTAAAAGCCCCCCGTATAGACCCATCGTCACCACAATAGGGTCGGCCACGGAACACATCTCGAAGTATATTGATAGTATACTGCGTCCTCATGTATCCAAAACCCAATCACATATCAAAGACACTAAGGAGATGATTAATAAAGTAGAGGGACTGGATTTTAACATCAATAGGGACACCTTGGTATCTCTATACATAGAGTCCTTATATAGCAACATCCCGCAACAAGAGGCACTTACGGCGGTAGAATGGTTCATCCACACCTATCACATCGATTGTGATATACCATTCATGATTGACATCCTACAGATTGTCCTTGAGGAGAACACTTTTGAATTTAATGGAGACTTGTTTAAACAAATCAAAGGGGTAAGTATGGGGGCGTCTTGCGCCCCTACCAAGGCTAACATCTACATGGCACACTTTGAACAATTGTTTATATACAACGAAGTGGCTCTGTTCTATGAGTCGATCAAACATTGGTCACGATACATTGACGATATTTTTTTCATTTGGTGTGATGACCAGGTAATCCTTAGCGATTTCCTAGAATGGATTAATTTGTGTGATACTAACTTATGATTTACTGCCAATATTGTGGCACGCAGCATAGAATTCCTAGATATTGAAATCAAAGAAGAAGATTCGAAACTAGAAGTAGATCTGTATACCAAGCCTACGGCGAGGAATGCATTACTACATTTCTCTAGTTACCACCCCAAAAATCAAAAAGAGAGTATACCAATGGGAAAATTCCTACGCCTCAGAAAAAATTGCACTAATCTACATGATTACGACTTAAGAGCTGTAACCATGAAAATGAAATTCATCAATCGAGGTTACCCCAGAAGATTAGTTAGGGAGGCATATAAAAGAGCTAGGTTTTATGACCGTGACCACCTATTACAATCTCAAAAAAAGAATGAGGAGCCCAAGCTTGTCTGTGTTACCAGACATTCAGAGTTCAATGAAAAAAGTCGCCAGAGTATCAATGCCCAATGGCATGTACTCAATGTGAATGCAGACCCTAACACTGTCATGTCATGGCCTATGTATGCACATAGACGCAATAAAAACCTCAGAGACATAGTCGTTCATTCAAGAATAAAGTCAGAACCCTCCTTTATACAAAAACCCATCGACGGAGATAATGCTATCACAGGGAATCACAAATGCACCCAATGCAAGGCTTGCAATGGAGCAGTGATCACTAACAAATACACCTACCAAAGAAAGGAAATAAAACTTAGAACATTCACCAATTGCAAAACCAGCAATGTGGTGTATCTGTTGCTTTGCCCATGTGAGAAAGGCTATGTGGGTGAAACATCACGCCAGTTTTCCACACGCTTAACGGAACACCGTTCGGCTATCAGAACTAACAAAATCATGGCCCCTATAGTTAAACACTATAGGGAAAATAATCACACACCGGAAGACATCAGATGGTTAATCTTAGAAAAGATAGAGAATAAACCTGGTATGGATTCTGAAGAAGGCCGCAAACGCAGGGAAGTGTTCTGGATTTTCACCCTAGATACACATATCAATGGACTGAACCTGGAAATTCCGTGGGATCAAGCCATACGTTACAACAATGGCTAACTTTATCTGAACCCACTGTTTATCTGTTGCAGTATTCAGAGATAAGATCTACATTGGGCACATTTGTTCAAGCATTTCAATTTTAGTTTGTCCCTTTTTTGCCTCTAGATCGTTTCCTTTACCTTTTAATGCCTTATCCATTCACCTTTTCCCCCTTTTTTAAGATAATCTTTAAAGCTTCAGCATCTCATACACCCTCCATGAGGGTAGCATAGCATCCTACAGTATATAGATGCTACACCGACTGTTCTGGTGAGTTTAGTAATCAAGTGTGATACTTTGAATTAAGTTCACATACTATCCATACAGTAATACCTTCTGGTTCCCTATGAAACACAAACGTTGGGTTATGTAACACATAACCAGCATATATATTTGCAATCGGTACAATAGAAATTATACTTCGGGGAATCTGCAATCTAATTACAGTTCCGGTGATTATATTACATTTCCTTCATGCTCGATACCTTTTATACATACGTAAGTTTTCCCATGATCACATATCTATAGTAATTGTACTGCCCTTAGGTTTCCATCTATCCATTCTAAGATGGCGGCTTTCGTGGCAATGTACCGCTACACTCGGCTCACGTAAGGATCACATGATTAACACGTGGCTTCGCCTTCAAAACATCGCGCATTCGGCAGTCCTGCTTCTCGGCAACCGGGTTCCATGCGGATCCTACGATTCAACTTAGAAGCACGAGCTGAAGCCATAGCAATTTTTCCTGGAGGTAAGAGCTTCTATCCGCGTGCTATCCGATTTTTAGCTCTTTACCGAGTTCTAGCACTTTACTCTCATGTATAGCTTCACGCTAGAACCTTTGGACACACCATCCCGAGTCCCACGGGCTATCTAACATTTTCTTAAGCATTATTATTATATTATTACCACCAGTAAGAGATTGGGTATTACTAGTACCCCCAGAACGTTTATACCGCTTATGTGTCACACCCCCGACTCAGATCCTCATTTTTTATTCTCTATTAGTCACGCATACATCTTTACGTGCACAAATATAATGTAGCAATCGTGTTATATCGCATCTCTGCATATAATAGATCCATCCACATGAAGCTTCCCCTTTTTTTGCCTGCAGGTCCTTCCTTCGCCCAGTAGAGTCTAGCTCTCAGGAAGTGGGTATACAGCTCGTTGCCCCATAAAAAATATATTGCTCATTCAGGTAGGCACGCTTTCATCCTTTTAAATTACCCGGTGTATCTCGCATTTTCATACCCCAGCAATTTCTATCCATTTTTTCAAATCCTAGTAATTCTAAAACACTTCCTGCTTAATTTGTTATCATAGGACCGGTTCGTATACAGAACTTGTTCACAAAACTACACTATATCATTATTCAGGAGCGTCATCTGAGCTCCTTGGACTTTACATGCATCGGTAAGCTAACTTATTACATTATTTTTGCTGCACATGTTGGATGTTTCATGTAGTATGTTACACTCAGAAAGTTAGACTTAAAATGCTCTGAATCATACCGATATCGCCTGCAACATTTATGTAATGGTTTTTATTGATTAAAATCTCCTTCCTGTGATTGTCATGTTCTATGCTAAACTAGTACTTGGAGCATGGCTATCCAACATCAGTTGGAATATATTTAACTATAGCTCACAGTTTCAGCACTGTAGATGGAATATTTACCTATACGTAGATTTCGTAACCAATGGCTAATTCATCATTTCCATCCATTAATCCATTTATGCAGGATCCCACTTTAATCTCATCACGGGACCAGCGTATGAAGTGATTACTCGGTATTGAGGACACACCTCTCTACCCTATGCGACCAGCACTACTTGGTAAGCCACTCAGAATAGGCCAGTTCAAGCGGTGCACTGAGCCCTGAACTATATCCTATACCTTTAACAATATAGAGATGATATATGTTCTCAGGATCATTATTAGTGGCACTGTCATCTCTAAGTATGCCTATTGTGTTCATTGAGGGTATAACACACTCATTTTCCGTTTTGGGGTAATTTTAGCTTTCTGCCTTATCACTTATCTCTTTAATCATACCGGTGTGAGGGAAGTTTGGCTTTCTGTCTTATTCTTATCTTCCCCTTTGTGGGCTAAGGATTCTTTTCATCTTTCGACTGGCATTTTCGTACCAGTTTTTAACGTGGGGAGTCTATAACGTTTTATAGTTTGATTGAGGCTATTAGCCCCTATTGTGAGAAGAGACACTCACTCATGTCAATCAATGTAATTTTAATTCACAGAGAAATATTTTGAAAGTGGCATTCCTGAAGAAGGCAGGTCTCTGCCGAAACGCGCGTAGAAAGATGAATAATTGCCACATCTCTCATTGGTGCATTCCTCGATTGAATATCTAAACAGTACCACCTTGTCATTAAAACTGGAATACTGCATTATTGTCTGATTGTAATCATCACAAGTCAAATATATAGAATGTTTAAAAAAAGTCAATTATGTTTGCGAGTTGTATGGATGGGTTCATGAATGAATGCAGTACACATGTAGAATGAGAATGAAATGGTGATTTCTCTGTCACAATAATCAAAATATTGTATATTTAATGTAGAGAATATTTAATAAAACATATATTTGTATTTTTTCGTATAATTGAGTGATGGTCTCTTCTTTTGAATATATTTTCATTATGGATTTTTTAAGCATGTATTGAAGTTGCCCTAGGAACTTTACGGTATATAGTGTCCAGCACCTTCCCTGACTTTTTCTAGTTTGGTGTGGGAATAGTAAATTATATATGTTTAGTGTCCAGCACCTTCTCTGAGTTAATACATTTTGGAGTGGGAATAGTAAATTATATATGTTTAGTGTTCAGCACCTTCCCTGAGTTAATACAGTTTGGAGTGGGAATGGTAAATGATATATGTTTTGTGTCCAGCACCTTCCCTGAGTTAATACAGTTTGGAGTGGGAATAGTAAATTATATATGTTTCATGTCCAGCACCGTCCCTGACTCTTTCTAGTTTGGAGTGGGAATAGTAAATTGAATATGTTTAGTGTCCAGCACCTTCCTTGAGTTAATACAGTTTGGAGTGGGAATAGTAAATTACATATGTTTATTGTCCTGCACCTTCCCTGACTTTTTGTAGTTTGGAAAGGGAATAGTAAATTATATTTGTTTAGTGTCCAGCACCTTCCCTTAGTTAGTGCAGTTTGGAGTGGGAATAGTAAATTATATATATTTAGGGCCTGACTCCGATGTCGGACGGAGTCCGTCCGACATCGGTCAGGAACTGTAACTAACCGACCTTCTGTTGTCGGCTACAGACCTGCAAATAGGATGCGACCGAACCCTGTTTGGTCGAAATCCTATACTTAACAATGGGAGCATGCATTCCGAACGGAATGCATGCTCGCATTGTTAACTGCAGAGGTGCAGTTCATCCCTGCACCCTGTGGCAGGCACCTCAAGGTGCCTGCCACCGGGTGCAGGGATCAACAGGGGGGCACCATAGGTGCCCCCTAGGCTGCGCACCCATGGGGGCCCTACTGGGCCCCCCAAAGACAGTTCCCCACTGCCTTTTTGTGCCGGAAAGACCAGCACAAAAAGGCAGTGGGAAACTGCCATCGTACTCCCTCGGCCGGAAAGAGGCGGCCGGGGGAGTACTGAAGGGTTTCCGGATGGCGGATGGGCTCTCCGAGCCTGTCCTAAGCCATCCGGAAAACCGAGTCAGATTCCTTTCCGACCGAGCCCATCAGAATGGCTCTGTCGGAAAGGAATCCGAACAGCACATTCCGATGCGGGCAGGAGGGCTCCAACCGACGGTCGGAGCTCTTCCTGCCCACATCGGAATCGGCCTCTTAGTGTCCAGCACCTTCCCGGAGTTAATACAGTTTGGAGTGGGAATAGTAAATTATATATATTTAGTGTCCAGCACCTTCCCTGACTTTTCTAGTTTGGAGTGGGAATAGTAAATTAAATATGTTTAGTGTCAAGCACCTTCCCTGAGTTAATACAGTTTGGAGTGGGAATAGTAAATTATATATGTTTAGTGTCCAGCACCTTCCCTGAGTTAATACAGTTTGGAGTGGGAATAGTAAATTATATATATTTAGTGTCCAGCACCTTCCCTGACTTTTCTAGTTTGGAGTGGGAATAGTAAATTAAATATGTTTAGTGTCAAGCACCTTCCCTGAGTTAATACAGTTTGGAGTGGGAATAGTAAATTATATATGTTTAGTGTCCAATCACCTTCCCTAACTTTTTGTAGTTTGGAGTGGGAATTGTAAATTATGTTTGTTTAGTGCCCAGCACCTTCCCTGAATTAATGCAGTTTGGAGTGGGAATAGTAAATTATATATGTTTAGTGTCCAGCACCTTCCCTGAGTTAATGCAGTTTGGAGTGGGAAAAGTAAATTATAAATGTTTAGTGTACAGCACCTTCCCTGAGTTAATACAGTTTGGACTGGGAATTGTAAATTATATATGTTTAGTGTCCAGCACCTTCCCTGAGTTAATGTAGTTCGGAGTGGGAATAGTAAATTATATATGTTTAGTGTCCAGCATCTTCCCTGATTTAATGTAGTTTGGAGTGGGAATAGTAAATTATTGTGTTTAGTGTCCAGCACCGTCCATGAATTTGTCTAGTTTGGTGTGGGAATAGCAAATTAAATATGTTTAGTGTTCAGCTCTTTCCCTGAGTTAATGCAGTTTGGAGTGGGAATAGTAAATTATATATGTTTAGTGTCCAGCACCTTCCCTGAGTTAATGCAGTTTGGAGTGGGAATAGTAAATTATATATGATTAGTGTCCAGCACCTTCCCTGAGTTAATACAGTTTGGAGTGGGAATAGTAAATGATATATGTTTAGTGTCCAGCACTTTCCCACAGTTAAAACAGTTTGGAGTGGGAATAGGATATTATATATGTTCAGTGTCCAGCAGTTTCCCTGAGTTGATATAGTGTAGAGTGGGAATAGTAAAATATTTTTAGTTCTTTATTTTGGAGTAAGTTTAATGATAAAAATGTATGTTTGAGTGGTAATAGTATGTTATATATGTGTGTTAAAAAAATTATGTCTGCTAATTATTTAAGATAATTATTTTATTGTAAATACAGAAAAAAAAATTAATATAGGAATTAAATCAATCAATCAATCATGGGTTTGTTGAGCGCGACTACTCACCCATAAGGGTCTCAAGGCTCTGGGGGGGGGGAGGCGCAGGGTCCTGTCCATCAAGCAGGAGGTCTATCGAAGAGCCATGTTTTGAGGTCCCTCGTGAAGTTGGGAGTGATGTCGTCTGTCTGAGGTGGAGCGGGAGGGCATTCCAGGCTCTGACTGTGAGGAAGGAGAAGGAGTGGCCTCCCGATCTGGACTTCCTGGTGTGAGGAACCACGGCGTGGGAGAGCTGGGCTGATCGTAGGGTCCATTGGGGTGCGTGGAATGTGAGTCGGCTATTCAGGTATGCTGGTCCGGTGTTGTGGAGGGCTTTTTGTGCGTGGGTGAGATCCTTGAAGGTGATTCTTGCCTCGATGGGGAGCCGGTGGAGTGTGCGCAGGTGCTAGGTGATGTGGCAGTGTCGTGGCAGGTTGAGGATTAGTCTGGCAGCGGCGTTCTGGATGTTTTGAAGTTTGCAGGTGAGGTTTTTGTTGATACAAAGCAATATTTATATTTTATTTATGTTTTTATTTTCATTCAAAGACTCAAGCAAAGAAATAATATGCATTTTATTTTATTAACATTGTTTGATATATATATTTTCATAAAGAGAAATAATAATACATTTTTTATTTGTGGATACGTTGTATATTTTGTACATACTTAAACATAAATATATAATATTTAAGTATAGTCAGCATGAAACATTTTTATGTTTTTATAATGGAGAGCTTGGTAAATAAGTACATTTTTAACAAATAAAAGATGTAGTTTTCTACTGGTTTTTATATATTTTTTAATACATAGGGGCTCATTATGATGGCGGAAGGACCGCCAACGCCGGTCCAGCGGTGGCGGTCCTTCCGCCATCACATAGTGATTTACCCACCGCCAAATTAGGATGGCGGTGGGTACAGTGGCGGACAAAAAGTCCATCTGCCGCTTTTCCGCCGGAGGCGATCGCACTGATTGCCTGGCGGACGGAGCAGGGCCACTAATATGGTGGTGGTGCCTAGCAGGCACCGTCCGCCATATTAGGATGTGGGTTTGAAGAGGCCTTTCCATGGCGGCGATGCCGCCATGGAAAGGCTGGTGGGGATTGGGTTTGGGGGCCCGTTGCGGGCCCCTTGTGGGGGGGTGTCGCTGCACTGGGGGGTACCCATGGTACCCCCCCTCATTTCCATGCACCAAGTGGCAGGCACCGCGTGGTGCCTGCCACCCAGTGCAGGGTAATGCTGTGCACGCACTTTTGACATTGCGTGTGGTGCTGCAGCCAGCAGCACTGCCCACAATGTCAAAAGTCCAGGATGCGCCGCCACTTCTTGCATACTTTGGAATTTCTTGTATTCAAGGTCATCATGAAGAGGTTGAGTATAATTGGTGTGTAATAATGTCTTTGAGTACTAGCAAATCCCTGTCAGCACTCGTGGCAGCAATAATTTGTTCTACCGATATGGCAGCAGGGGTATTGGACTTCACAATGAAGTTAACATAGGCATCAGCCACTTTAGAAGTAGTGCCATGACACTGTATTGGCACACGTGAGAAGTAGTCAGCAGGGGTTTGATCTTTTCCTGGGTGGTGCACTATTGTATAATCATACTCCTGCATTCATAACCCCCACCTCTCAATGTGAGGGGGCATGTTGGCTTTAGGATTGCCAAAATTGGTATGCAATGCTTGGTGGTCAGTGACAACTGTGAAATGTTTCCCATAGAGGAACACATGAAAATGTTCACAAGCCCACACTACAGCAAGGATTTCTTTTCTGGTTGTGAATAAGCATGCTCTGAAAAAAGTAGTAATGTACCTGCAATTATCTTCCTGTTTGAGCTGGTGATACCCTTTGTTCAAATCAAGGCGGGGAAAGATTTAGCTCCATTCAGCTTCGTAATCATGTCGGCAATATGCAGACCTGGATACCGTTCTCTTTCACTCGGCTTGTTCGCTTGCTGCATATCAACACAGATGTGCACAGCTCCACCACTATCCATTTTCGGCACTACCACAATGGGTGATACCCATAATGTCATACTTTAACAAGGTGTCAACTTCTTTCTCAATAGCCTCTTGTAAATAGAATGCAATTTAACTATGTCATTGGGCAACAGAACGATGTCCTCATTTATGTGAAGTTGCACTTTCATTGTCTTAAGTCTTCCTAGTCCATGTATTTTAGATGAAAACTGATTCACTATCTCATGATGTTGTTATTTACAGAAATGAGTTCCATGTCAGCAGCAGTACTGAAACTGAGTAAACATGCGTTCGATTAAGTACCTGGCAAGACATAAATTGACACTTATGCTTCACAGTAGCTCTGAATGAACCTTGACTTTGCAGTGGTGCAGAGGCAGCCCACGTATACACTTTGGTTTTTACTGAGTCAAATGGGGCACTGGAGACAGTTCATTCTACTTCTCAACCAGCATAATATTTATTGATGCGCCACTGTCTATGATAAAAGGTATGGAACACCCATTCACTTTCAGTGTGATCTTGGGACAGTGTCCAAATGAATTTCGCACTTTCACTTTTCGGCCTAGCTTTGACTGGCATTCTTCCATGCAAGACGCTAACCCTACATCTACACGTCATCTGGCAGTCAACATTGACATCGCACGCCCATATTCCTCACTGCCACTCGACAATGAGGGTGATAAACATTTAGACAAAGAATTTTATGACAATCGATATCGTTCAGTTTCTACTTGCCTCAACTGCTGCTTGACCTTGTAGGCGTGAGTAGAATGTCATGTCTGGAACTTTCTGGCATCCATTTTGTTTTCTCAATGTGACACACTTGGTCTTTCCTCCATTTTTTCCACGTCAAGTGGCTTAATGCCGCCTTGTGAATAAGGCGAAGAGCTTATCGCCACCAGAACGTCACAAAAAGTGACGTTCTGTTGGCGATAAGCTGTTGTAAATATGCCCCTACAATTGGTAGGAATGTTCCAGTAGACCCCGCCTGGTGAACCAAGCTGTGTGATATTGGTAGAGACATGCTAAGTTCAGCAAAATATAACATGAAGATTCTCTGGGGTCCTGCTGAATCTTGTTCATAACAAAGTAGGAAATAACTGATAAAAACTGATAAAAACACCTTTCTATGCTTTAGTTCATTACCTATATTATGCTTAGTGCAATAAACCAAAAAGCACTTCGACTTTCCACTTGAATGTTATATGTAAATGCTTCTCTACATGTATTCATGCTACGTGATGCATAGCTTTCAAACGTAATAAAATGTATGGGCTAACATAACATTCAGAAGTCATTTTGAAGCAGTGGTCACCAGTCCTGCAAGAAAAATAATATTATTTAGAACTCTCCTGGAAGTTTTTTGGACACCTACTAAGACATTGCTTAATAAGGTTTGCATTTTGCAAACTATGGCATTCTGCAGAGTAAGAACATGGTGAACTCTCTGCAGGGACAATGTCCAGGATTAAGCCACCGCAGACACCTCTGTTATGAATTGGCATATATTACGATGATGTCAATAACATAAGCAAACAGTGAACTCCTGTTAGACTTGGCATCCTTTGGTGTGGTTTCCCCTGTCTTTTTCCCTCTACCTCCTGTATTTTTGACTGAGTGCTGGCCTTTGTTTATGCTTTTTTATGTTCTCTGGGCACTTTACCACTGCTGATCAGTGCTAAAGTGCAAGTGCCCCCTGAGTAAATTGTGACTATTATTGGTTATCTATTATTGGCATATTTGATTTACTAGTAAGTCCCTAGTAAAGTACACTATGTGTGCCTAGGGCCTGTAAATCAAATGCCACTAGTGGGCCTGCAGCACTGGTTGTGTCACCCACATGAGTAGCCCTGTAAACACGTCTCAGGTCTGCCATTGCAGTGTCTGTGAGTGCAGTTTTAAACTGCCATGTCGACCTGTCAAGTGCACCCACTTGCCAGCCCCTAAACTTCCCTTTTACTACAAGTAAGGCACCCTTAAGGTAGGCCCAAGGTACCCCCAAGGTACCCCCCTGGGCAGGGTGCACTGGATGTGAAAGGTAGGACATGTACTGGTGTGTTGTACTTGTCCTGATAGTGAAATACTTTCAATTCCATTTTCACTATTGCAAGGACTAGCTCTCCCATAGGCTAACATTGGAGCTACCTTGTTACAGTTTACAAATGTAACTTTCAATTGGGAACTGCTGGAGCTTTAGAGTTTGGGCTCTCTAAGCTCAGAATTTAAAAACACATCTTTTAGTAAAGATGGTTTTTAAATTGTGTGTTTTAAAATGCTACTTTTAGAAAGTGGAAATTTTCTTATTTAACAATCCTGTGCCTCTTCCAGCCTGTGGAATCAATATCTGGTTTATGACTGACAGGGGCCTGTTTATGCATTCACTCTAGACAGTCACACAAAGGGAGTTGAGGTATGCCTTGCATATCCTGATGGCCCATCACCAGGCTGTTGGGCCTTCCCGAGGCAGAATGGTGGGAGGAGTTGTCACAAACACCTAAATAGGGCTGTGCCTGGCCTCTCACGATGATGTCTCCACCCTCTGTAGTGTGTCTGGACCAGACAGTACAAGAACCTGTGCGCTACAAAGACAATCCTTTGAAGATTGCCTACTTCAAGGGTGAAAAGGGGTATAAGTATTCATCCTAAAGGCCCAGACTTTAAGAACACTTCTGGAACTGAGGACTCTGCCATGAAGAAGAGCTGAAGAGCTGTCAGGAGGAGTAATGTCCCTTTGCTGCGCTTTGCTTTGCTGGGTTGGCCTGCAGTTGCTGCTTCTGTCTGTGGGCAGTAAAAGGACTGGACTTTGATTTGTATTCTGCTTTTCCAAGTTTCTCCAAAGGCTTGTGCAAGCTTACCTCCTGTTGGAAGTTTCAGGGCCATCAAATACTTCACCCACAGCATCCCTGAACTCCATTGCTGGGAGTTCTGACATGCCAAGTGGTGCCAACTCCAGTTCTGGGCCCTTGGAGGTTGATCCTGCTACAAAAAGCTACAAAAGGCTTCAAAATCCACGCATCACCATTCCAGCGCCTATTTTTCCAATGCAGCATTGCCACCCAGGAGAAACGTCCATGCACCGCCGCCGTGCAGCCAAAGAAATCAACAAAGTGCCTACCATTGGCCGAAGAAACCACTGCAGCCGGACTTCAGCGCACCATGTCTCTGAAGTCTGAGACCACCGCACTGACTCCGACGCCGGCCGTGCTGTGCAGCTGAAAGAATTAATGTATTGTGGGACTGTGGCTGAAGAAATCAATGCACCACCTGCTTGCCGCCGCCGCATCGACCTCCAGCATGTCCAGATTTCCTCGCATCACACCAGTGCGCCAAGTTTTTCACTGTATCACCCCGCAGACCAGAACCTTCTTGGATTTCGATGCATCGCTTCCCCTTACAGCCTGGATTCAACGCAACACTATTCCTGTGTAGCAGAACTGACTCATTGCGTCCCCAGTCACTCAGGAACATATGCATCACTTTGTTTTCTGGCACTTCCCTCCTCTGTGGCTGTTTATCTTTGTGTATTTTGATGCATCGAAGGTACTTTGTGTAAAATCATCGCATTCATAGACTTCTATGGACAGAATTACGTGAAACCTTTAAAATGTCATATTTTGCGTTCTGTATGTTGGATTTTTGTCATTTTTTGTCTTGTTTGGTTTGGATAAAGATACTTTATTTTTTCTAAACTGCTGTGGTGTCCATTTGTAGTGTTTTCACTGTGTTACTGTGTGGGTTTGGTACAAATACTTTACACATGAGGGGCGTGGCCAAGCAACATGGCCGACAGGACGTGAGCCTCTCAAGCTCCCAGCCAGTTCGCCCAAAGTTCCTTATAAATCCTGCAATAAAACGGCTGAAAAGAGTCGTGTTACACGATTCCTGAGGCACATCAGCCACCTGCATCACTGGATCCGAGCATCGACGTCCAGGAGCCCTCGACGTGCCGTGCTTGGCAAAGAACGTGGCAGCCACAGCAGAGCCTAGCGATCCGGAGAGTGGGCTCAGCCCAAGACAGAGACTGGCGGTCGCTCCCCCTGTGGTGGGGTTGGAGTACGATTGATCAGGCTATGGAGCTGTGCCCCCCTCGTGCTCGCCGATCTGCCTGTCTGCCGCCCATGGGAGGTGCGGCGAATGGCCGTGACGCTCCGGGGTTGGTGGGCCTTGGGCCTGAAATTGGCGGTGAGAATTCGCTGGGCCTGGAGGGCGCCCCGCACATCGAGGAAGCGCCAGCCTGCGCTTGAGGCGGGGGCCCGCAAAGTTGCATAGCGTGGGGCCGGTGCTTGGAGCGCAGTGACTTGAGGATGGAGGTATGGGAGGCTGGGGGCAATCTGACCCCCCACGCTTGTTCTCTCCACTGCTGCCTATACAGAAACATGGCTGGGGTCCGTGAGAAACCACAATATTATTATTACCGGTGCCTGCGAGCTGGGAGAGAACTTGACTAAAGGAAAAGAGGCCCTCGCAGCCAAGATACAAAAGAAATAAGGTTGGGCCTCTCTGGATGTGGGGATTGATGCATGGCAATCAGTGGGGGCTGAAACCAAAGCCTGAGCTGGGGTGAGGACCTGCGTGGGGTGCTTAGAGCACTAGCGAAGGGCTGTCCATGTTCCACCAGGTACTCACTGCCAAGAGACAGTTGTGGAGCTCAGCTGAACGGCGCAGATTGTGAGCCTGCAAAGTCAGAGAGACCCTGAGACACTGCGAGACAACCAGAGTGGAGATCTCATAACCTTGCACCTGCAGGTAACGCGAAGGGTGATTGGGATAGCAAGGGGCCCAGCCATCGGACTGCAGGAACTGTGAAGGCCCCCCCTGGATTGGAAAGAGAGTGGGGTCTGCCCTGTAAGTGAACTATATCTATTGGAGAGGCATGAAGGTATTGCTTCATCAGCTGAGGGGGACCCTGAGCGGGTGGGACCCCTGAAACAAGGATCACCATGGTCAAGGACAAGGCACAGAAACCCTCCGGGTCCAACACCATAACCCAGTACACCACCCTTAGGCAACCCCCACAGCGGCTGATTAGACAGACTGGGGGGGCGGAGCATGAATCGGGGGGGAGAGCCCAGAGCCCACCAGAGCAGAACTCATGGCAGCCATACAGGGGTCCAGGAGGGCGCTGGAGGACCGCATTCACACAGTTCCAATTGATGTCAACCTGCTATGAGCGGACCTTCGGAAGGTGGCAGAAAAGGTCACAGGCATGGAAGCAGACATAGTTGAGCTAAGAGGGGACGTGGTGATGCTCAAACAGCAAGTTGCGCAGATGACAATGGTCACGAAGGCGATGGAGCGTCGTGCAGAGGATGCGGAAGGGAGGGCACGACGCAGCAACATACAAGTCTTGGGCTTCCTGGAAAAAACTGAACAAGGGCCTGCGGAGCAATTTCTAGAACATTGGATCCAAACTCAGCTCCGACCCGATGGCCTATCAGATATGTTCATGATTGAGAGGGCACATAGGGCCCTGGCGAAAGCCCCCCCCCCCTAGAGCGCAGCCTCGAGCAATTATAGCCAAAATCCTCAACTATCGCGACAGGGACTGCATCTTGCGGGCAGCAAGGGAAAACCAGAATTCTCAGTACGAGAACAATAAGATCACTGTGTACCCTGATTACATGAAACAAGTGCATGACCTCCGGAAATCCTACATAAGGGTAAAGCGCAAGCTGCGAGAATTGAACCTACAATATATGCTCCTGTACCCTGCTAAGCTAAAGGTGATCACCGGGGGTAAAGCGTACTTCTTCGACACCCCACAGGATGTCTGAGAATGGCTGGAAATCCGTGAGAAGGACTCCCACCCCCTGAACCGCGAGGGCAGAGGAGAAGATGGGGAACGAGATTGCCCAAAGGTACCTGACAGCGAGCAGACCGGACGGGATCACAGGATACAATGTACCACTCACAGCTGAGGATCACAGTAGGGGAGGACGGATCACTGCAGTTGGATGCCCCTGAGGAGGCTGGCCTGTTGGATACCTCTCCGGGCGCTGATCCCGCCGAGATGGAAACGGGGGCTCAGGGCCTGGACCCAACGTTAAATATTGTGCCCGAAACACTGATGGCAGGGACACCGGAGAGGGACTAGGAGATGAACACGGATGTTATATGCATTGATTTCAGCACAGACTCCAAATTGAAGTATGGTGAAGTTGCAAAATGCTTCTGATGAGGTCTTGCGACATTGCTTGTGTGCCTACTTTGAGGGAAGTGGGGGATGTTGGCATGTCTGCAGGAGAGGTTGGATGTGAGTGTGAGATCCTAGTAACAGACTAGCAGATGCATAGTAGGGGTTCGTAACCCCAGAACGGCAGTATAGCTGCTGACAAGTACAAGGTGAGCGGACTGGGGACATGCTGGGCCTGATTCACAGAACTAACTTATGTCAAAAACGTAAAGTTAGTACTTTTTGGTATTCACAGAATACACTTACTCATTTTGGTATTCACAGAATGAACTTACTCATTTCGGTATTCACAGAAGTCTAACTTTACTACTCCTAAACTGAGAAAAATTCTAACTTTAAGACTTTTGGTATTCATAGAAGGCATTTAGGAATCCTAAAGTTAGGAGTCCTAACTTTACTACTCCTAAACTGAGAAAAATCCTAACTTTAAGACTTTCGGTATTCACAGAAGGCATTTAGGAGTCCTAAAGTTAGGACTACTAACTTCTGTGAATACCGAAATGAGTAAGTTCATTCTGTGAATACCAAAATGAGTAAGTGTATTCTGTGAATACCAAAAAGTACTAACTTTACGTTTTTGACGTAAGTTAGTTCTGTGAATCAGGCCCAATGTTATTTGTTGCCCCTTTGGGCGGTTTGGGATGCTGTGCACGTCCTGGCACGAGCGTAAGGCGGGCATTATCGACTGTGAAGTTTGCCGAGTATTGTCCGTGGGTGGGCAGTGGGGAAGATTCGGTCCATGTTTATGGACCAACATAAGTTATGTTGTAAGAGTGAACTGGTTGAAACACTTAAGCAGTTATCCCAAAGACATAGGATGGAAGAAATCACAAGACAGAGATCATGGCACAGGATGTAAATTTTTTAAGCTGGAATGTTAGGGGTCTGGGCACCTGCACTAAGCGACATAGAGTCCTTTCTTTCCTCAAACGGCACAATATAAAGTTTGCATGTTTGCAGGAAACACACCTGGATGATACGGGTGCAACAAGACTAGCGAAAAAGTGGAGGGGCCAGCTATTTTATTTATCATACTCTACATACGCCAGGGGTAGATTGATTTGGGTGGCACTTGGCACTCCCTTCACACTACAATACGCGGAAGCTGACGTTGGGGGCTGCTATGTGTTTCTTAGGAGTAAGCTAGATGGAAGGGACATAGCTATACTGAATGCTTATGCCCCAAACACAGATGACCCTACCTTTTTCCCAGTACTACAGGATTTAATTACAGCAGGTATGGTTGGGTGATTTTAATTGTGTGGTGGAGACGGACCTGGACTGCCACCCACCCAGAAGGAGTACCAAACCATGCATGACTAAGCAATTGAAGAACATGATGCAGGAGTTGGGTCTGAGAGACGTCTGGCGGATGCAACACCCGACACAGAAATTATACACATGCTTTACACCTACGCACAACACTCATAGCAGAATAGAATTTTAACAACTGAGTTGCCCGGCTATTTGACATCCAAGATAGCTCATTGGCGCGATTCATGTCGGATCATGCTCCTATATGTTGCACATTACAGTGGAATGTCCGGGAAAAGGGGCCCCGCTCCTGGCGTATGCCACCCGACCTCTTAGAAGATTGATTAGGCAAAGAAGCATTAATTCAGTCGCTGGCGGATTATATATCCCTTAACTGGAATACCACGGGTAGCAGAGCTAACGAGTAGGATGCCATGAAAGCAGTAGTTCGTGGGGCGGGAATTGGATTGACCTATGGAGTGCGGAGGTAATTGCAATCTGAGTTGCGAGACAGAGAGGAAGCCCTGGCTGAACTGCAGTCAGGTATATAAGGGTAGGGCGACACCTAGGAACAGGAACGCACACTGTGGGAACAGGTTGCCGACACATGGGATACACTGGATAAATACACACTCACCTGGTATCGGCAAAGACTATACGTGGAGGGGGACAAGTCCGGTCAACTGTTGGCATGGATTCTGCGTATGGAACAGACGCCCCCATCGATCACATGTATACGCACTGAGGCGGGTGAAATGGTGTACTCCAGAGCAAGTATAATGGAGCGGTTTAAGCATCACCTGCAACAGGTATATACATCTGACCCTTCGGTTAGGGCGGAATCCTATACCCTATTCCTGGAGAGCCTCCAATTGAGGAAACTCACCGAGGACGCTCGGACGGTGCTTGAAGCACAACTAACAGAAGAGGAGATATTGGAGGCAATAGTAGATATACCCAAAGCTAAAGCCCCGGGGGGGATGATTTCCCTATTTAATATTATTAGACTTACTCTGCTAAATTGTTCCAACCTTTGCTACAAACATTTAAAGAGTCTTTTGAGAAGGGGATATTTCCCCCATCAATGCGCGAGGGATACATTTGTATGATCCCAAAACCAGGGGGAGATAGTCTGGACCCTGCGGTGTACCGCCCAATAACAATGATAAACATCAATGTTAAAATTTTATGCAAGGTATTGACTAAGCGGCTGGGCCTGCACATGGGTCATCTGGTTCATGAGGACCAGTGTGGGTTCATTCCGGGTCGCAGCACGTCTGTAAATATCCGACGCCTAACACATATTATGCATGAGACACAAGCAATCATTGAGGAGATGTCAGTGGTCTCAATAATCTCGAAAAAGCTTTTGACACTGTGGATTGGGGCTACCTCTGGGAGATGATGAGAATGTCTTGGTTGGGATCGGGATTCCGCAAGTGGATCAAAATTCTGTATACAGAACCATGTGTTAGGGTCCGACTGGGGCAGTGTAGGTCAACGAAATGGGCACTGGAGCGAGGCACCCGTCAGGGATGTCTTTTATCCCCACTGCTCTTCACCCTGGCCATAGAGCCCATGGTGCTATGGGCCAGACGGGATCTTGATCGGTGGGCAGTTCGTATAGGGAAAAGTACCCATCTAGTTTCATTATATGCGGATGATGCACTGTTCTATGTTACCTCGTCCCGAACGGGGGTCCCTAAGCTCCTACAGCTTCTAGATGCCTTCACTGAATACTTCAGCCTACGTCTTAACAGGCGCAAGTCCTTGATGTTCCGATTAGCGGGGCTAGAGGTGTGCAATTCGTACAATTTGCCCAGGCTCGGGTTGCGATGGGAGATGGACCACTTTTGTTACCTGGGAATACAGGTAACACATGGGAACACAAAAATGCTTCACTTAAATATAACTAAGGTGGTTGAGTCCATGAAGCGCTCAGTGGCATTTTGGAATACACTGCCGTTTTCCCTAATGGGTAGAATAGCTGTGGCGAAGATGGTAGTATTGCCTAGGTGCCTATACGTCCTGCAAAATTCGATGTGCAATGTACCCATATCTGTATTCAGAGAACTGAAATCAATCCTGATATCTCTTATGTGGGCTGGGAAACGTAGCAGGGTGGCACTGCAGGTCCTGATAAAGCGCTACGAAGAAGGAGGACTTGAGGTGCCCATATTGGACCTATACTATTTTGCTGCACAGTTGCAGCATGCAGCTTGGTGGTAAGAAGATGACGATAACTGGGAGAAGTGCCTACTCAGTGGGCACGTACGGGCAGAAAACTTACCTGCAATATTGATGGAGGGGGAGGGGGCGGGCGCGCCAGCTGCCATTCATTGTTATACAAAAGGGGATGATGGACGGAACGTTTGAGCCAATCAAACACTCACCCCCAGTCAACTGATCTGGGTTTAATCCATCATCACCCTGTGCCTCATGGGAACAGTCCAGCCCGAACTGCCAGAAACCGGTCCTAGGATGCTTGTTTCCGGTCCAGGGAAGACATGGCTTGGCAGTTCGGGCTGGACTGTTCCCATGAGGCACAGGGTCAGACTGATTTGCATATGGCCATGTCTGAACTGGGGTGGTGGAGTGAGCTAAAGAATGATGATGGATTAAACCCAGATCAGTTGACTGGGGGTGAGTGTTTGATTGGCTCAAGCGTTCCGTCCATCATCCCTTTTGTATCGCTTTGTTCGCCCTAAGTTGGCGGGGGTATGCCCAGACGTGGGTCCCTTGCTCACTTTGCCACTGGATTCAAGCAAGCCTGGCTGATGACGGCTGGAATGCCAGAAACCGGTCCTAGGATGCTTGTTTCCGGTCCAGGGAAGACATGGCTTGGCAGTTCGGGCTGGACTGTTCCCATGAGGCACAGGGTCAGACTGATTTGCATATGGCCATGTCTGAACTGGGGTGGTGGAGTGAGCTAAAGAATGATGATGGATTAAACCCAGATCAGTTGACTGGGGGTGAGTGTTTGATTGGCTCAAACGTTCCGTCCATCATCCCCTTTTGTATCGCTTTGTTCGCCCTAAGTTGGCGGGGGTATGCCCAGACGTGGGTCCCTTGCTCACTTTGCCACTGGATTCAAGCAAGCCTGGCTGATGACGGCTGGAATGCCAGAAACCGGTCCTAGGATGCTTGTTTCCGGTCCAGGGAAGACATGGCTTGGCAGTTCGGGCTGGACTGTTCCCATGAGGCACAGGGTCAGACTGATTTGCATATGGCCATGTCTGAACTGGGGTGGTGGAGTGAGCTAAAGAATGATGATGGATTAAACCCAGATCAGTTGACTGGGGGTGAGTGTTTGATTGGCTCAAGCGTTCCGTCCATCATCCCCTTTTGTATCGCTTTGTTCGCCCTAAGTTGGCGGGGGTATGCCCAGACGTGGGTCCCTTGCTCACTTTGCCACTGGATTCAAGCAAGCCTGGCTGATGACGGCTGGAATGCCAGAAACCGGTCCTAGGATGCTTGTTTCCGGTCCAGGGAAGACATGGCTTGGCAGTTCGGGCTGGACTGTTCCCATGAGGCCCAGGGTCAGACTGATTTGCATATGGCCATGTCTGAACTGGGGTGGTGGAGTGAGCTAAAGAATGATGATGGATTAAACCCAGATCAGTTGACTGGGGGTGAGTGTTTGATTGGCTCAAACGTTCCGTCCATCATCCCCTTTTGTATCGCGCCATTCATTGTTAAACATACAGCATTTATATGGCAAAAGTTCGTAGAACGTGTACTCAGACATGCCCCGTTTCACTGGGAATTAATCATTTGGGATCTAGCCCCATTGCGATAAATGGTTGACAATATGTCCTTTCAGTCACGGAGAGAGGGGGGCTGTTTAATCCTAGCAGATCTGTACATCAACGATACGTTCATTACATTTGAGCAAGCACGTGAGGGGTTTGATCTGGGACAGGGTCAGTACCTGCAGTATGCAGGCCTTATGGAATTGGTTAGGGATACGTGGCCTACATATCCAAGCATGCCACAAACGACTGAGACACTGGACATGCTTCTTACGTGTGGCGGTGGGAGCAGATTAGTGTCATTATTATATAATGCTATAAGGGCAGATTCAAGGACCCCATCACACAAAGCACGAGATGCATGGAATGATGTTCTACAGCCACCATTGTCGGAGAAAGGATGAGCGGGGCATGCACCTTGACACGCACGGTATCCTGTAATGCACGCTTAAAATTAATTCATTTCACTTTCCTTCAGCGGGTGTTTATGACCCCCATGAGAGTACACCGCATAGACCCTACTCGCTCCAACAAATGCCCTAGATGTAGCAGGGCCCATGCAGGGTTCCTACATTTAGCATGGTAATGCACAGAGGTACAGCAGTACTGGGTGAGTGTGGCTGCGAAAGTAAGCAAGGGAATTGTTATCCATGTGGAAGTTAGTTCGGCTCACTGCCTCTTGGGGCAGGTCCCTAGGCCCAAGAAGCGGAAAATGGCGCACAAACTATTGCAACTGACTTTAACATTAGCTAAACAGAGGGTGGCTATAGGTTGGATGAGTACATGAGTGACCGCATTGGAGAGTTGGGTGAGAGATGTGGGTGAGTGGTCCCTTGCCGAAGAGCTGCATATGAAAGCATGCAAGAAGGACGAAAAGCTGACAGAGGGTATTGCAACCTGGAGAAAACTATGTAGGAACCTTCTTAACCCAGTAGGAGTTGGACTGATGGATTCCACAGATAGTGATGGTGAAACGTAGAGTAAGGACCCAATTGCACTGTAATGCTGCCTGCTGTATAGCTTCCCCAACATTGCTAACTAGATAACTGTATACCATGCTGGTATTGACGAATATACATGATCTATGTGCCATTGGATTTCACTTTATTAAGATTCCTGTGTTGATTAAGATCTGCTGCAGTCAGTGTACAACCGCACTAATGTTGTTCTTAATTGACTAAATAAAGTTGTAAAAAAAAAAATACTTTACGCATTGCCTCTTAGATAGACTTGACTGATAGTGCCTAGCTACCAAGGGGGGAGAAGGGGTTATATTGGGTGTGTGATCCCCTTATCATGACTATAAGGAAGGGTCCCTACTTGGACAGGGTGTATACCACTGCCAACTAGAGACCCCCATTCTAACAAGTCTTTTCCAAGGATGCCATCCATGTTTAACACAATTGCCATATTTCTGAGAGGAGTTGCCCTGCATTTCTATTGGTTTATGGATGACATTGCACCAGAAAGCCTATCGTAAGAAATCTGACAAGGAATGCCACACCAATTTTCAGGGAAGAGCCCTGTCCTCTTTTACAGATTCATCAGGCCACATGATAAGTTACCTTGCTTTTAAGAGTTCTGAGGCAAAATTTTGCGTAACAGGAATTTTTAAGATTGATGCTTTTGAACTACTTCTAGAGCATGAACGCAGCTGGGCTGCAATGTCAAACAGAAGATCGGGCTATAATCCAGGAATGTTAAGAAAACAGGGTGCACAATCAGAACAGTAAGCACTGCTGAAGCGAAGGTGGGAGCTCCATTGGAGTACAAGGCTCAACTGCCCAGCACTAGAAAAAATCGATTGGCACCCCTTATGTGGCATATCTCGACAGATGCCCCTCCTGTGACTCCATGTCCAGCTACAGGCAAAAGAACAGTATTAAGGAGTATATGTATCTTTATTGCGATTGCCTTCATATGTTTGAGACAATCTTTCAAGGCTGAATCATATTGCATCAGACATCCTAGGGTTAGTCCTGGCAAATGTGTCATTTTGTCATCAGTTTGCCAGAGAAAGCACCTCCAATGTCCTGAATATTTTATTTTTGCTGCAACATTAACTGATTTGTCTTTACCTGGAATAGCTGACACCTGCACAGCAGGAGGTACTCACAGGCAAGTAGGCATATGTGCAATCTTCTTTACACTTGTAAAATTAAAAGAAAAAAACTATGAATTTTGAAACTGTGTAATTTTACACAGTTTTATAGATGTTTTCAGTAGTCCTTTATGGGTTATCTTGTATGATATGTGAATGCAAGGTTTGCACTAATTTTCAATGTATGTGCAAGTTATTGTAAGGGGAATTTCAGTACATTTTGTGTCATTTCATATTATTATACAAAAAGCAGTTTTGCTGTTTTGAAAAACCCCTATTGGCGATTACAGCATACTATGCAAGCACATTTGGTACAGGATATTTTTCCACATATGAAATGTCTATGCCATACCCAGAATGTTTTCCTAGCATGCTAGGGTCCCTTTGAGGGATTTCGCGGGAACATTTGTATGGGATTAATGCTGCTGAAACTGTCGTGCAGCAGTTCTGGCATTATCTAGAGCTGAAGCATTTAAAAAGCCTCTCTAATATTTTCTAAGGCAGACCCTGTGATGTTCTCTTTTTGTTTAAATCGTTTTTATTAACCTTTTGTTTGTGTTGCACGTTATCAAGAAAGCATACAGTCAGAACAACGCTCATGACATCAGTAGAAAAAAGAGAAAATGTATTGCCAGTGGCACGGTACACAATAACTATTTACAACAGGAAAGCGGAGACATAGGGTATGGTGAGTGCATCAAATTGTGCGGCAATATCTCAAAAAGAACAGAGCAATGCTGACAAATCACGGTACAAGGTAGCATGTGAATAATGTAGGTACAGTGCAGTTCAAACTCAACCGGGGACATTGGGCTCAACCAAATGAGGACAACTAAAGTGAAGGAAGGTTAGGGGAGAGTCGCTCAAGACCTGCTGCCGCATCCAATGTGGCTGGGGGGGTCAAAAACCGCCAAGACTTAGTGACAGCGGGGCTCTGAGACAGAAGAGTTGAAGCAGTGCGGGTGTTGGCGTTAAACCGCAGTCACTCCATTGGGGGATATATCCTGTGCGATAGCTCTTTGTGTTGTAGTCGGGTTCCCCGTGTCAGTGTCCACCCCCAAGAGTTTGGAGACCATTGCATCCCATTGAGGTGCCAGGGGAAACATTCGAATGCCCAGTAGGTCCTCCCTGTGGAGCGCCGCACCCTCCGCTTTCGCCCAGTTAAGCAGGGATCGGCGCCAAGCAAGCGGGTGAGGTGACAGGGGAGATTTCCATCGCTTGGTGATCAAGCGTTTAGCTGTTATGAGACCCAGGTCTATAAATCGTGTGGCAGCTCTGAATTTCTTGTTTCTGCTGAAGAGGTGCAGCACATGGGCCTCCCAAGTCAGGGGAATGGTGCGTGAGGTGCAAGTTGTGAGGGTGGCCGTCACCGTGCTCCAATAGTCCGTCAGAACCGAGCAACCCCAAAGCATATGAAGCATGTCGGCGTCTAATTGTCGGCAACGGGGGCAAGCCGCATCTATGCGGAGAGAGAACCTATTGATTTGGGCTGGGGTAAGGTAGGCCTAATGCAATATGAAACATTTTATTTGTTTGAATCGCTGGTTACGAGGGATGCAGGTCGGACTGCCACGGGCTGCCAACCACTCCCTATCTGTAAACACCCTCCCCAAGGTCCCTTCCCAATGAAGTCGAAGTCGGGTGAGATCTATCTCCGTATGCTGTCGAAGTGAAGATGCGAACCAGCGCGTGAGGTGTCCCCCGTTCCCCATCACGCGAAGGTACTGCAAAGTGTGGTGTGTGGGAGGCTCCTGGGCGAGTGTACCCCATTTGGATGCCAGTAAAGCTATGAGTGTTCTGTGTAATAAAAACTGCCCAGGGTGCAGGTTCTCATCCGCCATGAGTTCCTGAAAGGGAATAAGAGTACCCTCCTGAGAAAGGTCCCCCACATCCTGTATCCCTTCCGATGCCCATTGGTGTAACTCCGCCGCCGTCGTGTAGGCGTCCCCTCTTGGAGTTCCCAACAGTGGGATAGCGGGCGCATAAGGGACGGGGGTTCTAGTGAGGAAAAGCATTTGTATGCTACAGTGAGGAGAAGAGTATCGGGAGGCCTAAGCTTGGAGCAAGGGTGGAACACTTGTAAGAGGGTTTTTGGCAGCAGCGGAGGCTGTCAAGAGGTTGACAAGTAACGGGAGGAAATCCACTGGGCGATCCACTGCAGTTGGGAGGCCAGATAGTAGTGCTCGAAATTGGGTACCGCAGGGCCCCCCTAGCTCAGTAGGCAGATAAAGCTTTCCCATGGACACTCTATGACGCGATGTCCCCCATATAAAATCTTGTATCACTCTCTCCCATTGCTTGAAGAAGGGGGGGGAGAAGACTAGGGGCAAAGTGGTAAAATAATAGAGAAGGCGAGGAAGAACCACCATTTTGACCAGAACTATTCTACCAGATATCGCCAATGGTAGAGTCTTCCAGAAACCCATCTGAGACTGAATCGCTGAGGCAGCCCGAGTGACATTCCCGTCGAAGAGGTCAGTTTTGGAGCGATACACCCAGACCCCCAAATAGCAAAAAGGGTCGATGCACCAGGCCACAGGTGTTCCCCCAAGCGTGTAGCCCAGGTCAGGCGTATCTCCTAAGAACGGAGAAAGTATGGATTTTGTCGGGTTAACTCTAACCCCGAGGCACGCGCGAAATGGCTAAGGGCTCGGTCAAGGGAGGGGGGAATATCATAAAGGTCCCGAGCATATAGCAGCAGATCAAACGCGTACAGCGAAATGGTATGCACGCCATCACCCAATTCAATCCCCATATCAACATGTGCGCGGATGTGGGCCGCCAGCGGCTCCACCGCCAACGCAAACAGAAGTGGGGACAACGGGCATCCCTGTCTGGTTCCCCGTCGCACCTGAATCGGATCCGAAATATATGGGCCTGTCCGAACCCAAACCGATGGTTTATGATATAGTAGTTGCACCAAACTGAGGAAGGAGGGGCCAACCCCAAAACGAGCCAGGATGGAAAAAAGGAAGTTCCAGGCCAGCAAATCGAAGGCCTTCTCAAGGTCCAATACCATTCAACCAGAGCGTGGCCAGTCGATCGGGGCATATTCCACCACTCGAAAGTAGCGGCGCAGGTTCAGGGCCGTATTACGCTGCGGAACAAAGCCATTCTGGTCTGAGTGTACTAGAGCAGGGACCAATGGAGCCAGCCGGTTGGCCAAGACCTTAGCCAGGATCTTATAATCCGAGTTCAATATTGCGATCGGTCAATAGGAGCCTGGAGATGCGGTGTCCTTACCAGGCTTCAACAAAGACACCACGTTAGTGGTACGCATGGTTGGGGGTAGAGCTCCTTCCGAGATTGCCTCTCGGTACATTGAGTGGAGGTTCGGTACCAAAAATTCCGCGTAGGCTTTAAAATACTCCGTAGGAAGGCCGTCGGGCCCCGGGATTTTACCAGAAGACAAGGAACGCAATGCGTCTCGTACCTCGTCCTCAGTTATAGGAGAGTCCAGCTCCAGGGATTCGTCTATCGTGAGGGTGGGCAACTCCACTGTATCTAGGAAGGATTCTACATCCTGGGTGTTGCCCGTCAGGTGGGTCTCGTACAAGCGAGTGTAGTGTTCAGTCATCAGTGCATGAATGTCTCGTTGGGTGTTGCGCTCCCGACCGAGATCATTGAGTAAGAAGTGTATGGGACGTTGGGGGTGTTCTTGTCTGACCAGATAAGCCAGCAGTCTCCCGGCTTTGTCCGCTGTGGAGGGCGAGCGAATTGAATGCGCTAAATAATTATGGCACTTCAGACGGTCCAGAAGTGCCTCCCGTTCGGTATGGGCAGCATCTAGGCACCGTTGTCACGCGGGGTTGGCGGCAACCAGCGTCTCGAGTAAGAGCAGCCATCCCTCAATGTGAGCCAGCAAGGTGTCCAATTGTCTGCGAATACTCCAAGTTTGTCCCAGACAGAGACCCCTAACTATCACCTTAAAGGCCTCCCATTCAGTGAGAACCGAGTCCGTGGAACAGGTATTAAGTGCAAAATAGCTAGCTATCGCTGCTCCCTGCGAGCTTCGGAAGAGGGGGTCCTCCAGAGCTGCGGTCTGCAGGAGCCAGGCTGGAATCGGAGGGGGCTGCGCCTCCCAGGCCAGGCCCTTCACCAAGGGATTATGATCCGAGTGCTTCCGACCAAGATAATCAGTCGTCTGTATCAAGGGGAGGAGGGCTACGGATGCAAGTATACGGTCGAGGCGTACATGTAACTTATGGACCGGGGAATAAAATGAGTATTCTCTAGAGTGAGGATGACGTTCCCGCCAAATGTCCGAGAGAGCCCAGCTACCCAGCCAGGTTTTTAAAAGGTGAGCATTAGAGGCAGCTGTAGTACTAGTAAGAGGAGGGAAGGAGCGGTCAAGGGAGACATCAAGTACCACGTTAAAGTCACCGCCCAGGAGCCACGGGACATCCCTCCACCGGAGCAGTATCTCTGAGAGCTCATTCAGAAAGGTACCCTGTGCTATATTGGGGGCGTATAAGGAACCTAGTAAAATCAGCTGGCCATTCAGTCTGCCACTTATCAGGACGTAACACCCCATCGGGTCTGTCAGGACTTCCTTCTCCTCCCATGGAACCCCCGCTTTAACCCATATCATCACCCCTCTAGCCATGGATGAGTAGTTGGTACTGTATACCTGGCCACGCCATCGTCGGCGTAAGCGGGTGGCTTCAACGGCTGTCAGGTGCGTCTCTTGTAAGAGCGCAACACTCGTATTGTGACGTTGCAAATAGGCGAATATGGTGTACCGCTTAGAAGGTGTTTGGATACCCCTGACATTCCAGGTTATGACGTTAAGGTCTGTCATCGGGACAAGTGAGAATAGTGGGCCCTGCCCGTGTGCTGTGGGTCCCCATTTGCAGTGGACCTCCTTGGATGGGTAGGACGTAGAGGCAGCAGGTCTGCAGTGGACCAACTTGGATAGGAAGGATGTAGAGGCAGCAGGCTTGTAGGGGTGGCGACTCGTACCGGGGGAGAAAAATAATAAGGTGAAGTTGTAGGAAACCAAGCAACAGGGAAAGAGCGGAACCCCAACATGAGGAACTGCCCAAACAATTACGCCAAATCATGGCTACTGAACTAGTGTTGTTGTAGGACTTCGGGGGGGAAATGGACCAATGAGAGGGAGGAGACATTGTAAAGACTGTCCCCCTCAGTTACCCCAAGAGAGCATGCCCCGGAACAATATGACGCTCTAATAGGTACAAGAAGCAAAAGTCAAATAATGCTGTCTGCAGTTTGTGGGGTGACACCCTGGAGCGGGGGGAAATCTGCATCCAAGGACCATACAGGCGTGGATTCGGAGTCTCCGGACTCAGGCGGAGAGGCAGTAGAGTCAACCAGGGATGGAGATCTGGTGGACTGGAGGGCCACCATTACCTGCAGGGCCCCTTGGCGTTCTAATCTGATCTGAACCGGACTGGGGATGGCCACTGTAGATCCCATGTCCCTGACTTTTCTCCCCCTGCACCTACCTCCGCGGGGGCGCTCACGGGGCCGGGATTCATCAGATGATTTGGGTGCCATCGCCAGCCCCTGTTCCTCGAGCCAGTCCCATGTCTCCGCGGGGGAGTCAAAATATTTTGTGTTGCCATCCCTGATAACTCGCAGGCGGGCTGGGAAGAGTAAGGAGTAGCGGAAGTCCAGATCACGGAGTTGTTTCTTTAGTACGGTAAAGGTGGCTCGTCTCCTTTGTACCTGAGCCGTGTAGTTGGGAAAGAGGGAGACAGTGACGTTTTGTACCTTAGGGCCGGGATGTTTGCCCAGCTCCCGTAGAATAGCATCTCTGTCTCTGTAGTTCATAACTCGAAATAGGAAGGGACGAGGGCGAGCCCCAGGAGGGGGCTTACGAGCAGGTATCCGATGGACCCGTTCCACTACGAATTGTGGGGAGAGCGATCCGGGGGGCATCAGCTCTTGCATCCAGGCTTCCGTGAAGGTCTCGGGATCCCGCCCCTCAGATCCCTCAGGGAGATTGACCACGCGGATATTGTTACGGCGTGAGTGACCCTCTGCGTCATCCACCTTCTCCTCCAGGGTGCAAACCCGGTCCAGCAGATCCTGTAGTGTGGAGGAGTGATTTTGGGATCTGGGCTGAAGGTCCTTAATTGCAGTCTCAGTCTCCCGGACCCTGTCTGAGAGTTTATGTTGGTCGGCCCGAAGAAGCGTAAAGTCCGAGGTGATGGTGTCCATCCGACCCTCCAGAGAGGTGCGGGTCCGGTCCAGAGCATTACCAATCCGCTCAACCGCCGCTAATACAGTGTCTAGTTTGGCTGCAAGGTCAGGTTGACTCACCCCTGTTGAGGATCTGGGAGCCACGTGCGTCGTCCCGGCCTGGCTCTCAGGGGGTACGTTGCGGTGGGTATTGGTGCGTAGTCGGCCCATAACGATTTGCTGCGCACTCCGCATAGGAAGTGAGGCCAGGACGTCAGTTCTCTGCAACTTTCCCACTCAGTGTCTGATGTCGTGCCCAGGACCAAATCCCCCGAGAGATAAGAGCGCTGGAATCCGTGTTATGAGCTACCATGATCGTAGTGATTGTAGGTCCACTCCGGAATATAAATCCCCTCCTGCATCCAGAGAACTCGTGGGTTGTGCCGCGTAAATCGCGTATCATCTGCGGGTGACACCCCTGCTGTCGGACTGGGAGAATGGGATCCGTCCCGTGCGGGCGCAGGACTGGGAGTCTTCCAAATACAGGGCAGGTGCAGGCTCCACAGACGTTAGGCCAGTCCCTGTCCCCTGCACTGGGTTCAGGTGGGCCCTCACATCGCAGTTGCCTCCCGTATGCCCGTCGAGCTGCACCACTACTGACTCCACAGTAGGTCCAGATAGGAGCCCCAGGCCCGACCGACCCCCGTGGTCACCTACCACAGGCCATGCAGGGCAGGCACAGCTCAAGGGCACACACGGTGATCACAACTCTACACTCCTGTGGGGGCCCCAGGCCCGACCGACACTCGTGGCCACCCACCACAGGCCAGATAGGCTAGGCGCGGTTCAAGGTTACAGAGCGATCCCAACTTCACACCCCGGTGGGGGCCCCAGGCCCGACCGACCCTCGTGGCCTCAGCTAGACAGCTCACAGTGTCTCCAGCCTCCACGGGGCCCCCCAGACGTCACACTAGTTCTTTGGGAGCCACGGCTCACCCCTCCAGAGAAGTTGCAGCAGCAGAGGCAAAGAGGGGAAGGCTACCCGTCCTCATGGGCATATGGCACAAATGCAGCAACACCATACGGGCCCACTGCAGCTGCGGGCCCCTCCACAAGGGGGGACAAGTGGAGTCCACAATATCCAGTCCTCAATACTGCCCCACAGATCCGGGCCCCGAGGGACGGAGCAGCGCAGGCTCAAGGCGCCTCCAGATCCCCTGACGACTGCAGGTGAGGGGCCCTAGGCCCGATCGACCCTCATGGCCCACCACACCAGCCCAGGCGCCGCAGCTCCCGCCCGCAGGCCCAGCACAGCGGCCATGTCACCGAGGGCACACGGAGTCCGGGTGGGGCCCCAGGTCCGACCGGCCCCCGTGGTCCCCCACCGTAGGGCAGTAACAACAGCAGCAATTGGCGGCCCGCCTCTACAATCATGCAGGAGGCTCAGCGCAGCACCCCGGTGGGGGCCCCAGGCCCGGCTGACCCCTGTGGCCACCCACCAGTATGCGCCGCAGCGCCAGTCCCAGAGCTAGCCCCAGTAGCCACGCGGCGACCACGCTCCATGTCTAGACGGGGGGCCCCAGGCCCGACCGACCCTCGTGGCCCCCCAACACCAAGCAGGTGCCGCAATTGCAGGGAAGAGGCTGCCTCCACAATCACTCAGGGGCCTCAGCGCAGCACCCCGGTGGGGGCCCTAGGCCCGGCCGACCCCCGCAGCCACTCACCAGCACATGTCGCAGCACCAGCCTCGAAGCACACCCCTGCAGCCACGCGGCGATCCCCGCTCCGTGTTTAGATGGGGGGCCCTGGGCCCGACCGACCCCCGTGGCCCCCCGACGCCGAGCAGGCACCGCAATCACAGATATAGGCCTACCTGCTCCGCCAAGGCCTCGCCAACCATCACCGGGCCGCCGGCGGGAACAGCACCCCGCACTGTAGCTTAGGTCCGCGTGGCAGGTACCGGCCGGAGTGGGCTCAAACGCGGCATCCATGTCCCTGCAGATTGCCGCCGGTGTCAAGCCCTGTCCTCTCCAGGGAGTCGCCGACTCAGGGGGCAGCAGAGTATGGCACACTCGAGTCCTCCGCTGGGCCGCCGCGAGGCCGGGATGCAGCCGGCTCCCACTGAGCGACAGGCCGGAGCACCCGGGGCTGTCACAAATGGCCGTCGGGGCTAGGGAGGCCCCCGCCAGGTGCCGTCGAATCTCGCAGGCACTGCAGATGCAGGGTAAGTCTGGGAAAACCGTCAATTTCAGAGGATGCTCAGGATAAACAGGGGATTCACTGCGGAGCGTTAGCAAGACGCGTCCGCCATCTTCGGCGCTTGGCCACGCCCCCCGACCCTGTGCTGTTCTCTTAATCAGAAAGGGAGAGAGAGAAGGAGTAGTTCACTCAGCTTTCCATTACAATGTTTCTAATCAAAAGGAGTGTGAGCCAAAAAACATTTGGCAGGATCTCCAAGAAGATTGTCTCAAAGACCCTCAATCACCTCTTCACAGCCAGTGATGTATAGCATCACCCTAAGTGTGATATAGTGGATAGACACATCATCAGGTCTAGTCACTTGAATATCCTGTTTTCCAAGTGACAACGTCCTTCACTAGGAGGGAGACTGAGTGGTGACAGTGTCAAGATGTGGGAAGTGGATCATAAAATTATCTCTTATCCCTGAAGAGAAAACTTTGATAAAAGATAGGGACAGCGATAAAATTAAAAACAGAACTGTTAAAAATGGAGTGATGCAGATGATTTATTGACCTGCGACACCTAGTGGTCAGGTGGACATGTTTCAGCCAAGCAGTAGCCCAGGTAGTACAGGTCTAAGGCCTTCGTCAGGACCGTGTAAATTGGAAAACATAGGCTTTAGGGGATCTCAAAGTGATTAGTGTGTGTAAGGCAACTAACTTAAAGATCTTCTTCCAAGATTAGTACTTTGCCTGGAGTAGATCTTTTGTTATTGGCTTTGTCTTTCGCCTATACTGGGAGGAAAATGAGAAGAAGAATTGCATTTCTAAAAAGGGGCTTAACTTGCAGGTTGAGATCAAACACAGATTCCTCAGTGCCAAATGATGTGCTAATAAGTCATCAGACGTAAGATGAGTGCTATGGAAAAAGGGGTGGTATGGGAGGGGTGGTGAACTGAGATGCATGGGTTAAACAAATGTGTATATGCCAGAGTTATCCTGTTGTCTCTTACGTATGTTAAGCGGTGTGACAGGGTGCTAGGTGCAGTACTCAAAAATGTCCAAAGTACTCAAAGATTTCCCAAAGCATAAATATGCTTTATACTGATTTAAAGACAGACCTTAGGAACTAGAATCAACAAAATGTTTTTTTAGAAAACATGTGAAGAATATGGTTTTAGGCCCAAAATGGTAGGTACAGCGCTTGTTAATGTAAAAATAATGTAGGCATTGTTTTACCAGCATATCTTAAAAAACACAATAAAATAAATAACTTTTCTATACAACATTTTAAATACCTTATGGGGAATATATGTGTCCCTCATGGGATTCAGGAGGACATGGATCGGTCTATAAAGATCTAAACAAGGAGAAGGGGTATTTATAAACATAGCAGTAAAAGGCATTGTTTTTTTCGGCCCCAGGGAAATAGTATACTTACTTGGTATAAGGCCGTCTGGCGTAGTATCGTCCCATCTCTCTACCATCCAGAATATTAAAGAGTGGCAGAAGATGTTCAGTATTTATATTGGTAATGGAATGACTAGCAGGTGTGAGCATTTCGAGTGGAGACACTGGACTTCCCTTCATGTCAAGAGTTGCTGGTGTAACTAGAATCTACCAAATCGATCAAATGTTACGTCAAAAACATAATGAGGTGGTAGGGAGAGATGTCTATGGCTGCTATGCAGCTATGGAAATAAAGAACAGCTGCAGAGACATAATCAAATAATAAAAAAGTGCAATTTACATTCTGAATTTAAGTGGTGCCCATCTGGTTGTTTTATGGAGTTCTTTTTAACATGAGGTCATAGTGTTAAAAATGTAGTTGTTTGGCCCTGAGGGTGGGCTTAATAATGTGGGTAGGCATCTGTGGGAGCATAGATGGGTTGACAGTAAGCCTGGGCGGTGAAATTCGCTACGCTCGCGAAGCCTGCGAAGTTGCGGTAACTTCGCGATTCGCGTAGAACGCGAAGCTACCGTGCGCTACGCAATTTGCGGCGTAGCGTAGCTGTTTTTCTTCATCGCGCGCTCAATATACGTTCTCGCGCGCGCGGTAACGACCTACCGTGATTCTGCGTTCGCCGACGCGACTTCCTATCCGTTCGCGGGCGCCACGAGATTTGGAATCCGGCCGCAAGTTCCCGCGAGAGTGTGCGACCGCGAACACGTCATTCGGACGCGCGATCTGACTTCCGGCGGCAGTGTTGGTAAGATCGCGATCCCGAACACGAAGAAACTACATTCTGGCGATGAATATATCTCGAGCATCATAAAACCTTCTCGAAAAAGATGAATTCGTTCATTTTGCACAAAAAACTCCTCAGGTTGTCATTTAGAGATGTAGTTTGGTGAGCAAGGAGTCCTTTTTCTCTTTTTCCAAGAGGAAGGAAGTGCCCCTGATTCTCAAACTTCCTGTTCCTGTCCAGCAGGCTCCTCCCAGTGTTTTGTCCATGTGCTGTTCACTTGCATTTTGATTTTGACCTGGAAGGATCACTTTTTGTGTCTGTCTGCTGCATCATATCATTGGATTGGATTTGAGGACTCTTGGATTTGATATTTTACAAGTAAGTTGGAGAATTGGTGTACTTGTTTGTTTGATTGGGGCTTGTTTGTACCTACATTTTTTGGGGGGATTTCCATATTTTTTTAAATGTATTGTTGTGGCCTGTAGTTTCTGCAGGGGCCTAGTTGTTTTTCTTTGATTGGAATTTCAGCCAGTAGGCCCAGACTTGAGCCCGAGGTACCCATGGGTGCAGGTTTCTGTGATGTCTGTTGAATTTAAAGTTTAAACATCATGTAGGCCGGGCATCCATGGATGGCCTTGTTTACTTTTGAATTGGTAAAAGTGGTTTTTGGGGTGTATTTTATTTTTTGTGGTGTTTGTTAAATAAATAGGCCTTTTCAGCCAGTAGGTAACCCTGGGCGTTCAGCTCGCGGACTTTGGGCAAGTCCGCACTGCGCGACAACGCGGACTTGCACTTTTTAACTTCTTCGCGCGCTCAATGTACGTTTTCGCGCGCGATAATGACAATTTATGACGATTGCGATGCCGAACACGCAGAATTTACAATCTGGCGAACAATATCTCTCGAGCATCATTAAACCTTCTCGAAAATGTTGATTTAGTTCATTTTGCACAAAAAACTCCTCAAGTTGTCATTTAGATGTAGTTTGGTGATCAAGGAGTCATTTTTGTTTGGTTTTACAATTTGTTCCAAGAGGTAGCAAGTTTCCCAGAGTCTCCAACTGCCTGGTCCTGTCCTTTGTCTTCACTTTTTGTTATTTTGGGTGGCCTGGCCATGTGGGTGGCAGCCATTTTGTGAAGCCAGGCATTGTGCTTTTGCCTTAGGCCTGCATTGTCTGTCTTGTCTTCCTTTTCTTGTTGTTGTTGGCGGCCATTTTGTGTGAACAGCCACTGTGCTTTTGCCATAGGCCTCAAAGCTTGTTGCGGCCTAGTGTGGCAGTAGGCCCGGCGGTAGTCATCCTCATGGGTGCATAAAAACTGTTTTGTGTTGTCTGTTGAATTGTAACATAATTGAGGCCATGGATGGCATTGTTTTTAATTTGTAAAAGTGGTTTTTGGAGCGTATTTTCTTTTTTGTGGTGTTTGTTAAATAAATAGGCCTTTTCAGCCAGTAGGTAACCCTGGGCCTTCAGCTCGCGGACTTTGGGCAAGTCCGCACTGCGCGACAACGCGGACTTACACTTTTTAACTTCTTCGCGCGCTCAATGTACGTTTTCGCGCGCGCGATAACGACAATTTGTGACGATCGCGATGCCGAACACGCAGGATTTACAATCTGGCGAACAATATCTCTCGAGCATCAGTAAACCTTCTCGAAAATGTTGATTTAGTTCATTTTGCACAAAAAACTCCTCAGGTTGTCATTTAGATGTAGTTTGGTGATCAAGGAGTCATTTTTTCTTTGTTTTACAATTTTTTCCAAGAGGTAGCAAGTTTCCCACAGTCTCCAACTGCCTGGTCCTGTCCTTTGTCTTCACTTTTTGTTATTTTGGGTGGCCTGGACATGTGGGCGGCGGCCATTTTGTTAAACCAGCCACTGTGCTTTTGCCATAGGCCTCCAAGCTTGCGGCCCAGTATGCCAGTAGGCCCAGAGGTAGTCACCATGGGTGCATAAAACTGTTTCTGTGTAGTCTGTGTAACTTTGGCATCATTTAGGCCCTAGATGGCATTGAATAGATTAAATTGAATTCCGAAATCTGGCTTTTTTTGGAGGGTCTGACTATTTCACTTATTGGGTGTGGTAAATAAATGCATTTTTTGCGTGTGTACTGTCATTATAATAGTGTTGTTGTAGTGGTTGTCTAACTTTCCAAAGTGTTTTTAGCCATGTGGATTTTTGTTTTTGCATGAAAGCGGTGTGTGTTTTATAAGGCATCCTTTGTCTGCCCATATATAGGCCTGCTTGAGTTCATTGTTTGCCGTGCCTTGTGCCTGTGAGTCACCATGTTTCTGGGGGCCATTTTGTTGTGGTAGTTATTAGTGTGCTGTTTTTGCCAAATAGGCCTGCGTGTCTTTCCATTTTTCCTCTTGTTTTACTGCTGCCAAATCCATCCCCATTGCCAGCTGCAGCTCCCTGATGCTGCTATATAATACATCACACGTGACGTGATGCACAAATTTAGGCCAAACATGCTCCAGTACATTTTAGTTTTAGTTCTTTAATATTCTTATTCTTCCAGAGTGTACAGTAGCCAGTAAAGCCCTGGCCTTGTTGTCAACGTCTCACAAATGGCTACACTGTGTGTTGTTGTTGGAAGAGTTTCTGAAATTTAATAATTGAGGCCACCACACACTAAGTTCTATATTCTATTTGTTTGATTTGTGCTATGTTTGACTGATGTTCTGCCTTTTTTGCTTTTAGGTGCACAAAGACTGAGGAGGAGGTGTGTCTCTCAACATTGCCTGTTGCACTTCCAGACAGACATCCTGCTGCTGGACACACAACGTGACGTGTGACCTGACTGACCAGACATCTCTGCAACTGAGTGCTGCTGACATCTGAAGAAGATGGGCCCAAAGAAAGCAGGTACCAGGTCCTCCAGTACCAAGAAAGTTGCTATTGAGAAGAAGAAGGAACAGAAGAAGCAAGTGACACTGAAGTCTGGTGTGCCGGCCAGTACCTTTTTGGGAAAAAAAAATTGCGCCTGCAGCAGCGGTGTCCGGGAGGCAAGCTGGGGGCAGCACATCCGCATCAGTGGACCCAACCCACCAACCCAGGGCCAAGCACATGAGTGGAGAAGAGGTAGCCAGCCTAATGGTGGAAAGCAGTGATGCTGAGCCGGAGATAAACTTATCGCTATCTCAAAGTAGTACCCAATCAACGCAGGAGGAAACACAGCAGATAAGTGGTCAACAACAACAGCCGCAACCACCGCCCGCAATAGTAGTTGTTGTTCCTCCTGAAGTAGGGGCAGTTCAGGAAATTGAGCCTCATGCAGAGGTAGAAGAAGAAGCCACTCATTCAGAAGATCCATTGTCTTCCAAATCCCCAGCAAGGAAAAGGAGGGGTAGTCCATCGAGTTCTTCGCCAAGCCCCCTTCTGATGATCTAGATGCCACTTGGAAGCCTCAAACTGAGTCTGAGAGGGAGCCACGTTCCAAGACCAAGCTAGGGAAAAGGAAGGTTCCAGAAAGCCTTACACTTATGGAGGTCGATGTAGAACAGCAAGATGATGATGATGATGACGACGAGCCAGTCATCATGAACATCACTCCCGGCCCCGAGGAGATGGAGACCAACATTCTTACTCTATCCAAAATCGCTGCGAGGGATGTAGCACGCATACCTCCACAGGTAACACCAACACGACCTACAGCTTCCATATTTGCATTAGCAAAGGCCCGGCAGCGACCTACATCCAGCACAACCACCACCTCTGTAGGAGTAGGTAGTGGTACAGCAGCACAGAGTCAAATTCAACACACACCCTACAGATCATCCGGCATTGGAAGTGGCACCTCCAGCAGGAGGCCAAAGTTAAGCTCCCCAGTTTGGGACTTCTTTACGGTTAGCGAAAAGGAGGAGAACATTGCTATATGCTCCATTTGTAATACCTCTGTTAGTCGTGGTAAGCTTGGTACAAACTATGGTACCGGAGGCCAAATGACCCATCTGAAAAAACACCACTTGATCAGCTGGGAGGACCACCTTTGCGACAGAAAAAAAACGGCAACCACTGGTGTTGGTGGGGATAAAGGAGTAGAAGAAGATCCGATCACGGTGGAAGAGGAAGGACAGGGAGACATTCTCACTAGTGGTACACAAGGTGTCCCTGACCCCAGCAGTGCAGTCTTAACGTTGCACACATCTTCAGCAACATCTCAGTGGCACAAGAGTAAGAGTCAGCCGGAGACACCAAGAAGTACCAGGTCCGCACTACCAAAAAGTGCGTTGAGCCTAAGAGAAAGGAAAACCATGCAGCCTACCATTATCAGCATGTTTGGGGGTGAGGGGCAGTACGAACGCAACCACCCAATAGCACGTTTGTACAATGCGAAGCTGGCTAAAATGTTAGCACTGGACCTTCTCCCTTTTTCTTTTGTTGAAGGGTTGGGTTTTGTGGAATTTGTGTCAACCATCTGCCCAAAATGGCATGTTCCCAGCCGCTACTATTTTGCCAGAGTTGCAGTTCCAGCACTACATCACGACGTGCTGGAATTGCTAGGAAAGGCCTTGAAGCAGAGTGCTGTTCACAGTATCCACCTGACTACAGACATGTGGACCAGTTGCCAAGCCACAGATTACATGTGCATCACTGCACACTGGATCAGTTTTGTGGGTGTTAGAGAACAGCTATCTGCTGGTGTTGATACTGCAGAGATTTTTCATGCCACTCGCAAACATGCAACTGTAGCCATGTTTGCCATGGAGAAATCTCATACTGCTGCAAACATTTTGGAAGAGTTTAACACCAAGGTCTTTGAGTGGCTGCGCCCAAGAGGGCTTACGATTGGTTTTGTTGCCACGGACAACGGCAGTAATGTAGTTTTGGCCATGCGCAATGGTGGCTATTTCAGGGTCCCGTGTTTGGCACACTGCATTAACATTGTTGTTCAAGACTTTTTGAAAAATGAATCAAAAGTCAGCAACTTACTGGTCACCTGCAGAAGAATATGCACACATTTCAGCCATTCTTTTAAAGCCCGGAAGCAGCTGAGGGTCATTCAACGTGAGCATAAACTGCCAGTCAAAGCGCTCATCCAGGAGGTGCCAACACGTTGGAACTCAACTTATTATATGCTTGATCGTCTGTTTGAACTGTACATACCACTCAATGCTTATGTCATGCAAAGAATAGGGGAACCTACTGTGAGAGGCATGACCGTTGAGATGGCTCAATGGGACCTCATTAAATGCCTGACTGAGATGCTACTTCCTTTTGAGATCTTCACACGTGAAGTCAGCAGGGAGGACTGTACTATGGGCCAAGCTATCCCATTGTTGCACATGCTAGAGCAACAGCTGAAGGATGTGTCTGAAACGTACACAGGTGTGGATGACAAACAAGACGCATATCATTTGGCGGAGACCTTAGCCGCTCGCTTATCGGAAAATACAAGGATTAAAAATAAAATTTTGTCACAACCACATTACATTAGTGCCACAATTTTGGATCCACGGTACAAAGTATTTCTGAACAGCAAGGCAGTAATTCCTTTTTCGGAAGTGGATGTTGCCAACTACAAAACTTTGATAGCTAAGGAAGCAACTATTTTCGAAAGTGAACGGCTGTTAATTACAGGCCCCCCACCACAGGCCATAACCAGTACTACAGGGCATCCAGAGTCAAGTTATACTTCGGAGCCTGAGGGCAGTGCATTTGCCTCCCAGCAGTCACCTACACCAACAATAACATCAAGAACAGGATCGTCCGCAGCACAATGTGCAACTGATTGGTTTCTACAGCAGGGGTATGGTAAGTCCAGTGCTGATGCAAAGGCAAAACCGGCCGAGCACATCCGAGCACCCCTTAACATTGAGCGGATGGTCCAGGCCTATCTGGATGACCCAACAGAGGTCTTCATGGATGGAAACCCATTGGTGTATTGGTATGGGAAAAGAAGCCAATGGACAGTGCTCAGCAGGCTGGCGATAAAGTATCTCGCTTCCCCTGTCGCAAGTGTCTCTTCTGAGCGTGTTTTCAGTGCTGCTGGTGCCATTGTAACTTCGAAAAGGACCAGTCTCTCGGCCCAAAGCGTGGAGAGGTTAACCATGATCAAAATGAATCAGCACTTTATACCACCGGATTACAAAATACGTGAATCACAGCAGGAAGAGCAGAGCGACTTGGATGACGTAAATAGTGCGTTACAGGACCTACTTCTGTCCGAACCACCAGAGTTTGAGGACGAGCTCCTCTTCCCTGACAACTAGGCTTTCAAATTGTTGCTTTCTTCCTTCCTTTATGTGTCTGTGTATCTGTCTTTCTGGTTCAAATCAAATCACAACAAAACCATCACCACCGTCTTCTTTTTATTTCCCTATTGGAGTTGCACGTCTGTGCATTTAACTGTCCACTCTTCAGAGTCCTGCTTCATCTTCCTGTCTCGCACGAGTACATTTCCATCAAGCCAGACATTAGTACAATAAATGTTGCCTTTACCAGTCCCGCCTCCATTAGAAGTGAAACGTGACTACTATAGCTATCCTCCGTTTTGTTTTCAAGCTGAAACTCATCAGTGTCCGAAGGCTACAGCCTCAGCAGGCATCCAAAGGTCCTCACTGTCAGGACAGAAGGTACTTGGCAGAGAAAGACAATAGACTCTTCGAAGAAACTTGCTGACATTTGTGCAAACTCAAATGACCAGCAATGAGCACTACACAGGCCGCGGACCATCATCACAGTGCTGCTGACCATGGGAAGCAACTTAAACTGTGACAAAGGTGCCACAGATGAATACGACGAAAACCGAAACAGCGCCTAACACTCAAAATGAATGTGGACTGGAGTAATAATGATGAGGCCACTGCCCCGCAAAAACAAAAAAAAAATGTCATCACTAGGCATCTGATGATCTGACAGCCAAAGAGAAGAGCAAGACAGGTAATGATGGAATGCATTGGATGTTTGCAGACTCTGAGCGATTGCTGTTGTTTGTTGTTGATGTTGTGCATGAAGTCGAACTCTACTCTACTAGTTAATCTACAAAGTGACTCAAGTAAATAAGTGACAGTCAATGTTTCCTTTCTTGTTGTTTAATAACCAAATTGTACTCCTACTACTGCAGGTGCAGGCCAATATCTGTTGCAATTTTTTAATATGGAATATGGACTTAATCGGAGTCAACAATACAGACTGAGTTGTAGTTGGACAACACGTACCACACCATGATGATGACCATACTATCTTTTCGCGCGCAGTCATTCAGTTGGATCAGAGATGATTCAAGGACTAATTGCATTTCATGAAGTGGCATAAGGTAAACATAAACACAACAATTCAACAAGAAAGTAGTAAACACAGCAGACCTACATGTCCATGTAGTGGTCTAGTCGAGTCACGAGTGTAGTGATGACTGACAGCGGAGCATTGATTTTGTCAGTTAATTAGGAAAATGCTAAGTTGCTGTGTATGCCTTTTGTCTGGCTATGTCAAAAATTAAGGTAAATGGAGGTTGGGTCACGGCCGGGCTGGTGCTGTGGTGGGCCTGTTCTGTCCTGTTGTTGTTGTAGCTTAATGCTGTAAACAGAATCTACACGATATATCCAAGCCGCCTCACTCTGAAAGTGTTCTCTCTTCTCTTCTTGGACTCCACCGTAACTGATGTTTTTTTTTTTTTTATTCATTGATTTCTCAATACCCCTTTTGTTTTTCCATCTAGACGTTACAGGCCGGCCTTTACCCTGTGCTTGCTATACTGGGAGACACAACTCACATTTACCTTACCAATCGGCATCAGGAAGGCCACCAAGATTGATGTGCGGAGCGTCCATGGAAGATAGGACCAAGAGGAAGGACGAGATTCAACTCCACAATTTTAGCATGATAATACAGTAACTTTAGTATCATTCATCATTCATCTTTTAATTAATTTGATTCCTTTTTTCTCTGCAATCATTAGGACTGTGTGTTGTGTGTTTGTTTGCTAATTGATCCCTACAAATGTTTGTTAATTGTCTTTGCTATCTTTACAAGTAAGCCCAGTACAACATGGAATTTGGGTCTCTGAGGGCATATTACAGGCAAGGCAAATTGCATAGAAATAGAATATACTGGTGCCCTGTACTGTCTAATTGTCTAGTAGGAGTTATTATGTACTACTCATTAACCATCAAGTTATCTAATCTTCATCATTAACGCATGCATTTCCCTTTTCTCGCTTTATTGATTTTTTGGATAAGATCATGGTCGTCTGCCAAGATTGCGCTTTGCTTTTGTTGTCCATGCATACTGTTTTTCATTTTCAAACCTTTCCCCAAACCCCCTTCCCATCCATTCATCAAACCCTAACCCTCTTCCCCCGGGCTGTGATTTATATTGAGGTGTGATGTGACTACATAAAATGTACACCAATTGATCACACGCTTGCTGGGGCAGATGTGGTGAAAGCAACACTAATTCAATTGCAAGGCAGGGCGAGGAGCTTCTTCTGCTTGGCCACCCATGCTCAGTCTATGTGCATTGTCATTGTGCAAGCCGTCAACGGCTAATAGTAGTACATCATAATTAATTGCCGTCATTGATTGCATTAATCATCAAACTCCTACCACACAGCAGTAAAGGTTACGAATTACGATTGTGTTAAGTTAAGTGACTCACTCGACAGCACAACTGCAGTTTATAACTTCTTGTACTAGGCTGTCCCCGCCACCATTATGTTTAATTTGACTTTAGCAGTTGCAACTGCAATATTGTTTGTTTGGCAGTCGTCTTCTGTACTGTATTTCACTTCGTTCGACTACTCCTCCAACAGTTTTTCTCAGGCAAGTGACTGTCTCTTTTTTAAATTTTTTTAGCAAATGCTACTGCCAGTGTCTACTCTAGTACTACCACCACAACCATGGCATCTTCTACATTCTCTATGGAAACCATGCAGCCATCGCTGTGCCGAACGTAGTCATCATCAATCACAGGTAAGATAAGTTTGGTGGGAGGTAGAATACTAGTAGGACAAATAACTCGGTGAGGGGTACCGCATCTATCTGTTTGTTATACATCATCGGCAGATTATTTAAATCAAACACTGGCTGCGGCCCTGCAGCAGCAAGCAAACCAATGTGACGTTAATTCATAAAACAGTAACCCCCCACAAAACATTAACATTGTATGTTTAAGTATAAATATAATTTATTACCCTAACAAAAATAAACTATCCCACACCTGACCCACCCCTCTCCCTAACCCCAACCAATGTCCAAAACGAAAAAAGTCCAAAGAATGTCCCGAAACCCCAACGCCCAATTCCCACCCACCAAAACAAGGAATAAAAAGGGGCAAAGCAACAGGGTCCTCGATGTTATAATCGGCGGGCTTTAAGGTGTTTGTCCACCAGGAGTTTCACCCGCTCCTCCATTTGCTCCTCTTGCCGTGCCATCCGGAGGAGAATCTTCTTGCGGAATGCCCTGCAGTGGCATCCACAATGGGGGACAGCAGCAGTGCTGGCTGTTAATGATTTGCGGCGGCTGGCTATCAGACCGCGGCGCCGTACCGCTGGAGTTGGGGCCTGGCTGGGGCCCGGGGCATCGGACGAGGCTGCAGCTGCTGCCGCCTCCTCCTCCTCCTCCGCCAGAGCCACCAGCCTCCGGTACTCCCGGCATATGGCCTCCAGTTTCCGGCGCCGGGCCCTGACTGCCAACTCCTTCCGCGATGGTTTGTCTTGGGAAAAGAAAGAAAGAAAATATTGTTGTAACCAGTACTCTTACATAAACAGTAACACAAAATTAATTCAACACATAATGGCACAGTAGCACTAGCAAGAAGCACAGTACATAACATTTGTGGTAATAATCTATCTATCCTCCCACTTCCTCGGCCTCTAACATTTGTGGGAGTTTCAGGCATTATACTAGCACTATGGACTCCAAGCAGTACACAGTACACCAGTGTTCTTCTTATCTCTAGTTTAGGGAAATGACATAACCTGGTTGTAGCCGGCATTGCCAGCTCGGTCATCTATGCTTGAAGCCAAGACAAACATACGAGTCATGACGCAGAGTAACATTAGTTTGATTTACTACTGTTTGCAGGTGGGGAAGCTCGTATTTTTCTATTACGGGTGGCACTGGCCATACTCTCTGTTACATGGAGGGCAATTGCTCAATTTCACAGTGCCTTGGCTACTACAAAAAGGCAGATTATATATCTGATCCAATGATCGTTGCTTTTATATGGGACAACGACATAAGGTCAGTAGCGGTCGTTGGTGGGACTCGGGGAGTTTGGCCGGGCGGTGGCGTGGGTAGGGGCAGGATGGGGGTAGTAAACTATGGATTACGGCCAATTACAGGTAAGTAAACATATAAATAAATGAAACTAATTTTGTTGCGCACACTGCATCCCATTTGGCGGTGCAGTGCGCACAATGAAATTCACTTTATTTATTTGTATGTTACAGTAAAGTTACCTGTATTTGCCCGCGTAATACATTGTTTACTACTACCCCCACCCTGCCCCTCCCCACATCGGCTTTGGTACGCTGGCGCGGTTTCTTTAACATTCCCTAAAACTGAGCATCCCGTGACAGTCTCCACCTATGCTGTCTATGATGAATACATACAGGCATCCATCCATTCTAAGTAAATGTCAATCATTCTTCTTAATCTCTCCACAAACCTTACTTTGTTTCACCAACAACAACGCATGTGTCCACTCACTCCGTTGCTTGCCTTGGCTTTGAGTTTCACCCAAACACCGCTGATGATTCTTGCTATCCACGGTATCCACCCATACTGTGTCGCCCACCCAGGCAGGCATCCATTCTTCTTTCACCTTCCACCCATCCTTCAACAACACATGCATCTGATTCCTATCAGCCACCTATCCATGCTTCCAACGTATCCTTCTCTGCCAGTCATCATATTAAATCTCGCCCGCCCTTCCTCCTTCCACCCTTCTTTCCCTTTTTGTTCAACACATCCATCAAGGTCATCTGATCTGACTTTTAGTCTCCTCCATAAAACTTTCACAGCTGAGTTGGAGTCAGATATAAGAGGCCATTGGTTAATGAAGTCACGCTGGTAATGCTATTGGTACTGCATTGCTCATGCTGCTAAGTAAAGGGTGTCTTCTTTATTAACCGTTGTATAATGTTCACTACAACTTCATACCTAATAAGTCTCAACATCAGTACAGTGAGTGAAGTCCACTCCACACACCCTTCCAGCTAGTGCAATGTCAATAAGTCATGAATATAACTTACCACCGCCCGCCACTGCTGCTGGCTCACCCCCTGTATCTCCTGCCCCCTCCGGAATGGCCGCAACGCCATCGCCGCTGGCCCCACCGGCACTGTTGGTCGGTAGTACGCCTAGCAAAAACATGACACATTTTTAGATGCCTGTACACCTCCCCCTATTTATTATTTTTCACTAGCAAGATTGAAAAAAGGTTAATACATATTTATTATTATAAATCACATTCAATAGTCCAAATCGGGTACTAGAGTACAGTCAGTAGACAGACACTAATAGTGTTATTATGGTCCCTAAGGTCATTATTATACTATACTCTACTCTTTGCAAAGTTAGCCTGAGCCATGCAACCATTTTTCGCTTCATGTCTTTTGCGCATGTTACCTCGCAGCTTGTTGTGCAGTAACAGTAAGACGCCTTTTGAGCCCACATGAGCACATACAGCTACTGTCTGAGCGTTGCGTACAAGAGGTCGGAAAACAAGCCACTTTGTTATGGAGTTCCGTTAGTCCGTATTACTTAGCCATAGGTAACATGTTACAGTTTTTTGGCAGGACTGACAAATGCTTGCATTAAATTTAACACGCACCATTTTTCTCAGGCAGAGGATTCCCTTCTACGAGTACGAACCAGAGATTTGCAGAGCTTATGAATGATGCATGTAACCAGTAATTCTACGTTCTACGGTGAGGAGTCGCCCAGAATTCACACAGATCTTTTGTCTATATCAGCATGCACTTGTTGCAACAATTTTTATTGTTTTAATCTTATGCATTTTGCTGTTGGAGCTGGCTGGAGTACACTGAATTTTATAGAACAACCTACAGAAGTTGTCATTTGAAAATAAACCTTTTGAACTTACACATAGACTATGTGGTATTTGGTGTGGTGGTGGTGGTGGACTTACACGAGTGAGTGAGCGAAAGTGTGTTATGTTCTGGGTTGTGGAATCATAATCATTGGGTATCTTCGGGTGGGGGTTCGGGGACCTAATGAGACACTAGCTAGTCGTTCAGGGGATTGTGGGTTCACTTCTGACTGAGGTGTGAGGAACGTCCAAGTTCCAAACTCTCATCACCAACATCCTCTTTCATTGTGCATAGTTCTGCATGGGGCTGTGCAGAATACAAGTAGTATGTACTATATCCTATTCCTATCAAAAATAGTCAAATATCTGGTTGTGCATTTTGTTTGTGGTAATTGTCAAAGCCTCAAGATTAAGAAGCCTAGAAGAGGACAACCGAAAGGACTGGACTCAGTGGCTAGAGCTATTAGTATTGGTCAATCTGAGTTTTATTCAAAACCGTACAATAAAGAGTGGCAATGCAAACTGGGAAAGCTTAGCGACAGACTAATATTAGTAGTACAGAGTACAGACATTCATAGCAGAGGCAGTTAGAACTTAGAGGCAGGGATAACCAGAATTTAGAAACAGATAGTCAAGTCAAGATCAACTGATCAAAGAATCTTTTGTAAAAAAGATAATTAGGGAGTGGAGCCAGAATTAATAGTTCAGAATAAATAAGGTCCAGTAAAAGTTAGGGCAATATAATTGTTAATATAACCACTGGAGGACTTACTGGGACCAGCAGCAGGGCCCTCGGTAGAGGAGCGGTCCTCTGGTGGTTGTCCCGCCGACTCGGACCCCGTCTTCTTGCCCCTGGGTGCTGCAGATCAGTGATCATGTAAGATATAATAAAGAAAAAGAAAGACACAAACATTAATGATTGCTGTGAAACAAATAAATTATCTTAAAAAAACGCTCAAAAAACGTTTTAGGAAACAAAAATTGCTATAAAATTGACCTATCTAATCCGATCGCCTACTGGCTTGCGGAATTCACGGACAGTCTACTTATTGGGGAACACTAATTCAGTGTTCCATTCTGATTGTTTCAAATAAAATCCAGAACACTAACTAAGCCTAAGTACCACCTGACCTAGCCCACCTATTCCAGGCGGGCCAATTGTTCATTAAGCATGCATTTCAATTTTTTATTTCCATCAAAAATGCATAGGTGAGAAGGAGGACACATGCATAAAGTCAGTGCATAATGCATACATCAAATTGTTGGTTGGTTGCGTCTGATGTTCTGCAGCTGACTGACACTGCTAAGCTAAGCTTACCAGTACCACTCACTAAACAAACTACAAAAGGACTGGGGTAAGCAGCACTCAGTGACAGAGGATGCGTCACGCAGACCGCTCAAAAATTATCAACTAATAGTAACTAAACCTAGTATCAAATCCATCCACCACTATTTGACAGGAGGACAAAGGAAAGACTACAGTCTCTCTAGCAATAGCATTACCTAACTGAAGTTCTCTAAAGTAAACTCTTACATAATAATGACAAGCGAGCGCAAAGTTGCAAAAAAGTAAGAGTACCGCCCAGCACCTGTGTCCTACAATCACAGAAGATTTTGAAACGTAATTTACCTGCAATGTAAGCAGCATTATTCTTGTTATTATTTGTAAAAAATGTATACACAAATCACAATACTTATACTACTATATATATTGGCTACTCACCAAGCCCCACGACCTCGACACCTAGCAGGTCCAACAGGTCCTGCTCCCGGTCAAGAATGTCTGACCACCGGTGGGCCAGCTGGTTATGTGTGCGCCGGACCGCGGAGCAGCGAAACACTGCCCGACGCACCTTCGCCCACCGACGGTGACGCTCCTGGGTCGGGTAACCGGAGCCTGGCCTGCCGCCTGCTGCCAAGGTCAAGGGGAGGTGGCGCTGAATAAAAAAAACAAGGGCGGCCACCTCCTCCTCCGTAAACAGCTGGCGGGCTTGCACCCCTGCGGGGCGCAGTCTGCCGCAAGGCAGGCGGCGATTGGGCGCACGCCCCTTGCCCTTCTTTGACCCGCTGCTGCTACCCTTCGCCATGGTTCTGGGGTGGGAGGAGGTGAAAAAGAAAAGTTAGAAGGGAAAAATAAAGTTAGGGGAAGAAGTAGGAGCTTAAAGAAGAAAGTTATATAAAACAGTTGGAAAGTAAAAAAACACAGTAAAAAGTAGAAAAAAATGCAAAATATAGACTTAGGCAGAGAGAGAGATAGGTAAGAAATAAAGAAAAATTGAAAAACAGTGTAAAAAACTAAGGATTGCAAAGATTGAGGGAGGATAGAAAAGCAGGCCCAGAACCATAGCATAGAGTGGTAAAACAAGATGGCCGCGCCCATCGCGACCGCATGGGTAAGTTCGCGCGATATTTCTCCCCGAGCACGCACAAAACGTCGCGAACACGTACAACGCGTTCCCGAACATGGAATGCGCATCGCGAGCACGCTATACGCGACCCGGAACAGGAAATAAGGGATCGCGAACGGGCGGGACAAGTGAAAATCAAAATGGCCGCGCCCATAGGCGACCGCATGGGTAAGTTCGCGCCCCCGAGCACGTAAACAGAGTCCCGAACACGAACGACGCGTTCCCGAGCAAGAAAAACGCATCGCGAACGGGCGCGCCAAGCAGCTACGCACGCTCGCGAAGCTATGCGAAGCTCGCGTAGCGCTTCGACGTCTTCGCGTAGCTTCGCGTAGAGCGACTACGCGAACTACGCCCAGGGTTAGTTGACAGCTCCCTATTGCACTTAAATCATAACCTGTCTGTTGTCCATGAAAAGATGACATGGACCCAAATAAGTGACTCACTAATGTTGATGTTGAGAGTGCACACAAACGGGAGCTTTAGTAAACTGTTAAGTCTTATTAGCCCCCACTTATTCTCAAAAACAATCTGAGTGTCTGCCAGTAATATCAGAAAATGTGATCCTGAATGGGTGTCTTAACAATATTAGATAATGTTAATGCAGACCTTAGGAAGATTGGGTTGCTTGAGGGCCATGTTAATGTCATACGGGGTAGCCATGATTCTTCTTGCTGTGACCTAAGATGGAAGTTCACTATGGACATTAGGAGGTGGCATGTGCAAAAGTAAAGTGGACTGATTCCTGTTAGATGACTGGGATTAGTTCGGCAGAGGGTAACTGATGTAAGATGCTCCTCGAAAATGTATCTCTGTTGACTGGACCGACTGACCCAGCCTGGCCCAGTTTGTTGACTATAATGAATTAGGCAGAGGGTTAGTGATGTAAGATGTCCCTGTGAACTGGACCGATTAGCCTAGTGCTAGCCAGGGAAAAGATCACAGCATATAGCGAGCGACCTAGAAAGGGTGGTCCTTGAGACATTGGATATACATATTTGATAAACCCCTGCATCTTTGTGCACCACCCCTCCCACACCACCCCTTCCCCCTTAGCACTCATCTTACATCTAAAAAAAAGAAAAAAACACTTATTGTCACATCATTGGGCACCGAGAAAAACAGGGTGTGATCTCAACCTGCAAGTGGAGCCCCTTTTTAAAAATATAACCCTTCTTCTTGTTTTCCTCCCAATATAGGCTAAAGACAAAGCCAATAACGAAAGATATACTCCAGGAAAAATACTAACCCTGGATGAAAACTTGTAAGTTAGTTGCCTTACACATACAAATCACTAGGGATCCCCTAAAGTCTAGGTTTTCCCATATAGATGGTCATGAAGAAGGCCCTAGACCCCTAGGGGCAACCGCTTGGCCCAACATGTCGACCAAAAGACTAGATGTTGCAGATCAATAATACATCCGCATTACACTGTTATGTTTTTAAATGTATCTCTGTCTCTATATTTCATTAAAGTTTTCTTTCAGGGGCAAAAGATAGTTTTATGATCCACTTCCCACACTGTCACCACTCAGGCAGATAATCAATGATGGGTGCCAAATCTGAAAAAAAGACACATCAGTCAACGAAAAGGTTTTCCAAAGCTTGATGGGATAACTCAAAATTTAGAGAAAACTCAAAAGATGGAAATGGGATGAGATAAAAAATAATAATGAGACCTACTTGTAAATTATAAACTGAGGCTGAGCAGTTGGAAACTGTCAACCTCATGAAATTTATTTAAAAACAAAGGCAAATGTCACGGACTCTCTGGGTGACTCTGCCATTGCAAATTATATGTGTGACTATGAGTCTAAACTAGGCCTGGGCGGTAAATTCCGTTCCGCTCGCGGAATTTGCGGAATTTGGGTAATTTTGCGTTTTACGGAAAACGCGGAATTGCCAAAAATTCCACGATCCGCGGCTTCGCGGAATTTTTCGCTTGTTCACACTTTCAAAATGCGTGTTCACGAGATATTTCTCCCCGAGCACGCAAACAGCATTCACGAACAGGAAAAAAGCATCGCGAATGGGCGGAACAAGCAATTCCGCGTGTTCGCAGAACTTTTGCGTGCTCGCGGAGATTTTGTACCATTTCGCGGAACTTTGCGTAGCGCGACTACGCAAATTCCGCCCACCCCTAGTCTAAACCCAGATTTAAAATGGCATTCAATAGTTATTTTGTGTGGTGGTCTAATAAGTGAACTACAGAGGCTGCTGATAAAATGGAAACCCCACAGTAACTTCAGTCTAAGACATGGAGTTATTTTGCTTATCCATATGTCCAAAAAGAACAATCACTATCCACATGTATGATCCAAAAACTTGTAACATTCAGAATAGCTAGTGTGCTTTTCAACATTGCAATACATCTAGAACCCATAGCATAAACCTCCACAATCCTACTGTTCACCACATACCACATGCTCAATATCAATAATTAGCTGCGTAATTCTAGGCCTGCTGGGTATAAATAATTCATGCATCCTTGAAAAAAGTATTCCGCTTAACCTTGCCTGTTGCCCATATCTATCTAGAATGCACTGTGCAATATCGTAATGTGCTTTGTGCTAGCTACGTGCTCACTCAAAACGACCAATTCGCAAATCATGTGTTTCTAGTGGATCCTTACCTGATAACAGATATTGTCTAAATTAAAGGTTAAAGCATCTTGTTTACCAGTTTCCATCGTCATGTACCCAGTCCCTACTATTGGTATGAAACTCATAAGTGACCCACCATGACAAACCACAACGTACCACGTCCCCTGTCCTTCATCCAAAATGACGGGCAAGCCAATATCCCTCCCATCAGCCCATTTTGAATGAAATGTGCGTATACAACAGAATCAAATGTAACTATAGAATGCATTGGCAAATACTAAAAAGGCATGTCGTTTGTCTGTTGAGTGTCCACCATTTTGTAATATATGGTTTTGGAAATTAAAATGAAACCAAAATGTATTCAAAATGTTACTTATTGCAGACTAAACAGATCCGTTTTAAGAAAAGTCAGAAGGTTGTCCAAATGCCGTTTCAGTCTAACGTCATTGTAAATATACATGAGCTCTTGTGAAAATGGAGAATCCATGAGTCCTTATAAGGGGGGGCAATCATGTATCCTGTGATTGAAAATTTATCTTAGACGCTCCATAACGTTGTTTAGAGAGTCGAGAAAAGGGAAATAAACAAAAACAAGAAAAATATGTAGAGAAAATATGTAGAAAATATATATAATATTAAAATATATATATAGGACACCCAATGTGAATGTGTTTTAGCACCCTAAGCATTGCTGCAGGTGCAATTATTATAGTTGCCCAGGAAAAAGTGTTTTGATAGGCATTCATTTAAGAACATCTTAATATATAAAGGGCCCAAGTAGTTGCCAGGTATATGGAATTGTGAATATTACATTCCAAGAATTCTTCACATTTCTGCAATCTTTGTAATCTTAATACATGTAGGTTCAGTGATAAACAGATACCCTAGTAAGATCATGGAAAGTTTGTGTATTCTACCCATTATACATCACATATAATACATGAAAGTCCCATGTTACGTCAAACCATTTGATCTTTTACAGATGAATAATTATCTGTTATCTATCCAATTTATCATCGATGTTAAATCATAAGGAATATCAGCAATATATTGACAAACCATCGCTAAACAATTGTATCTTAAATCAGCAGATTGACAAACAACTGTATTTCTGTGACACTGATTTGGAAAAAAGTCAAGATCACTTACCTGAATGTCTGACGCTTGGAATAATTTCAGGGGTATTGTTTCTATTCTATAGGAGTATCGTGAGCGTTGCATATATTATGACGCATTAATGGATATACAAATGAACTTTATCAGATATGGTTGAAGTTGTACATACATAACAAGTGCTCCGCTATTCTGTATGTTATGTTGGGTTAAAGACAGCTTCAGTTGTCTGCCAGAGTTAATGTCATGATTACCAAAACTATACACAAAGTTGGACATTCTATAGTGGAGCTTCAAGCAGGGGTTTGTTTGGGTCAAATTTGTATAGCCATGCAAACTTAGAAAGTGCCATTCTCGGTTTGTAACAAGCTAGTGAAGTATTTCAGTCTCACCATAAGTATTTTTACAAGGTGTCTTTGTGTTCCTGTCGAAATGGTGTGTCTAATTGCAGTGTATGTATGGTAAAGATTTGGGTCCGTCTGCTGCAATGGAGGCATATTTGTGCTTGTAAAAGTATTTTTCCACTACTGTTGATTCTGCATCACCAGTAAATGTGAATCTAAGTGTGATTTGACACCTTTATATGTATGCTCTTAAATGTGACTTTTGCTCCTAGATGAGTTTCCATATTCACGCTGCTGTCTCACCAAGGGTGATTTAGTACCTCTAAGTGTTACCAACCAAATGTGAAATTAGATGGGTACACACCTTTTACACCAAATGAGACTTCTTAATAGAACATTTCCTCTCTGCGCTGAGTAATATTGCAATTAAAGGTGATACCACGAAGTGCCAATGATACCTTCCTGATGTTGCACCAAGGGTGAATTTTGCTACTGATAGTGATTACCATAAATTGTGTCTTCATATTCCTTTTAATGTTGCATCAAAAGTGATTTTGCACATCAATGTCATTATGCACCTATATCTGTTTTCTGTGCTAGAGGCCTTATATGCAAAGCCATGTTGCATTAGCAAAGCTTGTTGTTAGACCTGTCATTGTCAGGGTGGTCTTCTCCTAAACCTTTTGCCTGCTTATCTCCTCTTTTTCTATATCTTTTATTTGACTGCTAACCAGTGCTAAAGTGCATGTGCTTCTCCCTAAACATGGTAACATTGGTGTATACACAATTGCATTATTTAGTTTATTTATAGTCCTGTGTAAAGTGGTATACCATATACTCATGGCCTGTAATCTAAATGCTACTAGTGGGCCTGCAGCACTGATTGTGCTACACACACAAATAGCCTTTCAAACGTGCCTCAGGCTTGCTATTGCAAGGCCTGTGTGTGCAGTTTACTGCAACTTTGAATTGGCATTTAAAACCACTTGCCAAGCCTTAAACTCCCCTTTTGTACCACATAGGTCACCCCTAAGGTAAGCCCTTGGCAGCCCTAAAGGCAGGGTGCTGTGTAACTAAAAGGTAGGACATGTACTTTCAAGTTTTACATGCCCTGATAGTGAAAAACAGCTAAATTAGTTTTTCACTACCCTGAGAGCCTACTCCTTTCATATGCTAGCATTGGGAAGTCCTTAAACACTTTTTAGCTGTAAATCCTGTTCAGAAAGGAGTAACTGCATCATGTTTTATATCTTTGGAATGGTAATGCTAAATCCTCTTTAATGGCAAAGTTGGATTTAACATTACTATTTTGGAAATGCTACTTTTAGAAAGTTGACATTTCTCAGCTCTTACTGCTATGTGTGCCCGGCAGCTGGTCTCCCATACACATCTGGTGTGGGTGACAACTAGACATTGTGCATTCCATATAGAGAGCCACAAACACAGGACGATGGGTGTGACAGAGAACTCATCTGCATTCTGATAGCTCTTCCTGGGCAGGAACAGAGAGGGCGGGCTGACACTTACACCAGAATAGGCAGTTTCCTGCTTCCTACACAAAAGACTGATAACCCCTACTTATAGTCTGGAGCCAGGGCTGGGAAGAAAGGGGACCTGTGCACTTCAAGGGCCTGCTTTGGAGTCACCCCCTTTTCAAAGGCACAATTGAGTATAAGTACTGGGGTTCTGACCCTACCAAGATAGTACACTACTGACCTGTGAAGAACTCTGCCAGGAGTAAAGACTGCTGTGCTACAAGGATTGCCATTCTGCTTGACTGCTGCTCTGGAAGATCTGCTTTTCTGCTTTGCTGTGCTTCCCTGCTGCCTGCAGAAGACAAGGACTGGACTCATCACACTTGAACACAGAGTGACTCCAAGAGATTGCTGGCTTGTCCTCTGTTCTGAAGTCTCAGGGCCATCAAAGAATTTCTTCAACCATGCAACAGCACCTGGACTCTGCCATCTGTGAGTCAATCCCTGCCAAGTGGGGCCAATCCAGCCCTGGGCCCTTGAAAGGTGACTTTTGCTTTACAGAACCATAAAAATCGACGCAGTGATAATATTAAAATATATATATAGGACACCCAATGTGAATGTGTTTTAGCACCTAAGCATTGCTGCAGGTGCAATTATTATAGTTGCCCAGGAAAAAGTGTTTTGATAGGCATTCATTTAAGAACATCTTAATATATAAAGGGCCCAAGTAGTTGCCAGGTATATGGAATTGTGAATATTACATTCCAAGAATTCTTCACATTTCTGCAATCTTTGTAATCTTAATACATGTAGGTTCAGTGATAAACAGATACCCTAGTAAGATCATGGAAAGTTTGTGTATTCTACCCATTATACATCACATATAATACATGAAAGTCCCATGTTACGTCAAACCATTTGATCTTTTACAGATGAATAATTATCTGTTATCTATCCAATTTATCATCGATGTTAAATCATAAGGAATATCAGCAATATATTGACAAACCATCGCTAAACAATTGTATCTTAAATCAGCAGATTGACAAACAACTGTATTTCTGTGACACTGATTTGGAAAAAAAAGTCAAGATCACTTACCTGAATGTCTGACGCTTGGAATAATTTCAGGGGTATTGTTTCTATTCTATAGGAGTATCGTGAGCGTTGCATATATTATGACGCATTAATGGATATACAAATGAACTTTATCAGATATGGTTGAAGTTGTACATACATAACAAGTGCTCCGCTATTCTGTATGTTATGTTGGGTTAAAGACAGCTTCAGTTGTCTGCCAGAGTTAATGTCATGATTACCAAAACTATACACAAAGTTGGACATTCTATAGTGGAGCTTCAAGCAGGGGTTTGTTTGGGTCAAATTTGTATAGCCATGCAAACTTAGAAAGTGCCATTCTCGGTTTGTAACAAGCTAGTGAAGTATTTCAGTCTCACCATAAGTATTTTTTACAAGGTGTCTTTGTGTTCCTGTCGAAATGGTGTGTCTAATTGCAGTGTATGTATGGTAAAGATTTGGGTCCGTCTGCTGCAATGGAGGCATATTTGTGCTTGTAAAAGTATTTTTCCACTACTGTTGATTCTGCATCACCAGTAAATGTGAATCTAAGTGTGATTTGACACCTTTATATGTATGCTCTTAAATGTGACTTTTGCTCCTAGATGAGTTTCCATATTCACGCTGCTGTCTCACCAAGGGTGATTTAGCACCTCTAAGTGTTACCAACCAAATGTGAAATTAGATGGGTACACACCTTTTACACCAAATGAGACTTCTTAATAGAACATTTCCTCTCTGCGCTGAGTAATATTGCAATTAAAGGTGATACCACGAAGTGCCAATGATACCTTCCTGATGTTGCACCAAGGGTGAATTTTGCTACTGATAGTGATTACCATAAATTGTGTCTTCATATTCCTTTTAATGTTGCATCAAAAGTGATTTTGCACATCAATGTCATTATGCACCTATATCTGTTTTCTGTGCTAGAGGCCTTATATGCAAAGCCATGTTGCATTAGCAAAGCTTGTTGTTAGACCTGTCATTGTCAGGGTGGTCTTCTCCTAAACCTTTTGCCTGCTTATCTCCTCTTTTTCTATATCTTTTATTTGACTGCTAACCAGTGCTAAAGTGCATGTGCTTCTCCCTAAACATGGTAACATTGGTGTATACACAATTGCATTATTTAGTTTATTTATAGTCCTGTGTAAAGTGGTATACCATATACTCATGGCCTGTAATCTAAATGCTACTAGTGGGCCTGCAGCACTGATTGTGCTACACACACAAATAGCCTTTCAAACGTGCCTCAGGCTTGCTATTGCAAGGCCTGTGTGTGCAGTTTACTGCAACTTTGAATTGGCATTTAAAACCACTTGCCAAGCCTTAAACTCCCCTTTTGTACCACATAGGTCACCCCTAAGGTAAGCCCTTGGCAGCCCTAAAGGCAGGGTGCTGTGTAACTAAAAGGTAGGACATGTACTTTCAAGTTTTACATGCCCTGATAGTGAAAAACAGCTAAATTAGTTTTTCACTACCCTGAGGCCTACTCCTTTCATATGCTAGCATTGGGAAGTCCTTAAACACTTTTTAGCTGTAAATCCTGTTCAGAAAGGAGTAACTGCATCATGTTTTATATCTTTGGAATGGTAATGCTAAATCCTCTTTAATGGCAAAGTTGGATTTAACATTACTATTTTGGAAATGCTACTTTTAGAAAGTTGACATTTCTCAGCTCTTACTGCTATGTGTGCCCGGCAGCTGGTCTCCCATACACATCTGGTGTGGGTGACAACTAGACATTGTGCATTCCATATAGAGAGCCACAAACACAGGACGATGGGTGTGACAGAGAACTCATCTGCATTCTGATAGCTCTTCCTGGGCAGGAACAGAGAGGGCGGGCTGACACTTACACCAGAATAGGCAGTTTCCTGCTTCCTACACAAAAGACTGATAACCCCCTACTTATAGTCTGGAGCCAGGGCTGGGAAGAAAGGGGGACCTGTGCACTTCAAGGGCCTGCTTTGGAGTCACCCCCTTTTCAAAGGCACAATTGAGTATAAGTACTGGGGTTCTGACCCTACCAAGATAGTACACTACTGACCTGTGAAGAACTCTGCCAGGAGTAAAGACTGCTGTGCTACAAGGATTGCCATTCTGCTTGACTGCTGCTCTGGAAGATCTGCTTTTCTGCTTTGCTGTGCTTCCCTGCTGCCTGCAGAAGACAAGGACTGGACTCATCACACTTGAACACAGAGTGACTCCAAGAGATTGCTGGCTTGTCCTCTGTTCTGAAGTCTCAGGGCCATCAAAGAATTTCTTCAACCATGCAACAGCACCTGGACTCTGCCATCTGTGAGTCAATCCCTGCCAAGTGGGGCCAATCCAGCCCTGGGCCCTTGAAAGGTGACTTTTGCTTTACAGAACCATAAAAATCGACGCAGTGACGACTTTGTGCCTATCAGAACCGATGCATTGTCCCTAGACGCCGATGCAGGAGCTGATCGAGGACATTGCTTTGAAATACTGCGCAGCTCAACAATGACAGACAATGCGGCTTGACAGCGACACAGTGCCTGCATTGTAAAGGGGTTCGTTGACGAACCCTTCATCGCCTGCACCGATTGGTACTGGCACATTGAGTCTTGGACGTAGACATTTGTTACATCCAAGTTACTTTGTCAGTGGGACCTGAGTGAGTCCTGCAGCCAGCCTGTCCTACATCGTGATCAGCCTGAACTTTGAATTCACCCCGGCCCGGAATACTATTACCCAGCATGAGAGAAGCACTGGGATTGGTCTGAGCGGCCTGGTTTGGCACACAGACAGGGCCTGGAAGCCTGTGTCTGTTCTCCACTCGGCTGTGCAACACAGCTCGGGTTGGAGGAAAGCTAACTGCGCATGTTGGTTTGGCCGTCCTAAGATGGCTGGCCAAACTGACAAGCTCACTTAGCCGTGCCATCACTCCTCCTCCCTGAAGCCCAGGATGGCCTGGCGCCGCCCTGCGACTCGGCTGGCTCAGTGAAAAATAAAATGATAAAACAATTATTGTATTGTCCTTTTATTTTTCACTTTTGCCTCTCTTGGGTAGCAGCAGTAGATCGACTCTCCTCCGCAACAGCGGAGGAGCTTCCTCTGTGTACAATAAGGCCTATAGCTGAAAGCACTGGCTTTTCAGTGTACGCCACTCAGGTCCACTCTATTGAATATATTAATTTCCAGGAAGCAACAATCCAGCATACAGTTTTAAAAATTAGAAAAATATACAAATTTACCATTTGACAACACAATATACCACCTCTACCAAGAAGGTTGAATTTGGAATATCATAATTCAAAACGACTACAGTTAGGGTTTATCAAAGGGTGAAACAAACAACAAAACCATGGCTCACAAATAGTAAACTGTAAGATTCCATCTAAAATCTGACTATAGACTTTAATACAATGTCATACAAGTTCAGCCTTAAAGATCTGTTGACTTCACCAATAAATAAGCCAGGCCACCTGCGTTTGCCATAACAATTCAAAACAAGCAGATCAGACCTATGGCACCTGACAAATGGCATAATTGAGTTGTCATCACCAACTCATGCTTACTATACTGAGCATAAGCTTTCTGAAACGACATAAAGGTTATTACAAGTACACTTGTTCTTCATAAACACAATCTATCATCAGTTCTTCATAAAGCTCTTTTTCTCTCACCTAGAAAGTGTTGCCTCCCTTTAAGAGGTGTTACATTATTGCTGTTAAAGCTTGGGCAGCAATGCACACCAATCATAATTGCAGGAGGTGAGAAGGACATAGCTTACTGTTAAGAACTTGCGGACGAAGGTTGCAGAAACAACAAGTTCTTTATTGAAACACCAACACAGGCTCCATAAAGGCGGAGCGTAAGGAATGCAGCCACTCCGTGAGTCGTCAGCTGTCAACTGTCAGTTGACAGCTGACAGCTCATGACAGACGGTGGCAGTACGGTGTCCGTGCAGGGACACAAGAATGCACATGAACATATGGTGTCCTCGCAGGGACACAGGAGTATAAACGTAACACATCTTCCCCCTTAAGGAAGAAAGAGGGAGAAGGAGAAAAGAAGGGAGAAAGAGAGAGGAGAGAAAGAGAGAGAGAATAGAACAAGTGAAAACGAGTGTGAGGAGAGGACGTGCGTGTGCATGTGGTTACTCACAAACATAATCCGAAAGTTTGACTGGAGGTAGCAACCTCCTACCAGCTCTGCTTGTGCTGGAAGGGAAAGTGGTGTTATGCAACGGTGTGGGGAAGCTCCTACCAACTCTGCCTGTGATGTTACAATCAGCTAAAACACGAATAGGCGCAGACGTAGGCTGCAAACCCGAGCTGTGTGCTGTCGTGTTACTGGCATTGGGTTCGTCGTCATATTCATCATCAGACACACCGGTGTGGGTTCCCCAAGGTTTACTAGTCATGGTATACTCTCTGGCGGAATTTAGGGGTAAGGTTTTGTCAGGATCTGTTGAGTCTTGCCTACACTGGGACAGAGAAGAGAAGTGCCAAACCTTACCGTCGCTCAGGAGAGCAGAATTACAAATCACCTTCTGTACTGCGAGGGGTTGTGAAAACCTGTCCTGCCCCTTTTGTATGAACCCACTTCTCCTGACCCTGACAATGTCCCCGACCTGAAGCTCAACAGGTTTGCACCCATGTTTTAGGTCGTACCTGACTTTAGAACTGGATTGTGCCTGTACCAATCTTTTCCTCACGTCTTCAGCTGACCAGTGCACTCTCTTGGTAGCTTTGCACCACCCCACCTTGTCTTTGGACAAGTGTATCCTGCCCCGCATAAGCTCAAACGGGCTGTGGCCAGTTGAGTCGATGGGAGTAATGCGATAAGCCCACAGAGTTTTCATTATTTCCTGTCTCCAACTCAGGTTGTTACTGCAGGCCAATTGGACTATGCCTTTAATGACCCTGTTAAAGCGTTCAACTGCACTGTTGCCCGCGGGATGGTAAACAGAGGTCGTTTTATGTTCTATTTGGTTCCTGTGCATGTAAGTTTTAAAAACATCTGACAAGAATTGGGGCCCATTGTCACTGACAATCTGTTTGGGGAGACCTTCGTGTGTGAATAAGTCGTCAAGAAATTTCACAATACAAACAGTAGCAGGTTTCTTTACAAACTTAAGCTCAGGCCACTTTGAAAAATGGTCGATGACCACGATTATGTACCACTGTTCCATTTGCTCAAGAATGGGACCCATTATGTCCACACCGATCCTCTCCCAAGGCATGGAGGGGCATGCGATGGGGTGCAACGGTGGTCTGAAAGTGACCTGAGTTTTATCAGAGTTGACGCATTGGGTACAATCCCTGACCATTCTTTCTACAGCCAAACCTATGCCTGGCCACCAGTAACTGTTCTTGACTCTGCTCTTGGTTTTCCCTATGCCTAAATGTCCTTCGTCATTAAGATATAATGGGGTAACCCATAGAAGTCAATGGACCTGGGTAATAATTGGTATAGGAAAACAATGGTCCTAGAATTGTGTTAAATCTTAGTTGTCTAAAGCATCATACGGTACATGTATAGTCTAAATCAAAGATGTACCATTAATTCATTTAAAGAGCATTCAAGTATATCCTCAAAAATCCAAACAAGGCACACACTATTGCTTTATAGGTGACTCTTATTTTATTCGGTCACTTTTCATAACATATTATCATCATATTCAATATTCAAGATAGAGAAATGGTTGCTCCAAGGGAAAATGTGAAGAAAGAAAGTGCTTGTGAAGTAAAATAGAATATGCAAGAGGGGATCCAATCAAGCAAAACAATGGTTCATCATTTTATATACATTACAATCTCATTAGCAAAACTGGTCGTGATTCATGATGGCACCAGTTCTACATAGGGAGCCTGTCCAATGGTTAATTCATGGTTGTTCTTTTTGTTCTTTCACAAAAGTTTAGCAAACAACGTTTGTCTGTAGCGAGTAGGACTGGGATGATATCGAGTACAGGTCCCGGGCGGGAGAAAGTGTCGACGTTTCGACCTAGTGCAATGAGGGCAGTTTGTATCCTCTGCAAGCGGGTCTTCCTCAGGACAGAAAGGAGGGATGGGGGAGCAACTGATCATGGGTGATGCACAATTAGGTGCCGCCCCTAGGCATGGATATTAAGGTCCGCAATAGAATTGCAGCTTGATATCAGCAGTATAATTTCAAATTAATGGGTGAGAAAAATCGCCCACGGCGTCTTAATGAATCATCTTTACACAGCCCGGAGAATCCAGCTGGTCTACTCGAGCAGACCAGCTGGATTCTCCCGAGCTATGTAAAGATGATTCATTAAGACGCCGTGGCGATTTCTCACCCATTAATTTGAAATTATACTGCTGATATCAAGCTGCAATTCTGTTGCGGACTTAATCTCCATGCCTAGGCGGCGCTTAATGTGCATCACCATGATCAGTTGCTCCCCATCTCCTCTGTCCTGAGAAGACCGCTTGCAGAGGATACAAACTGCCCTCATTGCACTAGGGTCGAAGCGTCGACACTTTCCCCGCCCGAGGCCTGTACTCGATATCATCCCAGTCCTACCGCTACAGACAAGCGTTGTTTGCTAAACTTTGTGAAAGAACAAAAGAACAACCATGAATTAACCATTGGACAGGCCTATGTAGAACTGGTGCCATCATGAATCACGACTAGTTTTGCTAATGAGATTGTAATGTATATAAAATGATGAACCATTGTTTTGCTTGATTGGATCCCCTCTTGCATATTCTATTTCACTTCACGAGCACTTTCTTTCTTCACATTTTCCCTTGGAGCAACCATTCTCTATCTTGAATATTGAATATGATGATAATATGTTATGAAAAGTGACCGATAAAATAAGAGTCACCTATAAAGCAATAGTGTGCCTTGTTTGGATTTTTGAGGATATACTTGAATGCTCTTTAAATGAATTAATGGTACATCTTTGATTTAGACTATACATGTACCGTATGATGCTAAATGTCCTTCGTGGCACAGGTTTACTATTCTCGTTCTTAAACTGCTTGGCGGAACAACTCTACCTCCCCTTAACAACAAACCATTTTCATGCGATAAGTCATCTTTCACTTCCCAAAAGTGTCGTAAAGAGTCAGTTAACCTGTTTTTGCATGTCCACCCCTCAGTTAGCATTTTTATGACCTGCTTTACAGTGATGTCCTTGTCCTGTTCACTTAGCCATTCCTCTCTCGAAATTCCATCACATTTTTGATTTATGCTGGCTATGCATGACTCTTTGACTTCCCCTGGGTTGTCTTGGTCACTCAACCCTACAGGCATTCTACTTAAGAAGTCTGCCACCACATTTTTTACACCTGGAACATATTGAATTTTGTAGTTATAATCAAAGAGGCGCACTGATAGTCTTGCCAGCCTTGGTGAAGCTGTGTGCAGTCCTTTTTGGTGAAAACTTAAGTCAAGGGTTTGTGATCAGTGCAAAGGGTGACTTTGTTGCCCCACACAAATTGTCTAAAATGTTCCAGGGCCCATGTTCAGTTAAGTTTCATAAGTGTTATTGGTTACTTTAAAGCATGATTTATAGCTCACCTCACTCGTATTAAATGCCTGTAACACTTACAGGCATTTAATACGAGTGAGGTGAGCTATAAATCATGCTTTAAAGTAACCAATAACACTTATGAAACTAACTGAACATGGCTCTTAAAGAAATGTATTTTCATTAGAGTTTGGTCCATCACACCTGAACACTTATTTCCATTGTCCAACATTTTCTGTATCATGTTAGAATCACAAAGAGCTGCAATGCATTTGAGTGCCTGATCACTGTTTCAGCCTCGGGAAGATTTGTATAAAATGAAGCCAGATGGCTGATCTCTGAACTGACTGCGGACCCTTTTACATCTCCAGAGACTGATGGAAATTAGAGCGAGACGAATGAGATTTTACTGCAAATATTGAAATATCTTCTTTTAGGAAGCACTGCTATCAAAGCACAAACAAAGCAATTCGGATTATTTTTTTAGACTTATATTTAAAATGAAGCAAAAGTACAAAATGCAAAGTAGAAGACAACAAAATGAAATGGTCACTAATGGTCGTGTGTTTCCAGCATGGCCCATTGTAGTTTTCCCTATGCTAGCCTAACGGTGCACGTTGTAGGCCTCATTTTCCTTTGCGCACGTTACTATATAACCTCGATTGCTTTTGTGCCAAATTGTAATTTCACACGGAACCTGCATATGCTTTTATGTTCTGCTCTTTTCCTGGGATTTAGTCTGAACACCATAGACAAGGCCAAACAATAATGCCCCTAGTTATTCTTCCTAGCCAGGCACTAGCACCTAGACATAACACGGAAATGTAGCTGTTGTTTATGAGCACACATGTCCTATCATATAAATGAGCCCACGAACAACGAACACACACATGGAATGAGATTTCTGTGACAAGAGCTCTGCGTCTGCTGAGATGTAGAGCATCCATCTGTATATGGTGAGATATGGGGTCTGCCAGTAATCCCATAGATCTTTGATATATAATCACGTAGCTTCATTAGCAAGGGTGGACTCAGTCCCTACATACTGATGGTTCTAAGCATAGTTCTGTACTAAAAGCAGAATCCCTGCAATATAGCGCCGCCAACATTTGGTCTGGTACTTACTTGTGGGAACCCTGAGTAGTGCTTTTCCACAATAACCAAGTATCATTACCCGGAGATGTCTGTGGTGCTGGGGATTTCTCTTCCGCAGTGATTAGGCAGAACCTAGTTCTGTTGCTTTTTCAAGCTTGAATATTAAAAAGGTTTATAAACCCATATTGTGCTTTGCTTTGAATCCTTTCTCTGTTAATCTGGCTCAACCTGTAGTTATTCCTGTTAATTGCCAGCCAGTGGTAACTAAACTTTTATTTCAAAATGGAGTTCCTAATGCAGCGGCTGCTGTGATTTTTGTGATTGAAGCAGACGTAGCATTCCACTTTGAGGTTTATTATTTGTGGGTCACTTTACCGGCTGTGGTTGCTAATGATAATACTTTTCATGAAAAATACAGTAGCACAAGCTTCTGCTGCATATCGACCATATGCTCTTACTGAGATTCCACTTATGGTCTGGGAGCACCAGGCTTTTTTTTAACGGTGCCCTTCCCCACGTGCTTTGCACAGTCCGAATGGGCCGCTTGAGTCTTGAAGGGGCCACCTGGCCGGCACTAGCGGGTTATGCCCCGTGTCCAGAATTTGGTAATATCAATTTAGTGCAAACTCGAGCTTTATAAAATATTTTTGTTGTCCTATATAGACACATGACCCACTTTATTGCACATGCCTTGCTGGCTGGACCAGCTAGGGTTACCCTGCAGGGACAACCCAAGGTGCCTGCCGCTCATTTTATCAGTCCAATAATTGTCAATTCAGTTATGGGCAGGTGACCGGCAAATCATGAAGAAATACCCTTTTGGATAGCCCAAAACATTGATCAACTTTAAGCTGTGTTTCCCCTTACGGGACCACAAGACAAGCACAGAATTTTGACCAAATGCTTACCCAATGGCCTGATTCCCCCTCTAGCTGACTGCAGCACCTGGGGGTTTATTTTTGCCACTGTCTGCACTCTTTGTCATGGCACTCCCTCAAAGGCTGTTCTACCGAACGTCCTCAAACAAATACAGAATTAGCATGGGGCAGGTCCTGTTGTCTATTTGTGGATGAAATGTGTGGGAAATGTTCCTGTCGTTTACAAAATCATTCTTTCTAATGTTAAGGGTGAAGCAGCATATTTGGCCATACGCCAGCAACTTGCTGCCGTGGCAATAGCCGACTGCGAACGCAAGTTGCCTGTCATTCTTGCTAATGTATATACGTCTTTGGGATAAAATAGTTTGGGAACCAGACCTTCAGTACCACCACTTGACAAGCTTTGCTCTGACAAGGATGCCAGACCTGCCCATGAGTTTCCAACGAAACTATGGGACAAGTCTAAACAATAGTCGAAACTTAGACATCCGTCGAAGTACTCTGCCCCTGAAATCCTCTGAGATGCAATATGATTTTCTTGATCGCACTAAAATTAAAACACCTGACAGGTATCAAATTCCTGATTCCCGTTCTCCTCGTTCCTTTCAGGACTCATCTGACCAACAGTACGATAGAGGAGGGCGATATGATCACTGACAAGGAGAGTATTTGCCACCAAAATGGGAAACATAACACTCATCTGATTTGAAGATAAAGAAGTAAGATAGGCCTTTTCCACATCAACCACCTTTCCAGAAAATTGAGGTTGCAGCTTTAACAGCTAAATATGCCATAGACGACGAGAACCCGACTCTTGAACAGGAATTGGGTGGTGACTCTCCTCAACAGCGCGCCAGAAGTCACCATATCATGCTGGAATCTCTGCCAATTTCTGGTAGCGAAAGTAACTGAAACGTTTTTTATGGTTGAAACCGCAGACACCCGCATAGTCCCCCAGATAGACTATATCATTTGGATATTCAAATTGAAGGTGACGTTAAACGCACCATCTTCTAAGGCAATTTAACTACATTTTATGATATTCTCTTGGCGGAGGTTGATTAGGCCCCAACATTTGTTCTTGCATGCCCCCACATAGAGAATATCATTCACCCTTTCTTTTCACACCTTGTACCTGACGAAGTTCAGCAAACTTATGCTTCTGAATGGGCCCTTGCTTTGGCCCCTGCACTATATCCTAACCATACAGATTACAATAGGGATTCTCCTTAGCACAATATTCCTATACAATGCACTCCTCAGGTACAACCCCAGTATCCTATTAAACGGGATTCTAAAGCACATGTTAAGGAAGTTCTTTCCAAATTAGAGTACCCAGGAGTCATTGAGCCCTGTGTCTCTCAAATGAACAATTCTCTTTTTCCTGTTCTGAAACCTGATCATTCTTATCATATTGTCTTAGATTACAGACATTAAAATAGTAATTCTGGCACATTTGCAGTGCAAAATACTCATAGTGTGACACTGATTAATAATATCATCTGTAAAAAATATAAAACCACCTTAGAAAGTTTGAATTGTTTTTTCAGTCACAATTTGGCTCCATAGAGCTGTTATTGGTCCGCCTTTAGTGTCTTTGGCTTTCAAAGGCACTACACCTGACTCCCTATGGGCTACAGGAACAGCCCAGGAGTCTTTGCAGCATGCATTACGTCAATTCTTCATGAAACCGATCCTGATGTGCTGTCCTATGTTGATGATATCTACTTAACTGATGATGAATTAAACCCAATTTTGGCAAGAGTGGATCACATTAATTTGCAGTTAGCTGAATTTGGTTTCAACTTCAAAAAATCTTTCATGGCTTTTTTTAGTGTCCTTTTTTTTAGAATAGAAAATGACCAATGAGGGAAAAAGTCTTGCCCCTCATTTTCTGGAAAAGTGTGATCAACTGCAGCCTGTGAGTACACTTAAAAATTTACAGTCTCTGTTTGGATTTTTTAATTTTGGCAGGACTTACATACCGGAATTTGCCCAATGTATTAACTCTCTTTATGCTTTAATACACCCTGATTATTCCATTTCTTATTGGAGGTCAGAGCATACTGAAACGCTCAGGTCTTTACAGTCTGACTTACTTGAAACACAAATTTGGTCATCCAGGTCTTGCCAGGTGCTATTGGATTTACTTATGTCATCTTTAATGAAGGTGAAACTGTACCCTTTGCTTATAAATCACATCTATATTCTACTGCGTTTTACTTCAACTGAAAAACTCTAACTGCTGTCCAAATGGCCATCCTGAAGGAACAGCCACTTCCTCAAGGAAACCGCCGTATTGTTGTTTCCCCAGTGCCTGCCCTTGAGGCCATCACTAAAGCTAGCAACCCTAATCCTAATGGCCTCCACCATCGATGGATACAATGGGCTATGTCCTTATCAGCCGTAGATGTCAACTTTGTTTTTGACCCTTCTTTGCAAACACAAGAATTTCTGCAATATGAACATTTATCCCTTGCCTTCCTCAATTCTGCCGCTTGCCCAATATAAGTCCATCATTTATACTAATGGATCGTCAAAACAGCCTATAGGTTCTAAGCAGCAGTATTCTTCCGCATGCACCATCATTCTGGGCACTATTTCCAATGGTGTTTTCCACCCTCAAACTACTCCCACGCAGTCTCTTGGAGACTGAACTGTGCAGTTGGCTGAATTGAAGGCTTTACTTCTTGCACTTGAAAATACAGATCCTAGATTCCCCACACTTATAGTGTGTGATTTCTACTGCTGCTTTCAGTCTTTTAATGATAATTTACATTTTTGGAAGCAACATGACTTCAGAGATTCAAAAGGCAGCACAATCAAGCACAAGTTGCTTTGGGTTAAGGTGGCAGATTTTAAAGATCGTTTGCCACTAGCTCATGTAAAACATACTTATAGTCATCAACGTGTGGGTGCACATGCAGTAGGGAATTACCTGGCAGACGAAGCAGCCAAATCTGCAGTAGTCACAGCTAAAATTGCAGCAGTTACCTGCTCTAACTCGTATCGATAATGATATGTTGACTGCCGTAAATGCTTTTAAAAACGGCACAGGACTACTCACCTGTGAGATTCTCAAAGTGCTGCGGTTCATTCAGTTCATTCTAAGAGCCAGGTCTTGAGATCATTCCTTAATTGTGGCAGCGATGGTGATTGCCTGAGGTGCAGTGCAGGGAGTTCCAGGCCTTCACAGCGAAGTAGGAGAAGGATAGTCATCCAGCCGTGGTCTTGCAGATCCGTGGGATGGTGGCCAGGGCCAGTTTGGTGAAGTGGAGATGTCTGGTGGTAGTGTATAAGGAGAGGCGGTGGTTGAGGTATGCAGGGCAGGCGTTGTGGAGGGCTTTGTAGGCATCTGTGAGAAGTTTGAAGATGATTCTCTTGTTGACCGGTAGCCAGTGAAGGTCTCTCAGGTGGCCGGTGATGTATTTGCAGCATGGGATGTTCAGGATGAATCTGGCAGAGGCGTTCTGGATGGTCTGCAGTTTTTTCGTGAAGTTCTGGGTGGTGCCGGCATGGAGTGCGTTGCCGTAGTCGAGTCTGCTGATGACGAGTGCATGGGTGACTATTTTCCTGGACTCTGTGGGACTCCACTTGAAGATCTTACGAAGGAGGCAGAGCGTGTGGAAGCAGGAGGACAAGATGCCGTTGATTTGACAGTTCATTGAGAGCAAGGAGTCCAGGTTGATGCTGAGGTTTTGTGCATGGTCCATGGGAGTAGGGGGGATTCCAAGCGCTGCGGGCCACCAGAATCGGCCCAATTAGAGGGGAGAAACCCAGGATGAGGACTTCTGTCTTGTATGAGTTAAGCTTGATGCAGATGTCCTCATCCAAGTGGTGACTGCCTTCATACCGTTGTGGGGGTTGCTCTTGGCAACTGTGGGTTCATCTATGAGGGAGCGAATCAGCTGGGTGTCGTCGGAATAGGAGACGATGTTGGGTCCATGGCTTCTGATGATGGCTGCAAGCGGGCCATGTAGATGTTGAAGAGGGTAAGGCTCAGGGAGGATCCCTGAGGCACTCTGCTTCTGATCTCTGTGGGTTCTGATTAGAACAGTGGATGTCTGACTCTCTGTGTTCGACAGGAGAGAAAGGAGCGGATGTATTCTAGGACTTTATCGCAGATGCCATCGGAGAGTCTTATGTAGTGGGTGTGGTGGGTGACAGTGTCAAAAGTGGCCGAGAGGTCCAGGAGGATGAAAGCTGCAGTCTCGCCTCAGTTGAGGAGGGTGCAGATGTCGTCTGTAGTGGCAAGGAGGGCGGTCTCAGTGTTGTTTTTGCTTCTGAAGCCCAATTCGGAGAGGTCCAGGATGCTGTTAGTTTCGATGAACTTGGAGAGTTGGGTGTTGATGGCTTTCTCATGACTTTGGCTAGGTAGGGGAGCAAAGAGATGGGTCTGTACTTCTTGAGGCCTGTCTGGTCGGCAGAAGGTTTCTTCAGCAGGGGGTTGACCTTTGTGTTCTTCCAGTCTTCCGGGAAAGTCCGGACTCGATGGAGCAGTTGATGATGTGGCAGAGTTCGTGTGGGATGGAGGTGCTGAATCTGTTGAAGATGTGGTGAGGGCAGAGATCTGATGGGGCTCCGGAGTGGATGCTCTTCATGAGCCTGGAGGTGTCATCGGGGTGAGGGAAGTCCAGTTGGTCAAGGTCTGCTGGAGGCTGGAGTCACTGGGTGACGTGGTTGCGAGTGGGGAGGGTGGATCTTGGGTTGCAAAGCTGTTGTAGATCTCCTTGATCTTGCGTTTGAAGAAGGTGGCGAGGTTGTCACAGAGGTCATGGGATGGGGGAAGTCTGCTTTCTCAGTGCTGGGTTTGGCAAATTCTTTGACTACGGCAAAGAGTTTAAAGCTTTTGTGTGCATTGGCATTGATGCGTTCCTCGATGGCTGCTTTCTTTGTTGATCTGATGAGGCGGTGGTATGCGGTGATGGTGGATTTGAAGGCTGCATGGCCTGCCGTGATCTTGCTGCGCCTCCATCTTTTCTAGAGCTGTCTGCAGATCACTGCGGTCCTCTGATTTCTGATACTAAATACAAATATATTTTGGTTGAAGTTGATTACGGTTCTAGATTCCTCTGGGTTTGGCCACAGCACTTGGCTGATGCTCAAACTGGTATTACATACTTGCAAGTCTTTATCGGGACATATGCATGTTGCACATTCCACTCAGACAAAGGTCCGGCATTCGCTACTAAAGCGTACCATGCTTCAATGACATCCAATTGTGTGCAAGTGCATTTTTCTTCTCCGTATAGACCCGAGGGTAATTCTGTTGTGGAGAGAATGAACCATGGCTCAAAGCAGTCCTTAATAACCAGAGTATTAGGTACAGGGCGTGGTTGGTTGAACCATCTATATGGGATTCAATGAGCTTTAAATAACCTCCCTAAAAGATCTCTGTATGTACGGCCCCCGTACGAAGTACTTTTTGGCATCAACATATATGTTACAGATATTGATGGTCCAGACGTTGTGGCGGCTGCTGCAACCTTTATGGTAGATTACCATTGTGCTGTTTTACAGGACCTACAAGAGTTCCATGAAGCTAACTCTCACAAACATTCGCTTGCAACTCACCCTTCTGTTTCTGCAGTTGCTCTTCCAGTTTCTGACTGGCTTCTGAAAATTGGTGATCAGGTTAGAGAAAAGGTGACCATCAAAAAGGATTTATTTCCGGCATGCCATGCTCCTCTTCCAGTCCTTGGCCTTCAAGGTACCCGAACTGTGATTTTGCCACCTCTCCCTGGATACAAAGGCAATTGTTTTGTCTCCATTGAACATGTCAAGCTGCCCCATGTGCCAGATACTTCAGAGTATGCCGTGCAATAGCAGTTCTTACCTGCAAGACTTTTGGTTGAAGCCTCTGAGCACCACCAATGCTGATACTCTCTGGCTGAGGAAGGGGAAGCTGAGTCCTCCGCCGAGAATTTTCCTGACACAATAACTGCTTCTAATTTCACGTCTTCTACACCAGATGTCATTTAAATGATCCACTGTTAGAGAGTCCCTCTGAATTGGCATTTCCAAGTCTTGATGCTGAATGCCAACCTCCTGTATTTTAGCTAAGTACCTCTGGTTACTATATGGATCAAGATAATTTTTCATCTGATAATTATTCTGTTTTGTACACACCTCTAGCTCGGATTTGTGTTTTTATTTCATGGTTAAAACACACTCATCTGGTCCCTCCTTGGATATATGTCTGGATCATACTCTCCTTGATATTCCTGTTCTTGTGGATTGGATTTGTGACAGTTTTTTTCCTACTAATCAAAGGCCATTAACTCCCGGAAACACACTGCTACAGAACTGGTCAACATGGTGCTGACCTCCCATTCCTCATTAGATAAAATGGAAAGAGGGTGAATCGGATAGCTAATATCAAGCAATATACAGTGGTTTGGTACCTAAAATTGTGTGAATTGAATAGCTAATGTCAGATAGAAGTTCAGCAAAATGCTACAAATAGACTGCACACATGTTGCTTGAGATAGCAGTGTATGGCTATGTTGAATTTGAAGACTCCAGAGATGCTGACGATGCAGTGTATGAATTAAACGGAAGAGATCTCTGTGGAGAGCGGGTTATTGTAGAGCATGCCGTGGTTCCTGCAGAGCAAATTACAATTATCAAAGTCGCAGTGGATACAGGAGAGAGAAGTCTGGAAGAGACAAATATGGGCCACCTGTCCGTACTGAATACAGATTGACAGTTGAGAACCTATCCAGTCGCTGTAGCTGGCAGGACCTGAAAGATTTCATGAGGCAAGCCGGTGAGGTGACCTATGCGGATGCTCACAAAGATCGCACTAATGAAGGGGTGATCGAATTTCGGTCTCATTCTGATATGAAGCGTGCATTGGAGAAATTGGATGGCACGGAGATAAATGGCAGGAAAATTAGGCTTATTGAGAATAAGCCACGATGCCGTAGATCATATTTGGGTAGTCGTTCAAGGTCCCGATCCAGAAGCAGGCGACGGTCACACAGCAGGAGCCGCAAGAGCAGTCGTGGTAGAACACGCAGTCCAGTCAAAGCACCCTCTCGATCTAGGAGCAAGGGACGGTCTCGTTCAAGATCCAAACCTAGGAGATCTCGATCAAAGAGCCATCCCAAGTCTGATCTTGGTTAACGCTCCCGAAGCCGATCCAAACCAAAGTCTGAGCGGTCTCGCAGCCGGTCCAAATCTCCGACTCCCCAAGAGAATGGAAGGGAAGAAAAATCAAAGTCCAGGTCTCGCTCGAAGCAAGTCTCGCTCCAGGTCTTATTCCAGGTCTCCTCCCCCAGAATTCATGGAAAGGGATCGCTCCAAATCTGCAACCCCACAAGCGGCGTCCAGGTCACAGTCTCGCTCCAAATCACGGTCAAAGCCTCGCTCTCGATCAAGGTCCATGTCCAGAGATTAAGACTTGAGCTTTGATCTTCAGTAACATCGCACACTATTATTGGAACACTTCCCATCACTTGCCAAGTTGCTATTCTGAATTTGGTGCGGTCTTTGTCCCATCTGAAAACCGAACCAGCTTGAAACACATTCAATATGTTCCCAGTTTTAAATGATGCTCTAGGGCAGAGACTTTTTTTTTTTTTAAAAGGAAATGAAGCTTTTCATCAAGAATAAAAAAATCCTTGGGTATAAATTTCATAGTTTAGATTTGATAGCTTTAATTCTTTTACAGCCCATTTTGAAATATGATGTTTTGCCTAATGTGAAGCTAGCATCCCTCACCTTGGCTTACCAGGAACTCCCAACCCCTTGGGGGTCGCTTGTGCCGGAAGAAAAGCAGGAGCTACTCTGGTATGAAGCTAAATGCTTCAGTGGCCTAAAAGCTTGTTCTTGAAGACTTCTATCAGACTAGTCTTAACCTGTGATAGTTTTGAGTGGTGAAGTGTTTTTGTCCACTGTAAATATGCTCAGTATTAAAGGGCGCTCCTCAGTCCTAGAATATCATAGCAGGCACAATTTTACCCATTTCAAGCAATTCTGTAACTATTTAACTTGTCACCTACCTGTTTGTGTATTAATTGAAATCTAATAAAGGTACACCTGTTTTTGTTCTTTTGCATGAGAGAGTATTCCCTCGCGCTGTGGTGGTGGGTGCTATGCTGTTTCAACTCCTAAGTTTTAGGGCCAATTTGTCTTTTCACATTTTTATGGAGCTGCTCAAGTTGTCTAACTCCCTCTGTCTGTCTTCTCTCTAAAAGTGTAGTTCTGACTAAATGTATGTAATCTCGTATTTGCCTGGGTCTCCTTGGTCTGTTTTATCCTGGTCACTTTTCCATTCTAATTGCCATTTGCGCTTCTAAAGATACAGATATGAAATCTTGCCCAGTAGTCTTGTCTAAAAGCTATTTTTTTTGTAAAAATACAATAGTGAGTTAAAATTCCTTTGTAACTCTACAACTTGTAATATGAGTTGACATTAAACCGGTGTATTTAAAGATTGCCTTTTTGAAATGTATTTTGTGCATTATGGAAGGCACTCTGGACATTATGAGGTGTTATTGCACTCTTCTTCCATGATGGCCACTCGGAGCTGAAGCTCCATGGTGAACCTGCGTGCACATATCCGGAGCGGCGATCCGCCGCATTCAATACCCACTTGCAGAATGGATCCTGCAACCGGAATGCCTGCAGCCCCCATAGGACTTGTCTCCGCTGGTCTGGGCCGTCAGAGGACCGAGTAATGTGCAGAGAAGTTCTCAAGCACCTGCGACTTAAAATGGTGCCCGCAGTACGCCGAGCCTGCACCCGGAGGATGTGAGACGGGAGATGTGGCACCGTTGGAACCTGCGCTGGACATCTGTGGCGCCCCCGCTCTTATCCTGCAACGTAGCCCTGCCGCTCAGCCCCTTGTGAGTAGGAGAACTGCTATCGCGGAAGACCTGCTTCCCGTGGCAACGGTACGGTGCGCCTGCGGCCGGAGGGGGAGGGGCCTGTGTGCTGTGATCATTGCCAAGGCTGCCTGAGGAACTGGGACATCGGTGGGATACTCGGGGGCCCCGGAGTGGGTCGCATGTCCTGCGAACTTCCCCTTCACCCAGCGGCTGCTCTATGAATAACAGAGCCGAGAGAGTCCAAAGGGCCTGCAGCTCGCGGATGAGTGCGCAACAGGGACTTACACGGAAGAGCCCCCGGTCTGGGAGACCTACCGGCTGTTCTCTTCCTGGGGGAACACATATTAATTTACTGTTTTTTTTTTCCTGTTTCCACCAACATTGGCTGCATTGGGGCAGCAGTCTCCCAGGCTACTTAACCAGCGTCCTAACTCTCAATTCCCCCAATCGGCAGTGAAGGTCGTCCTCTACCAGCCTGACTGTCCCTAAAATGACCTCCATGAATGTGCCCCTTGCCAAAGCACTCCTTCTCCCCTTGTTGGGGAGGGATCCAGCATTTATGCCCTGGAGTCTCAGAGACCCATCTGAGAGAGTCCACAGCGTTAAGGGAGCCACACATAGTGGAGGCTTGGGAATGTTTCCATTACCGCTGGGAGCACAGCGACTAATTTAACCCCCATTAAACTTGGCACTTACTCTCTAAGCGGAACCCTTGGAGCCTGCCTCTAAAATGGCGCCCACCAATGTAGTTTCCCCGGCATGGGAAGATGTCCCATCTGACGAGGGGGTCCTGATGTTCCACTAGGACAATGGGCTTAGCTGAGGAAACAATCCTAAGATCTAGAGACAACACCACCTACAGAGTCATGGAGATCAACAGACTCGATTTGCCTGACATTAACATGGCTGCCAAGCTACACTCCCCTTCCTATCCTACCACCCTCACCAGCCCGTCTCTGGACTCTAGACTTTTGGTCCCTTCCTGATTCTCATCTTTATCCGGCGGAGTCCGAAATGTATGACTGATTCCCGGTGGAGCTGCCCTGACAGCTATAGGGGAGACAGGCGCTGGCACACCACTATGACTGTCACCTACCCAGCCAGACCTCGGACTTATGTCTCATCTCTTTCTCTGCTGCTGACTCTTGGTCCCTTCCTGATTCTCATTTTTATCCGGCGGAGTCCAAAATGTATGACCGATTCCCGGTGGAGCTGCCCCGATAGCTATAGGGGAGACAGGCTCTGGCACACCGCTATGGCCATCACCTACCCAGCCGGATCTCGGACTTATGTCTCGTCTCTTTCTCCGCTGCTGACTCCCTCCCGTGGACTCCCTGCTCTTCCTGGCCTTTTGTGTTTTCTTTTTTTCCTTTCTTTTCTGTGGATCTTGTTTTTCATGGTCGCTAATAACTCCTGTATTGAAGTTGCAACCTCTCTGTAATTAATGTGATTATTGTTGTAACTTTTAATATGTTGTTTCCTTATGTTAAGCGCTAGACCTACTTCTTTGTCCGATGCCCGGTGGAGCTACTGGATAGCTATAGAGGAGATGGCCCCCTTGGCCGTCACCTTCCCAGCCGGACTTTGGGCAGACTCTCCTTCGTCTCGCCTTCACATTCTCCCTCCCTCTCCTTTACCCTACCCCCTTTCCCCCTTTATGCTCCATTTTCTCATCCCCTATGCTTTTTAATGTTTTTCCGTTGAGACCTTGATATTTGGCCGATGCCCGTGGAGCTACCTGATAGCTATAGAGGAGATGGACTGTGGACTTCCCCCTTGGCCGTCACCTACCCAGCCGGACTTTGGGCAGACTCTCCCTCGTCTCTCCACCCGATTTCCCTCCTACCCCTTTACCCTACCCCCTCTCCCTTCTAAGCTCCATTTATCTTGTCTTTACGCTCTTGAAATGTTTTTCTAGTAACTGATGTAACTGGTAACTGATGTAATTTTGTAACTTTGTGGAACCTTATGTAAAGCGCTCTGATACCTCCGGGTCTAGCCACCGCTATATAAAACTCAAATAAATAAAAATAAATAAATAAATAAATAAAATAAATACATGTTTCTCAATTCAAAATATCCGTTGGACATGTTCAATTTATAATCCTTTATTCTTTTATCTTTTTTTCCACATCCAATTAAGACCGTAGCCAACATGTTTTGTCCTCTCTGACTTCTTCAGGGCTCCAAGCAAAATTCTTCTTAATCTGGCTAGACCGTACCGTTGTATTGATCCTTTAGCGTATGGCTTTACATTTAGAGCCAGGAATTTGTCCTCTCAATTTGAGGTGAGTCTGAACCATTGTTGCACCAGATCCGTGATTTCAAAAGGATATGAAGGACGTCATCACACCAAGTATTCAAATTTATGGTCCCAATCTAGTTGGTGGTGTCCTATGGTTAAAGGACAGACTTCCAAGTTGTTTACGCGCAGGGTTCTATAGTGCTTTTTTGAAGTGAGAAGTCAGCGGATTTTTTCCCCTTTTGGAAGTTTAGGGGAGTTGAAGTTCTGGTTCTTTGCACTAAACCAATAGTGAAATGTCCCCACAAGCAGCATAGGTGCTGTAATTACTGCCTCAATGAAATGAAATGAAATGAAAGACACATTTGTAGAGCGCATGGCTACCCGGGAGCATCCCAGCGCTGGGACTTAATACTGCCGAAGACAGAGGAACTATGCGGGCTGAGGGAACAAGAGGGTCTTAAGTTGTTTACGAAAGGACCCATGGTTTTGGACTAGGCGGAGCTGGAGTGGAAGCGAGTTCCAAAGCTTAGAGGCATTATAGGAGAACAACCGTCCACCCCTCCTGGCCTTCCTAATCTTAGGCACTTCGGCCAGGTGGAGATTATCAGATCGAAGATTGCGCTTGGCTTTATAGGGGCGGATCATGGCTGAGTTGATGGAAGGGCCGATCCCCTGCATAGATTTATGTGCTAGGCAAAGTGTCTTAAATCTAATGCGTTCCTGGATGGGGAGCCAATGAAGGGAGGCAAGTGCCGGTTTAGCCGATTGTCGGTTGTTGGTTCCGGTTAAGAGTCTGGCAGCACTATTCTGCACAGACTGTAGTTTAGAAACTACAGTAGTGGGGGAGCTCAGGTACAGCGCGTTACTGTAATCTAGCCTGGAGAGTATAAGTGATTGCACCAATACTTTTTTTGCTTGGAAGGGGAGCAGAGGTAGCACTTTACGGGCCATTCTAAGTAGGCCATAACAGATGGCTACCGTCTTCCTCGCTTGTGCTCTAAAGCTCAGGTCCTGGTCCAACCAGATGCCCAGGCTCTTGATTTCTGGCTTGGGGGTCGGGGGTGGCCCCATCCACGCTAGCCACATGGAGCTGGATTTGAAGCAGAGGGGGTTGCCTAAGATCATAAGCTCGGTCTTACCACCGTTGAGCTTAAGCTGGGATGTGTCCATCCAGTTTGAGATGTCTTCTAGACAGGAGCGGAGGGTGTTGGTTTCTTGGTCCATTTGATTAAGTGCAACCACCAATTGGGTATCGTCGGCATAGGTTACCATACAAATTCCGGATGGGGCAATAATGGATGCCAGTGGAGCCATATATACATTAAAAGGGTCGGACTGAGCGTAGAGCCCTGAGGCACCCCGTTCTGTAGGGGGTGGGATTAGATGTTGTATTCTCCTCGAATACCTGAAAGGATCTTTCCTCCAGGAAAGAACCCAACGACTTCAGTGCCAAGCCAGTTACTCCTAGATTCCTGAGACGGTGAACCAAGATCCTATGGTTCACCGTATCAAATGCTGCGCTCAGGTCGAGGAGTATGATGGCCGAAGATCCTCCTGAATCTAGGATTTTTCTGCTTTCCTCCACCACCGCTAACAGGGCCGTCTCAGTGCTCTGGCGCGGACGGAAGCCAGTTTGCGAAGAGTGCAGCAAGTTATGCGTTTCAAGAAAGCCTGACAAGTGTTGGTTTACATATTTCTCTGTCATCTTTCCTATGCCTGGCAAGAGAGATATAGGACGGTAGTTAGCTAAATCTGCCGTTTCTAGAATGTTTTTTTTTAACAAGGCTTTCACCATAGCTGCTTTCCAGGTGGGGGGCACTATTCCTGAGGACAGAGATGCATTGATTAGGTCGGTCAGGTTGGGGGCAATTGTAGATCCACCTGTTTCAGTATGTTAATTGGTGCGGGGTCCTTAGGTGATCCACTGCTCACCCTGGATAGCAGGGTACAGCAAGCTTCAGGCGAGAGGGGGGGGAAAGCCTCAAGTGTAGGTTGCAAGGGGTGTGGGTCGGGAATCAGGTGCTTATCAGTGGTATCATCTATATCTGCCGTATGCGGCAGTGATTTGAGGATATTCTGGACCTTAGTGGAGAAATATTCTGCCAATTTATTGCAGCGTAGCCCGGAGATGTCTGGTGCTATGCGCGGGTCCGGGACTTTGAGTAGCTTTTTAATGACGTTGAAAGTTTCACTGGGTGAGTTAGAGGCTGACAAAATCTTAGATTCGTAAAGATTGCCTGGGCTTTTTTATCTCTGCTTTGTAGGCGCTGATGGCCGCCTTATATTCCAGCTTCTTACTGGGCGAGAAATCTTTCCTCCAGAGCCTTTCTTTGACCTTACAGTGCTGTTTTAAAGTACAATTCCCTTGTAACCAAATTTTTCATAAAATGAAGACAGACTTGTGCCTCGCTAATAAATTGGCTGTTCCAGTGACTGATGGAATTGTTTGGGATAAGGTTCCTTTCGACAGATTCGTTCTGACGGAGTTCCTGCAGATACCATATGTGTACATAGTTTTTATGGGTGATGTAATAGTACCTGTGTGACAGTCAGATGATTGGGATGTAGATATTGTAAATTCTATGCTTTCTGATCTATACCGTAATTCCTCTAACTATGCTGATATGTTCTGCTACCATCGTTATGGGCACCATTTCCTACATAGAACTAGCAGACAGCGCCCCCAGTTTAACTATACCCAATGGGAACACCGTCACCCCCCTCAGAAAGTTCTAAAAAGTAAAGAGATAAGTATACCTATCTCACGAGATATGATGCTTCAGACCCAACGTCATAATATTTTAAATGAACTCCAACACTACCAAAGAAATATATGCTTATTCAAAAGAAGCTTATATATACCAATATGTTCATTAATCAATTGGCCCTTAAAGGTTATGACTAGTGGAAGGACACTATTGATTTGAGATCAATTTGGGGTACGAAGTCCTGGCAGGTTCAGGGCACTGAAACCTTGTTTCAAGCACCCTTGATTCCCACATAAATGATTTTCCTGAATGAAACAATCCATCAGACTTCTTGTTTAGGAGTGGCAAAAATTTAAGAAATGAATGCCCCAACCATTCCCTCCGTTGCCCGTTTTAATAATAAGCAGAATCATACAAATTACACTGAAGAACAGTTAATAGAATGGTGCAGAATGGTACATTTAATTCTTAGTTTTCGAGTCCTGATCTGTGGTTATTGTGGCCATTAGACATAAATGATTGTCATGCTCATTTTCTCAATTCCACATCTGCGTTTTAAATTAAGTAGACCTGATCCCCGAAATCCCCAGTCAATGAATTCTGGTACCATTACCACTTATTCATCTGGAACGTTATGTCAACAATGGTTGGAACACTCCACACCATCTGCAGTAAAACTACATCTTTTCCTCCTGTCCGAGGACATGAACTTATCAGATTTTCTTTTGAGTCCCAAATTCCCACATTCTAAAAGATTTATTTATGCTTCTTATAATGAAATTTTAAAAACTATCCCAAATGGAAGCTGCTGCACTTTGGAGACAAATACACCAAGATAATCCAGACAAAGTACTAGCAGTTGTCGATAATGGTATTAATACGCTGTCTTCTTGTATTTACAATTAAAATAGCATTGTGTCATCTGTTATTGACATTGTGCAGAGTGACAAACAACCTTGTATCATGGGCAAAGTCAGCTTAAATCTATTATGCAGTTTAGCTGGACACTTCAAACGCTTACAAATGGGCGCATTCCATCACTGGTGAAGAATGTAACTCTACTGTCGGACATTCACTTGCTTGCAAACTTGTAAAAATCCATGGCGCATGTAACACTTTAGCACCAAATTTAGCTTGTTATTTAAAATGAACCCCGGTTCCCGCAATTCTCCCTTTCATTATGGTACTCTCTAAAGGGAGTCATATCATACTCAATGATCAAGACTGTTGTTGAATGCGTTCTGGAGTCCGGTATATTTTGTCAGTTTCCCAGTTAGTCACTTCTTGCACCAATGCCTTGTTTCCCCCTCCACATGGGATTGTAGCTAGCTCACTATGGCCTTCCATTCTGACTCTGATGGCAAATTAAAAAAAACTAAGCAGGCTCAAAGCAGTATTGTTTCAGCAAGAAGTGGATCTTATATCGGCTCGTGAGGCCTTCGAATTGCAAGTGGCTAGAACCTCTAGTGAAATACAGTCTTTGTTAAATGCTAACCTTCCCCTGCATTTTGGAGAACTAGTACATCAAATCGTTAATGCCTCCAGTATGGCTGGCCTTGCACACTTTTTGAAAGTTGTGGGCTCCGGCCTTGTTAATTCTTTTCAAACAATCTTTGGAGTGATACCGGCTTTTATCCACTCCATTTTCGCTATTGTATTCGGAGGATTCCCATTGCGGTTATTCCTCATTTGTGGCATTCTAATCCCTTTCCTGCTTTGCCGCAATGGATAGCTCCACTTGCGGGCACTCTGGAACTGGCATTGCTCCAACATTACCGTGAGAATATGAATCATATCTTTTGAATGCGTCTGCTACAAGAACTGGATCTTGATTGGTCGTTGACATTTAGGCCTCCTGGTTTACCTGTGTGCAACCCATGTTGCACTGCATCTGGTGTCCCTTTGAATGGGCACTGGATATTTGCCTGGTTTCCCAAACACCCGCTGACTTGGACTTTGGCCCGCTGATGAGTCCCTTAGCGACCCATTTTCAGAACTGTCCCTTAGGCTTGCGACTTCAACACCATGCAAAGTTTGAGCCTCTGGCCTACGAGTAACCGTGTGCATCGGCGCATGGCTCACAAGATACAGGCTCTGTTAACTTGGACGCTGGTTGCCCGGTAACTGTCTCAGCATCATCATGCTTCTTCTTCGGAGCTCGTGACTTGGGTTGTGGACTAATTGTTATGTGCAGAGTCAGATTCCTTCATTGAGTTTTTGGCCTACGAATGGAGAGTAACATTATGGATTCCTCCAAAGCACTTTAATTTGATCTTTTATTCAAATTGACAATTTTATTTCTTTCAATTTTATAGTCATTTGTATTTCTGGAACATGGCTCTGAGTGTGCTTATTTTCAAATTGCATTTATCATATCCAGTATCTTTGTAATTAGCAGTATCATGACAAAAGGGAGGGTGTTGTGTATTCCTGCATTGCCCATTGTAGTTTTCCCTATGTTAGCCTAACAGTGCATACTGTAGGCTTCATTTTCCTTCGCACACCTTGCTATATAAACATGATTGCTTTTGTGCCACATAGTACTTTCACACTGAACCTGCATATATTTTTGCATTCTGCTCTTTTCCTGGGATTTACTCGGAACAACATAGAGAAGGTCAAACAACAATGTCCCTTGTTATTCTTTCTGGCCAGCCACCAGGCACTAGACATAACACAGAAATCCAGTTGCTTTTTATGCACACACATGTCCTATCATATAGATGAGACCAGTGGCGGCCGGCATGACTCGTTGGTGGTGTGGCGGGGGCGGGCGTGAGGGGAGGACAGCAGGTGCGATGTAAAAAAAATAAAAACCAACACCTTTCCGTTGGTCCCACTACTGCATCTCTGCTCTTTGCTCCTGCTCTCGTCGTGGGACAGGAAGCCAGGCTCCCCTGACCAATCACAATACTACATTGCAGCATTGTGATTGGTTTTGAGCGTCCTGGTGGGATGCTCAACCAGGGAATGGGAGCCTGGGCTTATTCTCCATGCAGTCTATAAAGCAGCCTGCATGGAGAACTGGGAAAGTGCGCATGACTGGTTTGGGCGGCCAGAGAGGGCCAACCAAACAGTCATTGCACACTTTGGAGTGGGGAAACCACTCCTCTCCTGCCCTGCTCCGAGTAAGAAGAGCGGCCCCGCCCACCGGCCCGCAAAGGAAGGGAGCATAACATGATAATAACTAAAAGTTTTATATTTCCTTTCCTTTACACTGCTCAAAGCAGTGGGGCAACACTCCTCTGTCATAGCGGAGGAGCCGCCACTGGATGAGCTAATGAGCAACAAACACACACATGGAATGAGAATTCTGCAACAAGAGCACAGCGGCTGCTGTAATATAGAGCGTCCATCTGTGTATGCTGAGGTACGGGGTCTGCCCGTAATCCCAGAGATCTTTGATATATATAATCATTTAGCTTCATTAGCAAGGGATGGGGGTTTAGGTTAGTCTACCCTATAAAATGAAAGGACTTTACATGATATATGGGTTATTAACCATGAAAACAGTATTTTTAGTATGCTTTTGTTTTCTAATTGTGGCACATACACTGCATCTCAGAGCCAGAAACTTTGAATAAACATTCTAAACTGCCTTTGTGGCTCCTGGTTATCTTATTGTGGACAAGTACAAGTGAGAGAGCGAAAGGGGGCTTCCTGTTGCTGTGATTCTTGAGAAGGTCGAGAGTGTTGTGTTCTGGGGTGCCAAATTACTTGTTTCTCTGATAAGGTTAGGAGGGCAAGTGAAGCACTACAGCTAGTCGGACTCAGACCCATAAGTACTGAGATGTAATGGTGACTCAGTCCCTACATACTGATGTTTTATGGTTCTTAGCATAGTTCTGTTCTAAGAGCATAATCACTGCAACACTAACAATGAACCAAACTATACAAGTCAGATTCATAATGAGGCAGAGATGCAAATAATTGCTAACTAATTACCAGCACAACCATTCTGAAAATGACAGAGAAACAGTATTGAAGTTGTAAATACCATTTCCGCAAAATGAATTTGAAATAACCCCAGTTATGACAACAAAAAACAAAACCCAAGTCTAGGCATTAAAAAAATTAAAATCAAAAGAGCCCAAATACTTACTGTTGAATGCAATATATAGCATATCAGGCATATTCTTAAAATTCATGATCCCACAAGCAATACTTCTAGGTGTTATTGTCGGACTACAGATTTTTATTTTTACCCACAGCAAAGACACTGATTTAATTGACTTTCGAAAGAAGAAAGGCTGAGTGAATCCACTGGGACTTGAACGTGAGAGAGACGGTGTGATCAAATACAGATTGCAGAATTAGCTGTATTAACCTACTGAAAGTCCAGACCTGCATAGTAAAACATATAATATTACCACAAATCAATGTTAAATGGACCTACAAATGAAATGACATAACTTTCTAAATTAATGTAATTATCATTTAGGTAAAATTACCTTCTTCAACAAATGAGCATATAATATCCCTTATCAGTGCTTAGCTGCCTTCAGTCTGAGAATTAGCTAGACTTAATGGATATCCCTCAGGCAAAAAAGTCTACATATACCGAAAGTGATGGACACTGTAGAGCCTATGTTTAGGAAAGCCAAGCAACCCAAACACACAGCATGTAACACACCAATAAGTTTACTTGTAAAACACCAAAAGCAGAAAAATATCTAATTCTAGGGAACAATGACCAAAACATGAGGTTGCTCTATAAAATTGGAATAAAGATCAGAGGTCAAACCCAGTGCCCCTATAAACAAAAGTAAATGTGAATATCAAAATGAGGCGTGTTACTTTGGATTCGTTCAAATGCAATAATATCTTGGGGGCCCTCAGTAAGTTCTCCTGCAAGCCGCTCATGTCAATAAATAAGCAATACATTTTGTAGTTACACACACACATATATTATGAACAAAACAAAATAAACTAACAAGTTTGGTAGTAGTTGCTCCTAATGAAAGCGTTGTGCTTGAATTGACCTGTACACAGTGTGTGGATATACTTACCTCAGACTTGTTATAATACATAGATTCTTTGGCACAATTTCAGACCTCAGAGAGATGACCACTGTTAAAAGGTATTAAAAAGATGATCAATGATGTAAATATTATAATTAATTGTAGAACTTATGTGAACTTTTCTTTACCACGCTATCCTCGGTGTGTGAAAAGCTATTTTGTCACCCAAATTATGGACTTATAGAACTTACCATTGCCTTTTCTTATAGGGTGCTACCTATTCTTTTGTGCTGTTAAGACCTGTTCTAAGTTGTATTGTGGGTTGAAGCTTGTTACTCGGTTACACATTAATTGTACTGTTCACCCTTGAACCAAATTTATGTCCGAACAAAGGTTGATGAGAGGCAATACACAAAATCAGCAAGTTACAGTGCACACAAAGCAAACTTCATTCCGCAGGCGTTGTGAGTTTTGTTAAAAATCTTTATTTTCCAAATAGTCCTTTGTACACATGTGGAAAACAGCCAATGCGTTTCACCCTTCACAAGGGCTTCTTCAGGGCTGTGAATTCATACAATATAGGAAATATTTAGAACCACTATTCAATAAGATAATCAGTTGTTGGTTAAAAAGACAAATACGTTGGAGAAAAAAGAAGAAAAATTGTGAGTTTGGACAGTCAAAGTCCAAAAGAGAAGCAAGAGCAAAAGTCACGACAGAGGAGGAAGCAACCATGTTAATTGTGACTCAAGGAAAGTCAAAACAGTTCATGAAGTAAAAGAGAGCAGCTGGAATGCAATTTGTGACCTTCGTGTAAAAAAAAAGGGTAGAAAAGACAGAGCCTAAAAGATACCGTAAAAGTCGATCCCCAAACTAGAATAAACACCCTAAGTGCAACAAAGAGTGTCATAACTCAAAAACTACCTCTTACCAAAGGTAAGATGGCCAGATTCATTTGTCAGTTTGTAGAATCCAGCAATATGTGTTATTGAAAAACGTCCCTGTTAGTGGACGTTGTCTCCACACATGAGGCCTAGATACAAAAAGAAAGTATAAGTTATCAAGAACTCATTGCCACACTGCTGAAGTCATTAATAAAAAATGTGGTCCCAATAATCAGAAAGACGAGAAGTGAAAAGAGCAAGTACGTGACAAAGGCTGAAAGTGGTACTCAACCATACCCAATGTCACCCATAGTGTGGATGAGAAAAATAAGTTGAGCATACCTAAAATCATTAATGAGTACCAAAGTATCCTCAGTCAAATAAGAACTTGCGTCATCAACGATGGCGAAGACCTAGGTCTTATGGCATTATTAAGCCTCCAGTGAAGTCAGATAGAGTACCTAAAGGCAGAGTGAGAGGAATGTGTAACTAATACTGTCCAAATAGAATATACTACTTATTCCAAGAAGGATAGTGTGGAGCTAATTGTGTGACCGCCGAGATCAGTAATGAGAACGATCAAAAGTAAATAAGGGAAGGCGTCCAGGGTGTCCCCATGCCCTGATGTTAATGTGTAAACATTGGCGCGAAACAAGTGCCCAACATTTTATTGAGGCTGACCCGTAGCTATTCTAATTAATGGCTATGACCTTCGGCAGAAAGAACTCATGACCAAAGACACGTGCCCCCAAAAAATGCTGTAAAGCGCTAGTCACATATGTAGTATGTATGCCCTTTTCACAAAAGAAGATAATCCCAGCTAACCAGTAGGATATCAGATAGGTCCAAACTGTTTGGCAATATGTGTTGGGAGGGCTCCTAGAAGAGGAACAGAAATGCGCAAACTCTAATGGAAGCTAAATAGCTTCTGGGTATTCGGTTAAGGCAGCTCTAATCGTGTACATAGGAAGTAAACTGCCAAAGTCATTACCATAGGTAGACTGTGGGGTAAGGCGTGGGCCGCCATGTATAGTCTAATCAAAGTAAAGTAAAGTCCTGCGATTCAGTAATAAATACTCTAAACGATGTATTTAAGTAAATAGCCAAATGCCATTCCCAAAAGTTAACTGTGCGATGAGGCGCTAGCCGCCAAGTCAGGTAGCGTGCCCCAGCTAAGTAACCCTCTACGTCACCACCGTATCTAATGCGGAGATAGAAATCAGTCAAAAATGACCCCGGCGTTCCAAAACTTACTTATATCAATACGCGCGTGCAATCGAAAACCGTGTCCGCAGCAGCAGTATGCGAGAACTGTGCTCCGCGGCCGCCTATAAGCCTAGCTGTGTCCCAGGTGACCGACACACACCAACGCGTGCACATCACTTCCGTGGTGTAAAAAAAGGGTTAGACACAGCATTAAATGTATTCAGAGGAAGGTACCAAAAAGTGCAAGATGCTGACGACTTGGGAAATAACGGTAAATCACCCATTTCTCTACTCTGATTCGGGAATTAGAGGATAAGAGTAGTAAAACTACTAAGTGAGAAACAGAAAATGTGGCACTTGTGAACAAAGTTACAAAGGTTTACGCTGATTTGCGTAAGAAGAGTAAACAGCCCCAATGCTGACTCAGCATGATGGTTGGAAAATTGAGGGATGTAAGGAAAGGAGAAGGATAAAAGTTCCCGCTAAAGCAAGCGACATAGTGTTAGAGCAAAAGACGCAAATGCATACGTATGGAGAGGTGAGAAAAATATACATTGAGTTGTCAACAAAAAAGCAATTGTTCAAAGATAATTCTATATTCTATTTCAGTAGACAATTACTGTCATAAGAAGCGTATGGCAGACCTCACAAGTAAGCAAGAAGAGGGAAAGAGTAACAGTACATTATTGCACCCGTAACTGCATCCAACCTAAATTTAAACATACAGAAAAGCAAGTTAAGACTGGGACAACTCCCTTGCGCATTTGTCCTTACGTTGTTTACATCAGGGCCAGTAAGGTTACAATGCCCCAGGTGTATGGCATGAATGCATGTTGGTAAATGTGATACCTAGGACAGCTACCATGCCCACATGTATTTATGTTAGTTACATCCAGGGCAATAAGGTTACAGTGCCCCTGGTGTATGGCATAATTGGTGGTTGCTTACTCGACATCTGAAATACAAATCTGAGCTGCCCAACGGATCCTTTACTCTAAAAGGATTCTGATGACATATGGTGCATTGCACGAGGTTATCACAAAAATAATGCATCTCATTGTCAGTATTAAGACCCAATGTGGTGGTGCGCAGATTGCATATCCATCTAGCTTCCAGTTGTCTGAGTGCAAGGTCCCTGTCACCTCCTATCATGTTGCCTTGTGCAACATCAATGCCATGGAAACGGAACTTTGATCCTTTTCATTACTGATCTTGGCGATCACACAGTTAGCTCCACACTATCCTTCTTGGAATAAGTAGTATATTCTATTTGGACAGTATTAGTTACACATTCCTCTCACTCTGCCTTTAGGTACTCTACCTGACTACACTGGAGGCTTAATTATGCCATTAGACCTAGCTCTTCGCCATCGTTGATGACGCACGTTCTTATTTGACTGAGGATGCTTGGGTACTCATTAATGATTTTAGGTATGCTCCACTTATTTTTCTCATCCACACTATGGGTGACATTGGGTATGGTTGAGTACCACTTTCAGCATTTGTCACGTACTTGCTCTTTTCACTTCTCGTCTTTCTGATTATTGGGACCACATTTTTTTATTAATGACTTCAGCAGTGTGGCAATGAGTTCTTGATAACTCATGCTTTCTTTTTGTATCTAAAGACACACAATTGATGGACGGAATGCAGAACAAATCAAAACATTCACCCCCAGTCAAGAGATCTGGGTTAAATCCATCATTCTTTTGCTCACCATGCCACCCCAGTTTAGACCTGGCCATATGCAAATCAGTCCTGACCCTGTGCCTCATGGAAACAGTCCAGCCCGAAATGCCAAGCCAGGTCCTCCCTGGACCGGAAACAAGCACCCTAGGACCAGTTTCGGGGTTTCACCCCTCTTCAGCCAGGATAGCTTGATTCCAGTGGCACAGTGAGCCCAGGACCCACGTCTGGGCATACCTGGTGCACTTAGGGCAAGAAAGCAAAAGACACATAATTGATGGACGGAATGCAGAACAAATCAAAACATTCACCCCCAGTCAAGAGATCTGGGTTTAATCCATCATTCTTATGCTCACCATGCCACCCCAGTTTAGACCTGGCCATATGCAAATCAGTCTTGACCCTGTGCCTCATGGGAACAGTCCAGCCCGAACTGCCAAGCCAGGTCCTCCCTGGACCGGAAACAAGCACCCAAGGACCAGTTTCGGGGTTTCACCCCTCTTCAGCCAGGATAGCTTGATTCCAGTGGCACAGTGAGCCCAGGACCCACGTCTGGGCATACCTGGCACACTTAGGGCAAGAAAGCAAAAGACACACAATTGATAGACGGAATGCAGAACAAATCAAAACATTCACCCCCAGTCAAGAGATCTGGGTTAAATCCATCATTATTTTGCTCACCATGCCACCCCAGTTTAGACCTGGCGATATGCAAATCAGTCTTGACCCTGTGCCTCATGGGAACAGTCCAGCCCGAACTGCCAAGCCAGGTCCTCCCTGGACTGGAAACAAGCACCCTAGGACCAGTTTCGGGGTTTCACCCCTCTTCAACCAGGATAGCTTGATTCCAGTGGCACAGTGAGCCCAGGACCCAAGTCTGGGCATACCTGGCGCACTTAGGGCAAGAAAGCAAAAGACACACAATTGATGGACGGAATGCAGAACAAATCAAAACATTCACCCCAGTCAAGAGATCTGGGTTTAATCCATCATTCTTTTGCTCACCATTCCACCCCAGTTTAGACCTGGCCATATGCAAATCAGTCTTGACCCTGTGCCTCATGGGAACAGTCCAGCCCGAACTGCCAAGCCAGGTCCTCCTGGACCGGAAACAAGCATCCTAGGACCGGTTTCGGGGTTTCACCCCTCTTCAGCCAGGATAGCTTGATTCCAGTGGCACAGTGAGCCCAGGACCCACGTCTGGGCATACCTGGCGCACTTAGGGCAAGAAAGCAAAAGACACACAATTGATGGACGGAATGCAGAACAAATCAAAACATTCACCCCAGTCAAGAGATCTGGGTTAAATCCATCATTCTTTTGCTCACCATGCCACCCCAGTTTAGACCTGGCCATATGCAAATCAGTCTTGACCCTGTGCCTCATGGGAACAGTCCAGCCCGAACTGCCAAGCCAGGTCCTCCCTGGACTGGAAACAAGCACCCTAGGACCGGTTTCGGGGTTTCACCCCTCTTGAGCCAGGATAGCTTGATTCCAGTGGCACAGTGAGCCCAGGACCCACGTCTGGGCATACCTGGCGCACTTAGGGCAAGAAAGCAAAAGACACACAATTGATGGACGGAATGCAGAACAAATCAAAACATTCACCCCCAGTCAAGAGATCTGGGTTAAATCCATCATTCTTTTACTCACCATGCCACCCCAGTTTAGACCTGGCCATATGCAAATCAGTCTTGACCCTGTGCCTCATGGGAACAGTCCAGCCCGAACTGCCAAGCCAGGTCCTCCCTGGACCGGAAACAAGCACCCTAGGACCGGTTTTGGGGTTTCACCCCTCTTCAGCCAGGAAAGCTTGATTCCAGTGGCACAGTGAGCCCAGGACCCACGTCTGGGCATACCTGGCGCACTTAGGGCAAGAAAGCAAAAGACACACAATTGATGGACGGAATGCAGAGCAAATCAAAACATTCACCCCCAGTCAAGAGATCTGGGTTAAATCCATCATTCTTTTGCTCACCATGCCACCCCAGTTTAGACCTGGCCATATGCAAATCAGTCTTGACCCTGTGCCTCATGGGAACAGTCCAGCCCGAACTGCCAATCCAGGTCCTCCCTGGACCGGAAACAAGCACCCTAGGACCAGTTTCGGGGTTTCACCCCTCTTCAGCCAGGATAGCTTGATTCCAGTGGCACAGTGAGCCCAGGACCCACGTCTGGGCATACCTGCCGCACTTAGGGCAAGAAAGCAAAAGACACACAATTGATGGACGGAATGCAGAACAAATCAAAACATTCACCCCTAGTCAAGAGATATGGGTTAAATCCATCATTCTTTTGCTCACCATGCCACCCCAGTTTAGACCTGGCCATATGCAAATCAGTCTTGACCCTGTACCTCATGGGAACAGTCCAGCCCGAACTGCCAAGCCAGGACCTCCCTGGACCGGAAACAAGCACCCTAGGACCGGTTTCAGGGTTTCACCCCTCTTCAGCCAGGATAGCTTGATTCCAGTTGCACAGTGAGCCCAGGACCCACGTCTGGGCAGATCTCTGTACTGGGGTGAATGTATGACATTGTTCTGCATTCTGTCCATCAATTGTTGTTTTTGCATTTGTCACTCCGAGTGGGACGGGTATGCCCAGACGTGGGTCCCGTGCTCTCCATGCCACTGGAATCAAGCTATCCTGGCTGATTGCCCGAAACCGGTCCTAGGATGCTTGTTTCCAGTCCAGGGAGGACCTGGCCTGGCAGTTCGGGCTGGACTGTTCCCATTGGGCGCATGGTCAAGACTGATTTGCATATGGCTGGGTCCAAACTGGAATGGCATGGTGAGCAAAAAAACGATGGATTTAGGCCCAGATCTCTGTACTGGGGTGAATGTATGACATTGTTCTGCATTCTGTCCATCAATTGTTGTTTTTGCATTCTTTTTGTATCTAGGCCTCATGTGTGGAGACAACGTCCACTAACAGGTACATTTTACAAAAACACATATTGCTGGATTCTACAAACTGACACATGAATCTGGCCATTTTACCTTTGGTAAGAGGTAGTTTTTGAGTTATGACACTCTTTTTTGCACTTAGAGTGTTTATTCTAGTTTGGGGATTGGCTTTTACAGTATCCTTTAGGCTCTGTCTTTCCTACCCTTTTTTTTTCGACACGAAGGTCACAAATTGCATTCCAGCTGCTCTCTTTTACTTCATGACCTTTTTAACTTTCCTTTAGTCAAAATCAGCATGGTTGCTTCCTCCTTTGTCGTGACTTTTGCTCTTGCTTCTCTTTTGGACTTTGACTGTCCAAACTCACCATTTTCCTTCGTTTTTCTCCAACGTATTTGTCTTTTTAACCAACAACTGATTATCTTATTGAATAGTGGTTCTAAATATTTCCTATTTTGTATGAATTCACAGCCCTGAAGAAAACCTTGTGAAGGGTGAAACGCGTTGGCTGTTTTCCACATGTGTACAAAGGACTATTTGGAAAATAAAGATTTACAACAAAACTCACAACGCCTGTGGAATGAACTTTTGCTTTGTGTGCACTGTAACTTGCTGATTTTGTGTATTGCCTCTCATCAACCTTTCTCTTGAATATATTTGTGGTATTGTGGCAGCTGGCCATTTGATGTGGCAATACGAGTTCCATAATACCTTTTTGTGACTATCTTAGGTAGTGCAGTTGCCGTTTTACCCTGCTGCCCTCTGCCTTTTTTAAACTAATATATGTCCGGCTTATAGAAGTATTTGTCTATGTGGCCACTGTACACTGTATACATTCTTGGTTTACACCGCACTTTCACTAGGAGCACCTATTGCCAAAGTTGTATGTTGATTGATTCAGTTTTGTCCACAATACATATCTGCATTGCAGCAAAACACATTGCTAATTTATTGGCATTACGTGGTTGCTTTATAAAATTTGATGGGAAGTGTGTGGATGTCATGTAATGAGTTAATACAATTTCTCCAATTCCATATTCATGTTATCTGTGTTTTAAGATACAGCTAAAAGTCTGCTTCTTGGAATGATTTAATTGTATTTAAAATATAAAAGAAAAGATTACATTTTGCATTGCAGATGGCAGAATAAGTTAAAAGTTCTTGGTGATCAGCAGGTCATTAGCTCATATCCTGGCAATGTTGCCTAAGCCTTCCATCTATGGCGATGCACGTCTCCATTCTCATTAAAGGACACGGACACCAGTGTGCTAGTGACACATCCTTTGAACGCATGTGTTCAGTCAACCTTTCCTTGCTACACTCAGCATTAGAGTGCATGGTTGTATGTGTGGGTTGATGTGGGTGATGGGTGGCACAGTACATTCCACCCCAACATGGTACAGTAACAACTGACCATAAAATAAAACATCAATCCACATTTCAAGTCACTAATCGTAGTCACAAAGCCTTCGTATTGGCTATGGGTTTGATCTGAGATGTCAGCCAGCATTCGATCTTGAGGGTGCGTCTGAATGTTCGGTATTAAGTGGGCAGGATGTGGTCTCCGTTGTTTCTGTATGGATCAGTGTTCTGAGTGAATAATGTGATTCAGGACACTGTGGACATGTTGGTAATTGTGGGTCAGACCACACTGTGCTCACCCTTCTCCAGTTCGGGTATGTTGGCAGGCTCTTGTAGATCCGGAATGTGTGTTGCCACCACATGTTGAAAAAGGAAACTACTAATGTTACTATATCCCCTTCTTGTTGAGCTGCAAACATTGTGCCAACAACTTTCCAAAGTTTATGCTCAAAAGGCATCTTAAATGTTCCCTCTGAGGGATTGTTTCTGATCAACACCAGGTCTCCTGGTTGTATGTCACTTTGTCAAGCCAGCTGTGCTTGACTGGGCACTTAGTTATTTCCTTTTCATCTATGTTGGTTAAGGTCACAGTTGGGTGACACTGCTATGGTATCTCTTGATGGCCAAACAGTATTACTATTGGAGTCCTGCACGTCATACAATAAGGTGTATACCGATATGTTTGCAGGAATTGGTGGATCACCAGTGTATTGTCTTCCTGTTCTTCCCAGCCTATTCTGTTTGCTTTGTTTAAGGTTTGCTTCATATGCTTTACTCTACCATACCTCTGAGGCCACCTAGGGATTACCTTCCAGTGTTGTATCTTAAGAGAGTGGACTCACTGTTGAAACGCTGTCCCTTGAAACAACAGTCTGATGGGTTTTCACAACTCAAACGTGCCCAGTATACTTTGTAGTTTGTTTTGGGTTGTTAATGCATGTTCAAATACATGTGAAAGTCTTCCATAAGAGAGTGTTCCACATTCTTCACTGAGCTACTGCCAGGGTTTGGTGCAGCTTTCTTTGGTGATGAAGGGGGCGTGGTATTCTGGAGCCCGAGCAGAATGGCAGCACTGACGTTCTCCCACTACATGGTTGATTAGGGTATGCATACCTTAGAACCAGAGATTTTGACATAACCTAGCTCTTATTGTCACTTTCCCCCAGGGGCCTTGGTATGCAAGGTGTGTTTTTTGGCTTCAAACTGATTGGGGGATAAAAAGTGGTCTCCTTGCATCCACACCCCTCTCTCTGTGATGCTGAGCATGCTTCACACTTTCAATATTGATCACAGGTATAGCTGGCTTGTGTCATGTTTGTTATGCACTTCCACATGGAACATTACGCACAGGTTCAATGCAGCTGCATTGTCTGGCTTTTGTAGGCACTCTTCTTGTTGTATATTTTGTTCAATGTCTTCTAACAAAATGGCCACTTGACAGCTCTTTGTGTTATGTGATTGGCGTATTTATTTGCTTTAGTGCTGGAGTTAGGCTTCTTGGATGTGCCTTGGTGAGGGTGCCGTGACAATCGGGTTATTACAACTGGCTGATATGACAACCAAAATGTATACTTTTGTAATTGGAGAGTCCACTTCTCTGTCTGTGTGGGTAGGTGTAATGCAGTGCCGGCAAATAGAGGCAGGATGGGCATGTGTTCCCTGATGGATGTAAATTGGTGGCCGTATAAATATAAATGAAAATGGGTGCAGCCCCATTTGATAGCTAGCGCCTGATTTTGAATTTGCGAACATCACTTTTCCATGCTGGATAGGGCTTGTCTGGAAAATGTGATGGCATCCAGTCGTCCCTACCTTTGTCCTACATAAGGTTGGCTAACCATCATAGTACCACTGAGCTGGCATGGATGATAAGTTTTGACTCCCAGGATGGTCAAAATACCCCGTAGTGGTAATGGAGTACTGGGCCCCAGATAGTTTGGAATGCTCATTGTTCTTGGTCAAACATTACTATTGCGTGGCTGATTTCATGAGCATTGCAAGCGTTTTAGAAAGGGTCACGACTTTCAGGATGAATGTCCCACAAAATCGTGCCATTCCTAGGAAATTTTGAACTTCAGCTGCCGATTGGGGTGGACTCATTCATTGCAGTGTCGAGCTCAGGTATATCTGGTACTCTCAGTCCTTAATTTGAGCAGGTGGTTTCCGGTGCTCGGCACCAGCACTTTATTGTCAGCACCTGCCCTTACGACTGTCTGCCAAAAGGTGGAGCTGTATGTCTTATATAGAAAAGAGCACAACAGCAGTTGGTTATTAATTCAATTTATCTTAAAATGGCTATTAGCTGCCTTCCAAGCCATTCCTACGGCTTTGGGGGCCTGGAATAGTCTGAATGGTCACACTTGTAGGGTTTCATGGTTTGGTTCTGTACTAGGCGGTGTTGACAGGAGCAATGGGCTGGTGCAAGCTGCAGTGGCCTCCTGACGAGGGCCCCAGCACATATTTTTTCACAAATAAAGCACTGGGTACTCTGTTATGCTGCAGGCATAGACTAAAATGTATTCACTGATATTCAGCACTCCTTTAAGGCCAGTAAGTGTTTCTGTTATGGCATTTTGGAATACCTCAACAATGGAGGAATTGAAAAGTTTAATCTCAGGTCTCACCTGAGAACGACGTGTAGAGAATGTGGTGATGTATTGGCAGCTTTTGTCTACTTTCAGCTGATGATTACCAATGTTGAGATCTAAATTAGATAATCACTAAGCCCCATACCGGCCCCTAATCAGGAATTCAATGGTGGTTCTAAGTAGTCTTTCATGATTTATAGTTTTATTTGGGAATCTTGTGTCAACACAAAGGCAAATGGCACATACTATATCCATGGCATAGGGCTGATCACTCTCTCGATGACTCTTAGTTCTTCCTTTTTTTTTTAAATTTGATCTCTACTGCTGATGGATTACATTTTCACTCTGCACATTGATTGACTAACAAGTTTGGAAGCCAGGCCAATGAAATAAAGAAAAAGAGAACATTGCACAGTAAGAAGCCTGACACTCATACCTCATGAGGGACAGCACCAGCCCGACCTAGATTTTGCCGCAAACCAAGGAGAAATGCAAATAGTGTGTGGCATTGTTCACCAATGGTGAAAAGAATAAAGCAGTGACCAATAACAATACCAATTTTAGGACGTGGATGATTCCTGCCTATTCCAAATCTGCCTTTCTGACAGTATACAGGGTCTGTGAATGGCACTCCTCTGGTGTGTTGTGTATCCTTTCAGACATGGGGACAAAAGGGGCATGGGTGTAGAGGGAGTGAGTCTTCCTGAGAGGATGGCTGGCAAGCAGTTGTGTCCTGCCCTGATTATACTTCAAAGGACCCTACCAGCAGCACACACAAAGGGACCTGACACCACACCTGTTCCTGCCTTTGTCCCTCTAGATAGTTTGGAGTCAAACGCTGGGGAAGGGGAAGAACTGACCAGAACCAGTTTTGGGAGTAGGTCAGAGATTGCCCCCACACATTGGCTGGTGCTGGATATAAATATGGCACCTTCAGAGCCTCTCATAAGAATACTCCTGGGCCTATGGAAGATTCAGAAGAAGGACTGCTCTTCTGTCTGAAGAAGAAGGAATGGACCTGCTTGTCTTGAACCCAGGAGTCCCAGGAGTGTCTCCAAGGGTCAGTTGACTGACACCCTGTTTGCTCTATGAAATGAAATGAAATAACATTTTTATAATAAACGCGCTCTACTACCCTGAGGTGTCTAGGCGCGCACGCTAGCCATACTGGGCAGTGCCAGGTATGAGGACAAGGGCTAAAGGCTCCTAGAGATTAAAAAGCCATGTTTTTAGTTTTTTCCTAAAGCAGAGAAGGTCTGGTTTCTTTTTTGAGGAATAAAGGAAGACTGTTCCAGAGACGGGAGGTGCTACCAGAAAAACTTCTCCCGCCCCATTTTACTTTTATTACTCTGGGAGCAATGATGTTACAAGCGGTTTCCGAGTGAAGGGATCGTGGCGGGAGGTACCATTGAAACCACAGCTTAAAAACTTGTGGGCTTTCTCCATGGAGAGCCCTGAAAGCAATGAATAGGGCCTTAAACTGTATACGCTTCTCAATAGGTAACCAATGGAACAACAGAAGGGCAGTTGAGACTGATTCTCTTTTGGGTACGCCTAATAACAGGCAAGCCGCTGAGTTCTGTAGGATCTGTAGCTTGTTTAGACTTTTTTTTCTTACACTAACAAAAAGAGCATTTAGGTAGTCAATCTTTGAAAGTATCAAGGCAGAGACTACTGTTTTTTGCAGGTCCTTTTGAATGAAAGGAAAGATTTTCCGTGGGAGTTTCATTGTAAAAAAGGAGGCCGATGTGATCGTATTCACATGCCCTTCGAAGGTTAACTGGTTATCAAAGATAACTCCAAGGTTTTTTACCTTTGTGACTGGCGGCGGAAGTTGTCCAAGTTCAGGTGGCCACCAGTCTTGGGACCAGAAGGAAGTGTCCTTCCCAAAGAGCATCACCTCGGTCTTGCCTGAGTTCAGCTTTAAGCAATTTTGGGCCATCCATTTTCCAATCTCTTGCATACAGTTGTAAAAGCGCTTTGCTGTCTCTGAGATATTAGATGATACGGAGATCACTAGTTGTGTGTCGTCTGCATAGGTAACTGCCGAGAACCCAAATGATCTAATTAGCTTGGCCAAAGAGGCCAGGTAGATATTAAAAAGGGGACACAACAAGCTCCCAGAGGCTTCCAAGCTCTGCCTCACCAGCAGGACCTACCTGAGCCCTTCTGCTGGCCTCTGCTGTTATAAGTCCTGATCCTTAAGAAGTGGCTCTCACATCCTGGTTCCTTACTTGGCATCAGAATGTACTCCTCCTTCTTCAAAATCAAGCTCCAGATGAAAATCCAAATGGTTGGGGCTTTTTGCGACTACGAGCAGGCTCCTTGCATCAGCAATGGCCACTGCATCTCCTTACAGGTGGACTTATGACAGCAACCTGCTCTTTGTACCAAACAGCGACTGTCAGTGTCTCCCAACAATGCAAAGATTCAGCACAGACTGATCCTCCCACTGACAACTATCTCCTTGTGGCCCCCTCCAACACAAAGGACCTGCTGAGGCTTCTCACGTGGACTTGGATATTGAGAAGGCAAAATCTTCACTGGGATGAAGTGGGTCTCTGTATCTGATAAATGCTCTATTACAGTCATCCCAAACTTGTGACTTTGACTGGTCTAGAGCGACTAGAGACTGGCGAGTACCGCTTTGTTCTTTTAGGTGCTATTATCACCTGAAAATTTAAAAATTCATAGAATTTGGTTCTATTGGTTGGAGTCTTGTCATTTTTGTCACTGGTTTTATTTGATTTATTTATTTAATTTATTCATTAAAGTTTACTCTACTTTCCTGAATTGGTTTGTGATTTTCTTTTGTTATCTTTTTCACTTATTTACTGTTTGAGTGCTGCGTAAGTACTTTATGCATAACCACTAAGTTAAGCCTTGATGCTTTGGTGTCAAGCTATCATAGGGTTAAACACAGGTTTATTTAGTGACTTTTTCAGGGTCACCCTGACAAGGATTGTGTTTATTATTTTTGTGGGGCCTCCACCCCTCTGAACTAATAGCTCAATCTCCTACGGGTATGATCTCAACAAGGACATAAGGACTGGGTGTAAGGAGGATTACCTTATCTAATCTAGGCATTACCAAACTATCCGTATCTACTTAGAGATTGGCTTTAGTTCTGCCTACATGTTGATCTTCCTTACTACAAAATTTAATTGGGCAAAATGTATGTGCTTCTAATGAAAAAGAATGCTTGTATTGCACAACAAATGACCATTAGGGTAGGCCTGAATTGGTTATGGGGACATGCCAATAATCAATGATTTATGCCTGATAAGTTCATTGGGAAGCGTCATGTCAGATACCATTGGTCTGATCTGTTTATCGTCATCATCAATCAACTTTATTCAGTGCATGAACCATAAAAGTAGAACAATCGATAGGTTAAAACCAATAAATAGTATACATAAAACACCAGAGGAAAAACCATTTTAAAATGCAAAGATTGACAATATATAGCAAACATGTCTTTCTTGTTCCAGACTAAAACTAGTTCTTATATTATCTAATTCATTATACATGAAATACGATTTAGCATTTGTACATCTCCAAATCCTAGTCTTCCCCCGGTCCATCTTTAATTTATTCTAAGTAGTGTTCTACGGTACATCTCCAACAACTGGCTCAGAATTATTTAGCAACTTTGCCCTAATACTCCAGCTCCATTGGAGATATTTCTCTACTGCAGAAGCAATTGGTTCTTTTGTCTCTGCTTGCAAAAGCCTTAGCACCACTAGATATTGCCTAGGCCCCAATTCTTTGCAGACAGGGAGAATCCAGGACAGCCTAGGTTTCGCGTACGCAGGACAAAAGAAATAAAAGTACTGTAGGTACTCATCTGCATACTGGCATGATGTACAAGCAAAGCTCTTATCTGTCTTAGATTTCCATTTTGCACAGAAAGACTACAAAGGGAGTGTGCCATGTCTAAATCTGATATACAGCTGCCTGGCCAAGGGGGCCGAAATATAATTTAAAAAAGGTTCACACATGCTAAGGGATTTTAGATCTAAGAAGGCAACAGTTAAAGCTTCTTTTTTTTTTTTTGTTTGTCCTCATAAGCCTCTTTAGTGGAAAGAAAAAACAATGAACGTTCTTCCACTTGCACATGCACATCTTGATGGGCACCTGAAAGCCTGTGCTCTTGTGCTTTACAGCAATACGGGTAGGTATCGAGTAGAGAGGGAGATCGAGATTTCTGATGGCCCTTAGAATCGAAATCCATCTACCCTCTTGTCCAACTGTCTGCTTTCTTCCTCTTTCCTTTCCAACTCGGCAGACAAAACCACAAGGACCTAAACCCGAAAACCTGATGAGGCTGATAGAGGCGTAATCATAGGACCGCTGAAAAGCCTAAATATTATCGCTTAGAGCATCACACCATTCAATAAAGGGAAGCCAAAATTAACATCTCTAGAACTCATCCTATCCATAGTAATTATATATTTAATTGAGACCAACAAATTATCCAAACTATGGGAGAGGGGGGACACCCATAACTTGCAAATTTCCCTGCGCGCCAACAGTGCAATGTAAAAAATAAGCCTTGCCTTACTTTTAGTAGGTTTTACTTCAGGCTCCAACTGCCCGAAGATAACAAGTAGAACGCTTACCTTAACATGCAGCTTAAGCATTTGAGACAGCGCCCTACTCACTTCACTCCAGAAAGTTTGCAACTCTATACATTCTACAAACATGTGGACGTCGTCTGCCTTCATGTTGCCGCACTTCGGGCAGGGGACTTCACCTCCTCTCCCGAACTTTGACAGCTTCAAGGGTGACCAATACGCTCTATGGATGGAAAAGAGATGATTTCTCCTCAGGTGTGCAGGCTTAACCAATTTAAAAAGCATAGCCATAGATACTTGCCAGTATTTTTCCAGCGATGATTCCGGCAAGTATTTTCCCCACAGTTCCACAGGAAGCGTAAAATCTCCATCCTCGATTTCCACCAGTAGCCAGTAAATAGTCGCTAACTCCTTCTTTTGACTGGATTGCTGCATCAGCTTAAACTCTAGGTCGTTTGGTACACCTATCTTCGTTAGTGGGTCGTGAAACCAGCCCTGCATTTGAGCATATTTAAACCTAGATAGGCGAAAGTTTGTAAGCTGACTACAAGTCTCCCAGGAGATAAGCTCACCGTCACTTATAATCTGGTCCCATTGTGTAAGTCCCCCCTCTAACAGGGGTTTGGCAAGGATATCTTTTGTCCACTCAGGGGAGCCGGGACTGTCCCAGATGGGAGCTAAAAAACTATGGTATGGAATTTTCAAGGTTTTCTTCACTTTATACCAAGTCTCTGCAAGCCCCCTCAGGATCTTCAGCCTGACCTTTAAAAAATTTTTTGGGTCAGCATATTTGAAGAGAAACCCTGCATTGCCTCCCGACTCCAGATTCGCAATTTTGGTCCATAAACCTCCTGCCATAGAAGAATTTGGAGAGTTGAAGAGACACTTCCCATTTTTTAAAAGAAACGCCCATGAATAAAAGAGTAGATCTGGCAAGGCTAAGCCTCCTTTCTCAAGCCTTCTCCGCAGCTTCTTCCAAGCTATTCTTGGTCCTTTACTTCGCCCATATAAAGGAGCTCTAGGTCTCCTTGTAGCTTTTTGATCCAATCCGTATTGAACGGTAAGGGGATAGCATCAAAGAGGAAGGTCAGCTTTGGGAGAAATACCATTTTGATCAAATTACTTCTTCCGAAAAGAGATAGCTGGAGATGAGACCAAGTTTTCAAAAGTTTCATGATCTCCTTTCAGACTTTATCGAAATTTAGTTTCGCTATTTTGCTAATGTCGTGAGATATCATCACACCCAGATACCTGATCTCATCCTTTCCAGTTTCCCCCTCGATGTTCCAAGACATAATTTCAGACTTATCGCCGTTAACCTCATAACCTGAGATCTTCCCAAAGTCTGTCGTTAGAGCCATCAAACGAGGCCAAGATCAAAGTATTTGTAGTTAAAATCACGATATCATCCGCATAGAGCCCTAGTTTCTTTTCCCAGCCAGAGAAACTGAAAGATGTAATTTCAGGGTCCTCTCTGATCTTTCTTGCCAATGGCTCTATGTAGAGGTTGAAAAGCAAAGGCGACAGGGGACAACCCTGCCTAGTTCCTCTGGATATTATTACAGGCTGGGACAAGGGAGCCATTAACTAGAATCCTGGCTTCTGGGGCTTGGTAAAGACCAGTAAGAGCATTACAAAAATTTGTACCTAGGTTCAGGGAGGTAGCGACTTTTTTCAGGTAGACCCAGTTCACGCGGTCAAAGGCCTTGGTAGCATCCAAAGCCACCACGGCAAAATGAAGATTATACGTGGATGCTAGATCTATTGTGCCGACCAATGTAAAGGTCAGATCTTTCAAAAATCTTCCCCGGATAAAACCTTTTTGGTCGTCATTTATTAGCTCATCCATCATCCCATTTAACCTATCCGCCAAGATCTTAGTGTAAATCTTGTAATCGCTATTTAGCAAGGAAATAGGGCGATATCAATCACATTTTCTGGGGCATTTTCCAGGCTTCAAAATTAGCGATATTGAGGCTTCCTTCCAGGAGGCTGGCAGGTCCAAGTGTTTGACGAATAGCTCATTAAAAAGATTGACTAAAATAGGAGCTAAAGTACCAGCCAAAACTTTGTAGACCTCTTGAGGAATGCCATCTGGCCCTGGGGCCTTCCCCTTTTTTAACTGAGCAATTATATTTCCCACTTCCAGGACGTCTATTTCTCTATTTAGAAGATCTGCTTTTTCTGTTGTCAACGGGTTTCCCATGCCCTGTCCTACCCATTTATTAAGAATGTCTTCAGATGGCGTAAGATCTTCTCGATAGACTTTGCTGAAATGGCTTTGAAATACTTGCTCAATTCCTCTACTATCACCTACTCGGCTGCCCGTTTGATCGCATATAATTTCCTCAACTCTATTTCTTAGTTGTTCTTTCTTTGCCTTCCATGCCAGAAGTTTGACACATCCTTCGCTATATTCAAAGTGAGCCATCTGACTGGCCTCCCATCTCTTTCTCATCCGCTCTTGCAATATGGTGGATAAACTCGCCTTCACCTGTGACAGTTCTTGGAACCGACTCATCCTAGCCTCATCATCTATATTTGGATCGATTAGTTTTTCTTCCAAGCAGCGAATCTTCTCCTCCTGTACTGCCACTTCTTTGTAATAGCTCCTCATCTTCTCTGCCACTAGTGCCCCAAGTCTGCCCCTCAAGAACGCTTTATAGGCATCCCATGTAACCCCGGGGGCTGCGGTTCCCCAATTGAGTTCAAAAAATTATTTTGTTTCTATTTTAAGGGCTTGTACCACTTCCTCTTCCAACAAAATTGTACGGTAGAGGGTCCATCTGGACTGAGTACCAACCTTACTGACCTCCAATGTGAGCATCACCGCTGAGTGGTCTGACAGGTGGACTCCCACATGTTCAACTTGCTGTATTTCATCCTTCAACTTACAATCTACTAAAAAGTAATCGATCCTGGACTGATGCCTGTACTTCTTATTAAAGAAAGTAAAGCCTTTTTGTTCACCTACTTTCTGTCTCCATATATCCAACAGACCCAGTTGTTCCATCATTTGCTTAATTAAACTAAGCATATTAGGGTTAGCCTGAGCTCTACTATGTATGGATCTATCCAAAACGTGATTCTGCACAACATTAAAATCTCCAGCCAAAATAATTGGATCTGAAGAATTTAAAAGTTTGGCCAACAGATCTTGCAAAGGACCAACTTCATCATGATTAGGCCCATAGTAGCCCGCTAACGTGAAGGGCCGAGCCAAGATCTTTACTTTGGCTACTACCCATCTACCTGCTTTATCGGATGTATAGGAGTCCAAGCTTACTTGTAGTCCTCGCTTGATTAAAATTACCACCCCTTTTGTCACTGCTGCTTGGGCTGTACATGCAAAGTGCGCTACCCATTTCGTAGCTCGAAAGAGCTCTACTGCCTCCTTCTCAGTTAGATGAGTTTCCTGGGCTATATTAATATGGGCTGAAGAATCTTTTAAATACTGAAGTATTTTCGCCCTCCTACCTCTGACCCGTAAGTCGTTTAGATTCCAGGACAGGATATTTATGATCCCTCCCTTCTTACTACCCATCATCTCTTACTGCTAAAACATTTGTTTCTGAAAACATTAAAAGAGACTCTAGAGGAAACATTTTTTTGATTTTTTCCCACTGCACCCCACCCTGTGCACCCTCCCCCCCATAGAGAACCCCCTCCCAGCTTTTCCAAGGCCAAAAGGCCATATGGAGTTCGCCTCAGAGCGCATTACCATCTAGTGTAAAAAAAACTACCATCCCAGTGAACATTTTTTTTTTCCTTTTTAAACTGAAAAGAAAAAGGAAAAAGGAGAGTTTTTTTTTTTTTTTTTAAAAGGAGAGAAAGCTTTGTATAATTCACCTCGCTTTGACTTATACGGGTTTCCTCACAAATATGTTTTTTTTTTTCATTTTAATTATTATTATATTTTGTCTACATATTTTTTTTTCTCTCTTTCTTTCCCCTCTCTACTCTTCCTCTATCCCCCCCGTTTCTTTTCCCATAATCTAATCATTTTATCATACTTCACTATTACTGCTCTTTAGCTTTACCTTACTAAGCCAAGTAGCAGGGTTGGGAAGGCATTGAAAAAAATGATTATTTTCTATTAGCTTGAAAATCTTTTAAGAACTCGTCTACCTTCTCACAAGAATGAAAGATAAGCATTTTATTATCAATCATCACCTTCAGGTACGCAGGGAATCTCAACTGGACTACTGCTCCCAAACTTTTCAGTTGGTCCATCCTTTTTTCTAACTCCCATTGCCTGTTTGAAGTGGCAGCTGAAACGTCTGATCTAAAATCGTATTTTACCCCATCCACTTCTACGGATTTCAGGCTCAAAGCTTTTGAGAGTATCTTCTCCTTTGAAGAGAAGGTTAAAAAATTAAGCAGGATTTTTCTAGGCTTTGTCCTATTTGTGTTTAGCCTAAACGGGTCTCTATGTACACGCTGAATGTCCTTACTTATTTCCTCTTCAGATTCGTCTAATTGTAGCTCTTTTTTTATCAGGCGTACTACGAAGGCTTTGATATCTTCTCCCTCCTTTCCTTCAGGAACTTTCAAGATTTTTATGTTGTTTCTCCTCTGGAAATTTTCCAACCTTTCCACTCTCTCTAAGTACTCAGACTCTGATAACTTTAACTTTGTAATCTCGGCTGAGTTTATGCTGACCTTCTCCTTGAGCTCCTTTACTTCCCCCTCCAGCAGGACTGTTCTACTACTAAGGTCATCCATATTTCTCTCCAAGGTATCGCAGGCTTGTCTTATCTCCCTCTGATTCCCTTCCGAAGTCTCAAATCTTGATCTAATCTCTACTGTCAGGGCTTTTAACAGACCACTCAGCGGTAAATCCTCACTCCCCGAGACCCCTGAGAAGACCAGACCTTGGCCTTGACCCGGGGCTACTGAAACTGCTCCCTGCTGTAACCCTCCCTGTATAGGTGGGGTACTCATACTCTCTTCGGCAGGAAGCCCGGCCAGTATTTGGTACCTATTAGAAGAAGTGTTATTACTCCAATCTATAGCATCAATTGATTTTTCGGGGGATATCGCTCTCTCTATGATCTTTTCTTTATCTACCTCTTTTCCTCCCTCCATCCTACTCTCTGCTAAAATAACAGTTTGAGGCACAGCCTTAAAATATGCCTTAAGGGAGGGGGTAACCTTGATCTCCTGGGCAGCCTTCCGCTTCTGAACTACAAGCTTTCTCCCCTTAGTCTTGCTTATCGTTGCCTTATCCTCCACCTCCCCTTCTCCCCCGGGACTTACTACCACCTTTCGTTCCCCTCCCTTGCCTCCTTTAACACCTTTGCCTCCTTTTATTTTTCTAAGAGCATATCGAGGGTGCGGGGGGGCGGGGGCGATTGCTCCTTACCGCTAGGCTGGGGGGAAGACCCGATAGGACTGAAGATCAAAGCCGTTTTCCACGAAGGAAACCCGGGAAGCCCGGGAATCCGGTCCTCGCCTAAATCTCCTTTGTTGAGATCCGACGGCTCCTCCAAACACCCGCCTAGAGCGCAGCTTCTCTCGGGCAGACCTTCCAGCCCGCTGGCTCCGAGACCTCCTTTCCCCCGGAAGGGGATTCTAGCTGCCACACCTCTCCATCTACGGAGCTCAGGGGCGGCCCTCCCCCACGGTCGTCCCGTCGCAACCTCCACGCTGGCGCCGAGTACTCGAAACCCCTCTGACCGTGATCCGCCTGCAGTTCCTTCAACACAGTATGGTCCCAACCCGTGCCACGCAGGTATTCCGATGGGAGAAAGGACAAGGGGATCGACTCCGATTCAGTCCGCACCGATTTGGCTCACAAAGACATGGTAATTTCAAAATTACTCCGAACGCTCCGAGGGTGCTTCCGCGACCTGCTAAGCGCTGGCCGCCATGTTCTCCTCCACAGTTAAAGCTTCTTGTCTATTATTGCTCATCTCAACTGCCAATGTATGAGCCCAAAGAGCTTCTTTGAGTGCTACCTTAGAAAGGAGCGGGGGACAAACGTGGCCAGACCAGAGTTCCTAAAAGCCAATTTGAAAGAGTATTTCTCTAATCGAGCAGTTCCAGTGGTTCCTATGGTTCTTGTCTAGTTCAACTATCTCTTTAAAGACATTGTAGCATTCCACTAGGGCAGATGATGACTTGAACCTTCTCCAAAATGCAACTGGTCTTAACTGTGCTTTGTGAATAATCTGTTTTACACCCATGTCCCAAAGAAGGGGCGACAGAGGCGTACTGGAAGAGGTGTGGCGCAGCGGCCAGGGCGGATGACTCCTGAACACAGGGCTCACGGTTCAATCCCCGGCGCTGGTGGCAGGTTAGCCCAGCACCATGTGACTCTGGGCAATAGCTCGCTTAATCTTCCCGACGGCGACCAGCGCCTTGGCACCCTTAGGGGTAATTGTTCACGCTTTACAAATACCAGGTTATTATTACTCTTTGGAAGCCCAATCAAAGATATTAAAAAGTTGTTCTCATCTTTTCCCAGACTAGATAGACCTGAAAACCCCTACAGCTCTGCTCCATAAAGGATTCAGATTATAAACTTTCAGAGCGGGTAGGATCAGCCTGATTTTAGACACCTAATACAGTCTCTGTGACCCAGATATATGATGGCATAAATTGATACTACTTTTCTTCACCTGGGGGGACCAGAGCATGTTATGGGTAAAACGTATGCCTAGGTAGTCAAATTCTGGGACTCTTTTGAGTCCTGTGCCCTCTAACGTAATGGTACCTCTAAATGTCTTGTGTGGATTAATGGTCTGGAATTTAGCTTTTGAGTGATTTATAATCAACTCTTTTTTTGCAAAAAAGTCTGCAAAGTCATCTACCAGCATCTGTAGGCCCACAGGGGCCTTAGACAGCAGCAGAGTATCATCTGCAAAGAATAGCAGGGGGATTTTGTTCCCTACAATCCTTGGTGCATCGCTGTCAAGATTTTCCAGATGGGACACAACATCATTAATATATAAGGAGAATAAAGTTGGGGCAAGGACACAACCTTTAAGGACCCCTTTGGGAGTTGATATTCGATTTATTAGCTCTCCCAGGGAGCCCCATCTGACCTATGCATAGGTGTCCTGATGCAGTCTCATTATAACATTCAATAGCTCGACAGGGACCCCATTCTGTTGTAGCATCACCCATAGTTTTTCCCTGGGGACCATATCAAATGCGGATTTTAGGTCCACAAAGACCATGTAGAGGTGGGCTTTTTGGAGGACGACCATTTTAAAATAAATTGCCATAAGTCTGAAGGCCATGTCTATGGTACTAATCCCACTGCTAAATCCTGCCTACAGGTATGATAGGGTCTCGGTCTCATTAAAGCTACTCTTGAAGTCTCAATAAAATTTGTCTACATTAATCAAGCTTATAGGCCTATAATTTAGGAGCGAGTCCCTATCACCCTTTTCATATATTGGGACTAACTCAGCAGCCTTTCAGCTGCCAGGTACTTTGGCCCTTTTAAGTATAGCATTTGACAGGATATTGATATACATAGCCCAATTTTCAGGGTCCGACCGAAACAAGCCACCAGGGACTCCGTCCGGACCTGCTGCTTTTCCCACAGCGAGACACTTAATTGCTGCTAAGGTTTCATCATATGTTAAAGTTAATGTCAATAGAGGTGATAGGTGTGATTGTAGACTTGGTAGACATGGTGGACATACTTTTAATGTAAACAAAAGCGAAAATGGCGGTTTCAACACAGGAGGTAAATGGCGCGCGCTTAGTAACGCCCTGTATTTTATATAGCTATCTCTGCGGTGCACAAGGTGGGGGAAAAAAACCACAAAAACCCCTTGAAAAGTGGACCAAGGTCCCAATAAATCACACAATGCCTATGCACACGCAACAATATTCATTTGATGGTTCAAGTGAGTACACATATGAAAAAGCGAAAAAAACTTTTATGTGTTATTTATTCGAACATCAAACACGAGGTCCAGCCAACACGTGTTTCGTCCAAAGGGGAAGTGACCCTGGACTTCTTCAGGGCTGGAAATAATACAAAAGGCTCTTTTACAATAATGACAACGAAAAACCATGAGTGACATGGCTGTGACAGCATATAAACAGAGTCTGTGACAACTGTGCGTTGACATGTTGTGTTGCAGGAGACATAGGTCACTGCAGTACCACATGTGGGAACCTTACAATAAATGACAACGGTCTAGGTTGTATTAATGGAATCCCAAAAGTCGGAATAAGGAGAAAAGAGAGATATTTCCTGCATATTCATTTGTGTATACCAGCGTTAAAAATTGCATGAAAGAAAGCATGCAGTTCTATTGTGTGCATGCTAGTGCCTATGGTGAATGGTCATGTCTCATTGCTGTATCTCATTAGAATCGAACGTGAAACAAGGCCAGACCAATATGGTCTAATAATAAGATATAAAATGGAGAAAGACAAACAAAATTACAACGACTATGGTGTAGAAAGTGCAAAGAAGGAAAATACCTCACCTAGAAGCCGGTGATAATTCCAACCCGGCCGGTCATGTGAGACATTCACACTTAATGTGGGATTCCATTAATACAACCTAGACCGTTGTCATTTATTGTAAGGTTCCCACATGTGGTACTGCAGTGACCTATGTCTCCTGCAACACAACATGTCAACGCACAGTTGTCACAGACTCTGTTTATATGCTGTCACATCCATGTCACTCATGGTTTTTCATTGTCATTATTGTAAAAGAGCCTTTTTGTACTATTTCCAGCCCTGAAGAAGTCCAGGGTCACTTCCCCTTTGGACGAAACACGTGTTGGCTGGACCTCGTGTTTGATGTTCGAATAAATAACACATAAAAGTTTTTTTCGCTTTTTCATATGTGTACTTACTTGAACCATCAAATGAATATTGTAGCGTGTGCATAGGCATTGTGTGATACTTTTAATGTAATTAAAAGATGTGTAGTGCAGTCCCCTTTTGTTGATTAATAAACAATCACTAGTCAATTTAATACAGTGTGCCACACTGCTGCGTATGCTGTCTGTCATACGTGATTATCATGTATATAAATAGTCAAGTGACTAAACCTGAGTCCAGTGTGCACAATGACTGAATGAAATATAACACAAGTTAATAGAAATTTCATCGTGAATGATACTATTGAATATCTCTTATCACGTTTATTTTTTCAAAATTGAATCAAATGTTGACATTCACATACAGATATTCAACTGGTTGTAAATAAGTATTAGGTATTTGAGAAACAATATTTATCTTCATGCCGAATGCATTTCGGGACTTAGTCCCTTCTTCAGGGACCAATCTGTAAAAGGACAAATTAATAACATACAGGGATTGGTTACAATCATGAAAAATGTCAATTATCATCTGCTGATAGTGAAGTGACTGTGGTATGTTGTGACTACCTTCAGTGACATGATCATCGTTCACACTTCCACTCTCAATCCTTTCCGACACCAACGGAATGTACCGAAAGAATAAAAAGAGCCAACACCTCTGTCGATAAAGTGATAAAAACCAAGCAAGAGAACAGTGCCTCGAGTGATTGACGTCACCTATTTAAACTACAACCAAACAAAGAAACAAAATCATGCAAAGATAATGCGTGCTACAGAGCCAACAATCTCCTGTGTGTTCTAATGCATCAATTACTTACTCAATGCCCAATGTTGGTCCAGACCTTCATTGGACAAATTATCTCAAGATATCCAACTAGATAATTTAAAAAAAAGGAAGAACTACTTATCAGCACCGTTTTTCTTGTATACTCATCTGTGCATTCAAAAACTATAAAGAACTTCAGTGATCTTACTAATATAGTTCTAACCTGTTCACCCGCTGTCCTTCTGCGGACTTCTAGTCTTATACTTATAATGTAAGATAATGCCAAAGCCTGTAATTAACATTAAAGGGGAAAATAATATTGAATCACAGCACTAGGAATAGTATTCATCATGCATGGTGACATACCAAACAAATAATTTAATACCATGTTTGACATTCGTAATCAATATTTAGAAAAGATAGTAATGACCAAACTAAAACTTTGTGTCCGAATCACAGCACTAGAAATAGTATTTATCATACATGGCAACATATTAAGCAGATAATCTAATGTCATATTTGGCACTCATAATCAATATTTAGAGAGAAATAGAAATGACTTAACTTAAAATTTAAAAAATTGTGTCTGAGTGGGTGAACACATCCATAGCCTTTCCAGTACAAACAAGAGAACAACCGTTTTTTACTTTTGGGGCAACTAAAATAATCTTTATTATTCTAGAAAGGTAATATTACCGCTTGTAGCAAATGTAATGTCATAGTGGAGCCACAAAGAAGAGACCTAAAAAAATGTAACAAATAATATTTGATTAAGAAAATACTTTGTAAAACTTACCAAGTGGGAGAGTAATCCGCAACTCCGAAATTCCAGTCTGCTATAGTGGCGTTGCAAATCGGCACTATATTGAAGCAATATTAATACTACCCTAATAAAGAGGTCTAAACCATTTTCATAGGCAACCATGTTAAAGGTTCACTTTCCTATGATACCTCAACAACCTTCAATTATTGTTGTGCCGCTCATAGCAAATTTAAGACATGGTGGAAAAAATTGACAAAAAAACTTCACAATGAATGTCTGACAAAAAACTTACTTAACAAAACTTACAGAGTGTGATAGTACTCCACAACTCCCCAGTTTCAGTAAACTAAAGTGGCATTGAGAATCGGCACCATATTACAGTAACGTAACTACTTCACTAAGAGAGAGGACTAATCTATTTTCACCAGCAGCCATCTTAGAGGTACATATTAACAAGAGCAATTATCCTAGGTCAGTAATCTCTTGAAGAAATCAAATTTTAAAACAAAAACTCTAAAAAGAATAACAAAACACCAATATACATACTTTTCTTCTACGTCACAAGACCATAATCAAACTAGTAAACAAGTAAATTGGTGCTGTGAATAAAGAAGAAATGTACTTATGCACACTTAGTAAAAATAAGATTTTCTCTCTTGAAAATCCAGACGAAGGACTATAGAAAAGGTCAGAGAAAAAGTTATGGGTGTCAAGACACAGTATTGTCACATGTAATCATTCTATGAATCTCCCCACAAATAATGCAATTCATTATCAATAATAAGACCATCTTCATCTGCTTTCATTTTCATGATCTATCTTAATTACCCACACTTATATCTACCAGTATTGTTTCCAGACCATGAAATAAAAATTTTTAATGAGTGTCCTGCAACTTACGTTCAGGGATATGCATTGCTAAAGGATATTTTGAGTCTCCCTGTTTGTCTGCTCTTAAGTGTTGTGAAATTCTGTCTTGCAAAGGTCTAATAGTACTATCAACTTATATTTTGTGACATTTACAAATTAGAACATGAATCACAATTTTAGTACCACAATTAATGGTACTTATATTCTAATAGGTATGACAATTATTTTACCAAATTGAAGTTATTTTGTCATTTGGAAATCTACAAACAACAAAATGCCCATATGTTAGAACTGGGGTTTCTGGTTGTCAGAATTTGTACCCTGTCCAAACAGGAACCACCAATTTAGTCAAGGAAAGCTAGATACACTCTAAAAGGTAACCTGTGCTCACCCTCTGGTAGATTGATATAGAGCAGTCAGGCTTATCTAAAGAGGCAATGTATAAAATATTTGTGCAACACACACACACAGTAACACAATGAAAACACCACAAAAATACTCCACATATGGTTAGAAATTACATTATATTTTTATGATTAAAACTAGACCAAAATGACAAAAATCAAATAAGTAGAACCGGTGTTGTGAAATTTTAAAGGATAAATCAAAAAGTACTCCCTCCTTAGAGCAAATAGCACTTAGGGGTTATTTGAGGTTGTACTGGACCGAGGAGATTCAAAAGACCGCAATAGAAGGCAGACTGGCTACAGGACTCACACAGGTCCCTCTGACAATGAACCTTCGATGTCGAAGACTTGATGAGTTGGTTCTGATCTTCGCAGGCAATGAAGGCTTCATCAGGAACCACTTTATGATGCAGGCACTGTGTTGTCAATGAGCCGTGCTGTCTGCTGTCATCTAGTCGTGCAGCCCGTCGAAGCAATGTTGTCGATTAGCTCCTGTATTGATGTCAAAGAGTAATGCAACGGTACTGATTGGTGCAAAGTCATCACTGCATCGATGTTTATGGTTCTGTACTGCAGAAGTCACCTTTTAAGGTACCAGGACTAGATTGGCACAACTTGGCAGGGCAGGACTCACAGATGGCAGAGTCCAGGTGCTGTAGCAGAGTTGAAAGAAGTCTTTGATGGCCCTGAGACTTCAGAACAGGGGGCAAGCTCTTTGTATGGGAAACACTGCCTATTCATGTGTAAGTGTCAGCTCTTCTCTCTTTTCCTGCCCAGGAAGAGCTATCAGAATGGAGATGAATGCCAATGAGTGCTGTAGGAAAGTAAGATTTGCTTTCATGGTTATCCCCACTTTTTGTTGGTGTCAGTGTGTTTTTGACCTAGTCTGACTGGGATCCTATTAATCAGGACCCCAGTTACTGTGCTTTCTCCCTAAATTGACCATGGTAAGTACTTTTGTACATCCCCAATTGGCTACTGGTGTATCCTTGTAGGTCCCTAGTATATGGCACTAAGGTACCCAGGGCATAGGTACATCAGGGGTCTCCCATGGGCTGCAGCATGTATTGTGCCAACCATCAGAGTCCACTTAAACTGTGACTACAGGTCTGACATTGCAGCCTGTGTGAGTTGGTGCTTGCATCTCTCACAACAGATATAAGTTTCCTTATATCTGAGGTCACTGCACTTAAAACATATATGTCACCCCTGTGGCAGGCTCTTAAATCCTGAGGGAAGGGTGCTTGGTTATAAGTGTGAGGGTGCATCTGCATGAGCAGGACACCCCTACAAACCCCAGAGTTGATTTACCAGACTTTGTAAGTGTGATCAGACATTTTAAGACATATAGTGATCATCACTCATTACGCGATGTCTAACTATATAGTGGCTGCACCGAACCTGACCATGTTTGGTATCAAAATGTTGGAATCATGCCCTAACACTGATTCCAATGTTGAAATTATGATCCCATTTACTGGGGGGGCTCTTTTGGGTACCCTACTGTACTCCCGGTAACAGCCTTTCAGGGTCTGCCAGCAAGCTAGTGCTGCTGCCAAACACAGACACAATTCTGCCTTCCTGCTTCTGAGTAAAGCTCGAGCAAGGGAAGGTAGAACAAGAAGTTTCCTGTCACAGGGAGGTGTGACCAGCTCCCAGATAGGACTTAGTGTATTAGGCTGGGGGTGCTTGCCAGCACCACCAGAATGCTTTGAAGAGCACATTTGGTGTCCTCTTTGCATACTCCAGTTTGAGACTGTTCAGAGAGCCCTTGACTCCTGCTCCGGCATGAAACTGGACAAAGGACTTGGGAGTATCCTACTCTCTGTCCAGCCCCTCCTCTGGGAGGGATCCCCAAGTTGTTCCAACCCTTACCTTAGGGTACTTAAGGGCTTACCTGTGGGTGGGTCCTTAGATTTGTCATGGGACAAGACTCAAGCTTGAAACTACATCACTCTTCGACTGTCTGGACACTTGGAATTCATTAGACTTCAAGTGGAACCAAGACTGCATCAAGGAAGACTCCTGCTGTTTTACAAGTCTTCTTCGTTGTCTGTGTTCTTCCAGGTTCTTCAACCGACCTCTGGGCATCAAGGACACCCAAAGAAATCTCCCTTGGAGTGAAGGTGTCACTCCCCTGCATCTGCAGGCACCGCAACAAAGCTGACCAGTCTGCTTGTCCTGTCATCCTAAAGACTTGCTGAGGCGCTGCAGCACAGGTGGTTGTTCTGCAACTCCATTGAGGCCTGACCTGTCCTCTCTGCGATTTTGAGGCCAGTATCCTTTGTCAGAACCACTGGGACTGAACCTCTGTGCAACATATCGACTTGCTATCACCAAAGCTTCTTGGCTCCGCACTACAGAGATCTTAAGGCTACAAGAAGATTCTGCCTCCAGCATCTCTTCCCTCCAAGATTAGCATCCTCTCCGCATCCTCTTCACTGTGGCCCTTCATCCTTGGTGATCTGCTCGAGGTCCTCTTGTGACTCCTGTGCCTTCGGTAGGCTCCCCTGCTTGCTAAGGGCCTGCTATGACTCTCCTGCTGTTGGTGAGTCCCTTGGACATTGCTGGTCCCAACGTTGCTCCTTCTTTGTTTTCCATGCCAGTTGAAGCTACCAAGGCTTGTTGGTGCTCCTGCCCGACTCTGACCACCTTGTTAACGACATCCGATGTGGGACAGCTCATGCGCAGCTCCTGGTCTTCCTAAGCATCACCTGGTCTTCACAGCTTTAGCGACAAAGTCATGATGGCTCTTCAGAATCTCTCAACACCGGTGGGAATTGTGTCTTCGTGCCTCCTTGTCACTTCCGACTGGCATAGACGCTGTCCCTTCTGCTTGCAGGTTCTTCATTTCCATAATTCACCCTTAGATTCCACTGGACCTCTTCACTGACTTCTCCAGAGGCATTTTCTTCTAAGTCTACCATTGTCATCTACGGAGGTTTCCAACCTCTCTTTACCCATATGCACCTGGCTTTTCTGGTGTAGGTAACCTGGTTCATGGGGCGCCACATGTGAGGTGGCTCTCCAACCTTCCATCCTCCAACGAATTTCTTCGGGTCTTCTGGGAAGGGTAATTCTTCTGAAAAACTGCAACCGCGACTTCTCCATTGACTTCCATTGGGCATGCTGCTGTGTTCCCACTCTGCACACAGCCCCTGTGGGGTTCCTGGGTACTTACCGTGTGTGGTTCCTTGTATCCCCAGCTCCTCTGGGTCTTATGGTCCAAGTCCTGTTCTCTTTTGCAGTTCGCATTCCACATTTTTAGTATATGGTTTGGTCTCCCCCTGGAGACCACTGTATTTTGTGCTACTTACCTGATTGCTTTTGATGTATTCTTGTATACTGTATTGATATCTTCGAGTAGGAGATATACCAATGTGTTAGTGAGTGTTTTATAATAAATAGAAGTATTTTTGTATAAAAACTGTGTGGTTCTTTTTTCATTTAACTTACATTACACATTAAACTGATAAAGCATTCTGTGCTTTGTGAATCTATACTTTTGAACTGACAATTTTATTTGTGTCACTGTAGTTAAAGCTTAGAACTGACCCAGTGGAGCTGCTCCAGAAACCCCAAAAAGTTGGGACTTATACATTTTTTGAACTTCAAAGACCTCCAGAGCTGTCATCAGGTCCTCTCAGAAAAAGAGACCAATTTTGATGTAACTTCATCAGATATAGCTTCAGGCATGGCTTAGAGGAGGGTTTTGTACTCTTTTACTGGAAAGCACCCACTTTGTGCATTTGGCCCATGCTCCATCCATCGCAGTGGTCCTGAAATTATTCCGAGGTCCCCGTCTACCGCTTTCATAGAACATCATTGTCACTTAGGGGCCGATTCTGATGCGGGTTGGAAAAGCTTCCCGACCGAATCGGTTGGGAAATGGTGTCCGACCCACTCGGATCGGGAAAGTCCGACCGGCGGAGTAGGATGCATCCGGATGCTTCCAGATACGATTTGGTTGAACTCCCATTGACTTCAATGGGAACATTTGTTCCTAACCGCATCAGAATTGGGCCCTCGGTCGGGAAGACACGTTCCCGATCCGATTTGGAAGGAGCAAATGCCGTTAGGAGGCCTTCCTAACCGCATCAGAATCAGGCCCTCGGTCGGGAAGCTTTTCCAACCCGCATCAGAATCGGGCCCTTAGTGTTTTTTGGCATTATGTTTACTTAAAACATTAGAAATGTGTATCTCCTGTTCTCTTTATTGGATAGTTGTCGTTTTGGTGTAATTTTGTTTGGCACGATTTACTCTATTTTGCTAATTCAGTTTGGGTATTGTATTGTTTGGTGTTCGATGTTATTACAGCTTTTGTAATGCATAAATACTTTACACTTAAGCCTGTCTACTCTATATGCCGTAGCTACCATGGTGTTGAACTCAGGTAACTTAGTGACATTTTGGGGTTGACCTAAATGGGATAGTTTTATTATTCCTTGAGGTGTGTGACTGCCCTCTACTAAAAATAATCCATTTTCTTAAATAGATTGTTTGAGAGTTAAGGGAAAACGCTGCGAGGACCTTTGTTTGTTTCCATGGTCTCACTGTCGCATTGGCCTCATATGGATCAACAGTTGTTCCTCAAGGTTTGTGACGAACAGGGCATTCACTTTTGAATGATTCTCAACCCATCTTGCTGCAAAACCAAAGATATTGCAACTTAAAAATCAAGATTTCTATGATAAAACACAGCTGTCGTAAGTAAACTACTCACCCTGAAGCAAACATCAGTACATGGTAATGACTACAAAAATCTGAGGGTGACCCTGCACTGTTTAAAGTTATGAATTAAAAAAAGAGCTAACAAATAACAAACTCTAACATATTCATATAATGTGCAAAATATCATAAAGTGCAACAAGGATTGTGAGGAAAGATTAACATAAGCACATTTCTTGTTAGCTAAATTCCCATAGTATCCCAGCAGAAAGCACAGCATGTAACATTTAGTGCCAGCTCTGAATTTTAACAATAGGTTTCTTTCCCACTTATTGTTCACATATGTTAAATAAGGTTCTAGGTCGGGACTAGTTTTCAAAACTGAGTAATTCCAGACAAGTGGTTTGCCTAATTTTAAGTAATTCCTTTCAGCACAGCGTTTATCCATGAACAAACATTTCACAGTATTCTTATCAGTCTAGCATGCAGATGAGGGATTATCAAATAAAATGTGTTTACCCAAAATAGTAAAGTTTTGTTTCACATAAGAAAGCCAAGGAATATCCAGGCCACGGGCACAGCGCACACAGTCATTAATGATGTTATGAGTAAAAGAAGCCCTGTGCTTATTCCAGATTAATAGCCATAACACATGGGAGCCCAGCTTGAAGGAACCCTCAAGATACGGTAAGGCCATTTCGTCATGACAGATATAACAGGGACTTGAAAGAGGAAAGGAGAGAAGACGCCTACAAAAGCGATTCTTTTAATTTAGTCACTGTAACCCCATATTCCACACCCATAGCTTGCAACAGATACACATTGCTTAGAATATATATTTATGAGGAAGGCTATGGGCTTACCCCCAGTCAAGAAAACAAACACAGCTATATATAATTGACAATGCTTCTCAACAAAAAAACTGTGCCACACGACATCTGCAATTTAATAAAATCAGTAACGTGTTGTAGGAAAATCAAAAATGTGACTCAGCTTTAGTCAGCTAAGTTGTGAGCACACATTTATGCTCACCTTGTCCATAGGACAACTAAGGGTAGACATGTCACCTGTAACAAATTAATTGTGGACATGATAGGTAGAATTTGTAGCTAAACAGTGAACTCATGAAAGTAGTGAGAGTAGAAAACAATTCCTCGCCCGCTTGTCATGCAATAAAAAATACATGGAGCAATCACCCGACTCTGTTGTCAGGATGGAAGCAATTCGCCTGAGTACGTCCACGCAAGCTCGTTTAAATAAAACTCATATGATCAGTCGCCATCTTAGCGGGCTGGTGGATATAAAAACGGTGGCCTTTATAACACTAAAACTACATTGACTAAAGGGAGGGAGTATAACTCGGAAACTACATTAAATAAACGGAGTGCCTAATGGAAATGAAACCTAAGTATGTGTGAAGAAACAAATCCATATGCTGTAATGGCTGCCACTTTTATGGCAGAAACAATGGATTAAAAGAGCCCAGCAAGATGATGCTCACTGTTATAAAATATAGAACAATAAAGGTATACAAAAATAAAGAAACTTTCTATAAGTTGGCGAGAGCCAAAATCTTGAAATGGGCTAAAGAAGTGTTTATGGATGAGATAGTCCATATATGGCTAAACTATGGCAACTCATTTGGCCGCCATCTTAGAGTGTGTTAATAGGTTGGAAATATCATCGATAATGCAGTGTTTAATGAATAGAAATACTCCTCTGTGTATATAACTCAAACTCAACATCACAGTAATAAACTGACAAAAACGCCCATAGGAATTACAGCACAATATAATGACCCTGAGACACAGCATTCAATAATATGGTAATACACAAGATGGGCCCATAGGTAGAAGAACACATATATCCATTCTAAAAGGGCAGGAATCCAACAGTGTTCAATCCCATGAGCCAAGGAACCAGGTGGAGTAGAAATAATATGCATAAATCATGAAGTTTTAATGTTAAACAGGTTTAATACAGAAGAAACAACAGACAAGAATGCCTTGTTTTATGCATCCAACGACTAGGGAGATTTTATTAATAAATAGGAGCAAAAGAGCACCAGTGTACAGACTGATTCAATCCTTTGCTGTGGGTGTTGGCATGCCAGATCCATCTGCTTTCCTCAATAGACAGCAAGTGGTCCACACCATGTCTATAAATTGTGAACTTCATCACTTTTAGGACACACCATTTAATTTCATGTGCTGCATGATTCAACAATTCATAACGTTCTACCTACAGAGCATTAGGAACATTAAACCGGATCCTAGATGGATGCTGCTGAAAGCAGCGTCATACTTCTTGTGATATTTTCCCATGTAATGTAAAGTACAAGGATGTTCAACAGTCGCGTCCCATCCATATGGGCTGATGGGGCATGCCCCTTACCCTTTTCTCCGACAAGAAGAGTGTCTGTCAGGCTGAACAGTGGCGGCTTCTCCGCTATGGCAGTGGAGCGTCGCCCCACTGCTTTCAAGCAGTTCTAGAAGCAAAAACATAAAATGATAATAACTTTCAGTTATTGTAGGCGTCTTCTCTCCCTTCCTCTTTCAAGTCCCAGTTATATCAGTCATGGAGGGAGGGCGGGTGGGCGGGGCTGCTCTCCTCTCGGAGCAAGACAGGGAAGGAGTGGTTTGCCCACTCCTAAGTGTGCAATGACTGTTTGGTTGGCCCTTTTAGGCAGCCCAAACCAGTCATGCGCAATTTCCCTCTTCTCCAAGCAGGCTGCATTACAGCCTGCATGGAGAACATGCTCAGCCCTCCAGCACATGGCTGAGGGCCATGTTACGGCGCCCTGACCAATCACAACACTGCATTGCAGCGTTGTGATTGGCTTAGGTGAGGGAGCCTGGCTGCCTGCTTCCTGTTCCTGAAGTCGAGACAGGGGAGCAGGAGCAGAGACATGGGACCCGGCCTATAGGTAAGTTTATTTTTTTTATTATTGCCACTCCCGCTTAAAATTGCGACCTTCCCCCACCACCCTGCGCGACCTCCCATGCCCCCACCCCTCCACCAGCGAGCTATGCCAGCTGCCGCTGAGGTCAGCCTGACAGAAACTCTTCTTGTTCAGGTCAGGAAGCCAGGACCAGGACATTACTAAGTGCGCAAGCTCCTGGCTGCCTGAGCTAAACTTTGACAGGCTAAGATTTTCACAACCTTGTGGGCGTGACCCAATCAGCCTGGCAATAGCACTTTGAGGCCCTCCCCCTCAAGACAAGAGGGAGCATCACTGATAGCCTGAGACCTGGGTACCTCAGTTTTAACATCCAAAGTGCCCAGTGACAATTTGGCACAGAGTGGGGTTGGGGCAGCAGTCTCACTAATCCCATCCCACTCTGTGAGGAGTGAGGGACTGCTGCCTTCAACCAATGAGGGAAGGCAGCAGTCGATACCATTGTGGGACCTCTGAGGTTTCCATCCCCTAGAGCTGCAGTGAAGGTAAGTGTTATGTTTTTTTTATGTTTGGTGCGTGCATGCGTGTATGAATGTGTATTTGTGAGTGAGTGATTTTAATGGGTGTGTGTGTGCGCATGTGTAAATCCATGGATGTGAGTGAGTATGCATGTTTGTGTGACCCCGCCCCTCTCCCCATGAAAATTACCCACCACCACTGATGTTTAATATAGTAGATAGATTTGACTTGTTTACAGTTCCAGCTAGAGGTACAGTGAGACAACATGACGTGATCCTACAGAAAATGACATAGGATAAAACATTAGAGATTGATATTTAAGTAAGCATATGCAATACTATAGTGATAATTTATAAATGACAGTCTTTCTTATTAGTAATATATATGCAAAATAGTTGGAGCATACCAGAACTCTGTTCAATGTTTTCATGGTATACAAATGTTGCTCTACACTACATCAATTATTTAAGAAGGATCATGACATAATAAAGATATGCAATCATATGAATATGATGTAAAGAAACAGGAGAGCATATTCTATTTAGGAGAGATTGTTTTTCTATATTTCATGCGTTATGTATTGTATAGCAGAAAAAAAGAGACAAATTATTAAAATTATGGGAAGGAGGCACAATGAAGGGCAGTCCAATAGTTTACCTGACACAATGCTAGTAACTCAGACATCATCTGATTATTGATAAAAATATTTCACAGTGTTAGATCTGTCAGCCTTAGAGTGGTCTTTCCCCAAAACATTTTGCCTTTTTCTCTCCATTTTGGCTGGAATTCGTTTTTGTTGTCCTTAGGACTTTGAGCACTCTACCACTGTAACCAGTGCTAAAGTGCTTGTGCTAACTCCCCTAAACATGGTACCATTGTCTTACACCTGATTGGCATATTTATTGTGTTTTAAGTCCCTTGTATAGTGGGATACCATAACCTCAGGACCTATCAACGAAATGCTACAAGTGGGCCTGCAGCACTTATTGTGCCACCCACCTAAGTTGCCCCTCAAAACATGTCCCAGGCCTGCAATTGCAGCCCAAATGCAGTTTTAAACTGCTATTTCGTCTTGGCAATAAATCCCTCTTTCCAAGTCTAAAACACTTCTTTTTCTGTGTATATGTCCCCCCTAAGATAGGCCCTAGGTAGCCCGTTGGACAAGGTGCATTGTAATTTAAAGTTTGGACAAATACATTTTCATATCCTGGTAGTGAATCAGGATGTAATGCTGAAGTTAGTATTAAAAAAGAATGGTTCTGACTCCAAGATGCACAGGTTGAAATCCAAGATTGACATTTAGGGCCTTACATTCATACAATGAATTTGGTGAAAGTCATTGCAATATGTGAACTGACTTTTACTAAATACATTGGTTTTTGTGAACTGACATATGTTCAAACATTTTGGTTCCCAAAATTCTGATTCATAGGGGGTTACAATTTGGACTACCTCATTAATATGCATGACATGAACCGTGAATTGCAATCTACTATGAAACACTACCATCACAGGGATCTGGCCTACTGGCATCAGTAGACCACCATGTCTGTGATTGCTTTTAAATAAAGCAATTTTTTTTAGCACAGCCTGTTCTCCTCAAAGTAAAAAAAAAGAAGTTTTAAAACCTTTTTTTATGAGTGAGCAGTGGGCTGAGGGGCCACTCTCTACTCCTAAAAAGTGTTTTTTACAACAGTGACACAGGTTCCCTGAGGGACCCATTCCCATTTACAAGTGGGTCACCACCTCCTTTGAGAAAACCTATCAATCATGTGCAACTGCTGTTGAAGTCACAAATTATTGATACACACCATAATAAATTGCAAATTAGATGGGACATCCTAAGCTCCCCACTTTCAATTTCCGATTCCGTATGTGGTTGCAAATCTATTTACTCAAAATCTGTTTGTTGAATTTTAAGAAACATGAAGGACAAGTACCAGTCACAAAATAGAGTATACAGAATTAGTCGTATAAAGAGCCCATGTAAAGGACCACAGTACATCACAAGCAAGCTAGAAAAGAGGGACACAAAGAAAATGGCCACTAAGGAGAGATCAAGAACAAACGGTCAATACAGTCCAAACATATCATAGAAACAAAAGCTATTTAAAGCATTTGGTGAGTCGCATTAGAGTCCCCTCATATCATTTGCCATGAGATGCACTTCTGAAAACAGAAACATTTGGATTAAAATATATCTAGCAGGCAATCCCGTATGAAACTGGGCATGTGCAAGTAACAGTGTCCATGTTAGGTCTTCTCTAATGCTGCAGACCGGTACTGTCCCCCCAAAAAATATATAATTATTTCAAACCCAACAAAGACCAGGGGGAATAATCTGCTGCTGCTAAGTATGGGGGAGGACTACACTGGTGGTTGTAAAAGAACCAGTGGCAAAGCTAAGTGCAGGGAGCTAAGGCCTAGGGGGAGAGGGGCTGAAATGTGAGAACATAAGGGATATCAGTGGAGGCCCTATCAATAGGGAGAGCAAAGATCAACAAGTAAGAGTGGCTGGTGGATCTGAGGAGCAGTCAAAGAGTTGAAGATGAAAGCAAAGATGTTCTAATCATGAGAAATGAAGGGTTTGCCATAAACACAGGAATTAATTATTTGTACAGGAGAGATTGTGCAATAGGTGCTCCAGTGCCATTTTGTGCCAAAGCCTAGTGACCCAGGCAGCAATGGGGGGGGGGATAGGAAACTTCCAACCCAGGGCAATCAATTGCTTGGCAGCACCCGTCATTTGACGGATTAAGTACCAATCTGCTTGGGTTAATGCCTCGAGCGTGGTTGGGCGTAGGCCCAAAATGATCGTGCAATAGTCTGCGCACTATAGGGAACCCCAGTGTGCCCTTAATGTGGCTTAAAAAGAGGGTGAGAATGTGCACATGCGCACCAAGATGTGTTTAAGGGTACCATCTTCCGCTCCTGATCTCCAGCAAGTAATAGGAACTGTGGGGAACATTAAGTGCAGGCGAGCCGGAGTGTAATACCACTGGAACATTAGATTGTAGGCTGATTCCTGATGTAGGATGCTAGGATGTCTCTTGGGACCCACCATAAAAGTTCCCACTTAAGTTCCCTCTCCGTGATATCTATGTCCCCCTCTATTTCCCGCCTCGTCTGTTATGGGTACCTCAGCAGAAAGCTGGATTGCTGGAGGACACTGTAGGTCCTACAACCCAGGCCACAAAGCCCTCAAAGTTGCAGACCAGGTTCTCAAAGGGTGTGAATTGGCATGTCGCTCCCTCCATGTTAGGGGGATGAAGTGTCCAGTGACGGAGTTGGAAATATTGATGCTGGACTTTGTCGGGTATCTTGAAGTCAGATTTGCATTGTTCAAATGATTTAATTTGCGAGCCTTGGAATAGGTCCCATAGGGTCCTTCAGTCAGCATTCTCCCAGGTGGGAAAGGGAACAAGAGGGCAGCCCCGGCGTGAACTCCGGGTCACGTGCAATGGTGGTATTCCAAGAGGGAAACAAAGTAAGGCCATATGTAAGTGTAACTCTGTCCCAAATGTCCAATACTGTTGTAGTAGGGATTGGAAGGTAGGAGTTACGAGGGCAGTGGAGTTTGGGCAGCCAAGTCAAGTCCCAGAGTGGTCTACATGCCACCGCCCGATCCATATGCAGCCAATGTTTTTCGCTTTCCCTGACGACCCACTCGGAAACTAACCTTAGATGTGCTGCTCTGTAAGTATCAAGAAATTTGGGGCAGGCTAGGCCCCCCCCCCGATTTCTGGGCAGCATAAGTATGTTATTGGAAATGCGAGGCTGCTTCCCATTCCAAAAGAAGGCACAAATGTTCTTTTGTAGCCGGCGGATATCCTCCACACGGATCAAAGTCGGAGAGTCCTGAAACACATATAATATGCGAAGTAGAATGTTAATTTTGACCACATTAATCTGGTCGAGGCACGAGCTATGTAGCGGTTTCCATCTGCGCAGGTCCTCCAAAATAGCCTCAGGGACCAGTTAGTGCGCATCCAGGTCTGCAGGAAAATTGAGATGTTAAGCACTAGGTAGCGAATAGACTTTGTGGCCCTTTGAAAAGGAGACAAGTCCTTTAAGGCTGGGAGGAATTGTGGTGGTATAGTGAGGTTTAGGGCCTGTGATTTGGACATGTTGATTTTATATCCTGAGGCAAGTTCAAACTCTTGCAGTACCTGCACAATGACAGGGAGGGTCATCATGGGATAAGTCATAGTCAGTAAGAGATGCTCTGCATAGAGCAGAACTGTGTGGTCCCTGCCTCCAAAGGGGGTGCCAGTGATGTCCGTATTCTGGTGAAGGAAAATTGCCAGGTGTTCCACAACCAGGGCAAAGAGGATAGGGGGCAAGGTTCAACCCTGACACGTACCCCGTTGTATCAGTATAGAGGCAGTAGAATGTCAGTTCACTCTGATAGTAGCAGTAGGGGAGATATAGGAGGCCATAATTTTGCTAATCATGACAGGTCCCAGTCCAATTTTCATGAGGACAGAGCGTAAGAAGTCTCAGGTGACCCTTTCAAATGCCTTCTCTGTGTCCAAAGACAGGAAAAGGGCAGTGATGTTATGCATGTGGGCCTTTTCTATTAGGTGGGCAAGGTACCTGGTGTTATCAGGGCCCTGTAGGTGTTGTATGAAGCCCACATGATCGGGATAGATCAAACCCGACAGAAGGGATTCTAAGCGATTGGCAATATTTTGGTATATATCTTACCATTGGTGTTCAAGAGGGCTATAGGCATGTAGAAGGAGCACTGAGCAGGCTCTTTGCCAGGCTTAAAAATGAGTGATATTTCATCTGCTGACATCATTGGCATAAGACGGGTGGTATGTTTGAAGATGTTGAATAGCGCGAGTAGGTGGTCTTTCAAAGCTGGGAAGAAAGACTTACAGAATAAAACCAGCAGGCCGTCTGGGCCTGGGGTCTTCCCTATTGACAGGCCTCCAAGAGCTTTTTTAAGTTCAGACACTACCAACTCTCAACAATATGTTCATTGTTAGTTTAGGCACAAGAAACAAGTGTATCACCATTCCTGAAAAAGCTGTCAAGCGAGTTCGCAGCAGATAAGGTTCCTTACTGTGAGGGTGCCCATTGAAAGGAAAAGCACTGTTATCCAGAGCTATTGCAGACCATTGCTGCGGGTATGCAGCTTGTTCAGGCGTTCCCGTGCCTAAACTACAAATTAAAATATTTTCTATACCACTACATCAAGCCTTTACCGCCTATGGTGGAGTGATGGTAATTGCCACCAAAAGGAACAGTGTTTAAGTTAGAGTATCTGTGATATGGAGCCCTGATAAAGTCGTGATTACGACAAAACACGTGTTGGCTATGGCTACTGTGAAGGCTTTGGTGAAGATTACAATAAATACCTTGTTTAGATCAAGATTGAAGAAACTACGAGCGAAGACTACAATATTGTTATACAATTGTGTGCGTTACTTGCGCTGCGGCGCTGGTGTCTATTCAATATATATATATATATATATATATATATATATATATATATATATATATATATATATATATATATATATATATATATATCAAAGTCAATCCCGCTTCACCAAAGGATCAAAGCAGGCACCGGCAACATGGAATCTGGAAGATGTTTCTTCAGGCAGAAATGAACGCTGGACGACGCGTTTCGGTGGACTCAGCCACCTTGTTCACATAGCGCAGCCGCCATTACAAAGCCTTTAAATACCACTCGTGAATGCGTGGCTGAGAGTGGCCATAGAAAACATACTGAGATGTATGTCCCAATAGATGGTGAAGAAGTATTAAAGTTTCATTATGAAAATTACATAGCATGAAACAATATAACTCATCATTGTGCCACAGTATACTTGATCCCACAAGGACTTAAAATTAAAAATAATAAAACTGTGAAGGTAGACAGGATTGAAAGTGTCAAATTTAAAAACATGTAACATAAGACAGTGCAGAGTGTTATTGAATTATTTTGTAGTATTTTGTTACTTTCAAACATGATCACACTCTGCCCGGAATAAAATGAATGTATGCAGACAGCACATAGTATGACTTATCCTCAACATGGGTCTCACGAGCACTACTAGATTGCTTGCAGGACACGATGTCACCTGTAAGAATCCCAACTGCAAATGTATGCACTCACTAATGTGCAGCAATGTACTATGTAACACAAAAAGGGCTAGATCGGCCCATGTAGCCAAATGGTAAGAGTGTGTTAGTCCCAATTGGGCCTGTACATAACCGCAAATTAATTGTGAAGCAAACTAATACGCTGGAAAACATAGTCTATTGGACAAGTGTCCATTTCATTCGTCATCGGTCTAGACACTGATAGAATAACCAATATTTGGAAATAAGTGCTTAACAAGTGTAGTGACACTACGCCTACCCAAGCGTAAAAAAGCTTGAAGGAAAAAGAAAAGAAAAAAAGGGGCCTACAGTAAGTTCCGTGTGCGGCTGAAAGCACTTGAACTGGGCTGAAAAGTTGCAGGAACACCCCCAATACAACTTTGGGAGAGTGCATTTTACAAATGAATGTACAATCCCTCATCCGAGTTAAGACCGTTAGGAATCTTGCTGTTAAGCAAAATAATACAGCGGGACTCGAGTCTGCGCAATTTCAGCTCCCTATTGCCACCCCTGATGTGGGTAGGGACTGAATCAATGACAAAATACACCAGGTCACCACTATTGCCCCCATGGATTTCATTCATGTGTCGTGCAACACATATACATATATATGAAAATTTAGTAATGAATGAATTCAGAATGAAATGAATAGGATATGAAAGGATATGTGAATTTGTACATTGTCGTTTCAAAAAACTAAGTAAGAGCACCACGTTAAGATGGGGGAACCATTCATGATTATAATTTGGTCCCTCTTCAATGTCATCACATGAAAACATTGTTTAAAAAAATGATGGATTTGGCGCGCCCGACTAACATCGAGGAAGGCGTTAGCCGAAACGCGTCTGTTTGTGCACGAGTCTGACTAATAAAATAACGGAACTCACCCCCGAGAGTGCTTTCCAATTATTGGGTACGATTACCCTTTGGGAACTTAGGAGCTTGTATATATATATATATATGTAGTGTGATGTATAATAATTAATTGTACATCTGGGTAGAGACCTATGGGTGTATCGGTCTACATAGCCGGTAATGTTCTCAGCAGGCATTGCATATAAAGTCTATTAGTTGACACCTTATGACTAGTAGAATCACATATACATCAGTCACCAATAGGCTTGGGTCAAAATCTTGTTTTAATCAAAATACGCATTTGGGACAACCGATTTAAATTGCAAAATTGTCCTTGGAATATTTGCCCACTGGGGCGAGATGTAGTGTGATGTGATGTATAAACAATTAATTGTACATCTGTGTAGAGTCCTATGGGTATATCTGCCCAAAGAGCCGTTAGCGCTGTAATTATACATCATTGGTGTTTGTTTGTGTTATGGCACAATGTTTCCAGCAGGTATTCAAAGCAAAAAACTTTATTAGTTGATACCGTATGATTAGTATAAGGACATATACATCAGTCTCCAATAGGCATGGGTGAATATCTCATTTTAGCAAAATACGCATTTGCGAGTATTGTGGAGCAAACATAATGACGAATAACATATGTAAATATTATTTCAAAAAATATTTTAAAAAAAATAATTTTGTATATGATTTTACATGTAACACTTATGGGAGCTATAATTCTCTTTTGTGAATTATCAAACTATGAGGGTAGTTCAAGTTGTATATATATATCTATTGTATCAAGAACTTCCAAAATGGATGCCATTTCCAGTGGGTGTCACACGTATGAGGTGTTAGTCCTATGTCTATGTTAGGCACAGTTTAAATTCAATCACTGTTTGTTGCAACTTTGAAACGTGATCAAGGCGGAAGCCGAAACGCGTTGTTTCCTGCAAATAAATGATTTCACAAGCATACGTGTGGAGTCCGAGTACGTCTGTTGGAGTAGCAGAACTGAGGGAATATATATATATATATATATATATATATATATATATATATATATATATTTGTTATCCAAAGTAAGCCTGATGCTTCAAGGACGCACTCCCAGCCACTTAATTGCAGAAGAAAACCGGAGACTGCATTCCAGGTTAATTTACTTTTATTTCCCAACGCGTTTCAAGGCAACGGCCCCTTCATCATGGGTCACTGTAGGATATGGCTTGGAAATCCCGACGTGCATGCTGCTTTTATATTTTCGCCCCCAGTGGGCCACGCACATCACGTTACATTCACGTTACATTCTGCATATATATATATTCCATCCACATCCCTCTGCTCGGGGGAAAAACAGGGTCGCACTCCCAGGTTTGGTAATTCACGTTCTTTTATTTTTCAATTCATCAGATGTCAAGGCTACACCGACGCGTTTCGTTCTCTGCTGAGAACTTGATCACGGTGATCAAGTTCTCAGCAGAGAACGAAACGCGTCGGTGTAGCCTTGACATCTGATGAATTGAAAAATAAAAGAACGTGAATTACCAAACCTGGGAGAGCGACCCTGTTTTTCGCCCGAGGAGAGGGATGTGGATGGAATAAATTTGGCGTGGCTCAAGCCAAGGGCTACGCACCGAAATTGAAGCGCCGTAAACCTCAGCAAACTTTGAGCCAACTTTGGAGAAATATATATATATATATATTTATATATATATATATATATTTATATATATATATATATATATATTATATATATATATATATATATATATATATATATATATATATATATACATATATATGTTGCAAACAAAGATCCTCAATTTGGTGATGCACTCCAAGCCGGATTCATTAAAGGCAAACAAGCATTTCTGTTCATGGATATTTCTCTCTGCCTTACGCGTTTCGGAGTTACAAACTCCTTGGTCACAGGCATTCAAGTACCGATGCAGTTATAAAAAGGAACACTCTTACCAGCATGTTATTTATTGCGTCCTTTAATTGAAAACAGGTAAGTTCAGTAATGTACTGCATGCTGGGTATTGTAGTGCATAGTGCATTTATCTTTTAGTAGATTTTAGCGTGTCCTTTAAAAGTTAATCCTTTAGTGGGTACTGCACTCTCATACCAATTCACTGTATTATTTCAGCCCTCCAGTGGGCCTCCGTGATAAGAAATGCTCCGTAATTAAGCCATCCGGTTTCCCGACACGGAGACTTCGAACAGTTCTGTGTCTCCCTGGCCCCCTTGTAATCATCTTGTGGGGTGGTGCAGCGCCACGGCTGGATAGCCGTAAATATTAGTTGCAAACAAAGATCCTCAATTTGGTGATGCACTCCAAGCCGGATTCATTAAAGGCAAACAAGCATTTCTGTTCATGGATATTTCTCTCTGCCTTACGCGTTTCGGAGTTACAAACTCCTTGGTCACAGGCATTCAAGTACCGATGCAGTTATAAAAAGGAACACTCTTACCAGCATGTTATTTATTGCGTCCTTTAATTGAAAACAGGTAAGTTCAGTAATGTACTGCATGCTGGGTATTGTAGTGCATAGTGCATTTATCTTTTAGTAGATTTTAGCGTGTCCTTTAAAAGTTAATCCTTTAGTGGGTACTGCACTCTCATACCAATTCACTGTATTATTTCAGCCCTCCAGTGGGCCTCCGTGATAAGAAATGCTCCGTAATTAAGCCATCCGGTTTCCCAACACGGAGACTTCGAACAGTTCTGTGTCTCCCTGGCCCCCTTGTAATCATCTTGTGGGGTGGTGCAGCGCCACGGCTGGATAGCCGTAAATATTAGTTGCAAACAAAGATCCTCAATTTGGTGATGCACTCCAAGCCGGATTCATTAAAGGCAAACAAGCATTTCTGTTCATGGATATTTCTCTCTGCCTTACGCGTTTCGGAGTTACAAACTCCTTGGTCACAGGCATTCAAGTACCGATGCAGTTATAAAAAGGAACACTCTTACCAGCATGTTATTTATTGCGTCCTTTAATTGAAAACAGGTAAGTTCAGTAATGTACTGCATGCTGGGTATTGTAGTGCATAGTGCATTTATCTTTTAGTAGATTTTAGCGTGTCCTTTAAAAGTTAATCCTTTAGTGGGTACTGCACTCTCATACCAATTCACTGTATTATTTCAGCCCTCCAGTGGGCCTCCGTGATAAGAAATGCTCCGTAATTAAGCCATCCGGTTTCCCAACACGGAGACTTCGAACAGTTCTGTGTCTCCCTGGCCCCCTTGTAATCATCTTGTGGGGTGGTGCAGCGCCACGGCTGGATAGCCGTAAATATTAGTTGCAAACAAAGATCCTCAATTTGGTGATGCACTCCAAGCCGGATTCATTAAAGGCAAACAAGCATTTCTGTTCATGGATATTTCTCTCTGCCTTACGCGTTTCGGAGTTACAAACTCCTTGGTCACAGGCATTCAAGTACCGATGCAGTTATAAAAAGGAACACTCTTACCAGCATGTTATTTATTGCGTCCTTTAATTGAAAACAGGTAAGTTCAGTAATGTACTGCATGCTGGGTATTGTAGTGCATAGTGCATTTATCTTTTAGTAGATTTTAGCGTGTCCTTTAAAAGTTAATCCTTTAGTGGGTACTGCACTCTCATACCAATTCACTGTATTATTTCAGCCCTCCAGTGGGCCTCCGTGATAAGAAATGCTCCGTAATTAAGCCATCCGGTTTCCCAACACGGAGACTTCGAACAGTTCTGTGTCTCCCTGGCCCCCTTGTAATCATCTTGTGGGGTGGTGCAGCGCCACGGCTGGATAGCCGTAAATATTAGTTGCAAACAAAGATCCTCAATTTGGTGATGCACTCCAAGCCGGATTCATTAAAGGCAAACAAGCATTTCTGTTCATGGATATTTCTCTCTGCCTTACACGTTTCGGAGTTACAAACTCCTTGGTCACAGGCATTCAAGTACCGATGCAGTTATAAAAAGGAACACTCTTACCAGCATGTTATTTATTGCGTCCTTTAATTGAAAACAGGTAAGTTCAGTAATGTACTGCATGCTGGGTATTGTAGTGCATAGTGCATTTATCTTTTAGTAGATTTTAGCGTGTCCTTTAAAAGTTAATCCTTTAGTGGGTACTGCACTCTCATACCAATTCACTGTATTATTTCAGCCCTCCAGTGGGCCTTCGTGTGCGTTTGCGAGCCGACGGCCCGTAGCTCTCCCTGTGCGAGCCGAGCCGACGGCCCGCAGGTCTCCCTGTGCTAGCCGGATCGCAGCTGTCACTCTGCGTACCGATATTGGGAATATAAGGCAGCTCTAAAAAGAGCCCTTGTGTTTATTAGTTGGAGCTACATATAAGTGCGGATGCACAGCTTCAGGTTATTCAGAAAAACTCGATTTCCCTGATCTGTGAAGTGTACTCCATCACTTCTGTAGATATCAGCCATATCAAAACGTATGTTGTTGTTGTAGATCAACCCCATTCTATGGTCTCTGAGGTATGCAGACACAGCTTTGTTGACATTCTTCCTAGATTTTTCAATCTGAGGACAAAATTGGTTTGACCATTTCCACTTCTGTCTTTGGCATATATTGGAATATACAAAGACAGTTTGAGGCAAAAGCAACATCAATTGTCGAAAGGTGTCTTTCATTAGCATTTCCAAACCTACACCAGTCAATGTGCCTAGGTTGTTTCCACCACAGTGCACAATCATGAGGTCAGGGTGTTGGAGATGCAAACAGGTTTTAACCAAAGGCAATAATTGGTGGCACTTCAATCCTCTCTGTCCAAACCATTTAATGTCCACATTTTGTAAACCTAGGTCTAAGTCAATACGTCTCTGTTCTGCATACCTCTTGCACCAGAAAACATAGCTATGTCCTACGATCCACACTAGCATTTTGAAGGTATAGCTGGGAAGTATGGATAGATGTCTGTAGCTCATGCAGTCCGTTCGTAGAATAAGAGATATGTTTAAAGGTGGGGAACTACTTTTTTTTCTCATTCAAAACGATAACTGATTGGGAGATGAAAAGCATTGTTTTTTAAAAGTAGGGTGCACATTCGTTTTGTGGAAAAGCATCTTTGTGATTGGTTAAGAAAAAGCAGTTTAAACGTGTAATACATATGATAGGATAAAATTTGGTCAACTCAACCACACCTGCTACTTGCATTTGGAAGGCACTGTTCAAACTTAAAACAATCGTGAACTTTTAACCTGCATGGGCTGTTAAATGTTCGAGAAAATGTTGCAAAAAATATCGTTAGGTTTAAAAAAATATGACATTTTAACCTGCACGTGTTGTAGAATGTTCTAGAAAGTGTGTTGATAGAATACGTTGCACTTCTGACTTCTATGTGTCCTTGAATATTAAAAAAACTGTTTATATGGAAAATTCAAAAATAACCAATAGAGAGAAGTTTTGCAATCTAAGAGAATCAAGGAACTATTCTAATTTGTTCTTTACATGTATTTATGTGTGGAGTAACAAAATTACAGACACAACAGCACCAGGAAGAGGAACAAGCAGGGAGTGGGGGGACGGGGGAGATGGGCACAATGGCACACATGCACAATTAAATACAGCACAACTACAGACAAACCATGGCTAAAATGAAACACACCAACAAGGAGCACAAGTCACACAACCCGCCAACATCACACCACTGAACAAGCACAGAAGTGAAAACCACACTGCCTGAAAGGGAGAAGGGTGAAGAATACCTCACATGAAGGGACATCTCACACAGAATGCAGCACACACACATAGGAAGCAGAGCACACCAACATCCAACACAATGTTGTCCAAACACAAACATTCGCACAATCTAACACAGGACACAAATGCACTCGCCTGTGGCGGATAAACGTCCAAAAGCGTCAGTACAAAACAGGCACATGAGAACGCATAAGTACAAACCCACAGTTCGGATGGGGTAGCAATTCACGTATGGCAGGCAGCCAGAGAGTCTGTGACACACACATTGGCATACAAATGAAGACACAACACATTTGGAGACAAGTGAAAATGTGGAAACTTTATAAAAAAAAGTGCGTGTCAGTACGGCCAAGAGTAGTGCCACGATATGCAGACAAATGCAGCCTCATGCCTGAATAAGGAACGTAGGAAAACGTCCATGTTCACTTCGGGGTAGTCCTTCACCAACACACGTCAGTGTCAAGCAGCATTGGTTGTCCGCACCTCGGACATGAGTCGACACCAATGCAGCCATGTCCACTGTCGTCTTGGGACATGTGACCAGATGCACAACGTGAAATGATGCGGCAGGACACGTGCAATGTGGCACATCGAGTCGTGGTTGCAGGTACCTTGTCACTCGTCCATGAACGCGAGTGCAGCTGCGTAAGCCACTATCTCTAATGAGTGATGGTTGGCCACAATATTTGACATGTCATCGACATAATCCATCAGCTGACCGGGACAGATGTGCTGACTCCAACCACTGTACCCAATGTGCACCAAAGCAGAATCGGGAAGTGGGTCAATTTGCTCACTGCATACTACGACATGTGCAATCTCCCAGGCCCAGTTCCCAACATGCATGCCAAACATCCATGCGTGCCATAAACGGGCATCACCATGACACTCCTGGTCGTGGGCCAACAGTGGGCGCACACACCCATCGTAATCCATGTCAGCTATGCACACGTTGGAGAGGCACACGTACATGCACCACTCGGATAGGCACGTGCGACATTGCAATACAGGTTGAACGCAGGTGACGTCCGCAATGCGGAAGCTCAGCCGGTAAGTGATCCGCAGCACTGACAAAGGCAGTGCACCCAGGACATGCAGCAGATGTGCAAGGTATAGGTGGACGTGAATGGAGTCGACCATGTATTCGGGATGCCCTGCCATTGTGTCAGTGGCTCTGCTTATAGCTGCACTGGCTTGCCTTGTGGCAGTCTTGTGGATGAAATGGCACAGCTTGGTGCAATGAGCCGGGTCTGTGTGCAATGGGTGCAGGGCAGGGGTGTGGTGGGAGTACGTTTGAAGGCCATTTCACGCACGCTAACTACGACGAAGGACTTTTGAGTGTGGGATGTGTACTCGTTGTTCTCAAATCGGGCAGTGCGTAGTGTGGGAGACGGATGCAAATATTATCGTATCTGTCAGGGGAGACTGGCCACTTGCAAGTTCCTTCTCGGAGCAGCAGATGTGTTACCGGAAGATAGCTCAGACAAAGAACCTTTCATCCCTACAGTAACTTCTCCAGCTGCATTCATACAGGATGTGTACAAAGCCCGGTCGTGGGTGTTGTGGCATGTCTGCGACCCTGGTCATCATGGATGAGATGCCCAGCACGTGGCACATGGGCGGGTTCACTGTGTGTTACGTTGCCAAACAGCTGCTCCTCCCTCCCACGAGCCCCCACACTTTTGTGCACTGCGCTGTTGTATCCCGTGCACTCCTACGGCACACCATTGTAATGCCTATTCGCGCATGTCCTGCGGCATTCCAATCACACCGTGACACTGCCGTTTGGAGGTGGTGCATGCCACTTTACAACATCGACTGCTGCGGCCCTTGTGGCGGCCACACCAGAACATAGAGACACACTTACTGCACTTCTTGCACACGGACATGTCCGAGACACCCCGTTCCCCTTGCCGGATAGGCACACCCCTGCTCTGACCTGTGTGCGCCGGACCAGCACACGCCGCTTGTGCATGCAGGAGGATGCGTGCGTAGCTACATGTCCAGGCTCACTGCCAATGCTGAGGTGACATGGTAACGTCCGCTGAAGACTGCACACTGTGATGTTGCAGGGCCCGTGCCCATCATGCTAACACAATGACCACACGGACACACTTGCTCAGATGCGGGTTCGGGGGCATTGGCGGTCCTGGGGTTGTTGCGATGAGTGTTGTGGCCCTCATGGGTATCCGTGTATCATGCTCATTGACTCTATGGCACCTGTAGGTGTTCCGGCGTGGCTCTTGGCTGTGTTCCCTTTCATGCTGCAGGTAGTCGTCCTGCTTAACATCAGCAGAAAGCAGGTGTAAAATCCCTGGTGCTAACGCAGCTTATCGCCGGAATTTGTTTCACATTCCAGTTTTTGCCTTTTGTTGTGAAAGTTGTGATGTGGTTTTTTCGTGTACAGAAAAATAAACGAACTGGGCAGTGTATCCCGTCAAGATTCAGCACCTGACCCACTATTCCCAATCAATATAAATACAATGAGATTTCTTCATTGATTTTGTGTGTACACTGTAAATGCACCCACTACCACAGTGCAATTCAATACAGGATTTTAGTATTTAGAATAAATCGCAAAGGTGCACCTCGTGTGTTTTTGCACGGGAACGCCTACTGTGCATCTCATTATCAGCACTTTAATGCAACTAAAGTTGAGATAAATCTAACACACTATTCAGAAGCTGGTGCAAACTGCTGACATCACCAGTATTCCCCTGATAACTGCCCCAAAATTTAACACCATGGTGGACACCACTAAATAACAGTAATAAGAACGAGAGAGAGTCACACAGCACTTAAGTAACAACCAAAAACTTTATTGACATTTTTTTCCCAAACTTTATTTTTCCGTACATATAGAGGATAAACTAAATTTAACAAACTGAACACAAAACAACAAGGCGGAAGACTCCTGTCAGGTCCATTAATGTTGACGACACAGCCTGGAAAATAAAGCACAAAATAAGGATGTGTGTAATGCGCATATCAAAGGAGTGAGACACAGAGAAAGAGAGAAGGAAAAAAAAGCCAGAGAGAAAAAGAGAGGGAAGGAAAGAAAGGGAGTGAGAAAGGGAGAAGGGAGAGAGAGTAAGAGAGATAGAAGGAAAGGAAGGAAGAGAGTGAGAGAGAGAGTGAAGAGAGGGAAGTGAAAGAGAGAGAGAGAGAGAGAGAGAGAGAGAGACACTGCCGCCCCTGCTCATCCATTACCAAATAATTACCTGCTGCCACTGGAGTGTCTACCAGTGGGCACTCCAAGTGCCCGTGAAAGCTCCAGGGCCCGGTCCCGTCACCATGGCTTGGTGGACATTATGTGGACCCACTCCGCAGCCCAGCAGATCCCACACATGTCGCTGAGTCCTGAGTCATCAATGGCGGAGACCTCATCAGCTTTTGGTGCCGCTAACCCTGTGCAACGCAAGTCAGCGCCACGTGGTGGTAGACCGCTGACGGCCATACAACTTAGGGTGCGACTAACCCTGTGCAACTCAAGTCCGCACCACGTGGTGGTAGGCCCCTGACGGCCACATCAGCTTTGGGTGGCACTAACGCTGTGCAACTCAAGTCCGCGCCACGTGGTAGTAGGCCCCTGACGGCCACATCATCTTCGGGTGGCACTAACCCTGTGCAACTCAAGTCCACGCCACGTGGTGGTAGGCCCCTGATGGCCACATCCGCTTCGGGTGGCAGTAACCCTGTGCAACTCAAGTCCGCGCCACGTGGTAGTAGGCCCCTGACGGCCATACAGCTCAGGGTGTGACTAACCCTCTGCGCAAGTTTTCATGGACTCTTTATGATTGAGACCCGTGGAGCGTCCGCCATCCAGTCACCACCGCCAATAAAGGATGTGACGTTGTCGATCCATTATATTTGTGTGGTCACATGGCCTGTGACGCATGTGCCGGACGGGTGTGGTGTGTGTGCAAACCTGCCTTCAGGGAGTGGCCGTGACATGTTGACAACTAGACCACTGACCTGCACACCAACAGCGAGTACGCCTGCGACATGTCGCTATGTGGGGGGTGTGAAAACGTGTTTTCTCAATGGATTTTCCATAGGAAACTTTAGACAAGGCTACAGGTCAAACTGCTGAACGGAATTACGCCAAATTTGGTAGGGAGAAAGGTCTTGGTCCAGAAAGCGCGCTTTCTCGCATCGAGTGAAAATATAAAAGAAAGGTACCGGGGGCAATTTAATATACCGGAGCTCTGTCTGTGCGAGATAACCCTTTCACGCTCCCTCTGCCCAACATCACCACTTCGCAGCTATGCCGTTAGAAGCCAGTCAGTTGGCTCGCAGCTCTCTGCCTTTACGAGCTAGTACGCTGATGTGCCTGTACCTCTGTGAGCTACTACGCTGCTGTTCCTTTGGGAGCGGACGGCTCATAGTACTGCGTCTGTGAGTCGAGCAGACGGGCCGCAGTTGTCCCTCTGCGAGCCTGGGTGCGAACTGTTCATAAGTCACACTACATAAGCATTGAAAAGCCATTTTGTGATTCAGTCCGTCAGCTGGCATATGTCCAAGGCATTTCTGAAAACATACCGGAGTTCTTTCTGTGAGAGATACCCCTTTCACGCTGCCTCTCCCCACATCAGCAGGTAACGCACCCTCTTCCCACATTAGCAACATACCCCCAGCAACCTTCTTGGGCCCGGAATTGTCCCTGTGCGGTTGGACAAACAAGAATCTTAGTCATGTATAGATTTACATATAAAACATTTTATTTAAACAAAACAACAACAAATAAAACTGAAGGGAGTCTGGTGCTGTGGTCGCTGCCACGGACTTGGGGTCACTGCCATTCAGGACTCAGGACACAGTTCCACATGTGGGATCGGCTTGTATTGAACAAGGTTAGTGGCACCACGTGTCACGCCTTGTGTTGTACAGGGTTAGTGCACCACCTGTAGCCGGCCTTGCATATGGAAATATGCCTCACTGATCGAAGGGAGTCTGGTGCTGTGGTCGCTGCCACGGACTTTGGGTCACTGCCATTCAGGACTCAGGACACAGTTCCACATGTGGGATCGACTTGTGTTGAACAGGGTTAGTGGCACCATGTGTCGCCGGCTTGTGTTGAACAGGGATAGTGGCACCACGTGTCGCGGCTTGTGTTGAACAGGGTTAGTGGCACCACGTGTCCAAAATTCAAATTGCGAGCTCTGCTGCCCTCAGTGTAGACTGATAATGAGTGTTCGTTTGCACTTGAAGATGAATTTGGTGATTGTACTAAAGCTATAACTGATATAAAAAAAGTTCTTGAAGCAAGGAAACTAAAAGGATATTATGTAGGTTTTAGGCCTGTGATAGTTACTTGCCTACTGGACTCTGTAATTAATGAATCAAGACTTAATTGTGAGCCCTGATGACCGCAGTGTAGGCCAGAGGTAGCTGTCAGCAAGGGCCCATAGCCACGTGGCGTTGAGTTGAGGTGCACAGTTAATCGCACCAGAAGCATTGAGAATGTATGAGCCTGTGATGCTGCTTGGTGCGGACGGGCCGCACTGGGAGCAACGTCTCTTGCCTACTGGACTGCGTCATCTGCAATCGCGACTGTATCTGAATTGTGAGCCCTGCTGACCGCAGTGTAGGCCAGAGATAGCGGTGAGCAAGGGCCCACAGCCACGTGCATAGGTTGGTGGCCCCACCGGCCTGCGTGGTTCAGGTTCAGTGGCACGTGTCGCCGGCCTTCCATATGCAAATACGCCTCACTAATCGAAGGGAGTCTGGTGCTGTGGTCGCTGCCACGAAGTTGGGGTCACTGCCATTCAGGAGTCAGGACACTGTTCCACATGTGGGATCGGCTTGTGTTGAACAGGGTTAGTGGCACCACGTGTCGCAGGTGCCTTGCATATGGAAATATGCCTAACTGATCGAAGGGAGTCTGGTGCTGTGGTCACTGCCACGGACCTGGGGTCACTGCCATTCAGGACTCAGGACACCGTGCCACATGCGGGATCGGCTTGTATTGAACAGGGTTAGTGGCACCACGTGTCGCGCCTTGTGTTGTACAGGGTTAGTGGCACCACGTGTCGCCGGCCTTGCATATGGAAATATGCCTAACTGATCGAAGGGAGTCTGGTGCTGTGGTCGCTGCCACGGACTTGGCGTCACTGCTATTCAGGACTCAGGACACAGTTCCACATGTGGGATCGGCTTGTGTTGAACAGGGTTAGTGGCACCACGTGTCACCGGCTTGTGTTGAACAGGGTTAGTGGCACCACATGTCGCAGCTTGTGTTGAACAGGGTTAGTGGCACCACATGTCGCGGCTTGTGTTGAACAGGGTTAGTGGCACCATGTGTCCAAAATTGGAATTGCGAGCTCTGCTGCCCGCAGTGTAGACTGCTAATGAGTGTTCGTTTGCACTTGAAGATGAATTTGGTGATTGTACTAAAGCTATAACTGATATAAAAAAAGTTCTTGAAGCAAGGATACTAAAAGGATATTATGTAGGTTTTAGGCCTGTGATAGTTACTTGCCTACTGGACTCTGTAATTAATGAATCAAGACTTAATTTTAATTGTGAGCCCTGATGACCGCAGTGTAGGCCAGAGGTAGCGGTCAGCAAGGGCCCACAGCCACGTGACGTTGACTTGAGCTGCACAGATTGGGAGCATACAGTCTTCTTAACCGATTAATACTCTCTTACACAATTTGCATCGGCACTAATCTTGAATTGTTAGCCCTGCTAACCACATTGTAGGCCGGAGGCAGCGGTCATCAAGGGCCCACAGCCACATGGCGTTGACTTGAGCTGCACAGAGTTAGTGGTACTTGAAGCACTTAGCGTGTGCACAGTCAGCGATGATGCGTGGTCCGGGCTGGCCGCACTGGTAGCAATGTCTGTTGCCTACTGGACTGCATCATCTGCAATCACGAGTCGCTATGAATTGTGAGCCCTACTCACCGCAGTGGAGGCAGGAGGCAGCGGTGAGGAAGGGCCCAAAGGCACGTGTTGTTGACTTGAGCAATGTCTCTTGCCTACTGGACTGCGTCATCTGCAATATCGACTCCATCTGAATTGTGAGCCCTACTGACCGCAGTGTAGGCCGGAGGCAGCGGTCAGGAAGGGCCCACAGCCATGTGTTGTTGATTTGAGCAATGTCTCTTGCCTACTGGACTGCGTCATCTGCAATCGCGACTCGATCTGAATTGTGAGCCTTGCTGTTCGCAGTGTATATCGAAGGCAGTACTTTGTACAGACATAAGTCCATGGTGCTGTGCCGCTGGGGGCCTGTGTGGCGGAAGCCAGCGATCGGCTGAGGAGGCTGGCGGTCATGTTGGCGGCCTCGTGGCAGGGTGAGGGGCGCCGCCCTGGCAGACGCTTTGGCCTTCCCACAAGTGAACCACGCCCAGAGCTCCGGCTTATTTATTCACACTCCTACGCTGAAGTGGCGTACCTTGGACCAGCCCACTCCGGTTACGCTTATGCTTACAGAGGGGACACACAGCTACATGACTGAGATCTTCCCTAGTGTTTGACGTAACATGGTTGGGTCCACTGTCCACAACACTACAAGCACCAGTAGTATTTGTGCACATGGAGAGGTGTGTGTTCTGCATACTGAGATGTGTCCAGCACATCACCGCTACACTTTGCATTGTGTGCATTGTTAAACATGGGTGAATTGCTTCCTTCACATATAGTTTGTTCACATCTGTCCCAATATTCAGCTATTGTGTGGCTGAGGGGCCATGCCGTTTTTGGAAAGTTCGCTGTCTTGTTCTGCGCTACCTTGGTGGTAGAGGGGGGGGGTCCTGGGGGTAGTGGTGGGTGTTGTGGCGTTCTTGGGTGTCGGAGCTGCTTGATCAGTAGGTCTATGACATGTGTTGGTCTTCAGATGTGGCTCTGTGCTGGGCTCCCTTTCATACTGTATGTAGTTGTTTAATATTTAAAAAACAAGAAGACATTATATAGTTTAAATAACAAATAAAAAAATTTACAGTAGGGAGAGGGGTGGTACAGGGGGAGGTCCTGAGGGTTGTGGCAGTGGGTGTTGTGTCCTTCTTGGGTGTCGGAAAAAACTATAGGTTAAATAAACATTATAATTAGAAGTTAGCATTAAAAAAAACATTGAAATTCACTGAAAAAACCATACGTTTCAGGGACGTTATAGATAGAAATTAGTATTTAAAAAACCTTTGAAATTCACTGAAAAAACCATAGGTTTCAGGCACGTTATAGTTAGAAATTGGCATTTAAAAAAACCTTTGAAATTCACTGAAAAAACCATAGGTTTTAGGCATGTTATAGTTAGAAATTGGCATTTAAAAAACCTTTGAAATTCACTGAAAAAACCATAGGTTTCAGGCACGTTATAGTTAGAAATTAGCATTTCAAAAACCTTAGAAATTCACTGACAAAAACATAGGTTTCAGGGACGTTATAGTTAGTTGGACATTTCACTCATACAAAACCATAGAAATTCCACCGTTATAGTTAGTTCAGCTAACTATAACTCGCGCCCCGCAATGCACTGCTGATGACGTCACATAATACATCATTCATGACATGGTCAGTGACATCACTGATGACATCACTGATGACATCTCAAATGACATCACTGATGACATCAACCATGTGACAATTTGATGTACCTCGTCACACACTAATATAACCTTTGATACACTCACTGTAAAATACAGACTACCATTTTCGATACCATTGACACACTAATACCAGTTACTACATACCCACTCAGTGATTCCTAGGTTTACACACACATCTACCCATTCACCCATACAATCAGTCATACATGCAGTCACTGATCAATAGAACACTATCAAATGCACTCATACACCTATATAGATATTGACACACCAGCACTCATCCTAGTCAGTTATGTACTCATCCTAGTCACTCATGCAAAGAATCAGTCACAGTTCTATTTACTCACCTACACAGTTATACACACACCACCTCATTTATTCATACAGATAGTAATGCATACTTAGTCTCTTATATAATCACTAATACAAGTATACACTGATCCATACAGCCACTCTCACAATCACTGACTCTCACATTTCTATACACCAACTCTCACATAGACTGCCTTTTATATATGTACTTAGTTGGACATGTGCACTGAGACATCGATTCACTCACCAAGACGCCCATACACACACTTACCCACCCATACAACTGTTTCCACATGCACTCTTAAACTCATACACCCTGTCAATCAACCACTCACACATCTATGCACAGAGTCACACACCCCCCACCCAACCACACACACACTCAGGGGCCGATTCGGGCCGGAAATCTCTCCGACCGAGCCGGACCCGGAGAGAATTCCGACCGAATCGGACCCTAGCAGTCCGACCGAACGAGTACGATGCGCACGCATGCCATCGGACTCGAGTCAGTCGGACTCCCATTGAAGTCAATGGGAGCCTGTCGTACAACGCGTACGCGGGCTCCCATTGACTCAATGGGTGCGAGGCGGACAAGGGCGCCCCCTACAGCATGTACGCGTCCAAGCGCATCGCGGCGTACATGCACAGGTAGGGGGGACCCATGGGTCCCCCCTGTGTGCGACTCGCGTGGCTACGCATACAGGGGGGTCCGACGCGGACCCCCAAAGTCTGGCTCCGACAGCTTTTTCGAGCCAGACGGCGCGAGTCGGTCGGACTGCTCGCGGCGCGCATCGTACTTACCCGGCCGGGAAACGTCTCCATAGCGCGGTGCGAGTCGTGTCCATGCGAGTCGGTCGGAGCATGTTGAAGCCGCGTTCGAGTCGGTCGGTGATTTCACGTGTGCTTGCATCGTACTCGCTCGGCCGGACCCGCGTACGATTCGGTCGGGAAACAGGGCTCCGAATCGAATCCGGTGAATCCGAATCCGATTCGGAGCCCTACCGGTCGAGATCGGAATCGGCCCCTCAGTCTCCTATACAAATACGCCGGCAAGTAGTCAATAACCCATATAGACATTGATGTAGCTACTGACCAACCGATGCAGCAGCTTACACAACAACAGACAGAGTGATACAGACATTCACACATTTTAGACACTATCCCATGTATTCAGTAAGATACATTTAATCATTCACTTAAACAGTCAGTCACACACCTACTAAATCCTCCATCCAGACACGTATACATCCATTCATTCTTCAATACAGCTTGGTATATATATAATACATATTTAAATTTTAAAGAAAGCTACATTCACGGGATGATGTCATCAGTGATGTCATCAGTGATGTCATTTGAGATGTCATCAGTGATGTCATCAGTGATGTCACTGACCATGTCATGAATGATGTAATATGTGACGTCATCAGCAGTGCATTGCGGGGGCGCGAGTTATAGTTAGCTGAACTAACCATAACGGTGGAATTTCTATGGTTTTATATGAGTGAAATGTCCAACTAACTATAACGTCCCTGAAAACTATGTTTTTTTCAGTGAATATATATATATATATATACTTATATATCTATCTTTCTCTCTCTCTATATATATATAGGCCGAGTTTGGCCGAAATGCGTCATGGCAGCATGGTGGCTCACTGAAAAATAAAAGGAAAATACTTACACCAGTCTGGGTTCGTCTTCCGCTTTGTTTCCGTTTTGAGGAACATTGAGGCGGAGTGTGGCGATATATTATCTACTGGCGGTCGCCAGTAGATAGTTATAGTTACAACCTATTATCCATAGGAAATCCGCGACATTCTATTTGAAATAACTCTCTTGCCGGTTGACGTATCTTCGCAAAATTTTCAAACTTTGTGGCCCGCTCCGGTCCGCTCCTACCCTGAAAGTCTCGAGGGGATTCGTCAAGCGGGGGCCGAGAAAAAGGGGGTCCCAAAACGCGTTTTCCCCATGCAATTTTCCATAGGAAACTTTAGACACGGCTACAGCCTGAACTGCTGAACGGAATTACACCAAATTTGGCAAAGAGGTAGTTCTTGGTTCAGAAAGAACCCTTTTTGTTAAATGGTGTAAATCCGTTCAGTAGTTGCTGAGAAAATCAAAAGTAAAAAGATAGTGATATCTATGGCCGAGTAGGGTCCACGTACCCTCCCGATCACGAGCTGCATGTTAATTGGCAGTCAGCTGGCTGTCAACATTCCGATTCAGGAAATGTTGGCAGCCATTTTGTCCCTCGGTAGAACCGAGGGACAGAAACAAGTGCGTGGCACAAAGGGGGCAGGGTAGAAACACCCTGACCCCCTAGGTTTGCTCAGGGGTCCCACAAGGACCCCCTGGGCAAAAAATATATATTTTTTTTTAAAAATCGGCAGGATGCGCTCAGGGTGCGCGAATCCTGCCGAAAAAAAAAAAATCGAAGCGCGGTCTCCCGCGTTTTGATTGTATTTTGCCCCCGGGTGGCCCAAGTCCCGGGGGCATGGTGGGGGGGGGATAATTTAATGTGTGGGGGCCTCCAAGGGCCCCCAAGCCCCGGGGACCGCCACCCCCGGGGCTTTTTTAAAAATGGTGCGGGAGGGCTATGAGCCCTCCCGCAGCCCCGGGGACCACCACCTCCCCGGGGCTTTTTTTTATTAATTAAAGAACCTGTGTGGGGGGCTCCAGCCTCCCACACGCCCCGGGACCGCCACCTCCCCGGGGCACTAAACATTTAAATATGGGGGTCCGTTACGGACCCCCAGAGCCCCAGGGACCACCACCTCCCGGGGCTGTGAACTGAATGGGAGGGGGCCACGCGGCCCCCTCCTGGAGCCCTTGATGGCCCTGGGGACCACCACCCCCAGGGCCGGCTCCTGCAGTGTCCCGGGGTGCCTACCCCCGGGACACTGCTGTTTGCAATGACAGGACGGGAGCCTCGCGGCTCCCGTCCTGTCATTGCAAACTGCTTTGGATATTGGAAGAGAGAGCAGGGAAACCTGCTCTCTCTTCCAATATCCAAAGCCGATTGCTTTCCACATGGGGAGCAGCATGTTAGCTGCTCCCCATGTGTAAAGCAATGCCGGCTCCCGTAGGACACGGGGAGCCGGCGGGACTGTGGGGGGATTGGGGACCCCCACAGTCCCCAACGAGAGGGCCAGCCCCGGGGGATGGGGTCCCCGGGGCAAGTAGTGGCCCGGGAGGGGGGCCACGCGGCCCCCTTCCCCAAAAAATAAAAAATAAAAAGTAAAAAAAAAACGGAAAGGCCGGCCCCGGGGGATGGGGTCCCCGGGGCCTTAAATGGCCAGAGGAGGGGGGCCACGTAGCCCCCCTCCCTACGAAAAAAAAAAAAACGAGGCCATGCCCCGGGGGATGGGGTCCCCGAGGCCAATACAGGCCCAGGGAAGGGGGGCCACGCGGCCCCCTTCCCGTTTTTTTTTTTAATTTGTAATTAAAAAAAAGGGGTAAGGCCCTGGGGGATGGGGTCCCCAGGGCATAAAAACTGGAAAAAGGAAGGGGGGCCACAGAGCCCCCCTTCAGGGGACAACATTTTTTTTTTTTTTTAAACGATTGGGCCCGCAGGCCCCGCCCCCTTCCTTCACCACTCTGCAAATGCGCCCCCTGGTGCGTTTGCAGAGGGGGAACGAATTCCCCTTGAATACTGGGGGTCCCTGGGGGCCAACTAGCCCACCAGGAATCTCCAGTATGCGCCAGGGGGCTGCGTTGCAGAGAGGTGTACAGAGGCCACGCCCCTTTTTACACCTCTCTGCAACGCAGCTCTGTGGCGCTTTTTGGAGGTATATGGTGGGCTAGTTGGACTCCGGGGACCCTCAGGATTCAAGGGGACTTAATCCCCCAACTTAAAACGCGCCACGGGGCGCGTTTGCACAGTGGTGAAGGGAGGGGGCGGGGCTTCAGGTGACAGGTGTGCAAACAGGCCCCGTGGCGCGTTTTAAGATGGGGAATTAAATCCCCTTCAATCCTGAGGGTCCCTGGGGGCCAACTAGCCCAACAGGTACATCCAGAAAGCGCCACAGAGCTGCGTTGCAGAGAGGTGTAAAACGGGGTGTGGCCTCTCTACACGTCTCTGCAACGCAGCCCCCTGGCGCATCTTGGAGGTTCCTGGTGGGCTAGTTGGCCCCTAGGGACCCTCAGGATTCAAGGGGACTTAATCCCCCAACTTAAAACGCGCCACGGGGCGCGTTTGCACAGATGTCACCTCAGGCCCCGCCCCTCCCTTCACCATTGTGCAAATATTCTTCTAAAATCATCCGAAATACGAATTCCTATTTACTCACCTGTTATAAGGAGAGACCTCAGTGCTGCATCTTTCAGCCCAGTACTGGTCCTGAAAAGTAATTTTAACCGTACTTACCAGTAACTTGAATTTCCTTCCATAGGATATCATTGCCTGCTTTTTGTTGAAAAAGTTTCTAAGTGTTGATTTTTGAAACATACAAATATTCCTCTAAAATCAGCCGAAATACGAATTCCGATTTACTCACCTGTTATAAGGAGAGACCTCAGTGCTGTATCTTTCAGCCCAGTACTGGTCCTGAAAAGTAATTTTAACCGTACTTACCAGTAACTTGAATTTCCTTCTATAGGCTAACATTGACTGTTTTCACTTGGAAATTCTTCTAAGTGTGGAGTTTTGGAACTTTAAAATATTCCTCTAAAATCAGCCGAAATACGAATTCCGATTTACTCACCTGTTATCAGGAGAGACCTCAGTGCTGTATCTTTCAGCCCAGTACTAATCCTGAAAAGTAATTTTAACCGTACTTACCAGTAACTTGAATTTCCTTCCATAGGCTAACATTGACTGGTTTCACTTGGAAATTCTTGTAAGTGTGGAGTTTTGGAACTTTATAATATTCCTCTAAAATCAACCAAAGTACGAATTCCAATTTACTCACCTGTTATCAGGAGAGAACCCAGTGCTGCATCTTTTAGCCCAGCACTGACCCTGAAAAGTAATTTTAACCGTACTTACCAGTAACTTGAATTTCCTTCATAGGCTAACATTGACTGGTTTCACTTGGAAATTCTTCTAAGTGTGGAGTTTTGCAACTTTATAATATTCCTCTAAAATCAACCAAAGTACGAATTCCAATTTACTCACCTGTTATCAGGAGAGAAACCAGTGCTGCATCTTTTAGCCCAGCACTGACCCTGAAAACTAATTTTAACCGTACTTACCAGTAACTTATATTTTCTTCCATAGGAATCCATTGTCTGGTTTTCAGCAGAAAAGTTTCAAAGTGTCGATTTTCACAAACTACAAATATTCCTAAAAAATCGCCTGTATGACTTAAACGCATTCTTTCAACTGTTTACAGGAGATGCACCAGTGCTGGATCCAGGATCCAACACTGAGTAAGAAAAAGTAACGATAACAGTTTTTAACTTCTAAGTGAATTTCCTTCCATAGGATAACATTGGTGATTCTATGAGAAAAAGTTTCTAAGTGTGAACTTTTAAAGTACAATAATATTCCTTAAAAATCACGACTGTAACCAAAACGCTTTTACTCAACTGTTTACAGGAGATGTCCCAGGACTGAATCTAGGATCCAGTCCTGTGGTTAGAAAAGTAATCCATAAAGTAACTAATTGCATTTAACTAGAAATTCACATTGAGCTGAATGTTGCATTGTGTTTGAAAATGTGTTGCCCATTGCAACAACTGTAACTACTGTACTTAAAAGTCTATTGCCTATGTGCAAAGTATTTAAACTAAAGTAATTCATTCTGAGAAAGTATTTTTTGTAATGTAATGTATAATGTAATTACAATGTAATTTAAAAAATAAAATATTTAAAAAAAAATTGTTTCTAAAAAATTTGGAAATCAGTATGAAAAAAATTTATATAACTATTAATACATTTAAAAATTGTCATTTACAAACCCTTTGAAATTCACTGAAAAAACCGTAGGTTTCAGACATGTTATAGTTACAAATAAGCATTTAAAAAACCTTTGAAATTCACTGAAAAAACCATAGGTTTCAGGGACGTTATAGTTACAAATTAGCATTTAAAAACCTTTGAAATTCACTGAAAAAACCATAGGTTTTAGGGACAGTTATAGTTAGTTGGACATTGCACTCGTACAAAACCCGTGAAATTCCCCGTTATAGTTAGTCCAGCTAACTATAACTCGCGCCCCCGCAATGCACTGCTGATGACGTCACATATTACATCACTCATGACATGGTCAGTGACATCACTGATGACATCACTGATGACATCTCAAATGACATCACTGATGACATCATCCACGTGATAATCTGATGCACCTCCTCACACCCCAATATAACCTTTGATACACCCACTCTAAATTACAGACTGCCATTCGCAAAACCATAGACACTCCAACACCAATAACTACATACCCACTCACTGATTCTTAGGTCTACGCACACATCCACTCACTCACCCGTACAGTCACTCATACTTACGGTCACTCAGTACAGGACTATCATATGCACTCATACTCCTATATAGACACTCAAACACCGCCACTCATCCATAGAGGTACTCGCACACCTAGTCAGTCATGCAAATAATTAAACACACTACCATTTACTCACCTATACAGTTATACACACACCAGCTCACTTACTCATACAAATAGTAACACATTCTTACGCTCTTATACAATCACTGATACAAGCACACACTCATCCATACAGCCACTATCACAATCACTCACTCTCGCTTATAGCTATTTATATACTCCAACACACATATATACTGCCTTTCACATATGTAGTTACTCACACATGTACCACTGGGACATACATTCACTCACTAACACACTCTTACACACACTTACCCACCCATACAGTCTATCACAGATGCACTCTTGAAACCATCCACCCAGTGAATCACCCACTCACACATCTATGCACAGAGTTGCACACACCCCTCCCACACAAACACTCAGGCACCCATACAGATACTCAGACAAGCATTCAATAACTCATATAGACACTCATGTAGCTATTCACAAACACATGCAGCCACTTACACAGCAACAGACAGACGGATACAGACATTCACCCAGTTTAGTCACTAACACATGCATTCAGTAAGATACGTTAAATCACTCACTTATAGAGTCAGTCACGCACCTACTAAATCATCCATACAGACACTTACACACCCACTCATTCTTCAATACGTCTTTTCCTATATATATTAAAAATATTTAAACTTTACAGAAACACACAGTCACTGGATGATGTCATCAGTGATGTCATTTGAGATGTCATCAGTGATGTCATCAGTGATGTCACTGACCATGTCATGAGTGATGTAATATGTGACGTCATCAGCAGTGCATTGCGGGGCGCGAGTTATAGTTAGCTGGACTAACTATAACGGGGGAATTTCACGGGTTTTGTACGAGTGCAATGTCCAACTAACTATAACTGTCCCTAAAACCTATGGTTTTTTCAGTGAATATATATATATATATATACTACATACAACCGCAATTCTCAGCAGATACATAAGATCTTCGCCAAACATTGGCCCATACTTACAGGGGATTCTATTATTGTAAATCCATTCACACACGCCCTAGAATCACCTACAGGAAGGGCTGAAGCTTAAGGGATATTCTGGTCCGCAATAAAATCACACAAACACAACAACAAAGAGACCATAACCGGAAAGGTGTCTTCCCTTGCGGCCACTGTAAGGCCTGCCGGAACAGCAGTATGGTCAAAGAATACAACATACCAAGGAGAGCCAATAAAAAACAGATCACCCAATTTTTAACGTGCAGTACCACGTTTGTAGTGTATGCCTTAGATTGCCCATGTGGACTACGTTATATTGGCAGCACAACGTTTCTGGCCAAAAAAAGAGTCCTAGAGCACATGCGCGCCATTAATAACAGGGACGTACACTACCCGGTTGCACGTCATTTTCAAACACATCATCTTTCCAATAGTGCTTTATTAAGCTATTTCATCATTGAACAGGTACACATCGGCCCTCGGGCGGTAACAGAGTACAAATGTTATGCAAACATGAGTCTAAATGGATTCTGGAATTTGAGACCAAACAGCCGGGTGGCCACAATTTAGATGAGGAACTCAATGTACATTTACATGATAATTAAACTGCTTGTTTTCGGCCTTCTCAATTTTCACACAGGTGTCAGGAGCTTGACTCTTCCGTGAAACCATGTTTACATTTAGAGCATCTACATTTATCCTTACATGTACTATATTGTAAATAATGTGCATAATATACCATGTATTCTCTTAGTTTTAATTCTGATTTTTCTGTCTTATATTTTCACAGGAGGAAAGGAAGGGACCCCCTGCCATGGGACGGACACTTCTTACACGGGCTCCCTACCCTTTTCTTCCCCATTAGGTGCACCCTTTATCCAGATAAGATTTCTTTATTCACTTTTTTCTCACTTGCTTCTTTTTTGCTCTACAGGATTGTTTTTTCCTAAAATGTTTTGGTCTCGTGTATTTCAAGGCCTGTTGCAACTATATTTGAGTAGGAGCCACTATGTTGTGTTCATCCATTATGGTATATTTGGGTATCAACAATGCAATTTATCTTTTATCATTAGCCACGATGGCATATTTTATATTTTCATATATGTATACCGTCTTTACGCATGTATATCACCATCTACCTTTTTGGTCACTAACAGTATACTACAGTTTAGGCACTATGTCTTCCAGTATATGAATTTGGAATAATTTGTAATCTGTACACTACTATTAATTTCATTATTTGTGTATGTGATCAACTAATTGCAATCCCAAACCTAGCCTACATTTTGGCACTGTGCCTTTCAGTTTTGTTAAACGCACACTTAAGGCTATGGATGCAATGATTACTCCTTATTTGATAAAGTAACATTAGTTATGAACTTACAACTCGCCTTGTATAGTACCCAGAAGTTGTAGGACTTCTAACTTCCGCTTTTTCTATAATTTATATACAGTGGCGTACATGCAATCTAATTAGATCATGCAATTTCTGCTTTTGAGAATCTTAGCCTTTGAGAATTTTTCCGTTTATATTGAGACATGCACACACATTTGTTTATATATATTTTGCATGCTGCATATCATGAATTTAATGATTGCCAAGCCATATATTTGGTTTTGTATTATGTATACACTTTTTAGCATTTAATTCCAACATGCTATAAGTAGTTACGTTTACAAAAACAATACTATAAGATGGCCGCCACAGTCTCATTATGTTTTGATCAACTGAGAAATTGCTTCATGTGTTGTCCGCTTTCTATTGTCATTCACGAGACTATGTATTGGATTACTTCCTGTTTGCAAATTGTGTGATCAAGACAGCTCCGTCTGTCGAAACGCGTTACCTTGTGTAATTAAACCCCCACTGCGGCACTACCCGAGAGCGCGGACATTCTTTCTTTTGTGTGTGATATATATATATATATATATATATATATATATATATATATATATATATATATATATATATATATATATATATATATATATATATATTACCTACTGGCAGTCGCCAGTAGGTAGTTATAGTTAGGACCTCGTTTCTATTCAAAAAACGTTTGTTCTTTTGCGAATATCTTTGGCGCCGTTTGACGAATCTTCACGAAATTTTCAAAACTAATTTTTCACTCAGGTCAGCTCCTGTCTTGAAAGTTTCGGGATGATTCGTCAAGCGGGGGCTGAGAAAAAAGGGGGGCCCAAAACATGTTTTCCCCATGTTAATATCCGTAGGAATTTTGAAACAGGTTACAGCCCGAACTGCTGAACGGAATTACACCATATTTGGCAAAAAGGTAGCCCTTGGTTCAGAAAGGGACCTTTTTTTTAAATGGTGTAATTCCGTTCAGTAGTTCCTGAGAAATTAAAAAAAGAAAAATATCGATATCTGAGCACCGAGGAGGAGTCGCGACTCCTCCTGAGCACGAGGTGACTTCTGATTGGCAAACATTCCAAACCAGGAAGTGTTTGCAGCCATCTTATGACTCGGTAACCGAGTCACAAGAAAAGAGTGGAAAAAAAGTTTGAAAAACAAGAAAAGGGGGCAGGGTAGAAACACCCTGACCCCCTAGGCCTGCTCAGGGTGTCCCAGTAGGAACCAAAGGCCCAAAAAAAGCATTAAAAAAACATCCGAAGTCGCGCTGGGTGCGCGAATCCGGACGAGAAAATTTTAAAAAACGAAGCGCAGGCTCCCGCGCTTCGTTTTTTATAAGCCTTCGGGCGGGCTAGGTCCCGGGGGCAATGCGAAATTAATTTGCATTGGCCTGCGGGGGCCCCCACAGCCCCGGGGACCGCCACCTCCCCGGGGCTTAGTTATTTAAATGCGGGGGTCATGTGGCCACCCCGCAGCCCTGGGGACCACCACCTCCCTGGGGCATGTTGATTGAATGTGTGGGGGGGTCGTACCCCTGCCACGCTGCCCCGAGGACCTGCACCTCCCCGGGGCATTTGTAATTATAAGGTGGGGGCCTCGCTGGCCCCTCCAAGCCCCGGGGACCGCCACCTCCCCGGGGCTTCTTTCATTAATTGGGGGGGCCTCACAGCCTCCCCAAGCCCCGGGGACCAGCACCTCCCCGGGGCTAAGCGAATTTAGGGAGGAGGGCCGCGCTGCCCCCCTCCTGGAGCCCTTGATGGCCCTGGGGACCGCCACCCCCCAGGGCCGGCTCCTGCAATGTCCCGGGGTGCCCACCCCCGGGACATTGCCGTTTGCTATGACAGGGCGGGAGCACGGCTCCCGCCGTGTCATAGCAAACTCTGCTTTGCTTTGTTGAAGCGAGAGCAGGAAACCTGCTCTCGCTTCAACGAAGCAAAGCAGAGTTGATTTTGGGCATGGGGAGCTGCATGTCAGCAGCTCCCCTTGCTCAAAAGCAATGCTGGCTCCCGCAGGAGGCAGGGAGCTGGCGGGACATGGCGGCATTGGGGCTCCCCCCACAGTGGTAAGGGCCGGCCCCAGGGGATGGGATCCCCAGGCCAGAAGTGGCCCGGGAGGGGGCACGCACTCCCATCCTCTAATTAATTTTTTAAAAAGAAGAGGCTAGGCCCTGGGGGATGGGGTCCCCGGGGCCAGTATTGGCCTGAGGAGGGAGGCCACGCGGTCCCCCTTCTTTTTTTTAATTACAGATAAAATGGTGGCAGGCCCCGGGGGATGGGGTCCCTGGGGCGAATACGAAATAATTAAAGGGGATCGTTTTTTTTTGGTTTTGACTTTGGGGTCATGACTGCAGCGCTGCTCTCAGCGCAGCCCCCATGTAACGTGGCGTTGGCTTCGCGAATCCACCTTAAATAAATAATTAAGTAGAATATAATGTAGATGGTAGTGTTGTATTTGCGAAGTTGTTTTAAAAAGGTACTGTGATTGAAGTTAATGATTACAATTGATAGAGTTGTTAAAAATATATAAAATTAAAAAATAATAGTTAAAGTTGAAAAGTGAGTTGTGTTGTAGTGCATTGAGTTTGTGCTTTTGTTTTGTGAATTCGCGCTGGGTGCGCGAATCCAAAAAAAAAAAATGTATGTGTAAAAAAATATTATAATCAGTATTAAGTTATAGGGTGGCTCTAAAAAGAGCCCTTGTTTTCATTCTGAGTTTGTTGTAGCTACATGTAAGTGCTGATGCAGAGCTTTAGGTTGATCTGTGACGTGTACTCCATCACTTCTGTAGATGCCATCCATATCAAAACGTAGATTGTTGTTATATATGGAGCCCATCCTATGGTCTCTGAGGTAAGCAGAAACAACTTTATTGACATTCTTTCTAGCTTTCGCAATCTGTGGACAGAATTGATTTGACCACTTCCATTTCTGTCTTTGGCATATGTTGGAGTATACAAAGACAGTTTGAGGTAAAAGCAACATCAATTGTGCAAAGGTGTCCTTCATTAGCATTTCCAGACCTACCCCAGTCAATGTGCCTAGGTCATTGCCACCGCAGTGCACAATCATGAGGTCAGGGGGTTGGAGATGCAAAAAGGTTTTAACCAAAGGCATCAATTGGTGCCACTTTAATCCTCTCTGTGCAATCCATTTAATATCCACATTTTGTAAAGCTAGGTCTTTGTGAATACCTCTGCGTTCAGCATACCTTTTGCACCATAAAACATAGCTGTGTCCAACAATCCACACTGTAGGCATCTTGAAGGGATGTCTGGAAGTAATGAAAAGATGTCTGTAGCTGAGGTAGTCAGTTGGTAGAATGAGAGGTATGTAAAATGGTGGACAAGATGCTGTTTTTTAAAAAGTAGAGAATTGATTGGCTGTTTAAGAACATTGTACATTCAAAAATAGGGTGAATTTTACTTTTTTTTAAAAGCATGTCTCTTATTGGTTAGTAAAAAATATTTGAAAGGTACAATAGAAAGGATACGATGATATTTTGCAAAGTCAAACATACCTACTGTTTTCATTTGCAGCATTGTGTGGTGAACTTGAAAATATGGTGAACTTGTGACCTGCCAGTTAAGTTGAGTGTTCCATGAACTGTTACTATGGAAACTGGCATTAAGCAGAATGGGGGTAGGGTTGAAACTAAACTGTGGACTTAAAATGTGAATTTGTAATTTATATATAAGTAATATGTTATTATAGTGACATTTCCCAAGTCAGTACTATCCTTAGAAGTGGTGTGTTCTTAAAAAATAGTGGTACATTTCTTTGTAATATATTTTTGAACTCTTGTATGAATTTGCGGCGGTGCACGGTGGAGTCGCGACTTCCAAAAAAATGTAGAAACAGTTTGGGCACTTTTAGAAGTCAGTTGCTAAGGGTTAATATGTGTAACCAATAGAAATGTGTTTTACAATTTGAAATAATCTAGGAAGCAATGTGATTTGTTACTTACATGTATTTGTGTGGAGAAAGAGAGGGAAACTTTGCCATTACTGGTTTTACCTTGCTGAGACTGGGGCATTATATTGATTGTGTGCAAAAGAAAATCCTCTAAGAGTTTGTGATATTTTAAATTCAACAAATCTATTTGCAAGGTGAATTATAAATTTGTGAGGTTTATTTTTAAACTTTTAAAATTATTCAAAAACTGTGTTGTTTGAAATATATTATTAAATGTAGAGATGTGTATTGTAGTTTGTAGTATTGTAGTTTGTTTTATTGTACTTAAATGTTGTTTAAAAAAGATTCTGTATAGTAATATGTGTATTTTGCAGGATGGATTACTGATTGGCAGTTTGTTTTAGTGTCTGGATATGTATATTTGTAGTATACCGCATCATTTTAGTTGTTGGTTTAAATTTGGAGGTGGAGTCTGTCAAGTTTTAAGGTGTGCATGGACTTCTGTCTCTAGTATGTTTCTACTTGTATATGTATTTTCATATGTCTTATACATTTTAAGGTGCATGATGTATAACAAAGAGCTGTTGTTGCGTTTTATGTGGTAGGGTCAAGAGTGTGAGTACTAGTAGAATGGTGAAGATGCAGCACAAAAGTGTGGTTTGAAAGATGCTCACATAAGGTATTATTAATTAGGCTTCTTCTTCTAGTCTGTAGAAAGGTATAGTTGAATGATGCCGCATACTTTTAGATAGAATGGTGAAGATGCAGCACAAATGTGTGGTTTCAAAGATGCTCATATAAGGTGTTATTAATTAGGCTTCTTTTTTCTAATCTGTAGAAAGGTATAGTTGAATGATGCCGGATAATTTTAGATAGAATGGTGACGATGCAGCACAAAAGTGTGGTTTCTAAGATGCTCATATAAGGTGTTATTAATTAGGCTTTTTTTTCTAGTCTGTAGAAAGTATAGTTGAATGATGCCGCATAAATTTAGATAGAAAAGTGAAGATGCAGCATAAAAGTGTGGTTTCAAAGATGCTCATATAATTTGTTATTAATTAGGCTTCTTTTTTCTAGTCTGTAGAAAGGTATAGTTGAATGATGCCGCATAATTTTAGATAGAATGGTGAAGATGTAGCACAAAAGTGTGGTTTGAAAGATGCTCACATAAGGTGTTATTAATTAGGCTTCTTTCTTGTAGTCTGTAGAAAGGTATAGTTGAAAGATGCCGCATGATTTTAGATGTTTGGTTGAAATTGTAAGTTTGTTCTTTGAATTTTTAAGGTTTGGATAGTGTTACGATGCAGATATATTTATGTATGCTTTTAGTAATATGGTGAGACTTTTACTAAAGATATGTGAAGAATTCCTTATTTGTGTTTGGGTAGATTGAACCTCAGTAGTCCTGTAATCACCCAAGAAGTACACATGCACTTATAAAGTCGCCCAGTCACTTGCTATGTAGTCATGTAAATCCCCAGACATTATCCCTGCAGTCTTGCAATCGCAGAGGTGTTACCCATGTAGTCCTTTAATCCCCTTGTACACTTTCAATCACATACGCACTTTTCTTGTACTTATGTAATCATTCAGCCAGTACTCATGTACTTTTAAAAACACCCAGTCACTACCTTTGCACTCCTGTAATCAGTCAGGCAGTATCTTAGTAGTTCAGTAATCACCCAGGCGGTACTCATGAACTTATAAAATCACCCACTCACTTGCTATGTACTTCAGTAATCCACCAGATATTACTCTTGCAGGCATGTAATCATCCAGGGTCTAGTTATGTACTGTCCCTACAGTCATGCAGTCATGCAGGCTGTGTAGGAGAGTAGGATCTGCTTCACATGGGTACCCCCACTTTTTGCTGATGCTTCACTGTTTTTCGACTTTAGTCTGGCTGGGGCCCTGCTAATCAGAACCCCAGCCTAGCTGCTTCCTCTCTAAAATGGTTTCCATGTGCCTTAGGCACATCTCTGATTGGAATCTGGAGTGCCCTTATAAGTCCCTAGTATATGGTATACTATGTACCCAGGGCATAGGTACCTCAGAGGCCTGCCAGGGGCTGAAGCATGTATTATGCCACCAATGGAAGGCCAGCCAAAAGGACACCACAGGTCTGCTACTGCAGCCTGTGTAAGGTGGTGCATGCACCCCTTACTGTGATATAGGTTACCTATATCACTGCATATGCACACATATAAACCTATAAGTTACTCCTATGGCAGGCCTTATCAATATTGATGGCAGAGTGCTTGGTTCTTATGTGAGAGGGTGCCCCTGCATGAGCAGAGCCCCTCTGCAGCGGTCGGAGACCCTTCTCTGATGCTGTTTGTAGTGCAGCCTGACCATATACTCTTAAGTGCATTATATCCTCGCGGTAGAATGCTAACTTTGGACTGGCTGCACCAAAACATGTCGTGTTTGGTGTCAAACATCTTGGAATACTACCCCCCGCCAGTTCTGGCGGCGGAGGTAGCATTCCACCCTTCTAGAGGGAGAGACATGTACCCACCGGCATACCCGGTAACTTCTTTCCAGAGCCCTGGCATCACAAAATGGATGCCGCTGCCACAGACACGGGTCTGGGCTCCTGCTGCTGACTGAAACTCCGGCAGGGGAGGCCTGGACAATAGGTTTCCTGTCCCAGGGAGGTGTAACCACCTCCCCAGACAGGATAATGTGTATTGGGGCTGGGCGGGAGCACTCTCTGGTGCTTTGAAGTCCTGCACTGGGGGCACATTGGTGTCCCTGTGCATACCCCAGTTCAAACCAGCTCAGGGGCTTCCAGCCCCTGCTCTGGCGTGAAACTGGACAAAGGGAAAGGGGTGTAACCACCCCTCTGCCCTGACCCTCCCATAGGTGGGTCCCCAGAGTATGTCCAACCCCCTAACTTGGTATAAGTATGGGACCCCAGTCCTTGGGACTTTAGATTTACCTGGACGAAACTCTGATACAGAATCCTGGACCTTCGACGCTCTACTTTAAGATTAGAGGACTGAAGAATCTCCCTTGGGGTCAAGGAGTGACTCCCCTGCTTGGCAGGCACCTAAGAAGCAAGTGTCCGGTCTGCATCGCTGAAGCTCCCGCCGGACGCCGAAGTCTTTGCAACACCAGAGGTGGATTTCCAGACTTCCCCGAGGCTGCCCTGAGTCCCCAGCAAAGCTGAGGCCCGTAGCTGTCGTGGGTAACGTGGAACCATGACCCCTGGACACTGAGTACTTTTGCAAGTGCATCCTCTTCTGGGTCTCCCCTGAAGTTGTGCTTTGGGCGTCGAGTAGCCCTCGCCTCCAGCACCGACTGTACCGAAGATCACTGGCCTCCACTCCACGAGTGTCCTGTGAGCCAGCTCCAAGTGCATCCACTTGAGGCTCCTTTGCGGTTGCTAGTCCGTTGGCTAGTGGGCCCTCCCGAAGGCAACTCTTCTTCTGCTTGGGCTTCCCTGGTTGCTCCAGACGTGCCCTGACTTACCCTCGCTGGGTGAGTTCCTCAGACCTTGCTGGTCTGCACCACCGTCCTTCTTCTATTTCCACAAGACTTGCTGTTGCTAAGGCTTGTTGGGTCCAATCTGGTCGCCAATACCCTTGCAATCGACAGACGTTGTGGGACAGCTCGAATCCAGCTCCTGGTCATCATCGATGCCTCCTGGACCTCGTGGCTGAAGAGTCAAGACAACTGTCAACCTACCTGAAGCACTCGACATCGGTGGGCATCCGCTCATCGCCTTCCTGGTCACTGGCTAGTGACCCAGACTCTGTCCCCTCTGCTTTCAGGTTCTTCAGATCTTTGATCCACCTTTGTATCCACCCGAACACTTTCGACTTGGCCGCCAGCAGCACTTTGCAGCAGATCGCCATTGAAAACAACGACGAAACCCGACCCCGAAAGACACCTATGCACCCGGCTTCCCTGGGTGAGGTAACTCGAGTACTCTGGTGCTCCCGTGGGTATAGACTCTAGAACAACCTAGTTCTAAAGGGGTTTGCTCCAAGTCCTCCTCTAAGTGTCCCTTTTCTTTAAAACTCCAACCGCGACATTCCCCATAGAAGTCAACGGCGGCTCGCGGCTGTGTTCTCACACTGCACGCGTCCAACGTGGGTCCCCTGTGTCACTACCTTGGGTCGTTCCTTGAGGGCCAAGCACTTCTACAGGCTCTAGGCCTAAGTTAAACTTAAGTTAGGATTTTGTCTTGAGACCAAAACTAAGACACACTTAAGACAAAATCCTAACTTAAGTTTAACTTAAGTTAGGATTTTGTCTTAAGACCAAAACTTAAGTCAAACTTATGACAAAATCCTAACTGTACTACTCCTAAATGCCTTTTGTGAATACCGAAAGTCGTAAAGTTAGGATTTTGTCTCAGATTACTTTTGTGAATCGGGCCCTCAGTTTCTAGGTTTTACTATATTTCAGAAATATTGTATACATATATCTTTTAGATATCATGATGATTTGAAAAGGTAGAGACATATGTATGCGTGCTTTTAAGAATATGGACAGTCTTATAGTTGAGTCATATAATAGTTTGCTGCTTTATATTTGGCTAGGCCCAACTCTCATGCAGTTATAAAAACACCCAAGTACTCGTCATGCACTCTTACAATGATGCAGGCACTACATATGCAGCGCTGTAATCACACACGCATTACTGCTGCACTGATGCAATCATTTAGGCACTATCTATGCAGTTATGCAATCACTAAGGTATAACTCATGGAGTTATATAATCACCCAGGCACTACTGTTGCACTCCTTGAATCACGGAGGCACTACCTTTCTACTCATGTAATCACTCAGCCAGTAGTCATGCTGTTATGAAATCACCCAGGCACTACTTTTGCACTCTTTTATTTACTCAGGCTCTATCTCAGTAGTCCTGCAATCACCCAAGAAGTACCCATGCACTTATAAAGTCACACAGTCACTTGCTATGTAGTCATGTAAATCCCCGGACATTATCCCTGCAGTCATGCAATCGCCGAGGTGTTACCCATGTGGTCCTTTAATCCCCTTGTACTCTTTCAATAACATAAGCACTTTTCTTGTACTTATGTAATAATTCAGCCAGTACTCATGTAGTTTTAAAAACACCCAGTCACTACCTTTGCACTCCTGTAATCAGTCAGGCAGTATCTTAGTAGTTCAGTAATCACCCAGGCGGTTCTCATGAACTTATAAAATCACCCACTCACTTGCTATGTACTTCAGTAATCCACCAGATATTACCCTTGCAGGCATGTAATCATCCAGGGTCTAGTTATGTACTGTCCCTACAGTCATGCAGTCATGCAGGCTGTGTAGGAGAGTAGGATCTGCTTCACATGGGTACCCCCACTTTTTGCTGATGCTTCACTGTTTTTCGACTTTAGTCTGGCTGGGGCCCTGCTAATCAGAACCCCAGCCTAGCTGCTTCCTCTCTAAAATGGTTTCCATGTGCCTTAGGCACATCTCTGATTGGAATCTGGAGTGCCCTTATAAGTCCCTAGTATATGGTATACTATGTACCCAGGGCATAGGTACCTCAGAGGCCTGCCAGGGGCTGAAGCATGTATTATGCCACCCATGGAAGGCCAGCCAAAAGGACATCACAGGTCTGCTACTGCAGCCTGTGTAAGGTGGTGCATGCACCCCTTACTGTGATATAGGTTACCTATAACACTGCATATGCACACATATAAAACTATAAGTTACTCCTATGGCAGGCCTTATCAATACTGATGGCAGAGTGCTTGGTTCTTATGTGAGAGGGTGCCCCTGCATGAGCAGAGCCCCTCTGCAGCGGTCGGAGACCCTTCTCTGATGCTGTTTGTAGTGCAGCCTGACCATATACTCTTAAGTGCATTATATCCTCGCGGTAGAATGCTAACTTTGGACTGGCTGCACCAAAACATGTCGTGTTTGGTGTCAAACATCTTGGAATACTACCCCCCACCAGTTCTGGCGGCGGAGGTAGCATTCCACCCTTCTAGAGGGAGAGACATGTACCCACCGGCATACCCGGTAACTTCTTTCCAGAGCCCTGGCATCACAAAATGGATGCCGCTGCCACAGACACGGTTCTGGGCTCCTGCTGCTGACTGAAACTCCGGCAGGGGAGGCCTGGACAATAGGTTTCCTGTCCCAGGGAGGTGTAACCACCTCCCCAGACAGGATAATGTGTATTGGGGCTGGGCGGGAGCACTCTCTGGTGCTTTGAAGTCCTGCACTGGGGGCACATTGGTGTCCCTGTGCATACCCCAGTTAAAACCAGCTCAGGGGCTTCCAGCCCCTGCTCTGGCGTGAAACTGGACAAAGGGAAAGGGGTGTAACCACCCCTCTGCCCTGACCCTCCCATAGGTGGGTCCCCAGAGTATGTCCAACCCCCTAACTTGGTATAAGTATGGGACCCCAGTACTTGGGACTTTAGATTTACCTGGACGAAACTCTGATACAGAATCCTGGACCTTCGACGCTCTACTTTAAGATTAGAGGACTGAAGAATCTCCCTTGGGGTCAAGGAGTGACTCCCCTGCTTGGCAGGCACCTAAGAAGCAATTGTCCGGTCTGCATCGCTGAAGCTCCCGCCGGACGCCGAAGTCTTTGCAACACCAGAGGTGGATTTCCAGACTTCCCCGAGGCTGCCCTGAGTCCCCAGCAAAGCTGAGGCCCGTAGCTGTCGTGGGTAACGTGGAACCATGACCCCTGGACACTGAGTACTTTTGCAAGTGCATCCTCTTCTGGGTCTCCCCTGAAGTTGTGCTTTGGGCTTCGAGTAGCCCTCGCCTCCAGCACCGACTGTACCGAAGATCACTGGCCTCCACTCCACGAGTGTCCTGTGAGCTAGCTCCAAGTGCATCCACTTGAGGCTCCTTTGCGGTTGCTAGTCCGTTGGCTAGTGGGCCCTCCCGAAGGCAACTCTTCTTCTGCTTGGGCTTCCCTGGTTGCTCCAGACGTGCCCTGACTTACCCTCGCTGGGTGAGTCCCTCAGACCTTGCTGGTCTGCACCACCGTCCTTCTTCTATTTCCACAAGACTTGCTGTTGCTAAGGCTTGTTGGGTCCAATCTGGTCGCCAATACCCTTGCAATCGACAGACGTTGTGGGACAGCTCGAATCCAGCTCCTGGTCATCATCGATGCCTCCTGGACCTCGTGGCTGAAGAGTCAAGACAACTGTCAACCTACCTGAAGCACTCGACATCGGTGGGCATCCGCTCATCGCCTTCCTGGTCACTGGCTAGTGACCCAGACTCTGTCCCCTCTGCTTTCAGGTTCTTCAGATCTTTGATCCACCTTTGTATCCACCCGAACACTTTCGACTTGGCCGCCAGCAGCACTTTGCAGCAGATCGCCATTGAAAACAACGACGAAACCCGACCCCGAAAGACACCTATGCACCCGGCTTCCCTGGGTGAGGTAACTCGAGTACTCTGGTGCTCCCGTGGGTATAGACTCTAGAACAACCTAGTTCTAAAGGGGTTTGCTCCAAGTCCTCCTCTAAGTGTCCCTTTTCTTTAAAACTCCAACCGCGACATTCCCCATAGAAGTCAACGGCGGCTCGCGGCTGTGTTCTCACACTGCACGCGTCCAACGTGGGTCCCCTGTGTCACTACCTTGGGTCGTTCCTTGAGGGCCAAGCACTTCTACAGGCTCTAGGCCTAAGTTAAACTTAAGTTAGGATTTTGTCTTGAGACCAAAACTAAGACACACTTAAGACAAAATCCTAACTTAAGTTTAACTTAAGTTAGGATTTTGTCTTAAGACCAAAACTTAAGTCAAACTTATGACAAAATCCTAACTGTACTACTCCTAAATGCCTTTTGTGAATACCGAAAGTCGTAAAGTTAGGATTTTGTCTCAGATTACTTTTGTGAATCGGGCCCTCAGTTTCTAGGTTTTACTATATTTCAGAAATATTGTATACATATATCTTTTAGATATCATGATGATTTGAAAAGGTAGAGACATATGTATGCATGCTTTTAAGAATATGGACAGTCTTATAGTTGAGTCATATAATAGTTTGCTGCTTTATATTTGGCTAGGCCCAACTCTCATGCAGTTATAAAAACACCCAAGTACTCGTCATGCACTCTTACAATGATGCAGGCACTACATATGCAGCGCTGTAATCACACACGCATTACTGCTGCACTGATGCAATCATTTAGGCACTATCTATGCAGTTATGCAATCACTAAGGTATAACTCATGGAGTTATATAATCACCCAGGCACTACTGTTGCACTCCTTGAATCACGGAGGCACTACCTTTCTACTCATGTAATCACTCAGCCAGTAGTCATGCTGTTATGAAATCACCCAGGCACTACTTTTGCACTCTTTTATTTACTCAGGCTCTATCTCAGTAGTCCTGCAATCACCCAAGAAGTACCCATGCACTTATAAAGTCACACAGTCACTTGCTATGTAGTCATGTAAATCCCCGGACATTATCCCTGCAGTCATGCAATCGCCGAGGTGTTACCCATGTGGTCCTTTAATCCCCTTGTACTCTTTCAATCACATAAGCACTTTTCTTGTACTTATGTAATAATTCAGCCAGTACTCATGTAGTTTTAAAAACACCCAGTCACTACCTTTGCACTCCTGTAATCAGTCAGGCAGTATCTTAGTAGTTCAGTAATCACCCAGGCGGTTCTCATGAACTTATAAAATCACCCACTCACTTGCTATGTACTTCAGTAATCCACCAGATATTACCCTTGCAGGCATGTAATCATCCAGGGTCTAGTTATGTACTGTCCCTACAGTCATGCAGTCATGCAGGCTGTGTAGGAGAGTAGGATCTGCTTCACATGGGTACCCCCACTTTTTGCTGATGCTTCACTGTTTTTCGACTTTAGTCTGGCTGGGGCCCTGCTAATCAGAACCCCAGCCTAGCTGCTTCCTCTCTAAAATGGTTTCCATGTGCCTTAGGCACATCTCTGATTGGAATCTGGAGTGCCCTTATAAGTCCCTAGTATATGGTATACTATGTACCCAGGGCATAGGTACCTCAGAGGCCTGCCAGGGGCTGAAGCATGTATTATGCCACCCCTGGAAGGCCAGCCAAAAGGACATCACAGGTCTGCTACTGCAGCCTGTGTAAGGTGGTGCATGCACCCCTTACTGTGATATAGGTTACCTATATCACTGCATATGCACACATATAAACCTATAAGTTACTCCTATGGCAGGCCTTATCAATACTGATGGCAGAGTGCTTGGTTCTTATGTGAGAGGGTGCCCCTGCATGAGCAGAGCCCCTCTGCAGCGGTCGGAGACCCTTCTCTGATGCTGTTTGTAGTGCAGCCTGACCATATACTCTTAAGTGCATTATATCCTCGCGGTAGAATGCTAACTTTGGACTGGCTGCACCAAAACATGTCGTGTTTGGTGTCAAACATCTTGGAATACTACCCCCCGCCAGTTCTGGCGGCGGAGGTAGCATTCCACCCTTCTAGAGGGAGAGACATGTACCCACCGGCATACCCGGTAACATCTTTCCAGAGCCCTGGCATCACAAAATGGATGCCGCTGCCACAGACACGGTTCTGGGCTCCTGCTGCTGACTGAAACTCCGGCAGGGGAGGCCTGGACAATAGGTTTCCTGTCCCAGGGAGGTGTAACCACCTCCCCAGACAGGATAATGTGTATTGGGGCTGGGCGGGAGCACTCTCTGGTGCTTTGAAGTCCTGCACTGGGGGCACATTGGTGTCCCTGTGCATACCCCAGTTCAAACCAGCTCAGGGGCTTCCAGCCCCTGCTCTGGCGTGAAACTGGACAAAGGGAAAGGGGTGTAACCACCCCTCTGCCCTGACCCTCCCATAGGTGGGTCCCCAGAGTATGTCCAACCCCTAACTTGGTATAAGTATGGGACCCCAGTCCTTGGGACTTTAGATTTACCTGGACGAAACTCTGATACAGAATCCTGGACCTTCGACGCTCTACTTTAAGATTAGAGGACTGAAGAATCTCCCTTGGGGTCAAGGAGTGACTCCCCTGCTTGGCAGGCACCTAAGAAGCAATTGTCCGGTCTGCATCGCTGAAGCTCCCGCCGGACGTCGAAGTCTTTGCAACACCAGAGGTGGATTTCCAGACTTCCCGAGGCTGCCCTGAGTCCCCAGCAAAGCTGAGGCCCGTAGCTGTCGTGGGTAACGTGGAACCATGACCCCTGGACACTGAGTACTTTTGCAAGTGCATCCTCTTCTGGGTCTCCCCTGAAGTTGTGCTTTGGGCTTCGAGTAGCCCTCGCCTCCAGCACCGACTGTACCGAAGATCACTGGCCTCCACTCCACGAGTGTCCTGTGAGCCAGCTCCAAGTGCATCCACTTGAGGCTCCTTTGCGGTTGCTAGTCCGTTGGCTAGTAGGCCCTCCCGAAGGCAACTCTTCTTCTGCTTGGGCTTCCCTGGTTGCTCCAGACATGCTCTGACTTACCCTCGCTGGGTGAGTCCCTCAGACCTTGCTGGTCTGCACCACCGTCCTTCTTCTATTTCCACAAGACTTGCTGTTGCTAAGGCTTGTTGGGTCCAATCTGGTCGCCAATACCCTTGCAATCGACAGACGTTGTGGGACAGCTCGAATCCAGCTCCTGGTCATCATCGATGCCTCCTGGACCTCGTGGCTGAAGAGTCAAGACAACTGTCAACCTACCTGAAGCACTCGACATCGGTGGGCAGCCGCTCATCGCCTTCCTGGTCACTGGCTAGTGACCCAGACTCTGTCCCCTCTGCTTTCAGGTTCTTCAGATCTTTGATCCACCTTTGTATCCACCCGAACACTTTCGACTTGGCCGCCAGCAGCACTTTGCAGCAGATCGCCATTGAAAACAACGACGAAACCCGACCCCGAAAGACACCTATGCACCCGGCTTCCCTGGGTGAGGTAACTCGAGTACTCTGGTGCTCCCGTGGGTATAGACTCTAGAACAACCTAGTTCTAAAGGGGTTTGCTCCAAGTCCTCCTCTAAGTGTCCCTTTTCTTTAAAACTCCAACCGCGACATTCCCCATAGAAGTCAACGGCGGCTCGCGGCTGTGTTCTCACACTGCACGCGTCCAACGTGGGTCCCCTGTGTCACTACCTTGGGTCGTTCCTTGAGGGCCAAGCACTTCTACAGGCTCTAGGCCTAAGTTAAACTTAAGTTAGGATTTTGTCTTGAGACCAAAACTAAGACACACTTAAGACAAAATCCTAACTTAAGTTTAACTTAAGTTAGGATTTTGTCTTAAGACCAAAACTTAAGTCAAACTTATGACAAAATCCTAACTGTACTACTCCTAAATGCCTTTTGTGAATACCGAAAGTCGTAAAGTTAGGATTTTGTCTCAGATTACTTTTGTGAATCGGGCCCTCAGTTTCTAGGTTTTACTATATTTCAGAAATATTGTATACATATATCTTTTAGATATCATGATGATTTGAAAAGGTAGAGACATATGTATGCGTGCTTTTAAGAATATGGACAGTCTTATAGTTGAGTCATATAATAGTTTGCTGCTTTATATTTGGCTAGGCCCAACTCTCATGCAGTTATAAAAACACCCAAGTACTCGTCATGCACTCTTACAATGATGCAGGCACTACATATGCAGCGCTGTAATCACACACGCATTACTGCTGCACTGATGCAATCATTTAGGCACTATCTATGCAGTTATGCAATCACTAAGGTATAACTCATGGAGTTATATAATCACCCAGGCACTACTGTTGCACTCCTTGAATCACGGAGGCACTACCTTTCTACTCATGTAATCACTCAGCCAGTAGTCATGCTGTTATGAAATCACCCAGGCACTACTTTTGCACTCTTTTATTTACTCAGGCTCTATCTCAGTAGTCCTGCAATCACCCAAGAAGTACCCATGCACTTATAAAGTCACACAGTCACTTGCTATGTAGTCATGTAAATCCCCGGACATTATCCCTGCAGTCATGCAATCGCTGAGGTGTTACCCATGTGGTCCTTTAATCCCCTTGTACTCTTTCAATCACATAAGCACTTTTCTTGTACTTATGTAATAATTCAGCCAGTACTCATGTAGTTTTAAAAACACCCAGTCACTACCTTTGCACTCCTGTAATCAGTCAGGCAGTATCTTAGTAGTTCAGAAATCACCCAGGCGGTTCTCATGAACTTATAAAATCACCCACTCACTTGCTATGTACTTCAGTAATCCACCAGATATTACCCTTGCAGGCATGTAATCATCCAGGGTCTAGTTATGTACTTTTCCTACAGTCATGCAATCATGCAGGCTGTACCTATGCAGTCATGTAATAACCTACACACTACCCTTGCAGTCGTAGAATCACCCATGCCCTTCTGTTCCATTCATCTATTCACCTAGGCAGTACTCAATTACTCATTGATCCCTTCAGGTGCTATTTATACACGTATCCATGCAGTCAATGTGTATGTTTGCACTCATGCAATTAGCTAGTCACTATCCATATTCTCCTGCAATTATCCAGTGACTACCCTTGCACTCATACAATCACTACCCATGGAGTTTTGGAATCACTTAGGCAGATCTAGTACATGTCTCAGTTTTAAGGTTTTACTATATTTCAGAAATATTGTATACATATTTCTTTTAGATATCATGATAATTTGAAAAGGTAGAGACATATGTATGCGTGCTTTTAAGAATATGGACAGTCTTATAGTTGAGTCATGTAATAGCCTGCTGCTTTATATTTGGCTAGGCCCAACTCTCATGCAGTTATAAAACACCCAAGTACTCGTCATGCACTCTTACAATGACGCAGGCACTACATATGCAGTGCTGTAATCACTCAGGCATTACTGCTGCACTGATGCAATCATTTAGGCAATATCTATGCACTCATGCACTCTTTTGATCATGTAGGCCTACTTATGCATTGATATAATCACCTAGGCACTACCGTTGCAGTCCTTCAATCATAGACACACTACCAGTATACTCATAAAACCTCTCACACATTTCTCTTGCACTAATGTAATCACCCACACTGTACTGATACACTTTGCCAATATCCCACACATTACCTCTGCAGTTATGCAATCATCCAGGCATTACTAATGCACTCTTTCAATTACATACGTAGTACGCATAGACTCTGCACCTCTGTTCCTTCTTTCAGTATTTTTTTTGTATCTTACTACATCTCTCACTTCTTTCTGTACTCCTTTTACGTCTTTCTGCAACCCTAATGCTTGTTTTTGCACCTGTGTTCCTTCTTTCTGTAATTTTTTTATTTCTTTCTGCACCTGGTTTGGTTCGTTTTATATTTCACCTGCCTTTTTTTGTCCCTCTATTGACTCTTTGTGCACCTTTGTTGGTTCTTTATGCACTGCTATAGCTTCTTCCTCCACTTTTGTTCTCAATTTTTGCATCCCTCTTGCTTTTTTCTGCAGCCCTGTTCCCTCTTTCTACACCTCTGTTGCCTCAGTCTTCCTACGTGTTCTCTCTTTGTGCACGTCTGTTGGTTCTTTCTGCACTGCTCTGGCTTGTTCCTGCTCCTCTGTTCCAAATTTTTGCTTCCTCTTGCCTCTTTCTGCACGCCTATTGCCTCTTTCTCCACCTCTGTTCCTTTTTTGTGTTCTTCTTTTTTTTCTTTGTGTACATCTTTTGCTTCTTTCTGCACTCCTCTTCTCTGATTGTGCGCCCCTTTTCCCTTATTTTGCAACTGAGGTATAAGTGTTACCATATTCCGAAAACCATATATGCATTTGTTTGTAGCTTTTAAATAGAAGGGGTTTGTTTAGTAATAGATAAGAATATTTGTATATAATTATTTTAATAATATTAAATTATTTTAATTTTTTTTTTTTTTTTTAGATATTCTCCATTATTATTAAGAAACATTCAGCATGACAAGAAAAGCGCAAAAGAAAAAAGAACAAAGAAAACAGTACTATTTAAAACAGAGACAAAAGCAGAAATTAGATGAAGTACAAAATGTGACATTGAAGAAAAAATCTTGTGGTAAGATAACAGAAGAATTTTAAGACTGGAAAGGATTTTGAAAATGCTGAAACAAGAAAGAATAGTTGTAGAACCAAGAAGAATAAAATGAAAAAAGGACAAATTAATGGAAATTCAGGAAATGAGAAAACAATCTATGTTGATGGAAGGATGAAACAATTTAAGGATATTAGGAAATGTATGTATAAAAGTAGAATACTACAAAATGTATTGAAAGATTGCAAGAAATATAAAAGAAGATCTGCATTTTATAAAAAGAAACAACAGATTGAAAGTATAGTCGAAAAGGCTTTTGAATTGAAAAGCAGATTGTTTATATTAGCTTTGAAAAGAATGCGAACATTGGATAAACCAATGCATTCTATGAAGGAAAAAAGTAAAAGGAAAAGACTGATTAACAGAACTAACTTTTGTAAAATATTTTTGGGAGAATGGAAGCACACTTCTAGTTCAGAACCTTTTTTTAATGAAGAGAGCTATTTTCAAAACAATACATTAGTTCACGCAGTTGATACCAGTGGTCGTGCTTATGAGGTTAAGAACGGCTGTGCAATTGAAAAAGAAAAGATGGTTCCTAGAAATGTGGAAGAAGTGATAGCTGAAGAAGTTCAAGGGAGACGTTCACAAGCTCCAGTGTATACGTGGGATTGTAGTAGTATTTGTAGTATACGACAGGAATCCATTGATATTTTTCAAAATTTCTTACGACAGTATACTAACAAAAGTATTAAGCAGAAGATTAAGTTGTTGCAAGGACTAGATCCTTGTAAAGTGAGAAAAAATACTGGTTTGCAGGGTCATTCTCTGGGTTGTCTTTCTAGAAAAGTGTGTAGAAGTACTTTTCATCATTTCAGAATGTTAGCAGTACATCATTCTGCAATGCGGAAGTTAGTAAGAAGATTGTACTTTGTAAAAAGTCCTGCATTATTTTTAAGTGAAATAAACACTGCTCTTTTACATGGTTCACTATTGGATGTAAAAAAAGTTTGTGATGATATAAAGTTTTGTTTCTTTGGTCCTGAAGGGGATTGTAGAGAAAGTGAGAGTTTGATAAGTGTAGGTGTTGAGGAAGAGGTGGAAGATAGTACTACTGAGAAGTGTGTAGAAGAAATTACAAAGTTTAAGGTAATTTGTTGTGAAAAACCAAACTAAGGGGGTCATTACAATAGCGGGCGGATCGTCACCGCCCGTATGGCGGTGGCGATCCGCCCGCCATATTCCATCGACCGCATGTCAATTCCCCCCGCCACATTACGATGGCGGGGGGACCCCGGCAGACGGAAAGACTGTCCGCCGGTTTTCCGCCGGTCTGACAGGGGACCAGGTGGAAAAGGGCACTAATATGGTGGCGGTGTCTGCAAGACACCGCCATCCATATTAGGATGGTGGCGGAGAGCAGCCTTTCCATGGCGGCAACCCTGCCATGGAAAGGCATACGGTCTTTGCTGTTGGGGGCCCGTTGCGGGCCCCCCAAGATGTTGGGGAGGTGGGGGGTACACATGGTTTGCGTGCACAAAGTGGCAGGCACCGCGCGGTGCCTGTCACGTTGTGCATGCAAATGCACAACATGCATATATTGCATTGTGGCGGGTGCTGCTTACAGCACCGCCCGCCGCAATTCAATATATGCGGGATGCCACCGTGGTGGTTGCATCCTAATGCCTACAGCGGGACTGCCGCTCCTCTGGCGGACGGTCCCATTCACCGTTACGGTGTCGGGCGGACTTTGTCCGCCCGCCATCGTAATGTGCCCCTATGTTTGTATTTGTTGTCGACGTAGTCACTATAGAAGTCAAACTAGGAATGTTGATGTGAAAGGGAAAACAATGATAAGTGGAGGCAATTTGGTGCTTATTTATTGGTGGAAGATCATTTTGAGTTGGGTAGTGATCAACGTATTTGTAAATATTGTGACAGTAAATTAGAAGAGAACAAAATGCCATCTAGAGCAATAAATTATTACCTAGAGTTGGTAGCTGTTCCTCCGGAACCGGTGGATTTAAATACATATGAGTCTATTCTTATTCAATCTGTACACCCGTTTCAGGCTATAGTTTGTATGGAGCCTAAAACAGGTAAGTTGCCTCCCTCAGATTTACAAAGAGGATTAAAAGGAAGAGTTGTGTATTTACCATTAGATTTAAAAAAAATATTGAAACTATTGGTGTAAAGAGAGAGGAAACTGAACCTGTAGTTATTATAGTTAATGGTGTTCCAACAAAGAGTCGGAAAATATGGCAAGAGTTAGTAGATGTCAACAAAGTTCAAAAGGCTACTTTATATCTTATGAAAAACAATATTTATTATAAAAATGTATATCTGGAAGAACAAGAAATTTTTGTAGGAGATGATAGAGAAATTTCTACTGGCCAAATCGAAAAAGTGGACATCTCCAGAAGTGAACATTATACTATACATCCTCTACATTCAAAAGAAGTGATTGGAAATACTATTGAATTATTCCAAATGAAGAAAGCGGAGGGAACTCCTATGAGTGTTTGGGAAAGAAGTTTAGAAGCCCGTTGTTTTCCACAGCTCTTCCCCACTGGAAAAGGTGGATGATATGATGAACGACCTGTGCAGATTCCAGCTTCAGAATATCGTACAACAAGACTGTACTCAGAAGATCCAAGTTTCGACAATGTATTCCATATATATTTCATCTTCGGTTTGAAAGTGACTTGTCTGGACTTTCATATGCAGTGAACCACATATTAAAAGCAGGAGTTCATCTTACACATGTTTCTGCAAAGGAATTCATGGACAAAGTACAACAAAGAGACGATCATTTAGAATCTCAATTGATTAATTTTATGGCGTGTCAACGTGGTACTAATGAGTATTGGTATCGCGGCATGGAGAACTTAAATGTATGTTAAGGAACTTAGGAACCCCTACGTGGTTTGTTACGCTGAGCTGTGCTGAATAAGCATGGGACGATTCACTTGAATTTCTACGAGAAGCAAATTCAAATATTAAGAACATTGAATTGAAGACAGCTGGAGAACTGTGTTCCTTGGATCCTGTAAATGTGTGCAGATATTTTAATCATAGGTTTCAAGCTATGATGTCTTTTATCTGCAATAAAAATAACCCACCTCTTGGAGAAGTTATTGATTTCTTTTGGAGAAAGGAGTACCAAGCCAGAGGTGCTCCTCATATACATATGCTATTATGGATCAAGGACGCACCTATATTTGGAACCGATTCTGATGAGACTGTTTTATCTTTCATTGAAGACTATGTTACTTGTGGTATTCCAAAAACAGAAGGAGAAAATACCTTAAGACAACAAGTTTTACGGTTTCAAACTCATCGATGTGGCAAATATTGTCAACAGAAATACAAGACAAAGGAAAAAGTTTATACAAAATGTCGTTTTGGATTCCCTCGTCCAGTAATTTCCAAAGGAAGAGTAAACAGCTTTATGTCAGCAGTGAGGCATAGTATAACTCGAAAATCTCCAAAGAATACTTTCAACATAAAAAGAAGTGAACATTCAAAGTATATTAATGATTACAATCCAATAATTTTGGAATGCAAATATGGATATCCAGTATGTTGCAGATAATTCTATTGCTGTTGCTCGTTATGGTACATCATATATAACAAAATCTGAAAAGACGGAGTTGAAAGAAATGTGGGAAGAAATTTCACAAGAGAAGACTCTTAGTAACAAATTGTACAGCTTTAGTTTGAAGATGCTTTCCCATCGAGATATTGGATCCTACGAATGTTCGGATCGGTTGACATCTACAAGTTTATATTCAAAGTCAAGAGGAATCATTTGGGTAAGTCTAGGACTTGCTGTAACACGAAATCGAGTATTGAAATCTGTACAAGAAATTGAATACTTAGCATTAAATGAACCAGAAAGTACAGATATTGTTAAAACAAACATGTTGGATACGTACTATCCTAAAAGAAGTCCACATATGGAAAACATATGTCTCTATGAAGTACTGCAATATTACAGCTTTAAGAGAAATGTTACAGAAAATATAAATGAAGAAAAATATGCAGTAATTGGATGTGATGGATGTTTGGTAAAACATACCAAAGGAAATCTTATTAATCACAGGAAACTCAGTTGTGATACTGCAGATAAAAGGGAATTTTTCTATTTAGCACTTCTGCAACTTTTCAAGCTTTGGCGTACTGAAATGGAATTACTTGGAGATTTTGAGTGCTCTGAAGATTCTTTCAATGCATGTAAAGATAGCATTGAATGCACAGTTTTTCCAAATTATCTACAAATGTTGAATGAAGAGATTGAACAAGAAACTACTATTGCAGCTGAAATTGCTAGAGACAGTTCACAGGATAGTCAAAGTTCTGCTCCACTGAGTCAAGATCCACTAGGAGAACCAATTCTTGAAAATGAAGCAGCAATAGCCATGAGTGAAGTAGAAACGGCAATGCAACAAGCACAACAGGATATTATGGAGTTGGGAAACTTGGAAAAACAACTAAATATTGAACAGAAAGAAATATATCAGCAAGTTACACAACAGATAGAGCATGGTTTACTTCATGAAAAAAAGAATGCAACTGCACATCATTTAAACCTATTCAAATGTATATCAGTGGTCAAGCTGGTACAGGAAAAAGTTTCTTAATTAAAGTTTTGACCAGTTATCTACAGAAAACCACTGAATCACATTTATCTTGTGTTGTAACCGCTCCAACTGGGTTAGCAGCACACAACATTAAAGGGATTACATTTGATGTTTACTGATGCTACCAGTTGAACATGAAAATAAGTTGGAATATCACAAGCTATCTGGAGAAGCTTGTTATGAAGTTTCAAGAGTACTAAAGAAAATGAAACTTCTGATCATTGATGAGGTTAGCATGGTCTCAAACTTAATGCTTGCCTTTGTACATTTAAGATTGCAGCAGATTTTAAAAGCAGATTATGATGTTTTATTTGGAGGAAAACATGTAATTGTATTTGGCGACCTACTACAACCTACTCCTGTAAAAGGGCAACCATTTTTTAAAACACTTGTGCATGAAGACACTAGGAAATCTTTAGGAAGTATTGGAAATGTCAACATTTGGTCTCATTTTGAATATAAAGAACTTATTAAGAATATGCGACAAGCAAGTGATGAACATTATGGAAGCATTCTTCAAGATATAAGAATTGGTGTTTTGACAAAACATGGTAAAGAAGCTTTACAAAGTCGGCTACTTACAAACTTGTTTCCAAATGAAAATGTTGGTCCTGAAATAATGTACAAAAAAATTGGAGAAAAGAAGTCTATAATTTGCCTAATGCCAACACTGCAAGAGTGTTCTACATTCAATCAAGAACTTTTGAAGCTGGAAAAACATCAAATAATGAAAATGGAAGCCATTGATAAAATAAAACACAAAGGAATTACTATTATTCTCTCAGAAAAATTTTAATCAAAATTGGATTCTTTGGAAAAGTCTATATCTAAGACTGCTGGTTTAGAAAAGAATTTATATGTTTGTGAAAACTGTCGGGTAATTTTACGGCATAATTTGGATGTAAAAAAAGGTTTAGTAAATGGAGCAATGGGAAAAGTTGTTGATTTTGTTAATTATCCAAACAGAGATGGAATTGAATTCTTGAAGATTAAATTTGATCAGATTGAAGAGGTAAAACAGATTGGACGTTGTGCTGTTCGTTTTTTGCTTGTTAATGACTTGTATGTTCGTAGAAAACAGTTTCCTCTTTCTTTAGCGTATGCAGTGACCATTCATAAATCTCAAGGTTTAACTGTAGACAGTGCTTTGGTAAACATTGGAAGTACAGTTTTTAAAGAGGGTATGGCATATGTTGCATTGTCTCGAGTAAGAACATTATCGGGATTGTATTTGATTGATTTTGATGAGAAAAAGGTTAGTGCAGATGCAAATTGTGTAAGAGAGTATAATCGGTTAAGAAGACTGTATGCTCCTAACTTAGGTGAATATCCCATATATGAAAAGTGTGTAGTATGTCCAAAACGAACATATGAGAAACACTCTAGTGAGGTTGGAAAGAAGAAAACAATTTAAGAGAATGTTGAAGCTGCAAAGAAAATGAAAATGGACACTGTTGATGATATTGTAGGATATCAGTTAGAAAATAGTACAGGTATCAACTGCTATGCTAATGTAATTGTGAACGTCGTGTTTTTTCTAGAAGATCTTCATCATCAAATTATGGAAAATCGAGAAAAAAGATTTTGTTCTTTGTTGCATTATATTTTTGAAAAATTGAAAACTGATAAAACTAAAATCCATACTGCTTCTGGCATTTGGCATCTTTTGGATATATGTTCTGGTTCTTCACAATATACACTTAATGTACAACAAGATGCTCAAGAATTTCTTATGTTTATGCTTGCAGTATTGGAAGGTGAAGGAATACAAATTGAAAATCTGTTTGGACTACGTTACAGATGGGATCATAAATGTGAAGGCTGTTCATTTTTTTCTACCACTGAAATAGACACTGAACGATTCATATATTTGACAATACCAGATTGCAAAACAGTGTCTTTTAACAAATTAGTAAAATCAGCTAATCAAGATGAAATGTACTCACTGCAAATCAGAAATGTTGTCAACATTATTTATAGAAAGATTTGGACAATATGTAATTTTAATGCTACAACGTTGTAGAGCAGATGGAAGAAAATTGGAAACCAAAATAAACATTTTTGTGACAAGTCAAGTGTCAATTTCAGGAAGAACTTTTAAAGCAGTGGCTATTATTTTCCATGATGTACCTAGTACAACATCTGGACACTATACTGGGTATTTAAGATGCAATAAAGGATAGACACATTGTAATGATGCTCATTTGGAATTCAAATGTCGGTTGCCTTACGAATTGCCAAATTCATATCTGATATTTTTGGTGCCAAAGTTTTGAAAACATCATTCAGCCTATTGGGAAGATGTAAACATGAATTAACAAGTTTATTTTGGATATTTTCAATGTAAATGATTTCGGAAACATCATTCAGCCTATTGGGAAGATGTCAACAATTAGTGTTTGAATTATCGTTTCTGTTCTTTGCTATTGCATTTGGAAAATTGTGTTTCAAAGAAGTAGTTCGTATATTTGATCTTTGTATTGTATGCAATGTAAATGAGAGTGTTTATTTTTGAAAATGTAAACAGATAGTTGAGTTTGTTGTAAATGTTTTGAACACACATTTGTTTTTTTTTACAATCTTATTGATTGTATTTTTTTGCCCGCTGTTATATGATGATCAACATTGAAATCACTGTGTATGGTGAAATTCAATAGAATCTGAAAACAGCAAAAAAGATAACCAGAATATGTTATGTAATTCTAAAATTATGTTGTGTTCTTAAACCTATAATATTATTTGCAATAATTGTATTTTTTCTTCTCTTTTACAGAAAGTAAAAGTAAACTTTGAAAATATTTTAAATTTACTTTACAATGAAACATCTGTAAAATAGTTTCAATGAGATTGATATCTACTTCAATACAGAAGGTAAGATGAAATAATGAAATAAGCAGAGTAATAGGAATTAATGTTTACAATCACTTTTATTGCAGTTATTCATTTCTTCAAACTCAATCATCTCATTTCTCAAATCACCTCAGCAGTACTCATGCACTCCTTCAATCACTGTAGCATAACCTTTCTACTTATAAAATCACCCAGGCATTTCTAATCCACACCTTTAATCAGTCTGGCAGTACCTATACACTCCTGCAATCATCTATACATTACTTCTACAGTTTTGCAATCACCCAGGTATTACCTAGGCACTACTTCAATCGTCTACACATTAGTCTTGCACTGATGGAATCACCCAAGCAGTAACCATGCACTCATGCAATCACCCAAGCATTACCTATACACTTACAAAATCATCCAAACAATACCTATCCACTAACAAAATCACCCAGGCAGTACTGATGCACTTCTGCAATCATTCAGGCAGTACTCATCCACTCATGGAATAACCCAGGTACTACGCATGCACTCCTCTAATCATCTAGACACTACTCATTCACTCCTTCGATTACTCAGGCACTACCCATGCACTCCAACAATCACCCAGTCACTACTCATGCACTTATAAAATCACCATACACTATCTTTACACTCCTCCAAACACTCAGGCAGTACACATGAACTTATGCAATCACCAACACTAACCATGCATTCATGCAATCATCCAGGTATTACAAATAAACTCATGTAATTACCCAGGCATTACCCATGCACTTACACAATCACCCAAGCAATACCCATGCAGTTACAAAATCATCCAGGCAGTACCCATGTAGTCTTGCAATCACCTAGGCACTACTCATCCACTCATGCAGTAACCCAGGCACTACCCATGCACTGCTCCAATCACCTGTCTACTACCGATGCACTCCTCTAATCACCCACACAGTACTCATTTACTCCTTCAATTACCGAGCCAGTAGCCATGCACTCCTCCAATCACCCAGTCACTACTCATGCACTTATAAAATCACCATACACTATCTTTACACTCCTCCAAACACCCAGGCAGTACCCATGCACTTATGCAATCACCAACACACTAACCATGCATTCATGCAATCACCCAGGCATTACCAATAAACTCATGTAATTACCCAGGCATTACTCATGCACTTACACAATCACCCAAGCAATACCCATGCAGTTACAAAATCATCCAGGCACTACCGATGCACTCCTGCAATCACCCAGGCACTACTCATCCACTCATGCAATAACCCAGCCAGTACCCATGCACTTATCCAATCACCCAGACAACAAAGGAAAGACATTCAGATCCCTTGCACTCTTACAATCACCCAGGCACTACCCATACACTCATGCAATCATCCAGGTATTACCCATAAACTCATGCAATCAGTCAGGCATTACCCATCCACCCTTCCAATCAAATATACATTGCCTCTGCACTCATGCAATCACCCAGCCATTAACAAAGCACTTAGAAAATCACCCAGGCACTACCCATGCACTCCTCCAATCACTCAGGTACTATTCATCAACTCATGCAATAACCCAGGCACTACCAATGCGCTGCTTCAATCACCCAAGCACTACCTGTGCACTCCTCTAATCACACAGACACTACTCATTCACTCCTTCAATTATTCAGCCAGTAGACATATTCTCCTCCAATCACCCAGGCACTATGCATGTACTCATGCAATCACCCAGGCATTACCCAAGCACTCATGCAAGCACCTACGTACTACCCATGCACTCATGTAATCACCCAGGCACTACCCATGCACTCCTCCAATCACCCAGGCACTATTCATCGACTCATGCAATAACCCAGGCACTATCCATTCACTGCTCCAATCACCCATGCACTACCCATGCACTCCTCCAATCACCCAGTCACTACCCATGCACTTATAAAATCACCATGCACTATCCTTGTACTCCTCCAATCACCCACGCACTACCCTTGCACTCATGCAATCATCCAGGCATTACCCATAAACTAATGCAATCAGTCAAGCATTACCCAAGCACTCTTCCAATCACCCATACATTACCTCTGCACTCATGCAATCATCCAGCCATTAACAACGCACTTAGAAAATCACCCAGTCACTACCCATGCACTCCTCCAATCACTCAGGTACTATTCATCCACTCATGCGTTAACCCAGGCACTACCCATGCACTGCTCCAATCACCCAAGCACTACCCGTGCACTCCTCTAATCACCCAGACACTACTCATTCACTCCTTCAATTATCCAGCCAGTAGCCATGCACTCCTCCAATCACCCAGGCACTATGCATGCACTCATGCAATCACCCAGGCACTACCCATGCACTCATGCAATCACCCAGGCACTACCCATGCACTCTTCCAATCACCCAAGCACTACCTATGCACTCATGCAATTACCCAGGCATTACCCATGCACTCATGCAATCACCCATGCACTACCCATGCAATCCTCCAATCACCCAGTTAGTACCCAAGCACTCATCCAATCACTCTGCCACTATCCAAGCACTTATAAAATCACCAGGCACTACCCATGCACTCATAAAATCACTGAGGCACTACCCATGCACTCTTGCAATCACTCAGGCACAATCCTTGCAGTTCTCCACTCATCCAGGCAGTACCTGTGCAACCATGTAATCATGCAGATATTATCCATACACTTCTTCATACAACACATACAAATTTCTCTTTTTATAACTGAATAGGTGGTTCTAACAAGAACCATTTTTTTTCTTCTTTTTTTGTTTTATATTTTTGTGTGTTTTTCTAACTCTTTTTGATTTTTTTGGTGTTTTAAAATAAATAAATAAATAAACAACAGAATAAAGTGACAGAACTGTTGTCAAAACTTTTGCAATTTAAAGAACATTGCAAAACAAAAAAATTAACAATGATGGCTTCGAGAAGCAAAAACTATGGTGTCGATGGACTGCTCGCCATAACACAGAATCTTTCTGCATTTGATGCATCTCTGTTCTAGACCAGCAAATTCTGCCCTTATATCTGGTCCTCTGTTTAACGATCCAGGACCAGAGGAAGTGCTTGGTCCTGCTTGCTGGTCATCCTGCTGGGCTTGTTCTTCCAGCTTTCTTTTCCTTTGCTCTCGTGCCAGCTGCCGAGGATGGATCATCTGGAGATGTTTTAACATAGAAGAAGTACCACAGGAGTACTTCTTCTCGGAGCCCTGAGATAAAACATGATGGCAAATGCTGCAGGTGACCTTTCGAGTATTTACTTTTTTTTCGCCCTCCGGGAAGTAAAGAAGGCCCAGACAACACTCTCTTTTTTTTTCGTGGGGGTTCCTCCAAGTCATCATCTTCTTGATGGATGTTCTCCGGTGCATTTGAAGATGCCATCTTTGGTAGATTTCTAAAAAAAAAACACCCAAAAAAAATCAAGAAGAGAGAGAAAAACACAACAGGTGTGTCTCCTGACAAGGTTCTTGAAGGAATGACAAAATTGGGTGGGGTCTTGTAACTTCTAGAATGAAAAGGTTCTTAACCAATGAAATTCTTTTTTTCAAAGTCACATGGATTCGCGCTCCGCGCACGCACCCCGCATGCACCCATCGCGAATTCGAAAAATATATTTAAGAATAATTTATCTTTATTCTAGTTACAAATATATGATTTTTATAAATAAATTAAATCATATTTTGCTTTAATATACATATTAAACTTATATATATATAGTTTTAAAACTTAAAATTTTGCCGGGGATTTGCGCTGCCGGCGCGACCTCCGCAACTACATACGTAACATTACGTGGGGTCATAGCTCACGCACCCGTCGCTTTCGAAGCGCACATCCTACATGACTTTACCAATATGGCGGCTTGGATTCGTGCACCGACAGAGACAGGTACATGATCGGTACGCGAATCCACTTTTTTATAAAAAAAAAAAAAAAATGTATATTTATTTTTTACAAATTAGAAAATAATACATTATTTTTATAAGAATCAAAAAAATAAGAAAAAATATATTTGGGACATTATACTAAGAAATTAGCATTTAAAAACCTTTCAAATTTACTTAAAAAAACATAAATTTCAGGGACGTTATAGTTAGAAATTAGCCTTTAAAAAACCTTAGAAATTCACCAAAAAAAACATAGGTTTCAGGGACGTTATAGTTAGAAATTAGCATTTAAAAAACAATAGAAATTCACTGAAAAAAACATAGGTTTCAGGGACGTTATAGTTAGAAATTAGCATTTAAAAAAACATAGAAATTCATTGAAAAAACCATAGGTTTCAGGGACGTTATAGTTAGTTGGACGTTTCACTCATACAAAACCAGAGAAATTCGGCCGTTATAGTTAGTTCAGCTAACTATAATTTGCACCCCCGCAATGCACTGCTGATGATGTCACATATTACATCATTCATGACATGATCAGTGACATCACTGATGACATCTCAAATGACATCACTGATGACATCACTGATGACATCATCCACGTGATAATCTGATGCACCCCTAATATAAACTTTGATACACCCACTCTAAAATAAAGACTACCATTTTCGAAACCATAGAAACACCAATACCAGTTACTACATACACACTCACTGATTCCTAGGTCTACACACACATCCACTCATACACCTATACAGACACTCACACACTGCCACTCATCCGTACAGTTTCTAACACACCTAGTCAATCATGCAAAGAATCAATCACACTCCCATTTACTCACCTATACAGTCATACACACACCACCTCACTTATTCATACATATACTAACACATACTTACTCTCTTACACAATCACTGATACAAGCACACACTCATCTATACAGCCACTCTCAGAATCACTCTCACAATCACTCACTCTTACATATAGTCATTTATATATTCCAACACTCACATATACTGCCTTTCACATATGTAGTTACTCCCAATGTACCACTGAGACATCCATTCAGTCACCAACACACCCATACACACTCACCTACCCATACAGCACTTCACAGATGCACTCTTGAACCTATACACCCAGTGAATCACCCACTCACATATCTATGCACAGAGTCACACACCTCCACCCACCCACACAGACACTCAGGCACCCATACAGATACTCAGACAACCAATCAATAACCCATATAGACACTCACGTAGCTACTCCCCAACCCATGCAGCTGCTTACACACCAACTGGCAGACTGATACAGACATTCACACAGTTTAGTGACAAACCCATGCATTTAGTAAGACATGTTTAATCACTCACTTATACAGTCAGTCACACACCTACTAAATCATCCATTCAGACACTTAAACACCCACTCATTCTTCAATACACCTTGGCATATATATATATATATATAAAACATATTTAAACTTTACAGAAACACGCAGTCACTGGATGATGTCATCAGTGATGTCATCAGTGATGTAATTTGAGATGTCATCAGTGATGTCACTGACCATTCCATGAATGATGTAATATGTGACGTCATCAGCAGTGCATTGCGGGGGCGTGAGTTATAGTTAGCTGAACTAACTATAACGGCCGAATTTCTCTGGTTTTGTATGAGTGAAACGTTCAACTAACTATAACGTCCCTGAAACCTATGGTTTTTTCAGTGAATATATATATATATATATATATATATATTATTCTATGCTTAACATGTTTCGTAGGTCAATGCATAGTTTTCATATACGTTATTTGATTAGATTCCTATGGGTCCCTGTTTTATTAATCTATCACACTATGTCAATATTATCATAAACATTTTATTTACTAGTGCTTCATTATAGAAATTTTAAGAGATCAAATTAAAAACAAAGTTATAATAAAAAGAATAAATTAGCATCAAGTACACCAACACTTGAAAGTTTGAGTTTGTACAATACAACTTCAATTCTTGATATATTAGCCTCCCTATAAATGTATACCCTTTCTATGTAGTTGTGTATATATATATTTATTACTTTACTCCTACTACAGAATAAGAAGAAAAATATACATGTATACCCTTTCTATGTAGCTATGTATCTATATATTTATTTATTACTTTACTCCTACTGTAGAAGAAGAAAAGAAAACAACAAAGAAAACAACTTTGATTCTCTTGACTCTCTCCAATGCACTATCTGTCTCACCCTGTACCTCTCTCCATATATTCTCTACCTTCACTCTCTCACTCATTTCAAACCTCATTCTTCTACTATGATCTCCAAAATAAACATTTCTAGATTCTTCCCCCCACCCTCTATCCCTCTTCGCTCACCCAAAACCTAATTTTACTACTATGATCTCCCAAGCAAGCCTTTCTAAATTCCTCCCTCATGGATCCCTACTTTGAGTCATCCCAAACCTCATTTTACTATTATTATTTGCCAAATCACTTTCTAGAGCCTCTTCCCTCCATCTCTCCTTTTACTCTTCCCAAGCCTCATTTTATTACTATTACTTTTAGTGTTTTTTTAGATTTTATTTTTTTAAATTTAATTTTATGTTAAAAATGTGTGTAGAGTGTTTTCATTTTGTATACAATAATTGCATTTAGTTAATTTGAATACACTTAATTTTAATACATGTAATACCTTTATTGGAATATTTTTATATATTTTTTAAATTAAACTTTTCAATTTTTTGTCATTTAATTTCATATTTGTTCATTTATTTAAATATGTTTTCAATGTATTTTGAAAATTATTATAGTTATTCGTTTCATAGTTATTGCAAATGATTGTTATGTATTTACTTTTTAGGTAGCTATCTCATTTTTTTTTTTTTTTTTACAAATGTGAAACATCTACAGAAGCTAATGGGAAATCTAAATTATTAAAGTCATACCGATACTTAGGGACTACATTCTTCCTTTTCATTGATTCAACCCTTGATCAAGTTGCATAATTGAAATGGAGAGAATTAGCCTTTTAAGTAGGTCTGTTAGAATATGCATATGTTCAGCTCTGCCCATCCACTTCCAATCCTTAAACTGCAATTGCAATTTTTCTCAAACATATAGAATTCCATTGATAATAATGGGGTTTTTGTAAAGTTATTCTCTACCATTCTGACAATGAAGAAAAGTTTTGACAAATTTAAGAGAAAGACTCTAGTAGTTGAGATAAGCATGGTTAATGTCAGTGGTGTCATATAAACATGACTTGTAACAATGCCTGATTTGAGGGGCAACATCGGGCTTACTTCAAGGATGATGGCGGTGACACTACTTAATTGGGAAGTGCATCATGAATCGACTGGGGAACTGAAAAGGAGCTTAAAGCACATTTCATTTCATCAGGCACCAATGTTAAATCTCCCTCGATTCCTCAAACCTTCAATCAGAACTTCCTCTGCTCCCTCATCTTTATCTATTGGCCATGGTCCTGAACGTGGATCCTTCTGTACAACCGGAAAGCATATGTCTCAACTTTCTCCATTGCTCCTTAGATATATTTATTTTCTACTGCTACCAATGTATATACAAGCACATACTGGTTTTTCATGATCTCATGCAGAGAGTGTACCCTGATTATATGGAAACCATAAAAGTTAAAAGGGTTCAGGGATAACCACACTAGAAGCTGAGAAACGAGACAGTGATTATCAGAACAATAGAAATGTGAATGAACTTCAACCAGAGTAAGTAACAGACTATTGTCAGTTGATCTGATGTGACCCACACAATCATTTTATTTATCTTTTCTGTGGTTAAAACCTGTTTTTATTGATTTTTTACAAGAAAGAAATTGGCGGATAGAAGCATTTGACAGTTCAGAGCGGGTCCAAAATGTAAGGAGTATTAGGCCCATAATGTAAAACCAAGGTCATTATGGAAAACATAACACAAAAAAATTCCAACTTCCATCCCCCCCACACCTCCCCGTGCTCAAACTTTGGGGAATAAATGTATACATTTCATTTGCATCGAATCAGAATGTTACGTGGCCCTCCTGGAAGAAGAGGTTCACCCTTATCTTCGTGCAGCTTATGTGGATCCTGTATGTATCTGTTTCTCTTCTGTGGGCAGTAGACGTAGTAAACTTAAATATTGGGGGCAGATCAGTTCATTGAATTCTGCAGAGAGGAGGTCAATAAATGGAGTCCATATGTCTGTATATGGTTCCTGGTTTTGTGTAGTGGAGAGTGTGATCCTCTCCATATTTAGTATGCACCACATCCTGTGCAGCCGAGTGGTATGTGGGATCCTATCTGTACCCCAGTGTGAAAGCAATGTTTGTTGTGCGGCACTCAAAGGCAAGGTGATCCGGCTGCCTTTCCTTGACTTTAAGGGGAAGTGAAGGTGTTGAGTAAACCAGGTAGGACATGTGCCGGGAAGCATGGCAGATGAGTGCCCAGGTATGTGTCAATGTCACTTTAAACCCCTCTCAGTATATGGTCAATTTAAGGCATGTCCACAATAGATGCAGTCTCTCTTTTTTTTGGAAGATATGTTAGGGTTCCATGTCAATGTTTAAAAAGGAACTTTCAAAGTTTTAGGAACGACATGACTATATACTGTTTGCAAAACTGTGATAACTCTTGCAAAAAGAATATTGATGCAGCATCACTGTGCAGTGTCAACCAATGCAGGAACATTTCTGGTTCAATATATATGCAAATGAATCTTCACTTTTTTTTCCAAACTGGCCACTCTTATGTAGAAAATGTCTAATTCTAAAAATAATAAAGCCAAATGAACTAAATTGTTGTGAAACACTCACAATAGATTAGCATCAAATGTGTGACACAAATTGTGGACCAACCTTGCAAAGGGTGGGATGATTTCGACCAATACATTGCAGGTACTGGAGAGATGCACATCAAACCACATCATCAGTGGCACCCCAAGGATTTTAGGGCCTGATTTATCAAGGAATTGCATTGCTCTTGCCTCAAGCAGGGTGTCATCAGGGTAACGTAATCCGTAAGCCAGATTTATCAAGCAAGGCAAGGCCAACTTGCATGGCCCTGCGTTTCTTGGTAAATCTGGAGAAACGCAAGGCAGCACAAGTCGCTGCCTTGCGTTACTCTGCACCAAGGAGTGTTACATTGGTGGAGCTTGGGTGTGCCCACACATCCACCCATGGATTTTGATGCATACCAAGATTTGCCATGAGTGGTAGACCAAAGAATGCGTCAAAATGCCACGCCTTCCCAGGGGAGGTGTAACAAGTAGAATTGTTTATTCTCCTAATTTTTCCTCTTCTACTCGTGGTTCATTCTACAGACACCTAGAAAGAGATAAAAGACTCATAGGTTTGTTTTTATGGAGGAAGGTATCCCTTCTCACACAAAAATAATCCTGCCTAAAATGCAGGCACCCTTGCACCACGACGTGAGGGTGCCTGCATTGGTTCAAGGCAGCACATTGTGCGCCAGTGAGGGAGAGGACAGGAATGAGCCATATACACATTCCTCCCTCTCACGCTGCGCAGCAAGGCATCTTGTGTGAATTTTGTAATTTGCCTATCCAGCAATGTCGGGAAGACTAGTTCAAAGTGTATGTTACTCATGAAGTCGACACAGAATTTTGCATGACAATATTAACTTTTTGGAAAGTACGAACGTTAAGATAGCCGTTTCGTTGGTTAATAAACATCAATAGACGGAGCCCATTAATCTGATGACCGACAGCAGTGTAAAAGTAGTTTGTGATTCCCATTTAGTTTGCTGTACAGTGATGGATCTGGAACAGAGAACATTGACCAACCAAAGGAGGCAGATTTATCATTTGAACATGAGATGAGATAATAAAATTCATGTACTAAGCCAAAGAGTTGACAAAGTTGAATGAGGTAACCTACCAGCAATGCATAGGAACAAGGTTTTTCTTACCAGACCATAGCCTGCTTAATTTTTATTCCACCTCATGCCTCTTTCTTTCACCAATCTACACCATATGTCTCCTTATCTGACTCTTGTATGCTCTTCTGCATTCCACCACTCACCCTTTGTCACTGTTTTCCCTCTATCTCTTCTTTTTATCTGCCTTTCTTTCCTTTGCTCTGGGTAAATGTCTGGCAATGTAAAGTAAGTCCCAAGATATTTATAGTGGTGGCCCCTATCTGCACTTACTGGCACACATGAAGGAAGCACAGCTTGTGAGGCCTCGTGCCCTTTTATATTGAACTTATAAGATATTCTGGAAATTCATAACACATAAAATACTGTACTGTCTTACACAACCAAAAGACAGCAGTTTAAAAAGGAATGAGTGCCAGGACTTAAAATTTTGATCAGAAGCCAGGGGTCAGCGCTATTGAATGCCAAGGCTGCTGAAAACCAAAGCTGGGTAGTCTTGATTCTGCATCATGCCTCGTTCATCAACCACTAGGTACTCACTCACTTCTATTGTGGCAGTTTTATTTTAAATCCCAGCATTCTCTCCTTGTCAATGTTTTCCATCTTTCTAGGTATCACCCCCCCCCCCCCCACCCCACTTTGTGTTTTTCTCTCTCTTGCTATGGGTCAAAACCTGATGAGGGGAAATAAGTGCTGGTTTCGAAAAAATGTGTGCCGTGGGACACCTCTGCAACCCCAATCTCAAATTAGGCACTGGTTAGAACATAACTAATGTAACAACCCTTTCCCTTGATCAATCTTGAAATGAATCCTTGTAAACCAATACAAATAAATTCTTCTATTATATTCTGTGAGCTTGTTAATGAAGTCTTAATTGTAAAAAATGTAATGTAACTGGAAGACATATGATTTCATTTCATAAGAAAGGAAACTATGTGATCTATGAGGCAAATCAAACCATGATTCACATATCAAGAATAATTAGTACTCCCTAAAACCTCGAGGGGTGCACATATTAGATGAGAGAAAACCATTGCTGAATATAATATGTAATTATTGGAGATGAAAGAATTTTAACTAGATCTTAACCCCTTTGCAGTATTCCTTTGGGACTACATCTAAAAACCAATAAAGGTTTGCAAGCTGTAGTATCTTAACTCTTTTACTAAACTGTCTTTTCCAATTACTCTGCATAAATGGACAGAATAGCTCCCATATTTTGTTACTATCTCCGAGTGCGTCTGGAATCATATTTGATTAGGAAATAAGGCATACGCTGCACACATCCAGGACAGGACTTCAAGCGATAAATCAAATTGTTATGCGAAGTCAATTTAAAGAGACAGAACAAATTCTGTGCAAGTAATTGCAGACTTGGAATATCGAGTCCACCCATTCAGGCCAAATGGCCTGACTAACAAACTCATTTGCACACCTAAGTTGATTTAGCGATGTTAATAGCATGAGTTATGCGTAAGAATTTAATTTAAAATTTACGAAATGTGAATTCGTACATATAAGTCGATTTACTCAGATGAAATATAACACCAGCACAGTGTCATATTATGTGAGAGTAAACCTGCTCGCAGGTTATGGGCTCGGTCACTCTAGGATACGAATGCCATGGATGTTTGGTGACAGCCACAGACCTATGACCTTGGTCAACACAGAAAAGGAAAGTAATAGGTTTTCGCAAAGTGCCATTAAAGTGGGTAATAGTGAAACCTGCTAGTTACAACACTTATAAGTAGCAGAAGTGTGTTATATACCCCTACAGATATTGATAATGCTCCTCTTTTCTTCTTCTTCTTCTTCTTCTGCCTCTTCTTCTTTTCCCTCTTATTATAATACCACTACTACTATTAATAATAATAAAAATAATAATATTAATATTTATAATAATGTATTGTTATTATTATTATTATTATTGTTATTTCCCAGAAAGATATTGTCACGCTATCCCCCTACAGACAGCTTAAGCTCTATGGAAAACTTTGGGCCACTGCACAAAAATACATACAACACAAATAATACAGCATACATTCTTCAGCTAATGCGCATGTTTGGGCATGGCCAAGAAATCCTGTGGCTCTTTAAAAGGGCTCCCTAATGCTTAACAACAACTGCAATATAATTGCAAAATATATATTTATTTGTTGTTGACCGTATCACCATCTTTGGATGCTCTCCTGGACAAGTGAACTTTGTAATATGTTGTTTACATGGTGATAGTGGAAGTGCACGGAACACGGGCCGCTTCAAGATGTGGCTGTAAACATATTTCCCTTTATTGCTAATGGACACTTTTTAGGTCTTGCAATGTAGTACGGGGGAGATTAAACACTAGTCTGCGGAACATGGCTCGCTGAGCTCCTCCTCGCTACCTCTGCAGTGTGGAGTATTTTAACAGGTTGTCCTGAGGAGAGAGCGTGGGGGAACCTCTGTTAACTATAAATGATCAGTTGCTGAAGTGGACTCAGAGATTGCTACATGATGTATGTTGCGGTGGGTGGAAGTAAAATTGAATGGCATACTAATTGCCATATGCAGTTATGGCCAAAAGTAAATTGGGAGTGGCTGAATAACTGATCAGTGTGGTGCACATGAAAGGTGTGTGAATGGACATTTAAGCGGTTAGTTCTTTGATGTGGATTTAAGGCTCATAACCAGTATGTAATTTGTCAAGTTTTCAGATATTAATAAATAATGTAAATGATCTTAATAACCAAGATTTCTCAGGTTTGATTTACGTAAAGTCATTTATTAGTATTTTTGCTTTTGAACCAATGACTGCTGGTAGTTCCAAAACCAGACAGAATGAGTTACACTCCTCTAGTATGTGCCAGTTCCATTGTGGAAAATAGGAAAGGTTATGTCCTGAATCTCTTAGGTATGGTTTCTAACCTTTGCTGCCAGTATGCATGTGACCGTGCAGAACACAAAAAATCAACAGTGAGAAAGACTGTTTCAGGCCACCTGTACCCTCTGCCGGTTCTCCAGCAGTGACCCACGTATCACCCCATGCAAATAAATACTAACAATGTCCTTAGCAACCCCTCCCAACACACATACCACACAAGTACCAGCAAAGGGTTGTATGTTGGAACAACGAGTTCCCCAACCACGACTTCCCTAACAACGAGGTCGCAACCACGACCTTGTCTAAACCACGATTTTTTTTACCACGCATTCCTTTACCACGATTTTTCGTGGTAAAGGAATGCTTGTTAAAAAATGCTTTCCAACTAGTACCCCGATCCCCCACCCCTTAAAACGAATTCCCCCAGCCTAAAAATAAACACGATCACCCACACACACTAAACTAATTCCCTCCCACCCTAAAAATATACTCGATCACCAACACATCCTTAAAACAAACACGATCACGCACACCCCCTAAAAACTAACCCCAAACCCCAAAAAAAAAACCCCAAACACCCCCAACCCCTGCATACTAACACCAATCCCCCCGCCCTCCTAAAACTAATTCCCCCTTCCCTAATAATAAACACGATCACCCACACACCCTAAAAACAAACACGATCACCCACACCCCTTAAAAATAAACTCAACCCCCATAAAACTAATTCCCCCTCCCTAAAAATAATCACGATTACCCCCACCTCCTAATAACGAACTCAACACCTTTTAAAAAAATTCCCCCACCTTAAAACTAAACCCCAAACCCCTAAAATCTAATCCTAAACCCCCACCACCCCCTGGAAATTCACCCCTCTTACCTGTTCCTCTGCGACGCTCCTCGGAACTCCGCCCTGCCCGAACACTAGACCGAATCAGCCTTAACCACGCACATGTGTGGTTAAGGCTGAGTCGTTGTTCGGGCAGGGCGGAGTTCCGCTTTCGTGACTCCGGAACTCGTTGTTCCGGAGTCGTTGTTCAGGATGTTTCCCCCAGCAAAGTCTACATTCCCACACTACAGCACATGCCACAACAAACCCTCACAACAACACCCACTCGCATGCATGCATCTCAACACACAATCACTCAGGAAACATACAACTGAAATATGGGACCTTCTGAGCTGCGACACACTCGACACCCTCTTCATCACAGAGACCTGGGTCAGCCCATCATCAGCTCCTGACATCCCTACAGCAATCCCACTGGACTACAAGTTTGCACAACAGGACTGCCTTCACAAGACAGGAGCAGGACTCGTTATCATCTACAAGGAATCCATTAAATGCACAACATCCATAGAGAACCCCACTCTATTCATGGAACATCTGCACTTCGAGCTGCAAACCTCTGAAAATTCACCCAGAATAGGACCTTTACATACCGACCTCCCAGAACACTAGCCACGTTATCTACCTCATTAATTACTTTGTCGCTCCGCTTACCATCGACTCTAGAACCTACATTCTCCTCTGTGACCTCAACTTTCACCTGGAAGACAGAAACAACCACTGCACCACAACACTCCTCAAAAGCCTGTGCATCATCAGACTAACCCAGCTCATCACAGAACCTACATGCATTGCAGGACACACCCTGGACCCCATCATCACCACAAGCGACAGCATCAAATACAACTCCACCACACTGCTCACATGGAGCGACCACTCCTTCATCCACTTCCAAATGAACACACCTCAAGTTAACACTCCTATCAGGTTCAGCACTCCAAGCTGTAGCAGGGGCAAAATCACAGAAGCAGACTGGCTCAGCGCCCTCAGAGCTGATCAGCCTAGCCTTGACAAGGACATCAATAACTTAAACAACTGGATTAAGAACTTTGCGGACTCCGTCACATCCATCAACCCAACAAGCATAGTAGATCAAACAAGCAGGCCAGTTGGCACACAGAAGACCTGTGAGATACCGACTGACACTGTAAACATGTAGAATGGAAATGGAGAGCCAGGCATGACACAACCAGCAGAACTACATACAAGGCTGCACTCAGATGCTATCACTAGCAAATTAAAGACATTAAGAAAAAAGCACAATCAGTTGCAAATTGGAAGGAGATCTTCTTGATCGTCAAGGATTTCACCTCACACTCAGCAGCTGTCAGCAACATTGCTGCCTCCCAACAACTCTGTGAGAGCCTATCCAATTTCTTCTACAGCAACTTTGCACACCAGACCAACCCCAGAGAAGTCATTGCTAACCTACCCACCACCAACCAAGATGACCACTTACTGAATGGTTAATCCTCAACAGAAATGACACAGCAGCAATCATGTGGACCATCCACTCATGGGCCACAATGGACTCATGCCCCCACCATATCTATAACTTGGGAATATCACCAATCAGCACCACCCTGACCCACATCATCAACACCTCCATCATGTTCAGCACTTTCCCGGATGAATAGAAACTTGCAGAAATCAGCGCCATCCTCAAGAAGCTCACAGCCGGCCCAAATCAACTGAGCAACTTCTGCCTCATATTCCTGCTCTCCTACCCAGGTGAAGTGATTGATAATGCCATTAACAAACAACTCACAACCTACCTCAAATTCATCATCTTCTAGACAACAGCACAATCAGGATTCAGAAAGAACCACAGCACGGAAACAGCAATAATCACGGCCATCAATGACATTCAAAACATCCTGGACTGAGGAGAAATGGTGACCCTCATCTTGCTCGACCTCTCCATGGCCTTCAACACTGTCTACCACAAAACCCTCATCAGGAGACTCCATGAGACTGTCATACAAGGATCTGCTCTCAAATTCATCTGTTCCTTCCCCACAGGAAGAACCCAAAGAGTCAGGCTGCCACCCTTCACATCAGAGACCAATAAACTGGTATGTGGTGTCCCACAGGGATCATCCCTCAGTCCACTCTTTTCAACATATACCTGACACCGCTCTCCAACACCATACGATCACAAGACGTCATCGTCATCTCCTATGCCAAAGACACCCAACTCATCCTCCCTCTGACGGACAAGAAAAACAGCACCAGAACCAACTTTAGCAACTGCATGACCCCATGGTAACAGACTGGATGCGAACCAACTGCCTGAAGCTCATCTCCGACAAGACGGACGTACAGGTCTTTGGCTACAAGATCTCCCAATAGAAGTCCCCCTGGTGGCCATGCAAGAAATGTGAGGATCACTCTCGATGACAAACTCAAAATGATGGCTCAAGTCAAAGCAATGTGTGCACCTCCTGTTTACACATCCTGGGCATGCTGTGAAAGATCTTCAAATGGTTGCCTCAGAACAGCAGACAGACCATCACGCAATAACTCATCACCAGCAGGTTAGACTACCGCAACACACTCTCAATCTCCAAGCAACACCTACACACATTTCCGACCATGCAGAACACAGCCACAAGACTCCTACTTGACCTCAATATCACATCACACCTCAGGATGCCTCACTGGCTTCCCATTCACAAGCCCAGCCAATCCAAACTTCTCACTCACACATACAAAGCCCTACACAACACAGGATCAGAATACCTGGACAGCTGCATGCACTTTCACCAACTCACCAGACACCTGCGCTCTGCCCCACTCTTACTTGCACACACTCCGCACATCCGCAAAAGCAATACTGGAGGTCACTCATTCTCCTACATCACACCCAAGACATGGAATGACTTCCCTAAACACATAAGAGACTCCTCCTCACTTCTTGAGTTCTGCAAGAAGCTGAAGTCCTGGATCTTCACATAAACACCTTGGACCACACATCTACACAGTTTGCCCAAACACCTGGATATCCTCTCAGGTGATTAGTATGCTATACTAATTAACATAACATAAGAACTTGCAATATCAAAGCCCATCTCACCTACATGCATTGTGCTGCAGGTAAATTCCCAGCAGCTTGACTGGAGATGACTACAGGGTAGTAGAAGACTAGCATCTCGTAGAATGCTTAAAAAGGTCTGTACAAAATTGCCCTCAGAGTTGGTTATGGTATTGCTGATCTGTGTAAGCCAGCTCCAAGGTAAAGATAGCAGTCCCAGACATTTTAAAACACTGAACACCCACAGGAATTCATGGTAGGGTGATTTCCATGGACCTTTTCATACCCACTATCCCCTGCAAACTTGAAACTTGGCTAAAATCATTCATTTTCCTCATGTTTCTGTGAAGAATTGTTCCCAGAAGCTGTGGGGATCAACCAAATTCTTATGATCCAGCATTCCTGCACATCTCCTGGTATAAATGATACCCTATTTGTGTGATTGGGCACAGGAAAAGTAGAGCCATGGCCCTCTTGATGATTTACCCTGATTTTGGGCAATGCATTATCATATCTTCAAGCAGAGCTCATGACAGCAAGGATCTGATGAGAATGACATGGAATGTTTTTCCTTGAGCTTAAGGCACAGACCAATTTATCCATTGTAGATAGCATGCATGTGTCATTTGAATACACGTGGGGGCCATGTCATGAGCAGTGGCACAGCTGAGCACTGAGCAGCTGAGCACTGAACAGAGCACCTGTGTTTTTTGCCTTTACAATGTCTAAGGTGCATACCAATAAACCAAAATATCTCTGAGTTAGTAATTGCGCTGCAGAATACACAGCCAAGAAACACTGAGAGGCAAACAACGCTCTCAGTTTCTGTGCTGTGCTGTCAGCTGCTCATGCACTAACTCTGAAACATTTGATGTAAATACATGTGTTTAGACACTGCAAACAGAAAAAGAATGTCTCCAAAGCTCTGCTCTGACCAGTGCAGCTGAAGATGACAAAATGGCCCATGTTTACATATTCTGGCCAGCAGTGTCTGGCGAAAGTTTAGTTTGAATGCCTAACATGTTCCCCATATGTTAAGATGACCTACATTGTTCCAATGCCAGCATTTGTTTTTGGTACCTCCATATGCCAAGAATTACATACAATATTTAAGTACCAGAATCTTCCAAGCTGTCCTCTCTGAAGTAAACAATTACCTCTGTATGCCAACACCAGCATTTTGCCATAGATGCCTCTAATGTAAAGCATTACTTCCAGTATTTCAGGGTCTGCATTTTGCCTTTGATACTCTCCATTATACCAAGAATTTTCTTCAATATCCGAGTCACTTTCAATCTCAAAACACTCACATATACTCAAACACAATTTCATTCACCTTCAATCACTCCCAAACGAAGGGTTCAAGTCAGACTTCAGGAAGCAACAAAATCCTGCCAGGTGCAACAACGCAGTCTCCTGAAGGTGCAGCAAGTAGTCCTCTTAGAATCCTTCCACAGGCCCACAAAGTGAACTGAATAGTGGGCCTGAGAATTCTATTTTTATACCTGGTGCCTGCCTTGAAGTAGGAGAAGTTTCTAGAGAATTCCGCTTGTAGTGATTTAAGTTTCCTGCTTCCCCTGCCCTGGTTCCACGCTGGCTGCATGAACAATGCAGGGGTGAAAAGTCCTTTGTGTGATGGCAGAGCACAGCTTATTGAGTTACAAGTGGAGCTGTGCCCAGCTCCACTCCCCCATACTGCCATTTAATTGGCCATTCAGGCACAACTAATCCTCCTATTGTGCAGCTGTCTTGGAGGAATCAACAAAGTCCAACTGCCAACTATCCCCAGTCATGTGACTCAAGAACAGGCTGCAGGCACCAAGTAGGGCAGGAAAAGACCAACTCTTTAAAAGTGACATGTTCAAAATTGTATGAAAATCTGACTCACAATTTCTCAGACACCAAACATGAAATGCTTACATTTTCCCAATCAAAAGCTACCACTTATTAAATGTAATAAGGCAAACTAATGTTATCATATGCAAGAGGTAGGCCTCACAGTAGTGAAAAACTAATTCATGTAAAACTTAAAAGTACATGTCAAACGTTTAATTACAATGCACCCTGCCATATGGGCTACTTAGGGTATTACATTACTTTATATGAAAAGGAGTTTAAGGCTTGGCAAGGGAGTTATATTGCCAATTTGAATGGGCATCAGGCTCCAATGGCAGGCCTGGGATTTGTTTTAAGGGTATATTTAGGTGGGGGGCACATAGGCACTGCAAGCCCCACTCGGTTTATGATATACACTTTACTAGGGACTTATACGTAACATAAATATGCCAATCAGGTGAAAGCCAATGCTACCATGTTTTAGGGTGTGAGCACAATCACTTTAGCCCTGGTTAGCAGTGGTATTGTTCGCAGAGTGCTAAGGCCAACAAAAACAAATCCAGCAAAATAGGATAGGTGAAGGCAAAACGTTTGGGGGTGACCCTGCAGAGAAGGCCAAGTCCAACACATGGCATGATGACAACTATGCGTGAAAGGAAGCTACGCCTGACATAGATGTAATGCTTAGCATATATGCACAACAATGCTCCCCCCAACACAATGCTGGTTCTGGCAGGATAATGTCAAAACATAGCACATTGTGAAGATCTACCACATTGGCTTACATTAGCTCTGCCCCATAATAGTTATTCTTAGCATTTTGTTGGCATTCTTGACATGCTGGTTAGGATCACTACAATATTCCTGGCCCTTTCCTCCATGGCTTAACGGAACTGAATTTTGGCAGGGTGGAGGCTATTTCTGGAATATTCTGGGCACACATTGCATGCAGAACCATTCCTTTATTCATGTATAATTGTTTCCTATAGCACCCCCATGCCACACTGCAGTGACTTTGCAGTGCTCAGATTTCAATGATACTGATGTAGTTAGAGATAAAAAAAAAGCACAGATATAGGTACAGATGTGGATGATGTAGGAAACCCAAATTTGGTGGGATGAGGAGCAAAGGTGGTATGCATTTCTTTAATTAATGTCAAGCCACTCGCCCAAGCTATGAAAACATTTCTATGAAATCATATTCGTTCACCTATCACCCATTAACTTACTCATTCACTTTCCTACTTATGTTTACAGTTACCTACTCATTCATCCATCCACACATTCATCCATTTGTGCAACCATCTTTGCCTGTGCTTATTCACCAAGGCATCGGACAATGTATTTTCTCACTTACCCATCAGTCAGTCCATTCACTCTTTAATCCATGCAGTCAGTCATCCATTCTTTCTTCCAACTACTGACTTTTACTAGTATTTAACCATTGACACCGAGTCACCAATAATTGAACAAACATTTTCTCCATACCATTAATTGGTCTGTCCCTCCTCTGTATCAACAACAGTTCCTACAGCAGGTAGTTCACGTGCCTTTCTCCAGACGATTTTATCTGCTAGCTCCGACTCCCTTAAGAGGTATATGTAGGACTGCATTAAGGTTCTGTATCCTTTATTTTGGTGGCCTTCAGATAATTTACTATGGAGTTTGGAGAATATTACTTGGCTTTTCGAGAAGCTCATGCGTTGATATTCCCTCTAATGCACTGGGTCACCCTCGCAGCTCATTCATTGAAATATACTGTCATGATTATGTATACAGTCTTTACTTTTATAAACGATTTTAACTTCACCTTGTACCTACAGGAACGTATCATACTGACCTGATGCTCTTGTCTGCAGTCTTATAGTCAGCAACGATGCAGAAGGACATTGTTTAAACAGTCTTTAATCAAGAAAGGAGCTGTTTTATCAGTATTTTCTCGTTGCATGTTGTGCTTTCAAGCGTGCTAAGTAAAGGCATTGGTCAGTCAGTACATCTGTCTGGTTCATCTGCAATGTGCATCTCTCCCTCACACAGGTGCTGAGTTTCTGTGCTTCTTGTCGTCTTAGATAATCGCCCTGACTGAATCAGCCTGTTGGAGCCATGCTGAACAAAAAACTCAATATATATGTATCTGCCGTATACTTTCATATTTGTTTCAGTACCCTAGATGTATGTATGTTGTATGCAAAGGGAATCGGAGAAAAAACTTGGGGGCATATTATCAAGAACGGCGTTAAAATTATCGCCGCTTTAGCGGCAGGAAACTGCTGCTAAAGCGGCGATAATGGGCTTGATAATATGCCCTTGAGAATTCCAATAGAAGCCCATGTTGACACCAGAACATGGGCTTCTATTGGAATTCTCAAGGGCATATTATCAAGCCCATAATCGCCGCTTTAGCAGCAGTTTTCTGCCGCTAAAGCGGCGATAATTTTAACGCCGTTTCTTGATAATATGCCCCTCAGTTTCCTAAATATACAGCGGAAGAGAGCCTGTCCTTTCATGATGGCGCCAAGTTTTGCTACTGCAGTAGATGTTTGAGGGTAGGACATCTCTCACGCATGCTGAAGAGGAAGGTGGTCCCATGAACTTAACCAGAGTTCGTTGTAAGGCATATCATTGATTTGGTGTTATAAAATGACAAAATGTGCAGCACACTCTATCAAAATAAGAATTGGCAAAACCAGTGATTGAAAAGACGCTTTTCTCTAATGAGCCACATGTCTGGGCTTTGCCAAGGCTTGTTAATTTGGTTGTCAGTTGGTCGAAAACCAAAAACATGTCTGACTATAGTACTACTGAACGATACTCTGTAACTAAAGCATGTCTAAAAATTCCCTATGTAAAGTACGTTAGCGGTACATGTATCAAGTTAGTCCAGCAACTTTGCAGCCCCGAAAGACATAGGGCACACATTGGTTAAAGTAAACAAACCCTCTATCAGAACATCCTTACTTTTAATATGCTCTTTTTGTCCAAAGAATGACTTTTTATGGGTTACTGTTCGTGCTTAATTTGAAAAGGACTGAGGGCCTTATTATGACTTTGGCGGTACTCCAGCAGCGCTGCTACCGTGCCATCCACTGGAGGACCGCCAAGGCTGTGCTGCACCCGCCTACCGGATTACGATTGAAATCCATGGCGGTGCAGCTTTGGTCTGACGGTGGAGGTCTGCTAGGCTTATGGGAAAGCCAAACATGCAGGCCGCTGCTGTGAGAGTGCTGACTGAATGTTCCTGCATGGTGTGGCATGCATGCCATACCGCAAACACAACAAGATGATGGACGGAGTGCTGAAACTTTTCAACCACTCACCCCCAGTCAAGAGATTTGGGTTTAAACCATCATTCCTTTGCTCACTATGCCACCCCAGTTTGGACCTAGCTGTATGCAAATCTGTCTCGACCCTACTCCCCATGGGAACAGTCCAGCCCGAACTGCAAGGCCAGGTCCTCCCTGGACCGGAAACAAGCATCCTGGGACCGGTTTCAGGGTATCACCCCTCATCAGCTAGGCTAGCTTGAGTCCAGTAGCACAGCAAGAAAGGGACTCACGTCTGGGCATACCCTTGGGCACTTAGGGCGAATACAGCAAACACAACAAGATAATGGACGGAGTTGTGAAACTTTTCAACCCCTCATGCATGCCACACCGTGCAGGAACTGGGGGTGCAAATCCAGGGGGGCACAACTTGTGCCCCTCTGCATGAACCCCAGGCCCATGAGTGGCAGGGAGTCCTGTTAGTGCCCCCTTAGTTGCCTCTCTGCCACCATTTTCATGGCGGGCTCACCGCCATGAATGGGGCAGTAGAAAGCCAACTCATAATATGCTTAGCGGTTTTGCAGTGCCACTGCCAGCATATAGTTGCTCCTGACCGCTGCACGACCGCTGCAGGATCCTGAATCCCCAGCAGACGCAGTGGTCATGTGGTTGTCCGAATGCCAGACCTGTAATACTGTGGGCAGGTCCTCAGTGTGGCAGTGGTCGGACCGCTATCGCAAGTACGGCAGTCCTATGGACCACCGTACTCGTAATAAGGCCCTGAATCTCCTGGTTTCATCTTTTTGAGAGTCGTCCAGTGTCTCACTTGAAAATATCACAGTCTCTTAGTTTTGGGGAGGTCATAATCCTGTTTCAGTGGTTCAAATGTTGTAGCTCTTTGGAGGTCGAAACATCCCCAAGTCACTTGCAGCCAACTTTTTGACCTTTAACAAATTGCGTGCTGTCCATACCCAGGGTGAAGTCCAGATTCCCTATATTAGGAGTGAGAGGTGAGGGATAAGAGGACAAACCTGTGTTGTTCAGAGCTGAGTCCCAGGAGGCCAGAATGGTCTCATAATTGGGGAGGAATATAGCCCCTACATGTGAGTCATAGTGGATCCGTATATGATCCTCCACAAACGCTTGGTCCATAAAGCACCATGCCTTTTCAGGGGCTACTCTTTCCCATTTCACCATGTAGCAAAGCTGACCAGAGTGGTAGTAATTAGCGATATGTTGAACTCCCAGGCTAATCTTTGGTGATTGACCATACATCATGCGTTTGGATAGTCTGGCTTTTTTAACCCCTCCCCCAGGTAAAGGCATAGATTGTAGGTCGGAAATCCCTCAGGATCCCCCGCAATAGTCTTATGGGAACAGATTATGCCAGATATAATAATATAGAGAGGGCCACCATTTTGAACGTGGCTATGCAGCCCAGCAATGATGCGCTTCCATTTTACCACTTACGTAGTTCTGTTTACATTGATTGCAGCAGCTCTACATATTTTGACCAAGCTGTTTCTTCCAATTAGGGAAAGATTTCTAGCCCCAGATAATCAATGGGTTTCTCTGCCCAAAGCAGAAGAAGCTGTGAACGTATAGTCTCCATCATCTGGCTCGGGGTGTAAGTGCAGAAGTTGGGACTTTTGAAGATTGATCTTGAATTTGAATCGAGCCACCTCACTAAAGTTGTCTAGTGCTACTGGGGGGGGGGGGAAATGGACTGGCTCTGCATGCGTTAATAGTACATCATCAGCGTACAGACATATTGTGTGTCTCATTGCCAAATGGTATTCCTTTCAAGTCTTTGTGCGACCTGATCACCTGCGCTAATGGTTACATATAAGGGGCAAAGACAAGAGGAAACAAGGGCAGCCTTGTCTAGTGCCTCTCCTCATTCAACAGGTATCAGAGGCCTTCCTATTGACTTGGAGCCTATCTATGGGATTTGCATAAATATTAGCTACACATGCCCTATACTTGGAACCCAGACCAACCTTTTAGTGAATGGCTAATGCACCATGCACCCTGCAAAAGGCCTTTTCGGCATGACCGCCAATAACAGTGCAGGCGCTTGAGATCTACGTGCATCTGTCAATAAAGTTGAGGTTGTGCTTAATGTTGTCAGCTGTATTCCTGCTCGGGACGGACCTAGTTTGGTCAGGATTGATACAGCCTTGCATGAGTGGTGCCAGGCGATTTGCCAGAATATTTGAGAATATTTTGGCATCAATGTTTAGCAGAGCAGAGAAATGGGGCAGTAGGATGAGCAAAGAGTTAGGTCCTTGCCTGGCTTCAGGATGATGACTATAGATGCCTCTCACATGGAATCCTTACATGTGGAGGATGAGGCAAAGGAATAATGAAGGTCGGCAAGTGTTAGGGCAATACAAAAAAAAAAAGGTTTTATAAAAGAGACTTGTGAAGCCATCACGGCCCAGTACTTTACTTTGCAGTTGCTAAGATCACTTTTGACATTTCTATTGGTTTATGTAGGGCGTATCCCTGGGATTGTAAAAGTTGTGGAATTCAGCATGTATCTCTGAGTCTGCTCTGAGTAGGGTCCCTGTTTCAGACTTAATGGAGCCTATTTGTTGTCGTTCTATCTTAGTCTGTAGTTTGGCTGTCAGGATGTTCCCAGCTTTATTGCCCATGGCATACTATTGTTTTTTCACTTCCAGTAAATAATATCTGTGTCCAATGCTTTGACCCGCATAAGCATCTTCTCTATATGTCAAAGAAGTCTCCTATTCTCTGTCCGTTTGTGGACCGTATCCAACTCCCGGATCTTACCCTTTTTATCAGACCTCTTCTCTTGTCTTTCTCTGTTGAGTTGGGTGGCTAGTACATTACAATGGCCTTGGATAAATATCCTTAGAGTATTCCATAGTGTTTGGGCATTACCTCTGCCATGTCATTGTTAGAACGTTAGAGCATTATGGCCTCAGTGGCTTGTTTTCATGTTGGCAATGCTACGTAATAGTCTTTCTCGCAGTCTCCATCTCCCTCTTTTAGCCTCCACAGTTCGGAAGTACACTCAGAGAGAGATGGGAGTATGATCAGATAAGGATCTAATCCTTTCTGATACCTTCAATATTTGTGTCACTATTTCCAGGGTGCCCCACAAGTAATAAATCCTAGCATTGATATGGTGAGCTGCTGAATAAAACATATAGTCATGCTGTGTTGGGTGTATTTACCTCCACATGTTACGGAGACCTAAATCTGCCAACCACATCTTAGATCTTAGTGTCAATCGCTAATTCTTTGCATTGGCCCGTTTTTGCAGCGGATCTGTCTATTATGTTATCCATAACTACATTAAATTCTACTCCTATGATAAGATCGCTATCAGGTGTTTGTGATACTGCTTGGATTGTAATTCTGAGGAAGTAGTTTTGCTTATCGTTAGGTGCGTACAGGGAGGCTACAGAGAATGAAGACTGTCCCACCTGTACCCTAAAAGCCAACACCCTCCCAGCAATGTCTGCAATGATTTCCCAACCAACCTGGGGAAACAGGCAGAGATAAGGATAGCTACACATTCCCCCTTGGTCATATCTGAGGGGAAGAGCTGTTGTGGAAACTACCTAGAATAGAGACTCTGCCATTCACAATGCAGAAGATGTGTTTTTTGCAATAGGAAAATATGGACTCCCGAATTCCACAAACGAGACAGCACAGCCAAACTTTTCACTGGTCAGTAAGGCCTCTCACATTAAGGCTCACTACCTGAAGGAGAGATGCCATAAATGCCCTATCCTTGCCTAAGACCTGACTGGAGTGGTGGGGACAAATGTGAGGGTGAGTCCATGGACCAGAGACCCACACCATGTCAGCAGACACCTGCGAAAACTCTTGAGTGCAGAAGTGTCTCACTCGGGGAACACCCCGAGCATAGAACCCCAACATTAACCTAGAACCAAAAAATAAACAAAACAAGCAACACAACCTACCTCGCCTGCAGGGATTGGGGTGCATACAAGCCAATTGTTGTCCATATGGGGCAACCAGACTCCATCTGGCAAGGGTAGTACCATCAGTGTCCGGGCTTTCAGCTTTCCGGCAACATCCATGGAAACCAGAGCAAAATGCACACATCAGGAAGGCAGCATCTCATTCTGTGACTATTCTCATGAAGCAGAGCAGTGCTCTGCTACTCGTGTCCTGGCTAGCGGTTGAAGACCTCCATTCATGTAGCTGTGGTAGCACTGCATTCCTTTCAGAGGCGATAACTTCAGCTGACGGTTTGGTTCTAGTCTTCTTGTGTTGCACTGTATGCCACTGGGATTGGCCAAGTCTCCACAAAGCTGCTTCATCCGGGGTTGTGGTGCCCCTCGCTGTCTAGACCCATGATCTCCTAAGCCTCTGAGACTTGTTGCACTTGATAAATTTGGCCTTCCCATTAAAAAATCAAGCATAAGGGATGGCCTCATCTGTAAGGGACCTCCTTGGAGTGCAAATATATGGTGACTTGCTGTAGAGAGCAACATTTCTGGAGGGTATGATCCAACAGGTCTTGAAACAGGTGTCCTTCATAGGCAATTGGAGCCTTAACGTGGGCTGCCTTCATGATGACCTCTTTTTGCGTGTAATAGTTCACGCACGTGAGGATGTTGGCAGGCAGAGCATTTTGCAGGTTTGCTGATCCTGTCCAGTCTAAGAGGATATCAGGCTCTGAGAGTGGTGGTGGAATGAACATAAACATTTTTTAACATAGCATTCAATATTATCAGCCTCTGCCAAGTGCAGAACTCCCTGAATCAGATGTTTTGGTTCCTGTAGAGGTTCACTAAATCTTCCAGCTGATATTGCAAATCAGCATTGTGGTTGATTAAAGTAAGTGTTTGTTGGCCCTGTGCTTCCAGCTTGGTTTCTCTTGTGTTTCCCTTGCGTCTCCATTTTCTTCCAGGGATTCCAATCTGTGGCCTAGGGAAGTAACATCTTGTTTGATGTCATGCAGTTCTTTAGAGATGTCACTGTGAAGATAGGCAATGCATTCTTTGATGCTCCTGCATAGATCCTCCATAAATGATCTAGTGATAGGGGTCTCTACCATTTCCACGTCGCCAGGGGATCTCAGCTATTCACCTTCATGAGTATCCTCTGATGCTGGTCTGTGCGTTGTTTGCCTGTTCGGCGCAACATAACCTTGATGCTTGAGTCCTTTATAATCTTCATGGAAGACATGACGGTGAGGCAAAGTGGCACTCCCAGTGGGAGGGCACCCCCACTCAACCAATCTTAGAAGAGCAACTTCCGGTCATGCTCCCAGTAGTAGCCACAGGAATGCCTCTGTGGTCGGTCACTTCTCACTCCAGCTCCATGGCGGGGCCCCACAACCGCAATGTCAGGGGTCCACAGCACAGTTCAGGCATCTGCTACTGGCAAGGTAGGCCCCAACAACAGCTCACTACATCTTTTACCACACAAGCAACTTCCCACCATCCATGACACCACCCAGATTATCAGGATGGGTGGGGGGTGAGGGGTGAGGTGCTATCTCAACCAGGGATAGTTTTGGAGGAGCCAAAGCTGACCAGGTGTCCATATCACAATTCTCTGAGCATGTGGGGACCATGTATGGTAGTGCATCTGTGAGGGAATAGCCCACCTTCTCTTCTCCTATCACACTCTACTGCAGCAGCAATTACTACAAAGTGCTGTTCATGTACTCCATGGCTATCTTGCCCCCAGAGGGGTGCCAATCAGCTGGAGAAGCTGATTTCTGATCCCCAGGAGGTTTGGCTGTAAGGTCAGCCCGAGCAGAAAGAGAAGCACACACGTCCTGCTATGTGGCCATCTTGACTCCATCCCATCAGTCTGATCTTTTTAAATCAGGGCCATATTTATGGCCAACTCATGCAGTGCAGCAAGTCACCTTGCTGTGCTGTACTGTGTGACAGGGAGAGGGCAGGAATGAACCATATTTAAGTCAGTACCGCACATTCCTGTCCTTTCCCCTGCTCTGGCGTCCTTTTGGCTGCCTAGTGAGAACACAGGCACCCTTGATCCATGTCTTTAGTGGTTGCAAACTGAAAATTTGATTAGTTGCTATGCAAAAGAAACATATAAGTACTGCCCATTTATGTAAGGTAACTCTCTGAATTTGTGTATTTCACTTGTCTGAAAAGCCTATAAAAGATGATGTTTTGGGGAAATGTGCCAGTTTTTTGGCTTACTTATTAGAGAGCTAGTTTGATTATTAAATTTCCATTTGGTTCTGGCTAATGATTTGTTCTAAGATTGATCTTATGTTCGTCCCCTCACAGATTATTACTTTGACTATTTTCATCTCAGCTAATTCATGATTGGCTAACTAATTTTTGCTTTCTGCAATCATGTTGGCAGGGTATGCCCAGACGTGGGTCCCTTGCTCACTTTGCCACTGGATTCAAGCTAGCCTGGCTGATGAAGGGTGTTACCCAGAAACCGGTCCCAGGATGCTTGTTTCCGGTTCAGGGAAGAGCTGGCTTGGCAGTTTGGGCTGGACTGTTCCCATGAGGCACAGGGTCAAGACTGATTTGCATATAGCTGTGTCTGAACTGGGGTGGTGAAGTGAGCTAAAGAACGATGATGGATTCAACCCAGATCTGTGACTAGGGGTGAGTGTCTGAAAAGTTTCAGTGCTCCGTCCATCATCGCCTTGTGTTTGCTTTGTTGCATATAAGACCACATGTATCAATCTCCATTACATGCCACATGTTGCAATGCTGTCTGTAAGTGTATTACAGTTAAATTGTCATCCCAGGACACATGATATGTGTCAATATGTAAATGTATGGTGCTGCCCAACTGCTTTTTGGCAAAAGTTATGTTATACTAACCATTTGTCATGTGTTGGGAAGTAGAGCTAGAAACGACTACAACTACTATGAGGCCCTGTTTCTGCAACTCTAAGCACGATGCATTAGTGTTGTTTGCCCATACTCACTTGTCAGCCATGTTACAACTGTTTCTCACCTCTCATGGAATTACCCATTTGTCAAGTGTATGGAAGTAGAGATATAAATGACTACAACTACCATGAGTCCCTGTTACTGTAACAGAAAACAAGAAACAATGGTGTTGTTTGCCCATTCTCTCATGTCATCCATGTAATAACTGTTTTCCACTTCTCATGGAGGTACCCATTTGTCAACTGTGGGGAAATAGAAATTGAAATGACTACAACTACTATGAGGCCCTGTTTCTGAAACTCTAAACAAGATGCAATAGTGTTGTTTGCCCATACTCACGTGTCAGCCATGTTACAACTGATGTTCACCTCTCATGGAGTTACCCATTGTCAAGTGTGAGGAGGTGGAGATATAAATGACTACAAGTACCACAAGGCCCTGTTTCTGTAGCAGAATACTAGAAGCAAAAGTGGTGTTTGCCCATTCTCACTTGTCAACCATGTTACAACTATTTTCCACTTCTTGTGGACTGACCAACCTGCATACAATGCTCTACTCTGAGACATGTCTGCCTACCGCCGCAGTGATTGACACAGCCCCGGCGCTGCCAACAGGATCGGGAGGTGAGCGCGGCTCCGGAGCTCCTCTGTTCCGGAGCAACGGGGGCTGTATTGGGAATCCCCCCTGACTTAGTGATCTGGCCTGGGGACTTTGTTTGAGGCCGATTTTCTCACCGAAAAGCCCTCTCAGGGCAGTGCCTGACCTCAAGATGGCGGCTGGGGCCAGCCCTGATTACCACCGCGGAGGGCTCCTGAGGCTTCGGGGCACTGCCAAACCTAGCGGTAGGGGCTCTCCAGCTGACACCCCCTTGTGATGGCGCTCTATTCTGGGGGCATTTTGTGACCTGGGTATCATCTGTAAGGACGGGCCTGGACAACGCCTGACCTTAAGATGGTGCCTTCGCCTTTTAACTCCGTTCTGCCCGCAGCATTGACGGTTCTCTGGCGGCTGCCACTACCGGACGTAGAGCCCCCGGTTGGACTGTGCCTTGATAACATCAAAACATCAACCCCCACCCACACCTGGGTTCTAATCTGATTGCGGCTCTCATCTCTCCTACTCCCCATATGAACTTTACCTTTTTCAAATAAACCCTGATCACTATCATGACAGCAGAGTCTGAGCAATTTGGCAGATGCCCAATGGAGCTGCCTCGACAGCTATAGAGGAGATCGGCCCTGGTTCACCCCCTCTGCCGTCACCTACCCAGCTGGTCATTGGGCACAGTTTCTCCCCGTCTCCCTGTTTATGTCTCCTTTCCTCCCCCTTCCACCTACGAACTACCGTAACATTGCTTTTATGTCCTATGTTTAATCTATGCTCTTGTAACAGATGTAACTTGTAACTTATAACTTGTAACTCACCGTTCCTCATGTAAAGCGCTCTGATACCTCCGGGTCTAGCCAGCGCTATATAAAACTCAAATAAATAAAATAAAAATACTTAGCTTGATGATATTCTGGTCTCCTCAACTGAAACTATTGATGGCATGAGTGACACCATACCAAGTGTGTACCTCAAATATATGTAAGGCATGAAGATAACTCAGCTGCTTAGAAGTGGCACGTTACCCATTGACTCTTCACTGCTTGCATGATGACTAATGCTAAATATACAACAAAGTTGTGTGTTCGCCTGTATTGTACACAATTAGGCATTGGAAAGGTCAAATACATATATTACTTCTACACTGTGTTGGCTTAAATGTTTGGGAGATGTCATGTTCATTCCTTAATCCAAAATGCAACATATTAGCACATCTATTGAGCTGCTGAATTCAACTACATGTATTGAATGTCTCCAAGTGTCTTCTAAACAAGTTCAATACCACGAAAATAGATCACAAGAGTAATCTCTACCTATTTTGTTTATTCCTAGGTCTCTACTTACTGTGACGCAAACGATGTGGATGTAGATACCACACTTCCACCAATAACAATGTTCTCTATTCCTCAACAGGTTGATTTGGCACCGCAGCTGTTCAGAGCTTGGCCACAGAACAGACTTCTGCTCCACCCCAAGATCAAGCCCTCAGTGGTTACAGCACTCCTGTAGATATGGCCGTGGATGACCTTCCGTGTATATCTGTTAAGCCTGGGAAGACAGCAACAGTGGGTTTAACTCTGCTCAAAAAAACTCCTTCTACCCCAGCTGCAACAACTCAGCCAACCCCTGCCCCCCCAACAGTGTACCTAGCACAGTCACTAACATCCTGTGCCCACCAGTCCTGGATTCTGAGGTGACAATCATCAACCCAGTCACTAAGGAACCAGGACCCAGTGGGAGGGTGCAGCCTGGGCCAAGGGCACAGGCCCGTGGGGGTAGAATTCATGGGAGGGTAACTGTGGGTCTGGTGAGTGAGCCCACTGGAGTCACTCACACCCAGGCCACTACTGAACAAGTTTTGGGAGCCTATCAGCAGTCCGAAGGCATGATGGGCCATGTATTAATAAAACTCTGGGAGATGAAGCAGCTGCAGAGGGACATAGACCAGGATCTGGTCACCCACAACACCAACATGGGCCAGCTCATTGGGCTGCTGCAGAACATCAACACCACCCTCTGCAGGGCTTTTCTACCACCATCTACCCCTTCCTGTGTTCCAACTACATCCAGGCCATCAACATCTGTGGCAGCCCAAGGAAGGGAGGCCCTGCCAGAGGAAGACACGTCTGCAGACATCCCTGTCTCAGCAGCAGCAGATGCCCCACTCCCCCGCAGGAGGGAACTCCACCCAAAAATCTAGGAGGTGTGGATAGCAAAACACCAACCACCACCAGTAGGAAACCTCACACCTAATTTCACCCATTGTGTGCAACACATTTACTTTGTGGACTATTTCTAGACACTTTTCCATTTCTAATGGGAGTAGTATTTTGGACTTTGGACTTCAGAAAATTTGCCATTTAGAACTATGTTTTTATTCACCATGACCGACTTCTTCACTTTTGGTTTTTCCTGTTTGGTTTTGCACATTGTTTATTTTCTCCTTATTCCCTGCAATAAATACACTAGTTACAAACTCATTGCTTCCTGTAGTATCTCTCACATCTAGCAATGTAAATATACTCCCATATGAACTTTACAATGCCAAAACAAGCTACATGTGTAAGCATGGATATGTTGAATGTAAACAATGTTTAACTCAGGATTACAACCATGTCACACCAACACAAACATACAAGTGTCTGGTCTTATAACATCTTTATTCCATTGTTCCAATCAAAGGCTGAAATGATATCAGAAAGATAGCAAATCATACATGAATCAACTATTCTGTGTCAGTGATCACATTTTCCGGTGTAGACCTTAAAACATGGAAGAAGGGGGCACATCAGACAATGTCCTATAGAACAGGCAACATAAAAATAGGTCTATATCATCAGTTGGAGCCATTTCACCTACCTCACAAAAAGAATCCCGCATCATTTAAACTAATAAACAGACACAAGGCAGTACAACATTTTCTGATAACAGGGTCACTTCAATCCAGTGTTGTTGTATCTGGTGGAATGTCACAAACAAATTTCAGTGATGTGCCACTAGCACTTTGGCCTACAATGAGGAGACACTCAACAGCTACATACAGTTCATACACAATGAGGATTTAGCCAACGTGAAGGCAGAATAGCATGATTTGGGCCCAACACAACATTGTGTGGGGGCACATGATGGCACACATTTTGCATTGGGACCACCACACCACAAGCAACAAGCATGATGGAACCCTCTTAACTTCCATCCCATTGCTTTGCAAGCTGTCTAGGTACAGGTTTTGTACACCCAAAGTCTGTGACAGACATTCCTAGGAACAGTTCAAGTTCACTTCATACATCCAAACAGCATCCTAACCCTACTAATGTCACAACCCTGAAATGTTCAAATGAAGATCCCATGGTAAAGGTACCGAAAACTGGCCAAAACAAAAAGATTAGCTATGAAACCATACATGTGACACAATTCACACAGTTCACATCTAGAGAACACAGTCCATGAACAAATTCTAAGCTAAACAAAGCAACACTAACAAAAGTGAGCATGTGCAATAAGCTTCCTCAACAAAACATCTTTCACCAGATTTTGTCAGAGCTTTATCTTCCTGGTATTTCCCATAAACATCCAACTTACATCATCACAACAAGCGTTGCATGAATTGTCAAAGTCATGTCATCTCACAACATACTTACACTTATGAGAAGAAGTTGTCGATGAGATCTTGAAGCAAGTCAGCTCCTTCCTCTTCACCACTATCATCATCATTTGGCATTTCAAGATCCTCATCTGGTAGGCCTTTATGGACTTCATCCTCTGCGATATAAGGGATGTTCCATCGCAGGGCAATGTGGTGGAGCATGCAGCAGGCCACAGTGATTTAACACACCTTCCCGGCTCAGTAGAGGAGGGCTCCCTCAGTATTGTCCAGAGATCTAAATCTGGCCTTCAGGAGCCCAAAATCCCGCTCCACTGGTCGCAGTGTTCTTCCATAGGCCTCATTGAAGCGGGCTTCCTCTGGTGTAGTTGAATTCCTCAGTGGTGCCAACAACCATGGATGGTTGGGATTCGCTGAGTCTCCTAGATGGAAGACAGACAGAAGTGCAACAATAAGTCACACACTTTCTGAATAAAGTACCTGACATTACCCACACAAAGGTTGGACTGATAAAACTTGCCAACAAGCCAGGCCTCTTCGGTAGCAGTTGTGACATTAGTTGGGGTATGATGCTGTTCCGCAGTATGAAGGAATCATGGGCTGAACCTGGGATCCAGGCACAGACGTTTGAGATGTACAAGTCTGGTAAGCAGCCAGCTTGCATGTTGATAGAATGGAAGTTCTTCCTTTTATGGTAAACGTGTTCTCTGGCTTGTGGTAGTACTAAGGCAATATGGGCGCCATCAATGGCTCCAACCACATGTGGGATGTTCACCAAATCTATAGAAATCCCCCTTCACAGTGGCTAAATACTCTCATCTGGGGAACTGGATGTAGCTGTCCATGAGCCTCATGATTTCTGAAAGCATGTCTTGTAGTACATCACTGAACATTGGTTGTGACATACCACCAGATACAGCCACAGTGTATTCAAAGAAACCTGTGGCCAGAAAATGCAATACTGACATAAGTTTTACAATTGGTGGGATACATGTAGGATACGTGATTTGAGGAAGGAGATCAGTCTCTAACTGATGACATAAATCCTGCATTGTTTGCCTATCCAAATGAAACTTCTTGATGACATGCCTTTCTTCCAATGTATGAAGGTCTGGAAATGGGCGGTTCGCTGGATGCTGTCATCTCCTCCCTCTCACAGTGTACCTATGCAAGGAGTGAAAATAATTTTGAACATTGGTCACATTGTCCAGAGTAACATATATGAAGAGTATGCCAAAAGTCATGTGACAAAACTTAACTGTTTCGTAAAGCATTACACATAACTCACATAATAACTTTCTACTGTCCAGCATCCATCAACAATCCCCATTGTGGCCTTCACATGTGTCTGTATCAGAATTGTGCACATTATCCATTCAGAAATGTAAAATTTGCACTATAATGATGAATGTAGGAAATTTTAGGTAAAAAAACGGTGTACAGTGCACCAGGCACTTTTTGCCTTTGGGCACAGTAATGCACTACACAGATGATTTGTGTGTTGGAAATTACATGGCAATGGAGTATTTCAAATGTAAACATGATAGCCCTCATTTGTAGTAGTGGTGATGCCCTTAACAGTCACCAGTGCTGTAGTTCCAACTGCTAAAATGGCAGAGGCCTGACCTCGCATATAGGACATTTGGATGACCGCCGCCGACGGAAGTCGAACATGCGGTGGGCAGTTTCATCCACGGCGGACACAGCCATAAGCTAACATTTGTGATTGTTACGGTTGTGGTCCAATGGCTGTGTCCATCTACACTGATGACCGCGTACGTGGTGTACATGTACGCTGCGGTTTGAAAAATAACTCACTTGCCTTCTGATACTGCTGCTATCAATACCTCCTCCACTTTAGCTGCTGTTTGCCACCTCTGGGGACAATCATGCGAGGCCAGGCAGGTGAGAGGGCCCGTCCCTTCTCAGCAGAGGAGCTGGAGAACCTGGTTGGAGAGGTCCTCCCCCTGTTTGGCCAACTCTATGGCTCACCAGAGGAACAGGTAACTATCTAAAAGACATGTTTTAATCTGTTCAACTTCATCCTTTCCATTCCATATAGGCTACAATGTGCCTCTGAGTCCCAGAGTGAAATCAGATTATTTTTTGTAAAATGTTGTGGTTCCTACATAGGAAAATCATGTAATCGATCATGGGGCACTGTACTTTGTGGACTTAACATTACCATTGTGATGTGTGATATGTGATAAGCCCATATCCTTCTTGTGTTGCATGCACATATTTATGCATATATATGTTTGATGGTACTTATGATATATTTGCTATTCAGATCATGGTAAAGGTGCAGATAAATGTATAGGCTTCACAACATGAGCTGTGTCTGCATACAGTAATAAGCAGTTGAGGATGATGTTGGCTATGTGTACAGTCCCACATATCACTCAGTCCACATCAGGCTTTGCCAAACTGTTGTCTGGGAGCTAGCTGTACCTCATATACCCCTTCAGAGTGCCCCACAACCTTGAGGTCACATATTTGATGGTCAGAAAATGTACTTTCATATATTGAATTGTTGGATATGTGATGTCCATGTGGGATCAGCATGCTCAGCCTGCAGAGATCAAGGCCTGGCAATGAGTTGTGCCCATTATGAGCTATGGCCCAGGCTGGGGCAGAGCTACTGTGGCAATACAGCTGATGCACAGAGTAATCTCCCTGTAGACCTGCAGATCCTTGGATGTTTCCAAAATACATTTTCTGAACCAATAGTAACCCTGATTGCTTTTGAATGAAGTACATTTGGAAAGGTGACTGAGGTAACACCCTGACCTGATACTTCTCTCCATTTACACACACTGTCAATGAGGATCATTTACTTGTGACAGGCCCCTTATTCCAATAGTTCTGTTGTCACTTTTCCATAAGCCATGCTTGCACTGTACAGGCCTATTGCACATGTGACACATTAACAGTGTAGATTGTTGGTTACTTCTGAAGAGACTTTGATATGTGAATCACCAGCTTTGTTACATTCAATCCAAACATACAAGACATACAATGTTATGTTGATTGTCATCCCTGTAACAGTATCACATAGGGCAAAAGGGGTGTTCTGTGATGGCAGTACATACCACACAAACTCAATCGGACACAGTATGATATCCGAATGAGTAGTCCACATGTCCACACATCTCCAGAGAGGACAGTGACACACATGCCAGCCCTTTCATTGTGACCTTAGTCTTAGGATGTAGTCTATACTATGGTACAAGGCTCTATGAACTGTATGCATCAAGTCAATGGGCCTAGCTGTAACGGTGACTGTACAGTCATGCACAAGTAGTTCACCCTTCAGAAAATCACAATGATGTGTTCTGTGTCATAGTACCTCACATCTCAGTACATATAGGATGGCCCTGGGCTGCATGATGTTAGTGGGCTGGCTTAGTTAGTGTAGGTCATGACCAAGGTTGAGGTGAGTCAGCAGATGACTAAAAAAGTGTGTTTGTTTTTGTAGTGCTTAGCATGTGATATTTACACATGTAGTGTGTTGACTATCCTCAGAAGAAAGCCATTTGGAGAGCCATCGCCTTGAAGGTGCGGACCCTGGGGTTCTTTAACTGGTGCAGTGTCCATTGCAGGAAGATGTAGGAGGGCCTGAGGCTCTGGACCAGGAAAACCATGGAGGTCCAGCTGGGAAAGTCCTCCCAATGTGGATGGGGCACTCGCCAGACCCTGACCCCCCTAACAGCCTGCATACTGTTGGTGGCCTACCCGGAGCTTGATAGGTAGTTGAGGGCCCGACAGCAGCTACAAGGGGGTGAGTCCTGGACAGAGTCATACATGTTACATTGCCAACTTTGTGTGTTACAGGCAGGCATTTCCCCACCAAGATTGGGGGTGGTTCATGTGTGACGCACAAGAAGAGTCATTGTTTGTGTAGGTCTGGTAGTAGGTGCATTCTGATGTGCTGTTCCTATTGTCTTTATGACCAGAAACACAGCAGAGTCCAGGCCACTACAAGTTTGTTGTCTTGAGCAGACTCATGTCTAAGTGAACTAATAATTTGTCTTGTGTTCTTTGATGTTCTGGGTGACAATTATACCAAACAGGATACACAAGCTCAAGTGCTTCATCTTCTGAGTCATCCTCCACCTTCATCCTTGTGCACCACCCGAGTTCCACTGCCACCCTCCCTGTTATTCCCCAAACAGTTGCCTGGGCCCTCTACTCTATGAGAAAAGTCGTCTCCTTCAATTCAGGAACCTCAGCCCCTGCCCCTGTTACCCCTGCTGCCCTGGGAGGCTATTGACCTCCTGAGGAACATCTCTGTTGGTCAGACTGAACTCCTGAAAGCCATCAAGGAAAAAGACAGCCAGCGGACACAGATGGTGGCCGACCTGGAAGGCATCCACTGTGCTATGTCTGGCCTACAGAGGTCTTTTTAGGCTCTGGCCTCCTCCCTCATGGCAGCCTTCCACCCATCATAACCTGCCACCCCACCTCATGTCCCTTCTCCATCCAAATTCTCTATTCCCATGCATATTCCAAGCACACTCACAAATCTGCATGCACAAACTTTATCAGACCCAAGCACCACACAGAAACAAAAACAGCAAAAAGACACAAGCATGTAACCACTCACCAAACATTCAACCCCCCCACGACTACAACCACAACAAACATACTCAGACACCACACTCACAGATACACCTCCATCCACCAAAATACCCCCAGACACTACACCAACACCCACAGACCTATCACCAACCACTGGCATTCCTGCAGACACCACACCATCACCCACAGACCTATCACCAAACACCAGCATTCCCGCAGTTTGGAAGACATTAGTCCTGCCATTACTTTCCTAATTATTTGATGTTATTGGATAGTTAGTGATGTGTGACTTCAGTTGTGTTTGTTTCATCCCTGATTGCTGATCCAGTTGAAGTGGTTAGTGTGATCTGACCTTGAAACCAGTGCTGGAGTTACACAGTACAAGGGAAAATGTTGAAAGGATGGACATGTGAGATGAAATCCAATTTGGGCTGACATTGAATTCGGTGTTCTATTATATGGTATTTCAGCTTGGCCTGGCCAATGTCAACATCATTTAGGTTGCACTTCTCCCTATGATGTAGGTTGGATATGTGTTTGATGTTCAAGTTAGATGTTTTTTTATCCATACATAGAGGGTGAAATTGTCATAACTTTGAAGAAATTTGTGTGGACATGTGTGCATTTTCCTGTGTGTACCTTACACCTACTTTATATAAAAGTGAGACAAATGCTGTTAGTGCTTTTATTGCTTTTATGACTTGCATTTACACATTTCCTACACATACATGGCGCTTGGTTATACTATTGGTTGTCCCTGATAGACTTCAATCCCAGGTCCAGGGCACATAGCGGTTTTAAGGCATGTGCAAAGTGGACTGTGGCCCAGGACCCCAGCCTTTCAGGGTTCCCTATGAATGCTTATCACACTGATTATTTGTAATCCCATTTACTGACATTACCTTTTAATGTTGGTGATGTGTGAGAGTCCATTACAGAGATGTAGCAGAAAAGGTGTGTTTCAGTTTCATGACAAATCCATACAGATGTATCTCTGATATCACAACAGGACCTAGGGTGTGTGCAATGTGAGGGTGTCACAGAGATTAATAGGTGTGATATCGATGAGGAGGTGCTGTTGTGTGATACAATGTAATGCCCTCATCACTATCACTGATTATGAGATGTAAACACGTTTATTTGTGTAGAGTGTGACAGTGCTGTGTCAGTGACCTGGCCAAAGAGGGCATCATAGAGCTGTAATTGGGTCATGCATTGAAAACAATTCCAACCATGGGCCCACAAAATATGCTTGGCCCAGGGACCCCAAACCCCTTGCCATGGCGGGCCATCTATTTGCTGAGGAGTCAATGGAAACAGGTAAGAGTATAGCTTACCTTCGGTTGCGTCCGTGATGGTGTCGGTTTTGGACATCATCAAGCAGGTATAGCAGCGGCAGGATGTGTACGATCAGCTACATGGCAGAACAGGAGCGTGGAGGTGAGTACAGGTGAGTTATGGCCTTATATGCTTCCCTTTCCAACAGTTCAGATGTGGTGATTGAACCGTCACATTCACTTCAGCTGCAAAGCACCTCGTATTCGGGCTGGTGTTAACACTGGCAGTCTGCGGCATATGGGGGCGTGGCCTAGCTCATGGCTGTGTAAGATGTGCTGAATATGAGCTCCCGCCGGAGCCCGGCATCCGAGCTTGATCCTACAGTAACCATTTGCCAATTCTGCCATAAACCGGCTCCCCCGAGAGGCGGATCCCCCTCAATGAACCATGGGGACCCCAAAGATTACCTTTAAGGGAAGTGAATGGAGTTATCTCGCCTGAGGCAGTGCGGAGCCGGAAAACCAAGATGGCGGCCGCTGGCATTCGGACCACACTGTGAGCCCTTAAGCGCCGTTGGTGAAGAAGGTGGGCGATCGGCAACATATACCTGGCGAATAACCCCCAGAGGCAACCGGACGGTCGGAGTGTGCTTCCTCCTGTCTCTCCCCCTGAACGGCGCGGCGAGGTGGTGCCGATGCCCAGGTTGAGGCCTGAGGGGAGTGGCGGATGTCTGAAACGTGAACAATGGCTCCGGCTGCTTGGGTGAAGATCGACGGCTTCTGCATGCCAGAGGACAACTGAGGGGTGTCCCGGACCCCGGCCCACCCCGCACCCCCATCCAGAGTGGGGGAGGGAGAGAGGAGTCACCCGGTGGCCTCGCTGAGTGGTGAGTGTGGGCCACGATCGAGAGAGCCTGGGCCCCCTCCCGGAGGCGCTGCACTGTGCAACGGTGGATCCGGAGAGGCCCGGTCGCAACCGGTCCTTGGGGAAAGGCCCGCAGGACGCAGGTGAGGAGCTCCCCCCCGAGTGGCGCAAGATCGTACTCCAGTGGAGCCATGCGACAGCTGCGGCAGTGACCGGGAGAGTGCCCTGGGAAGTAACAGGGCCCAAGAAAGTCTGTGCTGGGTGGAGGGGGTGAGGGGGACACCCACCCGTAGCTGAAGATCCTGCCATCAGACCTTCTCTATGCCCGTGAGTGCCACTGAAGGGAAGTTTGGGACCCTACCCTGAGTCGCCACGAAGCCCGGATCGCCCCCAGAGAGGGCCGGAGGCTCCTGCTGCAGGTGGGCAACTCATTAGACGAACAGTATGCAGCTCCGGTTCCCAGGAGGGACGAGTGGCGGAGGAGGCTCCACGGCGGGCGGTGGCTTGGGGGCCGTTTCCACCCCCTTCCCTTCTTTCTTTGAGATCCTGAGGTACGACGAGGGTGTTAATTCCCTGGACTGACGGTGGCTTGAAAGTGGGCACCCGGCCGCGTGCGGCCAGCTAGAACCGGAATACAGTGGGACATTGCAGATCCGGGGAGCTAGCGACAGGGGGTAAGAACTGGAACCATTACATCTGAAGTGAGGGCCGGGAACCGCGGTCAGGGGCACTGACGTAAAATACCGCAGGTTGTCCTCAATAACTCACCTCCCCCCCTCCCCGGTGTCGGGTGCGGAAGAAGCAAACCATATCTACACTCTCACCTTCATAGGAGCCCGTGCACTTGGGGAGTGATGGGGGGGACTGGTCTCCCCGGCTCGGATGTGGGAGAAAGCACGGACTGGAGACGCACCCTCCTTGCAAGCAAGACACAAGTCAGCACGATGACAAATGATAAAGATCCGAAGCCCCCGAGACAGGGGAACATGGATAAATACACTAAAGTGCTCCCCGCGCAGGCCGCGGTGACGGAGACGGCGCATTCATCATCCGACACAACTTTGCTCCTACAGGCCATACAAAGCTCCAGAGAGGCCTTGGAGGGGAGGATTGGAGAGGTTTGCTACGAGGTGTCGCTGCTCCAACAGGACCTCCGCAAGATGTCCGAGAGGATAACTGAGGCCGAGACCCGGGTGTGGGACGTGGAAGACACTGTCAAAGATCTCCAAAAGGGGATGAGAGACACGCAGAGTGCCGCAGCAGACAAGTTATGGAGAATTGACGATGCGGAAAACCGAGCCCGGAGGAACAACCTCCGCTTCATGGGATTCCCGGAGGGGGCGGAAGGCACAGACACAGTGACATTCCTGACAACCTGGCTGAAGGATCTCATCCCAGCGGAGCACTTCTCCCAGTGCTTCGTTATAGATCGCGCACTGAGTGCCAAACCCCCTCCCGGGGGACCGTCTAGGTCCATCATCGCAAGACTGTTGAACTTTTTAGATAGAGGCATGATACTCCGTGAAATGCGTCGTAAGGGGGAAGTCCGCTATGAGAATCTCAAAATTATGACTTTCCCAGATTACAGTCGGGAGGTTCAAAAGCAGCGCCGTACCTTCGACTCCGTTAAGGTGAAGCTACGGGCCCTTCAACTTCAATATATGCTCCTGTTCCCGGCAAAACTAAAGGTTCATTTCCAAGGGAAGGCCCACTTCTTTCAGACCCCAGAAGAGGCCTGGGCATGGGTGGGGGAACGACCAGTGTCTCGAACCCAAGGGGGATCACAATTGGACAATGCTATGTCGCGGAGCAGATTCGAAGGAGAGAGGCCTCCTGACAGCGACATCGCCTAAAGGTGAGCCGAACCCGGAAACTGGGTACAGGAACTCCATATGCCCTATGAAAACCTAAGCATGTTCAGGGAAGCCAGGACCAGCATAGAAATGAGCACTCGCAATCTGAAACGGAAACGGTACGGAAGATGGGATCTCCCAATCAACAAACGGACTCTGAGGATAATGACTTGTCCTCGGGAGCAGAATCTAGACATCCTTTGGAGAAGGCAATTCAGGCTCTCGAACAGAGCGAAGAGGTCGAGATGCCCGCAGAGGGAGTTCCACCTTCAGAGTTCGACTTGAACAAACTGGGTACTGCAACTTGAACGCCGGCGGGAAGACATTGATTATCGGTACCGATTCCCCCCCTCTTTTGAAGCGCCCCGAGCTTCGAACAGTGATTGACTTGCACATCTGAGCAGTAAATTATAAGAGTTGGGGATTTGGGGTTGATATCTGGGTGGGGGGATGGCAGACAGACCTGTTCTCACCTGCCAAGGGCCACTTCCAGAGATGGGGGCAGAAGGCCATGGGGGGAGGGAGGGAGGTGAGGTGGGGGAGGATGGGGCTTTTCACAGTTGGGGTTTAAATGTTTACACGTTATTTGGTTGAGCACAGTGATCGTCATAGCAGGACGATCCCACAGATCGAGATGCAAGGGGGATCGGAATTCCCACCTATCCCTAGTTTTCGAGGCCATGATCATAATGCCGTCAGATGTAACATGACACATAAATCTCACCTAACGGTTCTGACTTGGAACGTCAACGGGCTGGGAGACAAGATCAAAAGAGGACTAGTGTCTCAACACATTAAGAGACTCCACCCAGATATTGTAATGCTCCAGGAAACACACCTTAAAGGCACACAATGTTGTTTTGTAGGTCGCGGGGCCTACAAGGTCCTGGCCCACTCAGGATTCACATCTGGGGCGAGGGGGGTGGCTATCCTGATTAAAAAGAGCATTCCCTTTCAAAATTCACGCCTCTGGCATGATCCCTTAGGTAGATATGTGGGGGTATCGGGGCATTGGGGCAGATCGAGACCACACTTATTTGCGTGTACGCCCCACCCAGATTACAAGCGCCCACCATGACTAAGGTGAATGACATCCTGCTCGAAACACCTGCCACCCTGCATATTGTAGGCGGCGACTTTAACAACGTCATGAACCCGGCGCTGGACCGCATGGGGGGAGGGGGTAGGCCCACACTTACCACACCATTGAGGCGATTCTCCACAACGATGGGCCTGACAGATGTCTGGAGAGAGACGCACCCCCTAGCTAGACAATTCTCCTTCTACTCTGGGGCCCATGACACTCACTCTAGGTTGGACTACATATTTATCCCCAAGGGGGAAATACAGGATGTAGGGCGCACAGAATACACTGCTAGGGGACTGTCGGACCACTCCCTGGTCCTGGTCGGGGATGGGCCTGAGGGACCGGGATGGTACTCGTAACTGGAGATTAAGCCCATGGGATCTAAAAAACCACAAAATAGCAAGTGGGATTAGGGCAGATACTGAAGTCTAATTTCTGGAAAACAAGGACTCGGTCTCGTCCGGGGTGACGGTTTGGGAGGCATATAAGACAGTACTGCAGGAAAGAGCCCAAAACCGTATAGCCTGGGAAACGAAAGAGAGAGATAAAAGCTTGGTTGCATTAGAACAGAAAATAAGTGAATTAGACATGCAATCCACCCAATGTGGTGACCCCGAGTTGATGTGTAGATTGACAACCCTGCAAATGGAATACAAAGAGCTGGCCATGGACAATGCTAAAAAAATGCATCTAGCGACATTGCACTGACTTTATGAAGTGCGGGACAAGGCTGGGAAACTTCTTGCCTGGGTTAGCAGACGGGAGATCCAAGACAGATGGGTGAGGGAGGTGAAAGATCTCGGAGGTGCCACTCAGTCTACAGACGAAGGGGTGGCAAATGCTTTCGTAGAGTATTATAGGAACCTGTATCATGCATGTACCTCCAAATCACAGGCAGAGATACAGAATTTGTAATCAAACAAAGGGATCCACCTTTAAGGAGGGTTCTCTTGATAGAGTGTCTTACTGTGTCAAAAAAGTGTGTTTCCTATCTTGGGTTGGATGCACACATTGTTTGCTTAAATACCCCTCACACACCAAAAGGGCCCTTGGTGTCATGCTTCATCATTGGGGTCTTCCCGCCCCGCTGCGGGACGGGGCGTGCTACGACCTGTGACTACGCGGGAGCACTGATCTTACAGTACTATGTGTTGTGTGGGGGTAGTGAGAGGAAGGGTCTAGAGTGAATGCAAGAAGTGAATTTAAAAAGGACCTGGCCTCATGGACTTAAGAAACTTTAATAGGTCATCGAGGCTGGACCTGTTAAAAAATGGTGGCTCGGAGTTATTCTACGTGTAATGTGTGGATACTCCTAGTAAGTCAACATGTTTCGAAGCATCAAGGCTTCTTCATCAGGACTGAAACTGATCCCTTCAGTACTCACTATGTTGCTATCAATGTGATTATGTGCTATATACAGAAGTGAAAAATGCAGAATATCATGCACTTTATACAATACCCATTGGTATTCCTAAAATGTTAGTTAAAATAAAAAGGAGACAATACTCCATGAGCCTCTGAAACGGGTGGGAAGGGTGTTGCCACTGTATTGTAGTCGTCAACACTGCCTTGCTCTAAGTAACGTCATCCCGCGGCTCCGTCGTATGATGGCGTTACTTAGAGTTTCTTAAGTTCATGAGGCCAGGTCCTTTTTAAATTCACTTCTTGCATTCACTCTAGACACTTCCTCTCACTACCCCCACACAACACATAGTACTGTAAGATCAGTGCTCCCGCGTAGTCGCAGATCGTAGCACGCCCCGTCCCGCAGCGGGCGGGAAGACCCCTATGATGAAGCATGACACCAAGGACCCTTTTGGTGTGTGAGGAGTATTTAAGCAAACACTGTGTGCATCCAACCCAAGATAGGAAACACACTTTCTTGACACAGTAAGACACTCTATCAAGAGAACCCTCCTTAAAGGTGGATCCCTTTGTTTGATTACAGATTCTTAGAGGAGGACGTATCCACCTCCAGTGTCCATGCAGGACACTACCTCTTCACTCCCCAATCTTGTTTGTTGGAGATACAGGATTACCTGACGGCCATCCCCACACCAGTGTTAGGTGAGGAGGAAGCTCGGGGCCTAGAGGAGGATCTGTCACTGGCAGAGGTCCAAGCAGCAGTGGCGAAGCTCCTCCCCGGGAAGACCCCTGGTACCAACGGGCTACCTGCAGAATTCTATCAGCGCTACACCAATATCCTGAGCCCCCACCTTCTCTGACTTTTTACAGATTCCCACGAGGAGGGTGTCCTTCTGCCGGACCTGCGCATGGCCACTGTAGTGGTCATACACAAGGCAGGAAAGCCCAGTGACCAATGTGGTTCTTATAGACCCATTTCATTGCTGAAATCGGAAATCAAAATCCTGGCCACCATCTTGGCGACGCGTCTGCTGGGGGTGATCACAGTTCTGATATATGAAGATCAGTCTGGATTCATGCCAGGCAGAAGTTCCCAATCTAAATCTCAGCCACACGCACAATTGGCTCATGAAAGTGAGACACAGGGAGAACCCACAGGTATTCCTGTCATTGGACACCGAAAAGGCATTTGACGCTGTGAATTGGTCATTCCGAGATGCCACTCTGGCCAGGTTCGGGTTTGGGCCAAAGTTCCGCAGCTGGGTGCCTCTTCTATATAACCAACCAATGGCCACGGTGCGCGCAAACGGCCAACACTCAGCGCCCTTCCCTATTGAGAGGGGGACTCGGCAGGGCTGTCCCCTATCGCCTCTTCTCTTCGCACTCACCCTCGAGTCTTTAGCCTGTACTATTAGACAGCACCCTTCCAGCCGAGGCTTCGGTACCACACTCACAGATTTGAGAGAGGAGAAAATTTCTCTCTATGCCGATAATATTTTGATGTACATCACCAAACATGAAAGGTCCATTCTGGCTCTCTTCGACGCGATCACTGAATATGGGAGCCACTTGGGCTATAGAGTCAACTGGAATAAGTCCACGCTTTACTGCCCGACTGTTAGAACTGGGGGTCTCTAGTTGACAATGGTATACTCCTTTGTCCAAATAGGGACCCTTGCTTCTAAGTCAGGGAAAGAGTTACACTACTGGATAACCCCTGCTCACCCCCTTGGTAGCTTGGCACGAGCAGACAGGCTTATCTCAGAGGCAGTGCGTTAAGCATTTGTGAACACATACAGTAATACAGTGAAAACACTACAGATGGACACCACATAGGTTTTTATAAAAATAAGTACTCTTTATATAGACTTAACACAAGACCACAAACGACAAAAATCCACAATACTGTACTCAAATAGACTTAAAGATGGTAGAAGTAACTTAGTTCAAGATGATGATAAATGCGACACGTTTCTCACAAAAGTACCTTGGATGCGTAACGCAAAACAAAAAAGGGGTCCGCAGGGAAGGCGATGCGGCAAGCAGGCGCCTCGATGCGACGCGACAATCCGGTGCGATGCGAAGATCCGGTGCCATGCGATGAGAGTGCACCCTCGATGCGATGACGTGAAGATGATGCGTGCACGCCCGAAGGCGGTGCGGCAAACTCTGTACCTTTGGAGCCGCGACAGGCCCTGCGACACGCCCCTCCGGTGATGCGACGGCAGGCAGCTGCGATGGCGACACGCTTCTCCGGTGATGCGACGGCAGGCAGTTGCGATAAAGACACACTTCTCCGGTGATGCAACGGCAGGCAGCTGCGACAAAGACACGCTTCTCTGGCGATGCGGCGGCGGCCTCTGTGGCGGCGACACGCTTCTCCGGCGATGCGACAGCAACAGCTGCGACATGCTTCTTCTCGTTGAGTCGCGCTTCCAGCTCCCAGCAACACGCAGGCTTCTGCAGACAGAATCCCCAGCAAGGGAATTCAGGAGGGAGCTGGTGGTGAAGTCTTGTAGCCCTGAGACTTCAGCAGGAGGCAAGCTATAGTTCAAGCCCTTGGAGAAATATTCTGCAAGATGATGAAAGTTGTTTGAAAGTTCCTTCTCCTTTCCTTGGCAATGAATACCACTGCAGGCCAACCCAGCAAACAGCACACTGGCAGAGGGGCAGTCCAACTCCTGCAGCTTCCTTGGTTCTTCTCCTTGGCAAAGGTTTGTCTTGTTGTTCCAGAAGTGATCTGAAGTTCTGGGGTCTGGGTCCCCCTTTTTATACCCATAAATCCTTTGTCTCTGAAGTCAGAGAGTGTCTGTACCTAGTCCAAACCAGTTCTGGGTGCATTCTGCCAGTGCACAACTTCTTCCTTTGTCAGTGTGGGCTAGGGTCATCAGACACACCACAGGAGGTGGAGCCAGCATTGTGGAAGGCAGGCACAGCCGTATTCAGGCCCAGGTGCTACTCCTCCCACCACTCCTCATGCAGATAGGTCTAGTCAGCCTAGTGCTGACTCACCCTGTCTCCTGGAGTCCCCCAGCCACTGTCACTCACAAAACCAGACATACAATACACAAGCTAGCAGAGGCAGGCTGGATGGTTAGGCAAGAAAATACCTACTTTCTAAAAGTGGTATTTTCAAACACAGAATGTTAAAACCAACTTCACTAAAAGATGTATTTTATCATTCTGAGTTCAGGCATACTAAAATCGAATTTCTACCATGTTCCCTGGGTCAGTTAGGATTATAAGATGTTATAATCAAGCGGCCCATTCTGGCCTATGGGGATAGGTAGCCTTGCAATAGTGAAAAATGAAATTGGCTGTAATTCACTATCAGGACATGCTACACACATCAGGGCATGTCCTACCTTTTACATACAATGCACCCTGCCCTTGGGCCTACCTTAGGGGTGACTGATAGGTAGAAAAGGGAAGGTTTAGGGACTGGCAAGTGGGTGCACTTGCCAAGTTGACATGGCAGTCCCAGACTGCACTCAGGCTTTGTAATGGCAGGCCTGAGCTACACTTTACAAGCTGCTTCTGTGGGTGGCACAACCAGTGCTGTAAGCCCACCAGCAGCATTTGATTTACAGGCCCTGGGCACCCATGGTGCACTATACTAGGGTCTGACAAGTAAATCAAATAATCCAATCATGGAGTCACAAATCCATACATCAATTTACAATAGGGAGCACTTGCACTCTGGCACTAAATAGCAGTGGAACAGTGCCCAAAGCATCTAAACTAGCAACCCATATCAAAAACAAAGGAGGCAATCAGTAAAAAAATGGAAGGGAGACTCACGCCAATGGTACCAGGTCTAACACGTGTCCCCTCCAGCTGAAATGTGGGGAGGACTACCCAACCCCTTGGGAGTTCTCTTCACTAAGGTGGAAAAATCTGGACAGACCATCAGCATTGGCGTGTTCTGTACCAGGGCGGTGTTCCACCGTGAAGTCCATCCCCTATAGGGAAATGGACCACCTCAACAGCTTTGGATTCTCACCCCTCATCTGCATCAACCATCTGAGGGGCCTGTGGTCTGTCTGAACCCGGAAGTGAGTCCCAAACAGGTATGGTCTCAACTTCTTCAATGCCCAGACCACAGCAAATACCTCACGCTCAATTGCACTCCACCTCTGTTCCCGTGGAAGTAACCTCCTACTGATGAAGGCTACAGGTTGGTCTAGGCCCTCCTCATTAATCTGTGATAGAACAGCCCCCACTCCATGCTCTGAAGCATCTGTTTGGACAATGAATTCCTTTGAGCAGTTGGGCGCCTGAAGCACGGGTGCTGTGCACATGGCAGTCTTCAGGGCGTCAAAAGCCTTCTGACAGGTGTCAGTCCAGTTCACTTTCTTGGGCTGCTTCCTGGAAGTCAGCTCAGTCAAGGGTGCAACAATGTTGCCCTACCCCTTGACAAACCTCCTGTAGTACCCTGTGAGTCCTAAAAAGGCTCTCACCTGTGTCTGGGTCTTGGGGGGTTCCCATGCCAGGATGGGATCAATCTCGGGTTGTAGGGGCGCCACCTGGCCGCTCCCTACCTGGTGCCCCAAGTACACCACAGAACCCTGCCCAATCTGGCACTTACTCGCCTTGATCGTGAGGCCTGCCTTTTGCAGTGCCATCAACACTTCCCAGAGGTGGCGCAGATGTTCTTCCCAACTGGCGCTGAACACTGCAATGTCATCCAGGTAGGCGGCACTGAAATCCTCCAGTCCAGCCAACACCTGGTTGCCCAACCTCTGAAAGGTGGCAGGGGCATTCTTCATCCCAAAGGGCATAACCCGGAATTGGTAGTGCCCATCTGGTGTGGAGAATGCTGACCTCTCTTTGGCCCCATCAGCTAAGGCGATCTGCCAGTACCCAGACGTTAAATCAAACGTGCTGAGGTACCAGGCAGCCCCCAACCGATCAACAAGCTCATCAGCTCTGTGGATGGGGTGCGCTTCAGTCCTGGTGACTGAATTGAGTCCTCGGTAGTCCACACAGAACCGGAGTTCGGGTGTGGCACCAGGCGCAGCAGCTTTTGGGACCAAGACCACTGGGCTGGCCCAAGGGCTGTGAGAGGACTCAATCACCCCTAAGGCAAACATCTTGGAGACCTCCTCCTTGATGTGAGCTCTGACCCTGTCAGTCACTCTGTAAGCCTTGTGCTTCACAGGAGGACTGTCCCCAGTATCCACGTCATGGACGCACCACTCAGTGACACCAGGAACCAGGGAGAACAAATCAGAGAATTGTCTCAACATTTGGCGACAATCTTGCTGCTGTTCATGGGTCAGTGTGGCAGAGAGGCTGACACCATCCACTGACCCATCTTGCTCTGTTGCAGACAGGAGGTCAGGAAGAGGCTCATTCTCCTCCTCCATTCCATCATCTGTCGCTAGGAGCATGCCCACTTCCGACCTCTCTAAGTGGGGCTTCAGGCGGTTAACATGCAGGACCCACAAAGGGTTCCTAGGAGACCGCAAGTTCACCAGGTAGGACACATAACTCTTGTACTCCACCACCTCAAATGGTCCGATCCACCTGTCCTGGAGCGCACAGGGCTCTACAAAGGCCATGACCCAAACTTTCTGCCCAGGTTGAAGCTCAATCAGAGTGGCATTCTGATTGTACCACCGCTTCATTTCCTCCTGGCTGGCTTCCAGATTCGCCTGAGCAAGTTGTCTGAATCGCCTAGTCTGGTTCCTGAAGGCCAGCATGTAACTGTATACATACTGGGGAGGATTACTGGGAGCTTTCTCCCAGCCTTCTTTTACCAAACTCAGAGGTCCTCTTTCCGGGTGACCATACAGCAGTTCAAAGGGACTGAACCCTAGGGACTTCTGTGGCACCTCACGGTAAGCAAAAAGAAGGCATGGCAAGAGGACGTCTCATAGGTTCCTCAAGGCCCATTATCATGCCTTTGAGGGTCCGGTTGAATCTCTCAACCAGCCCATTACCTTGGGGGTGGTAAGGAGTGGTGAACTTGTATGTAACACCACACTACTGCCACAGGGACTTCATATAATTTGATATGAAGTTTGTACCACGGTCTGACACCACCTCTCTGGGGAACCCCACATGGGAGAAAATCCCCATCAGAGCACGTCCTACCACGGGGGCCGTCACTGTCCTGAGAGGGATGGCTTCCGGGTACCGGGTAGCATGGTCCACCAAGACCAGGATAAACCTGTTGCCCATGGCTGTCTTGGGGTCCAGTGGCCCCACAATGTCAATGCCCACCCGTTCAAAGGGGGTACTGACTACAGGGAAAGGTTGGAGAGGAGCCTTGTGCTTCCTCCCACTTTTCCCACTTGCCTGGCAAGTTTGACAAGTCCTACAATGAGTATCTGAACTCTTGTGCATCTAGGGCCAATAAAAGTGGTTGACAAGCCTTTCAAAGGTCTTGTTCTGCCCCAGATGTCCAGCTAAAGGCACATCATGAGCCAAACCCAGTAGGAAGGCTCTGAAGCGCTGGGGTACCACCAGCACACGGGCTGACCCAGGCTCAGCAACCTTAGGCTCGCTATACAGGAGGTCGCTCTCCCAGTAGATCCAATGTGATCCAGACTGATCACCTGCTGCCTGGTTTGTGGCCTGTTGCCGCAAACCCACAAGAGAAGGGCACTTCTTCTGCTCCTCACAAAATTCCTCCCTGGAGGGGCCTCCTTCTTGCTGCCAATGGGTCAGCTCAGGCAGGTCCCCCAGTTTGGCCCCATGTTCCCCTGTAGGTTCCAGGACATCCCCCTCAAGGTCTTCCTCCTCCTGGACCGTGGGAACTATGGGGGCGGTTTCCCATGCCCCCTTCCTCTTCTCTTTAAGGCAGGGGTCTGGGCCATATTTTCAGGCTCCAGAACCTCTTCAACACTCTTACTGGCTGCCATAGACCGAGTGGTCACACACGCCCACTCAGGCAGACCCAACATCTCCAGATGAGACCTTCTCTCCACCTTAGCCCAAGGGGAGCTCTCTAAATCATTGTCCAACAGACAATTAACAGACATGGCTGGCCTCACAGCTACTTGAAGAGTACCTGAGACCCCCCCACTCAAAGGGAACTTGAGCCACCTCACACTGGCTCTGCGAGTTGTCTGCGGCAACTACAGGGAAGAATGCATGGGGGATAACCTGCTCTCTGGACACCAGCCGACAATTGACAGCTGTCACACTAGCCCCAGTGTCTCTGAGGGCTTCCACCCTATGGCCATTGATGGTCACCCACTGCCTGTACTTCTTAGTGTTATCAGGCAGCTGGGTCTCAGGGACCATCTCAAAGTCTCCTAGCGAGACAAGGGACATTTCTGCGGGACCCCACCCTCCTTGGGCACCCATCTCCCCCCCCAGGGCTACACTCACCATCTGATGGGGTAGTGCACGTGGTGGTGCTTTGGAATCCCTCATGGGACACTGTGCATCGTACCAACGGTGGCCCATTTGACCACACGTAAAGCACTTAGAGGGGCCCCTGAGAACAGGTTTACCTGTCAGGGCCTCTTGCTTTTTCTCAGGGGGAGGCTGGGAACCCTTCCCTTGGTTCCCTTGGGAATTACTTTGGGGCCCTTTCTGGAACTCCCTCTGTTTACCCTTGTCCCCCCCACTCTTCTGCTGGGGACCCTGCCCACCCTTGGCGAAGTCTCCCACATGACCCTTGTGGACCCGGGTGCTGACCCAGCGGTCCGCCTCCTCAGCAAGCTTCCTAGGGTTAGTTAACTTGCTATCAATAAGGTGCTGGCATAGCTCTGGAAAACAATTAGCAGACAAGTGCTCCCATGCAAACAAATCATAGAGCGCTTCAAAAGTGTCCACTTTGCTACCCTTCACCCAACCATCCATAGCTCTGCAAAAGAAAGACTGATACTCCAGCCAGGTTGTTGCCTCCAGCTTCTTACAATTCCTGAGCCTCTGTCTATAGAGTTCTGGGGTCAAACCATACCTTGTCATCAGGGCTTCCTGCATGTGGGCATAAGACATCCTATTCTCACTGGGTAGGTCTAACAACGTATCCCTCCCCTCACTCACAAAGCGGCCCCACAACTCCGCTCCCCAATCCTTCTCAGGGACCAGGTGGGCCAACATTGCTATCTCATAGGCTGCAAACCACTGCCCAATATCTTCCTGTCTGTGTAATTCCTTTATGACATCCTTGGGGATAAGGACTCTGCTTTCTGCAGGCACAGATGGTGCACTGCCACGAGAGGGATTGATTTCTAAGCTTTTTGCTTTGAGCTCTAACTCCCTCAACATTCTCTCATGCTTCAACCTCATTCTCTCTCTCTCCAAGGACAACCTGCTATTCTCTAGGTCCCCCTGACCCTCCATTTTGAGCCTGGCCATCTCCAGCTTGTGCACCCTGTCTCTTTCCCTGTCTTCCAGCTCTCCTAGGGACGGGCCTTTGGAAGAGACTCTACTGCCAGGTGGGGATGGTACCCCTTCCCTGGCTGGAATCAATGGTATATTCAGCTGCCCCTCTGCATCCCCCACTGGCTCCACCACCAGTTCAGGGGTATTTCTTGCTTCCACCCAGGCCCTCAGCGCCTTTTGTTATTCATCCTTTTTGGCAATGCCTGAAGTAGCAATTTTGAATTTTTTGCAAAAGCGTTTTAGCTGTTTCACATTGTAGGTTTCCAACCTCTCTTCCTCAAAATCTAGATCCATAGATGCAACAGATGCTGGTCGGCTCATGGTAGTAAGAATTGGCAGTTCTCAGAAAAAATAACAGTCCAAGGAGAAAAAAATTCTACCAAAAAAGTATGTGGTTGCGTTTGGTCTGCACTCACTAGTAGTGTACACCAATCACTGTATATGAGTCACAAATGCAAGTCCGGAATCCTCACCGCTGACCACCAATGTTAGAAATGGGGGTCTCTAGTTGGCAATGGTATACACCTCTGTCCAAATAGGGGCCCTTGCTTCTAAGTCAGGGAAAGGGGATTACACTACTGGATAACCCCTGCTCACCCCCTTGGTAGCTTGGCACGAGCAGACAGGCTTATCTCAGAGGCAGTGTGTTAAGCATTTGTGAACACATACAGTAATACAGTGAAAACACTACAGATGGACACCAGACAGGTTTTATAAAAATAAATACTCTTTATATAGACTTAACACAAACCCACAAACGACAAAAATCCACAATACTGTACTCAAAATAGACTTAAAGATGGTACAAGTAACTTAGTTCAAGATGATGATAAATGCGACACGTTTCTCACAAAAGTACCTTGGATGCGTAACGCAAAACAAACAAAGGGGTTCGCAGGGAAGGTGATGCGGCAAGCAGGCGCCTCGATGCGATGCGACGATCCGGTGCGATGCGATGTAAGTGCGCCCTCGATGAGATGCGACGACATGAAGATGATGCGTGCACGCCCGACGGCCGTGCGGAGTACTCTGTACCTTTGGAGCCGCGACAGGCCCTGTGACACGCCCCTCCGCTGATGCGACGGCAGGCAGCTGCGACGGCGACACGCTTCTCCAGTGATGCGACGGCGACCCTTGCGGTGGCGACACGCTTCCCCGATGATGCGACGGCAAGCAGTTGCGACGAAGACACGCTTCTCCGGTGATGCGACGGCAGGCAGCTGCGACGAAGACATGCTTCTCTGGTGATGCGGAGGCGGCCTCTGCGGCGGCGACACGCTTCTCCGGCGATGCGACGGCAACAGCTGCGACAGGCTTCTTCTCGTTGAGTAGCGCTTCCAGCTCCCAGTGACACGCAGGCTTCTGCAGACAGAATCCCCAGCAAGGGAATTCAGGAGGGAGCTGATGGTGAAGTCTTGTAGCCCTGAGACTTCAGCAGGAGGCAAGCTCTAGTTCAAGCCCTTGGAGAAATATTCTGCAAGATGATGAAAGTTCTTTGAACGTTCCATCTCCTTTCCTTGACAATGAAGACCACTGCAGGCCAGCCCAGCAAACAGCACACTGGCAGAGGGGCAGTCCATCTCCTGCAGCTTCCTTGGTTCTTCTCCTTGGTAAAGGCTCATCTTGTTGTTCCAGAAGTGATCTAAAGTTCTGGGGTCTGGGTTCCCCTTTTTATACCCATAAATCCTTTGTCTCTGAAGTCAGAGAGTGTCTGTACCTAGTCCAAACCAGTTCTGGGTGCATTCTGCTAGTGCACAACTTCTTCCTTTGTCAGTGTGGGCCAGGGTCATCAGACACACCACAGGAGGTGGAGCCAGCATTGTGGAAGGCAGGCACAGCCGTATTCAGGCCCAGGTGCTACTCCTCCCACCACTCCTCATGCAGATAGGTCTATTCAGCCTAGTGCTGACTCACCCTGTCTCCTGGAGTCCCCCAGCCCCTGTCACTCACAAAACCAGACATACAATACACAAGCTAGCAGAGGCAGGCTGCATGGTTAGGCAAGAAAATACCTACTTTCTAAAAGTGGTATTTTCAAACACAGAATGCTAAAACCAACTTCACTAAAAGATGTATTTTATCATTCTGAGTTCAGGCATACTAAATTCGAATTTCTACCATGTTCCCTGGGTCAGTTAGGATTATAAGATGGTATAATCAAACTGCCCATTCAGGCCTATGGGGACAGGTAGCCTTGCAATAGTGAAAAACTAAATTGGCTGTAATTCACTATCAGGTCATGCTACACACATCAGGGCATGTCCTACCTTTTACATACAATGCACCCTGCATTTGGGCCTACCTTAGGGGTGACTGATAGGTAGAAAAGGGAAGGTTTAGGGACTGGCAAGTGGGTGCACTTGCCAAGTCGACATGGCAGTCCCAGACTGCACACAGGCTCTGCAATGGCAGGCCTGAGCTACACTTTACAAGCTGCTTCTGTGGGTGGCACAACCAGTGCTGCAAGCCCACCAGCAGCATTTGATTTACAGGCCCTGGGCACCCATGGTGCACTGTACTAGGGATTGACAAGTAAATCAAATAATCCAATCATGGAGTCACAAATCCATACATCAATTTACAATAGGGAGCACTTGCACTGTGGCACTAAATAGCAGTGGCACAGTGCCCAAAGCATCTAAACCAGCAACCCATATCACAAACAGAGGAGGCAATGAGTAAAAAAATGGAAGGTAGACTCATGCCAATGGTACCAGGTCTAACACCGACCAACGCACAGGTGGACTGCCCCCTACCTGGGGAGCTGCAAGTGGTACAGAGGGCATTCAAATACCTTGGTATATTCGTTACTCCATACTCGGAGATATGTAGGAGGGAAAACCTTGGCACAGTCTTGAATATCTTCAACTTAGACGTGGAGAGATGGAGGGATCTCCCCCTCACCCTGCTCGGCCGGGCAGCATTATTCAAAAAGATCACCCTACCTCAGCTCCTGTATGCCCTACAAAACTCGTATCACCCCCTACCCAAAGCTATCTTTGCGGAAATAGCAAGCAAAATACGAATACTACTGTGGCAAGTGGGACACCCGAGAATATCGATTAGGACGCTGCAACGCAATCCATTCAATGGGGGGATAGCGCTTCCCGATGTAGAGGCTTACTATTGGGCGTCCCATCTGATACCCATAAATGAGTGGATACACAAGCATAGAGAACATCCCACATATCACCTTGAGAGGGTGGAAATGTTGCCACACACACACCTACATTATCTCTATGGGGGGAAGGGTGGTTCCCGCTTATTGCCAGCGACCCAGGTGACCCTGACAGCATGGGAGAGGGCGACTAAGACCATGGGATGGACGGGAAAGATTACAAAGAGCACACCGCTCTGGGAGGGAGCCCGGTTTTGGGAGCTACACAGGCTTTGGGGGTTTGGGACCTGTGATATCCTGGGGATCTCCACAGTGGGGGACATCCTCAAAAAGGGGAACTCAAAACATGGGTAAAGCTCAAACAGGATTACGACATGCACAATTCACAATTCCTTAAATATGCGCAATTGCGCCTTGCCTGGCAGGCAGAGAATCTCCCCAGTGACCAACTCTCGGAATATGCACTCCTGGAAGGCAGACTCTTGCAAGAAGAGCTGACACACAAAGCGATTTCCCTCACATACAAGACCATTAATAATAACATCCCGGACGGACTGGTGGGACTCCGGGCACGGTGGGAGAGGGAGGTAGGGCCCATGGAGGACATAGATTGGGAGGCGGCATTAATGCACCCCAGAGAAGTTGCCATAAAAGCGAGACTTCGCTTCATCCAACTCAAGATATTACACCGAATTTATTATGACAGGGAGAGCTTGAATAAAATGGGTAGGACGGAATCCCCATTCTGCCTGGCTTGCACAACGGCCAAAGGCGACTTCTTCCACACAGTATGGTCATGTCCCAAGATACAGTTATATTGGACGCAGGTAATCGAATTGTTGGAAACGATCCTGGGGGTGACAATGCCGATGGACCCAAGGTTTGCAATACTTGGGATACCAAGTGAGGTGCACATCACCAGAACACAGCTAATTTTTGCCTCTTTAGGACTGGTGGTCACCAAAAGGGATATAGCCAGGAAGTGGGGGGTTGCCGACAAGCCGACCATCCAGGAATGGACGAGGGGGATGGATATATATATGACGGCTGAGCAAACCACATACAGTAGTAGAGGGTGCCCGAAAAAAATTCACAAAATCTGGGGCCCGTGGAGAAGATACTTCGGACTCGATATGAGTGACGACACACAACAGCCTAATACACAGGCCACACAAGAGACTCTGAAATGATGCCCGAGTACACACCGTCCTGGCGACCTTTACTGCGACCCATTCAATGCTGCTCCCGGGCTCAAAATTACGATGCATGATCAGAACGATAGGACGCTGGTGGCGAATCTTAATTTACATAAATCAAGGGGGAGGAGGAGACATGGCCTTGATGTTGACGACACTGTTTGTACTGGTTTGCGATTGATTCCTGCAACTGTATTATGTGATAACTGTACTGCGCTAATTGTTCAGTTGAAAAAACAAATAAAAAAATAAAATAAAAAAAACACTGGCAGTCTGCCCTCCGACAGACGCATTGGCCTATCCTGCCGTGATTTCCTGGTGGTGGCGGTGGGACCACGGCCGTCTTTCGTCCATGTAACCGCATATGTCATAATACGGTGGTCAAACTGCTAGTGGTGCGGCAGTAAATCCACTGATGCTGCCCCGGCAGTCCCAGGACCACCAAACTCACAATCAGGCCCTTAGTCTTTCTCTTTTGTGGAAATCTTTGTTGACAGGATCATTGGGGGGTCGGGCTGCAGGCCAGATTCTAAGTATGGTTTGCCAACGCATGATGAAATCCTAGTAGTTGGTTGGAAATTTGCATTGTCGGGAAATGGGGGCCAGTCATCATTGATGTGAAGAGCTAGCTGGCACTCGTAACTTTGCGTTGGCTGGAAAGGTGGGGCAGTCATTGTCGACACTAGGAGATCCTTTTTGTCAAAGTCTGAAGACGGTATCCAGGAAGGACTCACAGCAGTGGGATGCAGGTTACACATTGACCTTGGTGAAGTCAGTTTATTTGTCTTCACCAGGTGATTGTGGATGATTATTGTCAACACAAGAAACTCGGCGTCTGTCTTTCAGCCAGGTGAATCCAACTGGCAATTTGTCAACAGCATCTGTGGCTTGATTGATGTCCCGGCATGAGCCTCTAGTTCTTTTTAGGGAGAATTCCGTAAAGCACAATCCTTGCAATTTTGATTTTGAATTAGTGCACAGTGAGGTGTGCCTAGGAAAATGAGAAACTCCTGCTGAAAAAACAGTTCTGAGACAGGTTTTCCCACCACTAGGCTTGGTGCCATTCTGGCTAATGGAACAATGACAGGGACAGGCCTAGATGTCAGTTACATCTGTCTGTGACAAAGGCTGCCTCTCTGAAGCTTGTAGAGTTTGTGGCCAACTCCCCCAGGCCATTCTTTCAGGAGGAAATCACACCATCAATTCAAGGCCCTTTTGTTCCCTTTCGTGAGAGCAAATCCTACTTCCCAGCAGACAGTCAGGTGACATTTTGGTATTATCTCTGAAAGGGCTAGTAGAAACTTTATACAGGAAAATGCCTACTGGTCTCATTTTTAAAATAGTAACTGATAATTTCTACTTTACCATCAGATTGGATTTTAAATTCCTAATCATTTGAGTCCTTGAATCGTTATTCTAGTTATTCCTGAACTGAAGTTATACACTGTAAGGCATTATAATCTAACTCAGTGTTTTTCTATCGGACAGCTAGCCTTACCACAGTGAAAAATGACTTTGAATATTTTCCACTGCGAGGAGATATATGCAACTTAAAGTATGCATGTCCTACTTTTAAATACCATACACCCTGCCTTATGAACATTCAAAGCCTCCCTTAGGAGTGATTTAAACCTATTAAAAAGGAAGATTTAGGCCCGGCAAACAGTGTATTATGCCAGCTCCAATTTGCAGTTTTAAGACTGAACACTGAGGGGCAGATTTACAATAACTGGCACATCTCTGCAAATTAGCAGAGCTGCGCCAGTTATTTTGTGTCACAGAAAAATAGCCTTGCACCACCATGGATGTGCCGCATTTACAATGCAAAAGAGACAATTGATGGACGGAATGGTGGACAATGCAAACATTCACCCCCAGTCACAAGGATCTGGGTTAAATCCATCATTCTTTTGCTCACCACACCACCCCAGTTTAGACCCAGCCATATGCAAATCAGTCTTGACCCTGTTCCTTGTGGGAACAGGCCAGCCCGAACTGCAAAGCCAGGTCCTCCTGGACCGGAAACAAGCATCCTGAGACCGGCTTTCAGGGCATCACCCTTCATCAGCCAGGCTAGCTTGAATCCAGTGGTGTAGTGAGCACGGGACCCACGTCTGGGCATACCCTTCCCACTTAGGGCAACATATGCAAAAGAGACAATTGATGGACGGAATGCTGGACAATGCAAACATTCACCCCCAGTCACAAGGATCTGGGTTAAATTCATCATTCTTTTGCTCACCACACCACCCCAGTTTAGACCCAGCCATATGCAAATCAGTCTTGACCATGTTCCTTGTGGGAACAGTCCAGCCCGAACTGCCAAGCCGGGGTGGTGTGGTGAGCAAAAGAATGATGGATTTAACCCAGATCCTTTGGACTGGGGGTGAATGTTTGCATTGTCCAGCATTCCGTCCATCATTTGTTTCTTTTGCATTTACAATGCGGAGCACTGTGGCGCAAGGATGGAAAGATGCGTGACGCATCTTCTGACGTAAAGGCAGCGCATTGCTGGAGTCGTGTCGCAAGCACAACGCAACTCCAGCAATGGTTAGGAATGCCTATTCCAAACATGCTGCGTCACTCCTTACACCTGCTTCAAGCAGGCGTAAGGTTTTGACGCAGTGGTGTCGTAAAAGTGACTCAGTAAAATCTTGTAGATTTCACTGCGTCACTTTTACGAGGCTTTCCTACGTCGGAAAGCCCACCCTGCATACATTATACCAGACGCAGGTATAATGTAGCGCAGGGCTTTACAACGTGACGCATCTCACTAGATGTGTCACGTTGTAAATTTGTCGCATAGTGGCGCATTGTTTACGACGCCGCTGCATCACAGAAGTGACGCAACGGTTTCGTAAAGATGTTGCAAAGGGCTTGTAAATCTGCCCCTCAGGCTGCAGGCTTCGGCCTGAAGACATGCTTTCCATTGCCACTTTAAGGTTAACACAATAGCTGCTGCAGTCCTCTAGTAACATTTAACCTACAGACCCACTGGGTACAGTGGGTACCATATAGGGCCTTATAGGTAAGGCAATATCAATCCAGGGTTAGCCAATTCTGCATTTTTGTTGTGTGGTCAGAGCCCATACACTAGGCACTGGACGCCAATGCCCCTGTGTGCAGGGTCCTACAACCAGCACTAATTCCTGCACAAAAGTGCAGGAAAATAGTGGGGGTTATTCTGCAAAAAGAGCATTCTCTCACACATGCCTACCATCATTTTTTTCTCTAAAAGCAGGCTTTAGTCAAAGTTCTTTTGATCTGTGTGAAATGTGTCAAGAATTCTTGTGCTGGTGAATGATGCCTCAGCAGAACCCCATCTAAAGTTTGGTCACTCAGGCAGATTGCCTTAGGGAAAGTGACACATCTGCATATGTTAATGTGTATGGATAAGTGATATATATGTAAATGTGTATGTATATTTATGTGTATATGTATATCCTCCCATCGTTTTATAATTTCTTTTTGCATTATCTGGTGCTACATCTCTGAGAACTTTTGTTTCTTACTTATCAATGACTTTCTTTGATGTTTCATATTCTTCCACTAAAGTTGTCTTCCAGGATCTCCATTACTGTTGCTTGCCATCCTTCACCATCTCCTCCATCTGTCTGTCACCAAGGAAAACAATCATTGATCCCAATCCCATCACTGCATGTTCACTTAAATGTCAGCTGGCAATGGGTAAAGTGAACATACTAGATGTACTGGAAGTCATTCAAATAGCAAAAGACTTTGCTCTCCTCAGAATCGTTTGCTCAAAGTTACCTTTTGATTGCTGTAATGGTGATCTGTAAATCAGCTCCATGTACCACCACCGCATTGACCTGCCAGATATTATTAAGAAATTGACATCTGTGATCCCCTGATTTATAGACCTTTCAACATGTTTTCTTGGGCAAACATTTCCTAAGGAATTGAGGAAGAGCTCTAGTAGAACTCCTACTCTGGTTTTCTTATAAATCATCATATTGAATTTGAAATAATGAACAATGCATCATATCACAAGTAAACAGACCAAGATTTCTGCACTAGCAGCTTGCTCCTGTTCAAGAGTGGGTGATGAAATGTCCCACTGGCAGAGGAAAGAGCAGAGGAAAAAGATATTTTCCTGTGCACTATCTAGGGGTGGTAGGAGCTTGTGGAGTTTTACACTGGGGAGTTCCGTGGAGTTACTAAAAAAACTCTACGAGACTCCACGGAGTTCTGCGTGCGACAGAGTTGTGGCATGTTGCACTGCTCACACTGATTTTCAGCACCGGAAGCTTGCCCTGTGCTGTGAAATCGGCACTAACCGCACCGTGTGGCGTGCCACTGCTTCTTTCTGCCACTTGAGTAGATTTTCTACTCAGGCAGCAGCTTTCTCATTGTGAGCAGCAGCTTTCTCAACGTGAGCAGTAGAGACCTGCCACAACCGCCCGTGTTGAGAAATTTTGCCAGGAGGAGGTCTACCACTTGATTTTCTCGCCCACACTTGCCAACTTACAGGAGGAAAGCCGCAAGTGAGAAAAAACTCTGCCATGCGGTAGTTTGCCGAGTTTTTCTGAAACTCCACACTGAGTGGACAAAACTCTGAGATCTTCGCCGGAGGAGCAGGGTTTACTGCCCCCCCAGCACTAACCGATCTTAAACAGGAGGAGGGAAAACATAAACACATTCGCAAAACTCTTTATACTTTTGACTAGTTGGCAGTAGGGTAAAACCCAGGTCTTTAGAGGCCTCCTGTGTGCACTGCAGCTGATGCAACGTCTGTGGGCTCAATTAAGCTCCAGGCATATCTGGTTTGTAGAGTGTCAAACCCTTGTCATTTGGCATATACAAGTCATTCATTTGCCTAGTAGAAAGAAGACAGACATCTGAAATACACATATAAGGTTACCAAAAGAATTCTGGGAACTACATTAAATAATAATTTCCATGTTCTCTGTGTTTCTCTAGGCACACATTCCCCTTGAGTCCAATTATCATGAGCAGTTCATGGGTTTTTGGCCCTATTATCATGATCAATTCATGGGCATATATATTACATGATGTAACTGAGTGTTTTGTAGAGGTGGTTAATGTAAATTTAGTGCTACAAGGAATTGTCCTTTGACTACCAGCAGCACATGAAAACTTTTTTTCTGCCTATAGTATTCCTCAACCCCCAGGAAAAGTGAATTATGTGAAGGTCCTAGTTGTTATTTAGCACAGTGCTGACATTTTCTTCTGGTACAAAAAACCTCCTCATTAGATCATCTTCTTATATGCTAGAACTGCGTATTTCATCAAAACGTTTTTGTGATGTTGTAGTATTAGTTTTCAAAGCCCACATTCATAATAACAAATAGTGGAAAATATATACCACTTCACCAGAAGTATCACAGTATCCTCTGTTACAAAGGCCTGATTATGAGTTTGGTGGTGCGGCGTCGGGTCTGCCCCGCTGCCACACCACCAAACCTGTGGCTGGGCCGCCCGCCAGATTACAAGTGTTTCTCGTGTCTGGTGGGCTTTTTTTTTTAGGTTCCCACTGCGGTGCCTCAGAAAATGGGCACCACAATGGGAAAGCAAAAAACAATTCCTGCACAGCATGGACTGTAAAGTCCATGCCGTGCAGGAACTGGTGTGTATGCTCACTGGGGAAGCACAAGTTTTGCCCCTCTGTGTGCATCCACATGGAGTGAGGCACTGTTTCCTCTCCACCGCGGTTTTCATGGAAAGAGGAACCGGCATTAAAACCATAGTGGAGAGGAAAATTGTAATATGCTTGGCGGGACCACAGTAGTCCAACAAGCATATTACTTACTCTACAGCGCTGCACTAGCGCCAGGGAACGGTGGCTGTGGTGGAGCAATAGTGTTCCGACCTCCCTAATTGTAATATGGCTGTCGAGAGATGGCCACCGCCATGCCCCCGCGAGTCTGACGGTCCGTGGACCGCCAGACTTATAATCAAGCCCTAAGTGTTACAATTGTTAAGAAATATTTTGTTATCTAAATGGGGGTCTTAACCACTAGCTGTATTTCATTGTAAAATGTTATCATGAAATACTACATGCTATAATGAAATGCTACCAATAGTGAAGGGTATTGCACCATAATTTCGCAGAACTGCATCATGGAATCTCATAATTCACCAACTAGGCACACAGTATTGAGATGGACAAACATGTGTTTTACCCACTAGGACATTCAGATCCAGCACCATCTGTTTTTCCTATTAATATTAATTTGATAGTATGTAGTGTTTCCTCTGCTGCATAACTCCAGCCCTTCTTAGTCAAATGTGGGAATATAATTCCGACTTTGAATGCATGATGGGACAAGTGGTGCATGCTTAGCCCATCAGCCTTACCCACTTTTTAAGGAGTAGAATGATGATAAACAGCACTTTGTTAGGAAGGTAGGGACTACATCTGTTTATGCACAGCTTTCCAGCAGAGCACTATACTTACTTTAACGCCCAGAAACCAAACATATTCCCAGGGTCACATTAATAGTGTGTTTGATAAAACACAGATTTGGAAATTTGCCCTTCTAGTAGCATCACCAGGGATTCTTTGCCCTTTTATTGAATCCTATTTGTATTGGCTGTTGAAATGTGTGCACTTTACCCATGCTTACCAGTGCTAAAGTGCATCTGTTGTCCCTAGTAAACATAGCAAAATTGGTATACTCCTGATTGGTACATTACATTTGTTTATAGGTCCCTAGTATATCCACCTGTACCCGGGGTCTGCAAATTAAATGCTGGTGGTGGACTGCAGCACTCATTGAGCCACCCACTGGAGTAGCCTTGTAAAACATGTCTCAAGGCGAGCTACTGCAGCCTGGTTGTGCAGTTTTAAACTGCAGTTTCAACCTGGCAAAATAAACCTTTTTCAAGGCCTAAACTATCCTTTTCGATACTTATAAGTCACCCTGAAAATAAGCCAAAAAAAGCACATGGGACAGGGTGTATGGCATGTAAAAGGTTGCGCATGTATATTTAATGTTTTACATTTCCTGGCAGTGAAAGCCCTCCAAAGTAATTTTTGCACTGTGGCAAGGATTGCTCTCCAGTAGGAAAACACTGTGCCACACTGTCACAACCTATAGTGCTAATTTCAGTTTAGAAGCAGCTACAAGAATGATACAGGGGCTCTTTTTAAAATTCAACTTATTAATCAATTTGGGTTTTATATTATTACTTTATAAATGACTCTTTTAGGAAGTTGTCATTTACCTGCCTAAAGCCAAAATACATCTCTGCCAATGTCGAGTGTCACATGACTGCTGATAGCTCCCCTGTGGTGAGATGTGGATTTTTCCTAGACAGTGGGAAAAGGGCTTGGGTGTGGGGAGGTGCTTTTCTTCTCTGAATAGGATGGCCTTGGGGCTGTGTTCAACCCCTTCCCGAGCTTCAAAGGATTCCTACGCTGTTATTAGCAAATGTTGTCTGCACCCATGTCTGCCTCACTTTTCTCTTCCTAGACAACTTAGCCTCAAACCCAGTGTAAGGGGGAGAGGTGCCAGAACTGGTTTAGAGTGCCAATCAGGGGGGTATCATAGCCACACATCTGGGTGGGCAAAAGGAGCTCTGACCTGAGGAAGAAAGGTTCTGGCATGTTGGAATTAGGGAACGAGGGGTACTGTGGGGTAGTTTACAGTAAAACACACAGGAAGTGCTGCCAAAGTGCATAGATCCACCCCTGAGAACTTTTCACCCATTTGGCTAGGGCATGGCCAGGAGTTTCCCCCACACACAGGCTGGCAATATGCATACACATGGCATCCCCAGTACGCTCCTGAGAACACTCCTGGTCTTGTGAAGAATCAGAAGGAGGACTGGCCTGCTGCCTGAAGAACCTGAAGGAACGCTGGGCCTGCTTGCCTTCAACCCAGGATGCCAGAAGTAATTCCAAGGGTCAACTGACTGGCCTTCTGTTTGAGCTACACTGACACAACAAGAATCCATAGGCCTTTCTCCCTACCTCTGCCCAGCTGACCATTTCCTACTGGACTTGCCATGGACCATGGTTTTCTCCTCTATCGGAGTAAGTCCTAACCCCCAAGTGGTGGTTCCCAGGTCCTAAACCATTGGCTGGTGCTACATTGTTCCCCAACTGCTATAAAGGGGATTTAGAAACTTTTTGCCTAATTTTTGCCTGGAGGACCGACAGAGACCAGGATCGCAGTCAAAGCTACTGCCTTCGACCTTGAATTGCAGGTTAGCCTCAACTTGCTGGTTTGTTCTGCTGATGACTTCCAGAAATGTTTTAAATCAGAACGTAGAGGGCTTTATTGATACCAATGCCGCGCAGCAGCCGATCAATGTGTAGGCCTTTCCTGGGCACAGAGTTTGGATGCTGCCCGCTCATAACGTTCCTGTCTTTGTCGATAACCACACCGGGACCAACTTCTTTAGCAAACTGCCATTGTTGAGCCCCACTTTGGAAGCAGCTCGTAGCTTACCAGCTGACAAGTCTTCAACAACCTCTTTTTCTCCATAGACTTTTCTAGGTCAGAAGGTGAAATTTATGCCAGGATGAATGTGGTCCCTGTATCTCATGCACCTTAAATTTTGACTTTGTCCCTTTCTTGTTCGACCAGGTAACTGTGGATTTCGAAAATCATATTTCTGGTTCCTCTTATTGGATTTGTGATGTTTTGGTATCACTTTATTTATTAAACTATTCTCTGTTTTTCTAAATTTCTAATTTAAGCATGACTGTTGTGTTGCAAGCTACCAGAGGGTTTAGAACAAGTTTATTGTGTGACTTTTGTGGTTCACCCTGACAAGGATTGCGATGATTATTTGAGGTGGGTTCCCACCCACCTAAACTAACACTCCAATTTCTTACACATGGTAAATATTAAATCTATAATTTCCTATGTACACGTACCTTGAAGAGATAAGTCTTATTAACAAAAATTGGTGTATGAGTAAGTGTGGCTTACTCATGGAATTCAAGAGTACTGTCAGAATAAGTTGCAACAAAATCTTTGAGGATTAGGCCTTATATGGTAGTCCCTATCCTGAACTCTATATTCTTGCAGAATGGCATTAAATGCTTGATATTCTGCACAACATCTTTTAAGTTATAAAATGTTATAACTTAAAATGTTATTTAACCTGGAGTAAACAGAATGGGAAGATGAAAATAAAAATTTTTGAAATTCACAGATGGCGTGAATTTGTATAACAGTATTTGAAGCGCTCTATAATTCCTATAAATCTATATCATATTTTTAGGGGAGTTGTGCTGACCATGCATTATTTTGCCGCAATGATTTTAAAATTATCTTAGGAGGGTAAAATACCAACATCTATTGTCTGGGTCTGTTTTGCCTGACACACCATGAAATTATTATCATATCCCATGAGTGGCAGTTTAGAATCTACCTTTTAGACAATTTAGGTAAAATGTATGCTTTTAAAATGCAATAGTTGATCCCATTGCCTACAAAATGTTCTCCAGTCAACCAAGTAGAAACTCCGGTTTGCTTGCACAGTGAAACTTATTTTGGTATTAACACCCCACCACTTTCAAACTTCACCAGCCACTATTGTTCAAGGCTGCCCTTTACATTCTATATGCTAATATGTATGGAAGAAACATTGCTTTCATAGCTCACACTGGGGAGAAATTTAACACTGACCATAGCACCCCTTTAGGGTCTATTTCAGCCACCACAAAAAACTTCGGCCGACAATGGGTAACATTAACAAAAAAAGGGAATACGCTATTGCTACTTCTATAGGTAGAGGTAAATAAGGAGGTTTGTGTAGAGGTAAGTGATGTGCTACGTGTAGATGTAAGGGTAGGTGTGATAGTTGTGGGGATGTAGGTGTAAAGGTAGTCCTGAAGGTAAGTGTAGAGGAAGAGGTAGGTGCAGAGATTCTGGTGGAGATAGCTGTGTTTTCAGGTAGGTGAGTGATAGAGGAATGTGAGTGGTAGCTGCAGAAGAAGGTGTGGAAGTAAGTGTGGAGGCAGGTGATCCAGCGATCAGGGATCGATAATTTTCACAAACATAGGCCGATTTACACTACCCAACTTAATACTTAATCCCTTCATGCTGGGGTTCAGTGTGATGCAAGTTTATGCCTAACTCACTAAATAAACTTTAGAACCTGCATTTATCCTTATAAATAAATGTGAACCTAAAGTTGAATAGTTGATGTCAATAATATGTACTTATCTATGCATCTATACTATTAAATAATAACAGACTCAGTGTGTAGTTTATGTTGTTTATCATAAAATAATTTAAGAATAAATTCTCATCAAGTCCAATTACACAAAATGCAAATCATGGATTATCACAGAGAGAAAACATTGGCCATGTATAAATTCAAACTCATGCCAAATAAACAATGCATTGAAGGAGTGGATAGGTGAAGAGAGAAAGGTTTTCAGAGGCAAAATACATTTGCAAATGAATATGCAAATTAAGTAGATTATCTATACTAACCCAAGTAAAAACAGGAAATCTACCCCACTGGCCAGTCAGGGCAGGAAGGCCACTCAAGTAGAGTCAAGTGACAAAGATTAGGTCAGGAGTCAGGAAACAGGGAGGCCTCTATGTGGAAACAGCAAACCGACGACAGCGACAATCTTCCGCTAGCTAAACACCAGCCAACACTCAACCACACGCTCCGGGGACTTTCAATTATACCCCAAAACCTAAATGTCCAACCCACATTTATTTCATTTACCAACCAAACTCTGTCTCTCATTGGCTAATAATGGGGGTGTTCTGTCACACCACTCTCAGCTTGTTCACTTTTATTCACTAGCTTATTGTTTTCGACTTTCAACATGACGACAGATCTTTCTCAGGAAACAACTTTGAACACAATCATATTACATATTTTTCATGTTGCAAATCTCTACGCCTCTTTTGTTCGCCTCTGCCATCTCATGAGGAAGTTGTACGTTTCCACTTGTTTATCAGTATCCTCCTTCTTCCGCAACCTTGACAGACAGTCAGCACATCGTGAAGGACATTTCTATGCTTTTGCATTCTCTCCTCATTCAAAGCCCATTTATTTCATATTCTTTTTCCTTCAGCAAGAATTAACCCAAAACTGGCATGCAGAAGTGTAGGCCCATGCTTGTATTTCTACGAGAACAGAACACAAACATTTATTATTTCATTAAATGTTATTTCATTTGTCATTTGTCACACCATCCCAACATTGCACTAACCCGTGCACAACCCATGTTATTCCTAGTGAAATATTATTAACGTGCACAAAAGCAGCATTAGTTTTCAAAGCAATTTTGCGGCCTAGTTCCATGCATTAATACATGCATTAATACACGCATTAGTTTTACACATGCGCAAAAGCATTAAAAATCTTCACCGCACACTGTTAATATATGTTACTGACGGTTCAATCCGAGCAGGTTTTATTTGATCAAAACCCTGCTCCATCACAGGTGTAGGAGTAGACGGACTGTACAACACAGGCATGTTTAGAGGCTGATTTAGGGATTGAGTTAAATATACATCTGAGTGTTGAGGTACCTATAAATCTAGAGGGAAAGGAGTGAATATAGGAAACAGTAGATTTGGTGATAGAGGAAGATATGGGTGTAGAAACAGGTGCAGAGGTAAAAGTACATATGTGTGTACAGGAAGGGTTAAAGGTGCAGATATGTATAGTGGTAAATGCAGATGAAGAAGTAGAAGTTGGTGATTATGCGGCACTTAAAAATAGCCATAAAAGATACAAGATATAGGCAAATAGCAGTAAAATATCATTTAAACATGCATAAAATATAGAAAATAGACAGATTCAAATGCATCACCCCTACCCTTATCCCTAAAAACCGCTCAAATATAACATCTACCATAACGAGTAGTATCAAGCCAACAACCAATACCTGCCTCAGGCTTCTAAAGATCCAGGGCATGCAATCAATCCCGGATCGTGGGTGTTAATCAAGAACTTTCAGCGGACAAAGAACGATCAGCCCCGCTGGATTGGCCCCTATTTGGTGATTTTGTCCACAAGATCTGCAGTGCGAGTACAAGGGAAGAAAAACTGGATCCACGGCGTACACTGTAAGAGGGTCCCTTTGCCTCTACCATATGACCGGTGGGTCCAGGAGGGAATTGCTGACTCGGAAACTGAAACAGTGCCTCGTTTTCTGCCTTTTAGTGACGCACGCGGTCACAGGGACAAATTCTGAGCGAGAAAGTGACGATCTTCTCCAAAGAGCAATACCATCACCACTTCGATTGGACACTACTGAGCCTGAACTTTTGTTTTGCGACCAGACATTGCCTGGAAAAAGCCGTTATAACTTGCGACCGAGAGTCATGGACAAATAAAATGAAATTTTGGTCCTCCCATCCGAAAACCTGTTTTTGAACCACCATCCGGGTTCAGCTGTAGGGTCGTGGTAGAAAAGACTTGAGTGTGTAGCCTGCGGACACAAGGTCTACGGGTCTGGTTTGTTCTAGGGCGTTCCCTGGGACATTCAGAAACACTCTCAAGTGAAGAAACCAACCGCCGCGAACAGCACGTTAGAGGATGGAGCCTTTTCAGATGGAGAGACCTGTTGAAAGAATAAGTTTCAAGAGGAAAATATGTGCAACCATGAGCAGAAAATGTTTTCTAATTATGTGTCTTTGTATTTTACTTAGTCTAATGATGTCTTTAGTGGGGTATATCATATTCTCTTTCAAGTGACATCTGCACCCACTGTACAGCCCATGCCTTCCTCTACTATCTCCTCACATTCTTTTCACCCTCTACCTGAACACGAGTCCGTTAGAAGATTAGAGTTTATGAACAACTCCTTTGTTCAGCTCTTACACCAACACCAGCTAGTAGTGAACAGAACCAACTGTTGGGTGTGTGGCCTTATGCCTCATACTACTGAGAAAGGTATTCCCTACCTAGTGCTGCCATTCAGCTACAATGGTTCTGTGTGGGCATACCGAACGATGTTCATCTATGCTCGCGAAATCCACCCCCTACGTTCCGTCAAAGACAACCCAAAGAATAGTGCTCTAGTTAAGGGGATAGTCGACATGATAAGGGGAACTAGTTCCTACGAAACTATCCCGGAAGATGAGACACTAGCGTATATTGGATGGAACGTGACTGGATATGGAGCGAGTCTGAGCGAGAACCAGCAAGCAAAAGGATCCGCTCCAATTTGGATTGTACCCCATCAGGGTCATCTATGTCTGCAAGGTAATGGCAAGAATCCAAGAGCTCAGTTAGGGAAGAGTATCTGCACTGAAACGTATATTTTGCGTCTCAGACTCCCCTTTGTTCTTAGCAGCTAGGGGTACCTACTTTATCTGCCATGATAGGGCCTACACGTGGTTGCCCCCTGACTTCTCGGGCACATGCTTCGTTTCATTCCTGTTGCCTCCCACCTACACAGCTGCGGCAGATTACCATAAGATAAGAAGAATTAGGGGGTGTCTTCAGCAAGGAAGACACTGCAGGACAAGAAGCGGGAGACTTCTTTAGGGGTTTTCTGCCGTTCTGGGGACCTATGGCTAACAACAGGAATGTGAGGCAATTGACGCGAGTGGTTGAATCCACCATAGTCGAAACTGTCGGTGCCCTTAATAATTTGACTGCTGAGCTCCAGTCGGATCGCCTTTTGACCCTGCAGAACAGGGTCGCGTTAGACATCATACTTGCAGACCGTGGTGGGGTATGTAGAGTGATCCAATCCAGTTGTTGCATTTTCATTCCAGATAACGCTCCAACAGTGTACCAGGCCATCTCCAAACTACATAGGATCTCTGAATCCATCCATATAGATGAAGGAGACTGGTCGTTGATGGGATGGTTCTGGGAACTGTTATCCACCTGGGGATGGAAAGTTCTGATGGTCATTGGGATACTTCTAGCCATCCTTTTCCTGTTTTGTCTGTGCATACAGTGTGTTCCTGCCATATGCGGCCTATGTGTTACATCATGTGTAAGGAAACCTGTATCAAGGGACGAGCTAAGTAATAGGATGATGCTACAGCAACATCTCAATGAATTCATGAACATAGACCTAGACTCAGATTAGCATGAGTGTAAGTAAATTGCCTATGTAAGGGCAAAAGGAGGGTCTGTGGGCCTTTTCAAGATGGGTAGAGGCATATCCTCTGAAAGATAATACTGCCTTGTCCACAGCGTACATTCTCGAGTAGGACTTAGTCCTCATGAGATAGTGTTTGGTCGCCCGGCTAACATATGGGGAGTGCCGAGGAATGTACGGTCATCCTAGTTGACAACAGTGCTAATGGCAACGCATCAGGCCATTTAAGGCCAGAGCTTGCTTGTATCTTGGCCAGTTTTAGTTTAAGAGTGCCATTATAGCACTCAACTAATCCAGCTGATTGGGGATGATTTGCAGCGTGAAATTTCTGCCGGATTCCTAAACCTTCACACACTCGTTTCATCACTTGACCCACAAATTCACCCCCATTATCACTCCACACCATTCTCGGCAAACCAAACCTAGGGAAGAACTCTTTGAGAAGGGCTTTCGCTGTGGACAAGGCAGTATTATCTTTCAGAGGATATGCCTCTACCCATCTTGAAAAGGCACAAACAACAATGAGTACGTATTTCAAATTGTTGCACCTCTCCATGTGGATGAAATCTAGCTGCAAAACCTCGAACGGATACGTTGGAGGCGCAAAATGACCAGCTGGAGTTGGGGTTCCCTTACCAGGATTGTATTTCAAACAAACCATACAATTTTTGACCACATTCTCTGCACATTTGGGAATTCCAGCATTTTGCCACACTGGAGCCAATAACTTACAGATTCCTTTCACACTGATGTGGGCCATCCCATGTGCCATTGTAACCACTGCAAGCACATATGTATCGGGTAACAACCATCGCTGATGCTCCGACAATTCAACCCAACAACCATTTGCATCCAATTTACCCGTACTCTCTCTCCACGTACTTAATTCCTTCTCCGTAGCTTCAGCTTGGATGGACTTCACACTCTCTATCGTATCTTCACACATTCCAACGTCACCAATCCATCTTGCAGGGCCCGCAACATACATTCGACTCATCACATCTCTTGCTGTTTCTTTCGCAACTTCATCAGCAAACATATTACCGCGACCAACGTCGTCAGTGATCTTCTTATGTGCACTGCATTTCACAATCGCGACTTGCAATGGCAAAGTAAGTGACTCCAGGAGCTCATTCACCAATTGACCATGCTGTATTTTCGTACCGTGAGACGTGGAGGAACCCACGTTCCTTCCACAAGCGTCCAAAACTATGAGCCACACCAAACGCATACTGGCTATCGGTATATATGGTCACTTTCATTCCTTTTGATAATACACACGCTCTCATAAGTGCAGTCAACTCTGCTGCTTGAGCTGAATTATGTGGATACGTGCAGTTTCAACAATCGTATGTAAAGTCGTGACAGCATATGCCGCAGTCGTATCACCATTCGGAAGCTTGAAGCATGACCCATCCACCCATAAGGTACCATCACACTTTACAAGAGGAGTGTCCCTAAGATCTACTCTCCCTTTCGTTTCTTCTTCTGTCCTAAGAAAGCAATCATGCTGTTCCGGAACATCTGTCTTTGTTATAATTGGCAACAATGTAGCTGGGTTCAGCGTGTTGCATTTTCTTATGTGCACATGGCTCGCTAAAAGTGTCAACTCGTAACCTGACAATCGAGCACTAGTTAAGTGCTGTGCTTTGGTCCTGTTTAACAAAATATCCACTGCATGTGGGACCATCACGACCAGCGTATTATTCATCACCAAACCAGCAGACTGTCGAATAGAAACAGCTGCTGCTGCTGTGGCTCTCAAACAACTCGGCAACGCTCTAGCTACCGGGTCCAAAATCGACGAGAAATATGCACATGGACGTTGCTTGTCCCCAAAAGACTGTGTTAACACTGATAATGCACATCCTCTCTCTCATGGACATACAGCGTAAAGGGCTTGCTGTAGTCGGGGGTACCCAACACAGGAGCCGAGCACAACGCATCACGCAATTCGGAAAAACTTTTCTGACAATCTTCGGACCAAGGAAGGGGATTCGGCGTGTCTTTATAGGTCAATGCTACCAAAGGTTTTAGCCATCAATGAAAAATTCGGTATCCATTGTCTGCAATAGGATGTAATACCTGAGAAAGCACGCACTTCTCTCTGTGTCATTGGCACACTTAATTTTGCAATTGCCTGAATTCTTTCTGGGGTCAATCTTCTTCCCTCTTTTCGATAAGAGGTGACCTAAATAGGTCACTTCTGTCGACAATACTGTAACTTGGAAAGAGACACTTTGTGGTGTAAATCAGACAAATGACGCAACAATGACAAAGTGGCTTCTTTACAAATCTCCTAGTATCTGCAGCAACTAACAAATCATCGACGTACTGTAGAAGGGTAGCGCCATCAGGTAACACAAGAGTGTCAAGCTGAGACTTCAGAGCCTGACTATAGATAGAAGGACTTTCACAAAAACCTTGAGGAGCTCTCTGAAATCGGAAGCTTCGGCCTCTTAAACAGAATCCAAAAATATCCCTGCTCTCTACGGCAATAGGGATGCTGAAGAAAGCATTCTTCAAGTCAATCACCGAGAACCAAGTGGCTGAGTCTGGAATCATTGTCAGTAAAGCAGTGATATCGGGAACGACTGGAAACTGTGGCACAACTATCTTGTTTACCTCTCTAAGATCAATCACAAACCTGTAAACAGGTGGCTGAGAAGAGTCAGTACGCTTCAAGACAGGTAAAACAGGACTATTGCAAACATTACCTCTTGTCTCTTCAATTACATTTTTCTCAATCAAATCATAAATGATCGCTAGCTAACGCTTTTTCACCTTCATTAGAGATCTTGTATTGGGGAATGCGCGGCATTTTAACATTGGCTTTCAACGTTACAACATATGGCGGTATTTCCAAAAGACCTACATCATTGGGACCAGTAGCCCAAAGAATATCAGGGAGAAACGACAATTCTGTTGGAAGTTTGTCCTTTGACAAATATATTGGTGAAACCACTGTTTTACCCAATGTGAGTTGTACTCCCGAAGGAGAACAATACAATGTCGCATACAATCTTTTCAGCAGATCCAATCCTAACAAGTTCTCACCACAACCTGTCGTTAGAATAAGTGGTGCTTCGATTTCACAAGGTCCAACAGAAAGAGACATAGGGCTAGAAATCGGGTTCCTAACCGGGCGCCAGAAAACCTACTGAAACATTAGTTTCGCCAGACAAAGGTGCACCAGGGAATTTAGAGTGCATAATAGAACTCTTTGTAGCACCAGTATCCAACAGAAAAGGCTCTGACACACCTGATGTAATCACCTCAATATAAGGTCCACTCTGATCTACTGGAACTGAAACAACTCCCTCTCTTTGTCTATGGCTGTCCTAGCAATCATCACCTTCCATACTCTCACCTTCTGCATAGTAGTCATCAGCATAGTACTGAGTCGTCCTACCAGACGCGTTATTCTGCTGATCAAAACTATTCATTGAATTTTGAGGAGGAAATGGGCGCGCGTTCTGGGTGAAATTTCCGCGTCCTCTAGCTCTAGGTGCTTGTGGAACACCTCGACCTCTTGCGCCAGAAATACCATTCATACGCTGCAACAAAATAGGGCAATTATATTTAAAATGACCTTCTTCCTTACAATATGAACATTGGTTAGGGCCTATCAGAGCACGTTGTTGAGGATACTCAAACCTTTGCGAATTCCTCTGATACTGTTGAGGTTGCTGATAGTCACGCTGATTACTACGAGGCGGATACGCTTGTTGTAAAAGAACCTTTGTTTTTAACTCTTTAGTTTTCTTGTCTGCTCTATCTTTCTCATCTTTATCTCTATTTTCGTAGTATTGTGCAGTAGCCAATATCTGTGCTGAAGAGGAAACTGGCCCAAGAACTCTCTGAATCTTTCAATTTTTTACACACTCTGGAAGCAAATTATGCACAAACTTGTCAACAAACAACCTTTGACCACCTTCTGTACTCATATCCTGACCACTGTGGTCGATAAATGTCTCTTCAAACCTAGTGAAGAAGTCAGATACACTTTCCTCCTTCTTCTGCTTGCATGCAGACAATTTATCCCAATTTACACGCATTGCAGGCATCAAAGTCTTCATGTAAGTAACGATCCTACCAGGGAGGTCTGCTACTAAAGGCTCTGGTTTAGCACCGCCTACTTGTCTGTCATTTGCCGCATTGATATTAATCCATGTGTCCCCTAACTCCGGCGCATGATCCGTGTGACGGATCACTCTCCATAAAGGCTGTGGGACCACATTTCCAAACAACATGTCTATATCAGCTAAATTCATAACACAGGAGTCTGCAGTCTGTGATAATTCCTTATAATAACCTGCAGGGTTTTTACGGGGTCGGGTAGAGTCTGCTTAAGAGCCAGGACTTCAGTTCGCTTCCATGGAACATGTACCCACACACGTTGAAAATGAGGCTGAATAGGTGGAACAGCATTTAGGTCTCCTTCTTTCCAAACTGGGGGAACTTCTCTCATGGGATACTGTCTGACCTTCCTTTTAACAGAGGGTTCTGGCTCAAACAACAGTCGAGAAATACCCTCACTCCTAAATGATAATAATGTCGCAACTGCTTTCTCAATATCGGAACCCACAATCGTGCCTTTGGAAAACTCAAACCGTACACGACACAACTCAGGCGGATTGGCCTCCATATCACAATCTTTTAATCTTTCAAGAAGAACTTCGCACATTTTGTCAAAAACATATCTCTGTTTCGGTGCTTGCCATTGGTGAAAGACATCCATAACAGACTCTAACTCATATCTTGTAGGGTCAGTGACCCATTTATGCGCCAAATGATCCAATACTCCCTTCTCTCTAGAATCGGGCAATTGGCTACGCAATTGTTTACGCTCTAAGACGGGGGTCGTAGTCGGTGACCCAAAGAAAGGAGACAAAATACTAGTAACAGTGTTTGTCATTCTCTGTCGGACAGAAGGAGAAGTTGACAAATGAACAGGAGGAAAACAGGAGGAGACAAAGCAAATGCAGAGGCAGTGTCAGAAGGGATAGTGTGGAGGGAAATAGATGCAGGGGGCAAAGTCATAGGAAGTAAAGATGGAACAGGTAGTAAAGGTGGCAGCCCTTGAGGGGGATGCGCCATAGTAGTAGGTGCCAACTGAAAAACAGCTGGTGGTTGTGGAAGAACCGGAGGTACAACAACTGGGGTTGTACAACTAAAGGTTGCGGAGGTGCTGTAGCACTCTGCGCATAAGGAGGTGGTGAATTCAACAAATGAGACATTAAAGGATCCTTCTCAAGTTCCTTCACTGTATCTTGCTGAAGAGGTGGCAAAACTGGATAACATTTATCAATTGCCAATTTACGTTGCCTGTGCAGCTGTTCACTCGCTTGTTCCTCTTCATCATCCTTATACTGCATAGCAGCTTGCATTATTGAAATACCCTTTTCTCTTTTATTCTTCTTTACTAATTTAATTTCTTTCTGTTTGGCTTCTTTTCGCCATAGGCGGAAAGAGTCAAACATCGCTGGCCGGGCTTTCTTCTTAAAAAGTCTAACCTCTAAATTATCCAGAATTTCGGTGTCAAAACTACCATATTGGGGCCACTTTAGGACACCATCTTTCCTTGTGTACCTAACCCATACGTTATTATACGTGATAGGGCCCACTCCATGCTTCACGTAGAGCTCATAGGTTGGAGTTCCAATTGGAGGAACCGGACACGAGTCCTCCAATCGGGAATCCCTATTACAACCAAGACAAAACAAATTTCCAAGTCTGCTAAGACCAGGCATCTTCGCTCACTAGTCTAGCTTCAAACTTCAAAGGATTATCGAATACGACAGTCTCGTGAATACACGAGTCCTTCGGCTTTGGTACTTGCAAGTTCCAAATCAAAAGATCCTAACAAATCAAAGATCCCATGGGATACCCAAAACTAAGAACCAAGACTAAGGACTGGGAGACGCTCCACTTATACTTAACTGAGGTATCGATGACGTCACCAGAAGACTCGTCTATTGTCTCGCTCTACAAATCATAAAAGGGTCCAAGACAGGGCGATAGTCAGGGCAGCAGTCCTTCGTAGCCGTCGGGACGCGGGGAACCTTGCAGCAAAGACTTTCGGACCACGAACGACATACAGGGGTCGATGAAGTGGTTGGCCTTCCTCCAGAATTTTACACGAAGCTCCTCACGACCTCTGGCTTGGACCGGTACCGCTGAAATCGCCCCACGTTGGGCGCCAATTGAAGTACTGGGTTTTATTGGACCCAGCGGTGCCAGGGAACACACCCAATGACCTCGAGTTCTTCCTGTCTCAGACTACAGAAACACAGAGTCTTCTTGGTGGCTTCAAAGATCAATTTATTGGCTGCAGCCAGCAACAGGTATCCTAGAAGTACAACAATGTGTATGTTCTCAGGAGACTGCCTTCTCATGGAAACCAGCTATCTCTTTTATACAGAATATTATGCTTTAGGCAAACATTCCTTATTTTTACAGTGGGTCATTCACATATTTCTTACAACAAAAGAAAAGACAGATTCATGATGACAAGCCCATTTTCAGTTTGTCCAGCCCACAACCAAATACCCAGTGAGGCCCAACACCTGCAACAGATATAATCTGGACCCCTAATAAAACCGGGCACCTCCTCCTCGTAAAGCAGGTCATAAAGAAAGAGCAGTGACAGGTGTGAATAAGATTTAGATATAGATGTGTGCAATGAAGGGTTTATGGCATGCTGCACCTGGGCCCCTAATCTCGATCGGCCACTGGGAACTAAAACTGGCCGAACAGGTTCTGGCTCTGGACAGTGGAGTCAGCTTGCCCAGGTCACTGAAAGTGTACGTGTCCCCTAAGGCGCGTTTTGGCTTTAGTCATTGCCTTATGTGAGGGCAACCACAAAATGGCTGCCGTACACAAAATGGAACCCGAGGGTTCACAAGGGAATCGTTAATATTAGAGTGATCCCGTCACTCGAATATGACGCAAATACTCAGATATAGCATACCTGTCATTACCGGTCTGCTGATACCAAAATCGTCATGTTACAATGATGTTAATGACACAGGTCCAGAATTTTCAGTACCACACAGTGCATCCCTCCAGCTCCTAAATCCCAATGGCTTTAAAATTGGTTCAACAAATAATTTAAAATAGGACGTAAATAAAGTGCAAATAACCATAAAGTGCATTACAGTTTGTTCTGTTGGCCATCATAGAGGAAAGCTACCTCTGAAGACACCACCTGAGAATTCTTTTCTGGAAAATAAAAAACCCTGAGCACAGTGCCCGCCATAAAGCAAAAAGTAAGAAACGCTCCCAATGTGACAAGTGTATTGTAAGATACAACACTTAGGCATCAAGTTCATGAAAACTAAGATATGTTTTCACAGTCCTCTTACTCACTTCATTTTCAAGTCTCTGAGAATGGAAAAAATCTCCAAACAGGGACTTCACCTACTTCTAATCAGATTTCTTTATGCAAGTGGTGAACCAAATATAGTTAATACATTCAGCACTTCACGAGTTTTAAGTACAAAAGCCAACCAGGGGATAGGTAGGCCCTTATCTAAATTCAATCAGTCAAATATAATTTCGCTATTCACGTTTGCCTCAGTGTTAGACCACACACTAACCCATGCTAAAAGTGGAGCTGGCTTAGAGTTTGTTTACGACTTTTTCGATGCGGTGCGGGTCCGCCTAGCTTCTGCACCGCGAAACCCGTGGTCGGGCTGCTCTCCAGATAACAAGTGTTTCTTGTGTCTGGCAGGCTTTTTTTATGTCTCCTTGGCAGTGCATTAGAAAATGGGCACTGCAATGGGAAAGCCAAAAACAGTTCCTGCACAGCATGGACTGTGAAGTCCATGCTGTGGAAGGACCTGGGGTGCATTCACACAGGGGCACGCATGCACCCCATGGCCTAGAGTCACAAGGGGGCCCTGTACGGCCCCCTGTGTTTCCTCCCCACCCGGTTTTCATGGAGGAGGAACCGCCATGAAAACCGTGGTGGAGAGGAAACTTGTAATAAAGCATATTGCTGACTCTACACCGCCGCACCACCGCAAGGGAACAGTGGTTCCCTGGCTGCTGCAATTGGGTAATGGCAGTCCGACTGCCATACTTGTAATAGGGCGGTCGGAAGATTGCCACCAGTGTGCCCGAAAGTATGGCGGTCCAGGGACCGCCAGACTTGTAATTGAGCCCTTATCCAAGTCAGAAATATACCTAAGGCTGAGCTCCGAAAGTACAATAAAATAAGAACACATGGAGGGTAAATTCAAATTCCACCTACAAATATGGTTTTCTGCAGTTATCGGTGTTACAGTGACCCTAAACCCCCACCTGATAAAGAGCTGATAAAACCCACTGAGCATTATAAATATGAAGGGTAGGGGAAACTGTGCCCCTTCCAACACCCTGAGGTAAATTAAGGATAGCACCAACCGCTCTGCTAACATGAGTTTCTAATTTGTGTGTGCCAAGACCCCGTGCTTCTAAAGGTGATCCCCAAGTAATTAAAATCATTCACACTTCCTAATGGGTTTGCTTTGGCCATTACCTTAGTTAAAGATTTCTTGCCAAGTCCACATGCCATAATGTGTTATTTACCATAGTTTGCGACCAGGTTCAGTTCGCTCATAAAGGATGTGAAAGATTCCACCAACAATCGAAGGGCCCCTGGATTCTGTGCGATAAGTACTGCATTGCCTGCATAAACCAGTGCCAGTCCAGAAGCACATTTTATCATCAGAATATCTCTAATGACTTTAGTCAGAGTTGAGCATAATTTGTTAATGTAGATCACAAAGAGAAGTGTGCCCAAATACAACCTTGGCGCACCCCAAGAGCGAGATGGAATGAGTCGGACAGTTCACCTGCTACGCCATACCAAACCCTTGCTGCCTAATTCTCATGCAAGGAATACACAAAATTCACTAGCGCCACCTCCACTTCTAGATCCAGCAACATCAACCATAGTTTGTTCTGTTAACTCAATCAAAGGCTGTTGAGAAGTCCTTAAAAGCCAGGGACAGTGGACAGCGCTTAGCAATGGTGTATTTGCCAATAATCAAATTCAGATTTAAGCACTTTTCCACTGTACTCACCCTCTGGCATCTCAAATTGATAGGGGCACAAGATGTTGTTAGAATTCATCCAGCTTTTTAAATGACTAAATATCACACACCCAATGATCTTTCCCAAACTGTCTATAAGAGAGATGGGGCAGTAGCATTTTGGTGAATTGCGATCCCCTTTCTTAAAGATCGGCACTATAGTAGACAGTGACCAGGATTCAGGGATCTCCCTACCTAGTGCATAGTTGAAATTGTTAGCTATCAGGGGCTCACACAGCTCGGTGTTACACTTGATCAAGTCCATGGGGACCCCATCCGATCCCAAGGTTTTAATGTTGGGGCTTTGTCTGATGGAGTAAGGTTACTACCTGTAGGGTAATTATCAAAGGTGATGACGCAGATAATTTAACCCTTAACTGCCCCTTTAGACTCTTATCTTCCACTAAATGATGCAAGTTCCAATAAGTCCCAATCCCTACAAATCCATTTTTTTCTTCCTTGACCTAATGACATCTTTATATGCTTTTAGGGCATCCCTCACCGCAGTGAGATCTTTGGGTTAACTGAGAGGGCCTTGCGTAACCTACGGTTGGCTACTGAGCAGTGGCTATCAAACTAAGGAGCTGACACCTGCCTGCTCATTACCGGCTGTAGCCATAGTTGCCTGATACTCTGATTTAAAGAATTGAAACATATAATCATGGTACCACCGTGCACATCGGACAGACAAATCATAAAAGTCACAAGGTGTGATTTCAACAGCAAGGCTAATGTTGCCCGTGTGTCCCTGGATCTTTCAAATGCCACACCAGCCTTAGGCCATCACTAGTATGCTGATTTATGGGGATTACTACCTCAGTAGAGGTTATTTTGTGCACTGGGAAGTATCCCTCGAGATACAGGCTGTTATGATTGCTCCATTCCATAGCAAGAATCGGTGCCTGCGAGAACCATGATGAGAGATTGCGTATTGAAAAAATATAGGGGCATATTAGCAAGACTGGCGATAAAATTATCGCCGTTTTAGCAACAGGAAACTGCCGCTAAAACGGCGATAATTTGCTTGCTAATATGCGTTATAGAATTCCAATAGAAGCCCAGGTTAGACGTGCAGGACATTTAACCTGGGCTTCTATTGGAATTCTATAACGCTTATTAGCAAGCCAATTATCGCCATTTTAGCGGCAGTTTCCTGCAGCTAAAACGGCGATAATTTTATCGCCAGTCTTGCTAATATGCCCCTATATCTATATCTGAAGCCCATCCTTGCCCCCTGAATGAGGGCAGCAATGTACTATCTACACAGAGCATTTCTACTACATTCAAAAGGTCATGTTCATCCAAATACCTCCCCAGTTCCTCTCCTCTACGATTAGGTCTCCTCTGCTGAGAAAGCAGAGGGTCCGATCCAAGAATCTCATATTTATTCTCCAATTTTGGATTAAAATCCCCACAAAGGACGTAATAAAGTTATTTCAGTTTACTGGGTCCCATAGGTTCTAGAACAGCTAAAAAAAACACATGTTTAAAATGGTTAAAAATAGAATTTAGGAAACCATTATTATAACAATTCATCAAGTAAAAATAAAAGCTACTAAGTTCATCCTCAATAAGTAAGGCCATAAAAGCTGAGTTTCCAGGCTCCACCACTGATACTTTCACCTGCAGACTCATGATATTCAAAACAGAAAGACCACCCTTGGGTCTACCATGAGAGGAGGGTACAGCTGGGCAAGAGTAACATATGAATCCAGGACAGGAACCTCAGTTGTTTCCCATGTTTCCTGTAGTACAACACAATCATAACTAACAAATAAGTCTAGCCAGGCTGGATCACTAGCCTTGTATTTAAGTCCAGCAATATTGCAGCTCAGCAGCTTAAACCCCCCCCCATGCTAATGTCCTTGGAACTCTCTTTCGATCGGACGGTTAACAATGCTGTGGAATGTATATGACAATGAATGGGCCCCCACAACAGTACCTTCCAAAGTCAATCCGCATTTAAAAGAACATCAAAACAGTTCAAAGGGGAATGGGAGCCAGATCCCTCAAGCAGAGCTAGAGGACGGAAGTCTGCGCAATTGATGAAACTGCATTAAAAGCACCCAACAGCCTCCCTTGTGCACCCATGTTTTTCCTTTGGTGCATGTTAGCAGACTGACAATGACACAATTGCTTAGGCGGAGTAGGGGGTCTCCAGAAGAAACTAAGTGGTACCACGGTAATGCTGCTTCTCAATTCTAAGAGAACCAAACAGGAGACTGTGCACTAGTGATTGAGAATTAAAATTAATTGTAGGCTGGGATAAATGCGACTTATGGGGGAACAGCCTCTCCAGGCTTTGATTTGTTAATGTTCTGCCCTTGTTTGCATTTGAGGTGATCCCACTTGGAGGTGGAAGGCATGGCCCAGATGAGATGTTTGCCCCCAGCCCCAATAACAGAAGCTGGAACCTTAGACTGGCTCAAATAAGGTCCCTCTTGTCATTTTCATAACACCTGAGTTTGCAGCCCAATAAGTTGGGGGGATTGGACATCTGTCTAACTGTGATCCAGGATTAACTAATTCAGTCTGGCCATGTTGCTTGGAGAGCTTCTCAATAAGCCATTATATATTATTAAGCCGCTCCATAAGAGGGGGAAGGTTCAGCACTAAACAGATCTCTGATTTTCCTACATCAGATTTCCCAGAATTGGTCCCTACCAAATTGGTCCAATAGGGTAGTCCATGAGGCCCCTGCCGATTCCGTGGAAAAAGGGAGGGAACAAAATTGTGGGAGAAACCAACTCTACAGGCAAGGTTTGAATTGTCTGATTAGTCTCAGTTGTCTGAGACTTCTTGCTTGATGGGACTTTGCATCTGCTCCGCATATCGCGCTTTGGTTTTGTAGAGACTAGAGGAGACAAAAAACTGGGCTTGATGATTGGTACATCAGGGGTAGCTGCATAATTAGTGCGCCCCCTGTGCTATGTCCATACCAGGAACAGGAATCACAGATTTCTCTTGATTAAGGACTAACCCTGGGCGGAGTTCACATAGTCGCGCTACGCGGAATTCTGTGAAGTCGCAAAAAAACTCTGCGAGCTTCGCAGAATTCCGTGAGCACACGGATTGCTTGTTGCACCCGTTCGCGATGAGTTTTTCCTGTTCGGGAACGCGTATTGCGTGTTCGGGGAAGCTTTATGCGTGCTCGGGGGAAATATCGCGCAAACTTCACCACGCGGTTGCCAATGGGCGCGGCCATCTTGTTTTTCACTTTTTGCTATGGTTCCGGGCCTGTTTTTCTATTTACCCTATATCTTTTCAATCCTTTGTTTCTGGAAACTTTTTTTTAATCTTTTTTTATTTATTATCTATCCCTCTCTATTCCTGATTGTATATTTTGCGTTCTTTCCTACTTTTTGTGTGTTTTAGTGTGTTTTTCACTCTTTTTCTATTACTTGCTTTTTTATTTCTTTTACTTACGTTCTTACTTCCTACCTTTTCTTTTCCACCCCGCCTACCCAGAACCATGGCAAAGAGCAAGGGCCAGGGGAAGAGGAGGGCTCAGAGTGAGAGCTGCGACCGCCTTCCTTGCGGAAGGCGGTTCCCAGAAGGGGTGCAGCCACAGGCTTTATTTGCAGAGGCAGAGGTGGCCGCACTGTTTTTTTTTATCCAGCGTCACCTCCCCTTAACCCTGGCAGCAGGCAGCAGGCCTGGGTCCGGGTATGGTCTCCGGGAACGTCACCGGTGGTGGGCAAGGGTGCACCGGGCAGTGTTTCGCTGCTCTGGGGTCCGGCGTACCCATAACCAATTGACGCACCGGTGGTCGGATATCCTGGACCGGGAGCAGTACCTGCTGGACCTGCTAGGTGTTGAGGTCCCAGGGCTTGGTGAGAAGCTATTTATATTACTATTTTGTGTTCTTCTGTTCTGTGTTATTGCGAATATTATTTTTTTCGCAAATAGCTAACATGCTGCTGCTGCTTACATGCAGGTAACCTATGTTTACAAATTTTATATTATGTGATTGTTACTTCCAGACAGGTGCTCGGCGCTACTAACTAATCGTAATTGTTTGCAACTTTGCGCTCACTTGGGCTGGTTATTTAAGAGAGGTTAGAGAATTTAATTTATGTAGGTAATTCCGACAGGAAAGACTCCAGTCCTTTACTTTGTCCTGTCAGGCTGTCCTGTCTCCTGTCACTAAGATAGTGGGAGTAGTTAGTTAGTTAGTATTATTTGGTAATTTAGCGCCTGCATGACGCATCCTCTCACATGACTTCAGTCCTTGTAGAACCTTTTGTAGTTCTTATAGTGAGTGAATATAGCAACCAACCAATTTGGTGTATGCAATATGCATGCTTCCAGGCATCTATGCATTAAGAAGAATAAATGCAGACTTAATAATTGGCCCGTCAAAGGGGGTTGTTGGAGTTGAGACTGAGAGATGATTTGGAATGAGATCGGAACTTAGAGAAGCAAATATAATTTTTTTGCAATTCATTCCAAAGTCTGGAATAGGCGGGCTAGGTATGTTTAGGATTCAAGAATCGGAATTGAACTGTGGAATAATAATGATCGGATGGTACTCGACTGCGATACATACTAGTCAACTACTACTAGTCGAATAAGTCGATCTGATTGATTTAGGATAGGTCAATGTTATTGCAATTGCTGTTTCCTGTCTAAAAATATTTTTAGTGCAATTATATTTATTTATTTAACACAAATCATTTTTTGCCTCTTTACATGATCAGCATCCAGGGGCAAGAAGAAGACTGGAGCAGCTGGCAGTGTGGCGGGTGCGTGATTTGGAGGGGCCTCCCAGGAGCAGCAGGAAGCGGCCTCAGGCGCAGATGGCTCTGCTCCTGGCCCCAGTAAGTCCTCCTGGTGTTGTTATATATTAATATTTCCCTAACTTTTACCGCTTTTGTTCCAAAATCCTCTTCAATCTATCTGTTTCTAAATTCTTGTTTTTGCTCCATTACCTACTACTAAGTACTAGTACTACTACTAACATTGTTTCTTCTAGTGTCTGTTATTTTTTTTTTACATCAAATCAAACTGCATCTGACTAACCCCTGCTGACTCTGTATTAGTCTGTCTGTAGCTTGCTTTCTTCTATATATGTGGATTGCCTAGTAGTGGTACTGTAAGACTCAGAGAACCCATTGGTCCTAGGCTACTACTAGTACTAGTACTAGTAAGGACTCCTTACTACTACTAGTAGCACTAATGTGCTGTGCAGATTGCATGCCCAAGTAAGGTATTATCCGCAGGTTCGTGAATTGTGAGATGAGAAGGCTTTAGTTTCTTTTACTGTCTCATCAATGATCATGCTCAATCAGTAATGGTGGTCACTCACGTTGGACAGGACACCCCAAAGTGGTGTATTTTACTTTTTCTAATCCAGGCCTAGCACTTTTTTTAGTAGCAGCAATTGAATGGTGAACACTGAACAACTGTTACCGTGCACCATGGCTGGAAGGAAGTATGAGGAGTAGGAGGACGGCACCATTATTTTCCAAATAAGAGAGAACTCATGTCCACCCAGTTGGCCACTCTTTCTTCTTTTAAAAAAATGAGATGCACCAATAGCTCTAGTCACTGAGTCCAGTCCTTTGGGTTGTCCTCTTCTTGAGAGGCTTTTCAAAAATTGCCACCAAACAAAATGCCCAACCGGATATTATTTAGTTATTTTTGATAGGACATACTGTCTACTGTACTCTAGTATCCGAATTGTAGATAGTGATGTGTGTGGTGTATATGTATCATTAATTATGTATTTTCAATCTTGCTAATGAAAAAAATAAATAGGGGAGGCGTATATGGCATCTGAAAAAATTAGATTTTTTTTTTCCAGGCTACCGACTACCAGTGCCGGGGCCAGCGGTGAGGGCCATGCCACTCCGGAGGGAGCGGATGCGGCAGCCACAGGGGGTGAGCCAGCAGCAGTGGCGGGCGGTGGTAAGTCATATTCCTTACTTATTGAGAATGATGATACACTCGCTGCAAGGGTGGACACTCAGTACTAGTACACTGTACTTCTGTTGAGGTTGTTGTGAACACTGAACAGTTGAAGAAGACATCCTTTACTTGAACATTAGCATTAGCGGCGGGGGTTGAGTAACTAATGGCATGTTCTATCTTCAACTCAGCAAAGACAGTTATATGACGAAGACAAACAGTCAGATGACATGTATGACTGGCTGAGAAGGATGCATGGGTGAAGGAAGGGGCCCCGGGATGCATATAGGTGGCTGATGAAGATGATAGGAATAGGATGTATGGGTAGTTGAAGGATGGGTGAAAGGTGAAAGAGAAAGCAGAAAGGATGCCTGTCTGGGTGGGTGAAACTGTATGGGTGAAAGGAATCCTCCAAGGGGTTTGAGGGGTCAAACTCTAAGGCAAGCAAGGACGCATGGCATGGGTGGTTGTTGGTTATATCTATGACAAATGTATGTTGTTGGTGAAAGCCGGTTTATGATAGCCATGTTTGGATGGATGGATGCCTGGATGGTATCATAGAGAGGGTGAAAACAGAGCCAGACTGAATGAAGAGAATGTAAAAGGATATTAAACCGTGCCAGAGTGCCAAAGCCAAGGGTGAAGATTAAGAATAAAATAATAATAATGCTAGATGAGCAATGCAAACAAGCCCTTGGAAGAACAAGAACTGTTTTTTTGCAAGGTTTTTGATTCAAAGGTTTGAGGTAGTGCTTGTATTTCAGAATGGAATACTCCCTTGACTCACAGTAGTTTGCAAGCACAACATATATATTGTGCATGACTATTATTTACCCTACCCATAATCGCCTCCCTCCGACTCTGAGGCCCACTTCCGCTCCAGGCCCCTCCCTGTGTCAGCCATGGGTGGCCTATCGGCTGCATGGTAACTAGTACTTACAAATCACTCAGTATGTCATCATCATCACGTGAGTGACATGATGTCGTGCCACCGTTTCTCATCATCCATAAGAATGTCATCATTAACCATCATCATGTGCCTTATTGCAGTAGTTAGGGTGAAAGTGAAATTGTCTGAGCATTTGCCATTGAGATTTAACAGAGTGTGGCCGCAATGGAAATATATAATTGTGTAGTCCAGCTGCCCTACATGCAGACAGTAGTAAAGTAAAATGAAACTGCGACACGAGTATGTCTGTCTAGGGCACAAGCTTACTGAGCTGGCATGCCTACAAGATTAATTGTGCTAAACAAGAGAGAAATATAATACTTCTACTAGTCTACTACTACATAGTGCCTGAAAGTATAGTTATCACATCCAAATCTTAGGGGCAGAGGAAGTGAGGAGCAGAGGATACCACAACTGCTAGTGCTAATACTGTGCCACCATAATTAAATTTTCATGTGTGTAATTTAATTTTGTGTCACTGTTTTGCTAAGAGTATTGGCTACAATTGTCTTTTTTTTCCTTTCTTGATGTAGCTACTCCTTCCCAACCCACTAGGCAGGAGTTGGCAGCCAAGGCCTGACAAAGGAAGCTGGAGGCCATCAGAGATGAATATCGCCGGCTGATTGCCTTGGCGGAGGAGGAGGAGGAGGCGGCAGCTGCTGCTTCTTCCTCCAATGCCCCGGGGCCCAGCCATTCCCCCGTGCCTCCGGTGGTACGGCGCTGTGTTCTGGCAGCCGCTCATCATCAACATCATCATCTACTGCTGCCCACCCCTGTTGTTCCTGCAGGAACTTTTGGCGCTGCGTGCTCCTCAGGGTGGCGCCCCTGTAGGCCAAGCTGGAGGAGGTCCTCCGTGAGCGAACTAGCCAGCACACCCGCCGCGAGACGTCACCGCTCAGTCATTCACTCTTGGCCCTTTTTTAATCTTTTTTTGGGTGGGTGGGATGTTGGGACTAGTTGGGGAATCTTGGGGTTTACTTTTTCTTCAACTTCGACGGACATTTATTTATTACTGGACATTGGTTGGGGTTAGGGAGAGGGGTGGGTGGGGTGTTGTGGGTTTTTCTTCTAGTTTATATTTGTTAGGGTATTACATTTATAGTTTTCTAATACATATGATGCAAATCTTTTCTGGGGGGTTACTCTTTTACGTCACCTTGTTTGTTTCCTCCTTTTGCTGCAGGTTTTTGAAATCTGCCAATAGTGTAACACACCGACAGATAGATGCAGTACAGTACCCTCACTTGTCCTACTACTGTCAGTCGCTCCTCCTAGTCTATGCATTCTGCAACTAAAACCCCTTTGTAGTATGTAATGTACTGGGAAGGATGTGGGTGTGTGAATTAATTAATTTCTATAGTAGTATATACATTATTGACTCCCCCACACTTCTTCTCTTACCTGTGATTGATGTTTAGGCGAAGCAATGGCTGCATGGTGATGGTTTGGTTTCCTAAGGTGCCATGGTGGGTGGTGGTAGAAGTAGTAGACAGCTGCATTTGCAAAAAAAGAAAATGGGACAGTCAGTCACCTGAGGGAGACTAGGGAACGAGTAGTAGAAGTACAGTAAGTAGTAAGTACTCAAGAAGAAGACTGCCAAACAAGAAGAAAGTGATGATGAATGATATTCATAAGCAATGCCAAAGTAAAGTAAAACATAATGGTGGCAGGGACAGCCTAGTACAAGTTACAACAAACTGAATTAGTTGACTCGACCTTGAAGTGGACAAGCGTAACCTTTAGTGCTGGAAGGTATATAAATCGATGCGGGCAATTAATTAATAATGGGTTAATAATTATGTCGAATACTACTGAGCAATGCATGGGTGGGCACTGGGCAATATAATCTGTTGCCAGAGTGGCCGATATATATATATATATATATACATATATATATATTATCTACTGGCGGTCGCCAGTAGATAGTTATAGTTAGGACCTATTATCCATAGGAAATTCATAACATTCTTTTCCCAATAACCTTGGCGCCGGTTGACGAATCTTCGCGACTTTTCTAAACTTATGGCCCGCTCCGGTCCGCTCCTATCTGGCAAGTTTCGGGGTGATCAATCAAGCGGGGGCTGAGAAAAAAGGGGGGTCCCAAAACGTGTTTTCTCCATGTTAATTACCATAGGAAACTTTAGACACGGCTACAGCCCGAACTGCTGAACGGAATTACACCAAATTTAGCAAAAAGGTAGTGCTTGGTTCAGAAAGCGCCCTTTTTTTTAAATGGTGTAAATCCGTTCAGTAGTTGCAGAAAATTCAAAAAATAAGAGTCAAAAAATCAATTTCCCATAGGAAACTTTATGCAAGGCTACAGCTAAAACTGTTGAACGGAATTACACCAAATTTGGCAAAAAGGTAGTGCTTGGTTCAGAAAGCACCCTTTTTAAAAATGGTGTAAATCCGTTCAGTAGTTGCTGAGAAAATCAAAAATAAATGTTTTGATATTTAGAGGCACGGAGGATCCATGGACCCTCCCGACCACGAGCTTTTTTCTAATTGGCTGTCAACACTCCAAGCCAGGAAGTGTTGGCAGCCATCTTGTGACTCGGTAGAACCGAGTCACAAGAAAACAGAAAAACAGTCGCGTAAAACAAGAAAAGGGGGCAGGGTAGAAACACCCTGACCCCCTAGGCCTGCTCAGGGGTCCCACAAGGACCCCCAGGGCCCAAAAAAGCATTTTTTTCTTATAAAGTGCTGAGATGCGCGGAGGATCCGCGGATCCGGCCGCGAAAATAAAAAAAACAAAGCGCGGGCTTCCGCGCTTTGTTAATATTTAGCCCCCGGGTGGGCCAGGTCCCGGGGGCACTGTAAAAAATAAGTGTGGGGGGGGTCGTAATCCCCCCACACTGCCCCGGGGACCGCCACCCCCTGGGCTTTGCATAAATATTTGTGGGGGCACACGGCTCCCCCGCAGCCCCGGGGACCGCCACCCCCCGGGGCTTCTTTTTTTAATGTATAGGGGGCCTCAGAGGCCCCCCAAGCCCCGGGGACCGCCACCCCCCGGGGCTTCTTTTTTTTTAGGAAATACCTGTGTGGGGGGGCTTAAGCCCCCCCACACGCCCCGGGGACCGCCACCTCCCCGAGGCTCTAATTATTCAAATTTGGGGGTCCTCACGGGACCACCACCTCCCCGGGGCTTTGCAAATGGTGGGAGGGGGGCCGCGCGGCCCCCTCCTGGAGCCAGTGATGGCCCTGGGGACCGCCACCCCCAGGGCCAGCTCCTGCAGTGTCCCGGGGTGCCCACCCCGGGCCACTGCTGTTTGCAATGACAGGACGGAGCCGCGCGGCTCCCGCCCTGTCATTGCAGAACTGCTTTGCTTCATTGAAGCGAGAGCAGGGAAACCTGCTCTTGCTTCAATGAAGCAGCAGATTGCTTTTCCACAAGGGGAGCTGCATGTCAGCAGCTCCCCATGTGAAAAAGCAATACCGGCTCCCGCAGGACACGGGGAGCCGGCGGGACTGTGGGGGGATCGGGGACCCCCCCACGGTCCCCAACGAGAGGCCAGGCCCTGGAGGATGGGGTCCCCGGGGCCATGAGAGGCCCGGGAGGGGGGCCACGTGGCCCCCCTGCCCCATAATAAAAAATTTAATAAAAAAAAAGAACCCCGCAAAGGCCGGCCCCGGGGGATGGGGTCCCCGGGGCCATAAATGGCCTGAGGAGGGGGGCCACGCAGCCCCCCTCCAATTATTAAAAAAAAAAAAAAACAATGGCCATGCCCCGGGGGATGGGGTCCCCGGGGCCGAAAATGGCCTCAGGAGGGGGGCCACGCGGCCCCCCTTCAGTTTTTTTTAATAATTTAACAAAATAGGGGTCAGGCCCTGGGGGATGGGGTCCCCAGGGCCCAAAAATATGAAAAGAAGGGGGGCCACACAGCCCCCCTTCTAAAAAAAAAAAAAAAAAAGACCGGCATCGCGCCGGAGGCCCCGCCCCCTCCCTGCAGCACTCTGCAAACGTGCCCCCAGGCGCGTTGTAAGATGGGGAACTAATTCCCCTTGAAAACTGTGGGTCCCTGGGGGCCAACTAGCCCACCAGGAATCTCCAGTATGCGCCAGGGAGCTGCGTTGCAGAGAGGTGTTCATAGGCCATGCCCCCTTTTACACCTCTCTGCAACGCAGCTCTGTGGCGCTTACTGGAGGTACCTGGTGGGCTAGTTGGACCCCAGGGACCCTCAGGATTCAAGGGGACTTTATCCCCCAACTTAAAATGCGCCACGGGGCGCGTTTGCACAGTGGTGCAGGGAGGGGGCAGGGCCTGAGGTGACAAGTGTGCAAACACGCCCTGTGGTATGTTTAAAGTTGGGGAATTAATTCCCCTTGAATACTGAGGGTCCCTGGGGGCCAACTAGCCCACCAGGTACCTTCAGTATGCGCCAGGGAGCTGCGTTGCAGAGAGGTGTTCAGAGGCCACGCCCCTTTTTACACCTCTTTGCACCGCAGCTCTGTGGCGCTTACTGGAGGTAAGTGGTGGGCTAGTTGGAGCCCAGGGACCCTCAGGACTCAAGGGGACTTAATCACCCAATTTACAACGCACCAGGGGGTGCGTTTGCGCAGTGGTGCAGAGAGGGGGCGTGGCCTGATGTCACAAGTGTGCAAACGCGCCCTGTGGCGCGTTTTAAGTTGGGGAATTAAGTCCCCTTGAATCCTGAGGGTCCCTGGGTGCAACTAACCCACCAGGTACGTCCAGTAAGTGCCACAGAGTTGCATTGCAGAGAGGTGTAAAATGGGGCATGGCCTTGGACCACCTCTCTGCAACGCAGCACTGTGGTGCTTACTGGAGGTACATGGTGGGCTAGTTGGAGCCAGGGACTCTCAGGATTCAAGGGGACTTAATCCCCCAACTTAAAACGTGCCATGGGCGTGTTTGCACAGTGGTGAAGGGAGGGGGCGGGGCCTGAGGTGATGTGTGCAAACACGCCCTGTGGCGCGTTTTCAGTTGTGGAATTAATTCCCCTTCAATCCTGAGGGCCCCTGGGGGCCAACTAGCCCACCAGGTGCTTCCAGTAAGCGCCACAGAGCAGCGTTGCAGAGAGGTGGTCCAGCCATGCCCCTTTTTACACCTCTCTGCAAAGCAGCTCTGTGGCGCTTACTGGAGGTACATGGTTGGCTAGTTGGACCCCAGGGACCGGCAGGATTCAAGGGGAGTTAATCTCCCAACTTAAAACGGCCACAGGGCGTGTTTGCACACATGTCACCTCAGGCCCCCCCTCCCTTCACCACTGTGCAAACGCGCCCCTTAGCGCGTTTTAAGAGGTAGTTTTAATCCCCCTGCCTTATTATGTACTAGGGACTTACAGAGGAGGTCATGCTAATCACAGGGGTACCCCAACGCATAGTGTTCCCTAGTGTATGTAGGTGTTTTCACTGTATTCTAAGTGTCTTTTAGCATAGCACTGGCTCTAGGCCTGGTTAGTCAGAGTCAGTTACCACCGGTACCCGTCTGAAAAAGTTGTGGGCACAGGATGATTTTGGAACAAGGCCTCTTTCTGCTCCTCTGTTGGTTCTTTCTGCACATGTCTTGCTTCTTCCTGCACTTTTCTTCGTCTTTGTGGACTTCTGTTGCTTCTTTCTGCATTTCTTTTGCTTCTTTCTGTGTGTTTTTTCTTCTTTCTTCACATGTCCTACCTCTGTAGGCATAGTTAGAAACTAGCATTTGAAAAACCTTTGAAATTCACTGAAAAAACCATAGGTTTCAGGCACGTTATAGTTAGAAATTAGCATTTAAAAACCTTAGAAATTCACTGAAAAAACCATAGGTTTTAGGGAAAGTTATAGTTAGTTGGACATTGCACTCGTACAAAACCCGTGAAACTCCCCCGTTATAGTTAGTTCAGCTAACTATAATTCGCGCCCCGCAATGCACTGCTGATGACGTCACATATTACATCACTCATGACATGGTCAGTGACATCACTGATGACATCACTGATGACATCTCAAATGACATCACTGATGACATCACTGATGACATCATCCATGTGATAATTTGATGCATCTTCTCACACCCTAATATAACTTCTAATACACCCACTCTAAATTACAGACTGTCATTCTCAAAACCATAGACACTCCAATACCAATAACTACATACCCACTCACTGATTCTTAGGCCTACACACACACATCCACTCACTCACCCATACAGTCACTCATACTTATGGTCACTCAGTACAGGACTATCATATGCACTCATACACTTATATAGAAACTTACACACTGCCACTCATCCATAGAGGTACTCACACACCTAGTCAATCATGCAAATAATTAATCACACAGCCATTTACTCACCGATACAGTTATACACACACCAGCTCACTTACTCATACAAATACTACCACATTCTTACACTCTTATACAATCACTGATACAAGCACACACTCATCCATACAACTACTCTTACAATCACACACTCTCACTTATAGCCATTTGTATACTCCAACACACATATATACTGCCTTTCACATATGTAGTTACTCACACATGTACCACTGAGATATACATTCACTCACTAACACACCCATACACACACTCACCCACCCTTACAGTCCATCACAGATGCACTCTTGAAACCATGCACCCAGTGATTCACCCACTCACACATCTATGCACAGAGTCACACACACCCCACCCACACAAACACTCAGGCACCCATACAGATACTCAGACAACCAATCAATAACCCATATAGACACTCATGTAGCTATTCACAAAATCATGCAGCCGCTTACACACCAACAGACAGATGGATACAGACATTCACACAGTTTAGTCACTAACCCATGCAATCAGTAAGATACGTTTAATCACTCACTTATAGAGTTAGTCACGCACCTACTAAATCATCCATTCAGATACTTATACACCTACTCATTCTTCAATAAGCCTTTCCCTATATATATTAAACATATTTAAACTTTACAGAAACACACAGTCACTGGATGATGTAATCAGTGATGTCATTTGAGATGTCATCAGTGATGTCATCAGTGATGTCACTGACCATGTCATGAGTGATGTAATATGTGACGTCATCAGCAGTGCATTGCGGGGCACGAGTTATAGTTAGCTGAACTAACTATAACGGGGAATTTCCACGGGTTTTGTACGAGTGCAATGTCCAACTAACTATAACTGTCCCTAAAACCTATGGTTTTTTCAGTGAATTTGTAAGGTTTTTTAAATGCTAATTTCTAACTATAACGTGCCTGAAACCTATGGTTTTTTCAGTGAATATATATATACTTAGAGCAGCAGAAGAAGATCCTCGCCCTGCCTTGAGTTAGTGTTGCTTTCACCACATCCGCCCTAGCAAGTGTGTGATCAATTATTGGTGTAAATTTAATTTAGTCACATCTCAATACAAATCACACAGCCCGGGGGAAGAGGGTTAGGGTTTGATGAATGGTTGGGAAGGGGTATCTGAGGGAAAGGTTTGACAAAGACAAACACTACACATGGACAACACACAATCTTGGCAGACGACCATCATAAATCTGTTAAGGGAGAAAAAGGAAATGCATGCATGATGATGACTTGATGGTTAATAAGTAGTACTAGACTAGTAGTACAGGGCAGCAGTATATTATTATTATTATTATTATTATTATGCAATTGCCTTGCCTGTCTGCCCTCAGAGAGACCCAAATTACATACATTTTATGTTCTGTTGTACCGGGCTTCCTTTTAAATCTAGCAGAGAAAATTAAAAAATAGCTGTAGGGATCAATTATAAGCAAAGAGCAAATATAATAAACAACAACACACAGTCGTAATGATTGAATAGAAAAAATAAATCAAATGAATTAAAAGATGATGAATGATACTAAGTTACTGTATGTTATCATGGTCAAATTGGGGAGTTGCATCTCGGCATTCCTCTTGGTCCTCCCTTCCAGGGACGCTCCGTCCGTCAATCTTGGGTGCCACTGCCTGCCTGGCGGATGCGGATTGGTAAGGTAAGTGTGAGTTGTTTTTTCCAGTATAGCACAGGGTAAAGGCCGGCCTGTAAGTGTAGATGGAAAAACAAAAGGGATATTGAAAAATCAAGGAGAGAAAAAATGCATAAATTATGGAGGAGTGCAGCAAGAACACTTTCAGAGGTGGCATGGCTAAATCATGTCTACTACTCTGTTTCCAGCATTAACCTACAACAACAACAGGACAGAGCAGGCCCACAGCACCCACCCAACCTCCACTTTGCTTTGATTTTGAGCCAGACCGAGCACACATATACAGCAACATAGCATTTTCCAAATTAAGTAACTAAATCAATGCACCGCTGCCAGTCATACCACTACTACACTCACCTCCACCACTACACAGACATGTAGGTCTGCTGTGGTTGTTGCTGACTTGTTTACCTTTTAGGCCACTTCATGAAACACCCCGAGTTATTCGATCAATCATCTCTGATCCTACTGACTGACTGCGATGAGTATAGTATGGTCATCATCATCATGGTGTCCAATTCTGTAGTGTACCGAGTGAGTCCAGAATAGATTCCATATTAAAAAATGCAATGGATCAGCCTGCAGTAGAAGTACAATTTTGTTATTAAACAACAAGAAGGGAAACATTGACTTGAGTCACTTTTTTGTGTGTAGATTAAATAATACTAGTACATTTCATGCACAACAACAACAACACAAACACCAATCACTCAGAATCAGCGTCCAATGCATGTCATCCATCATTACCTGTTGTTCTTAAGGGGCAGTCCCTCTCGGCTCGGAAAGGAGGATAGCTATAGTCATGTTCTTTGGAGGGACTCGACGAGGCAGGCACACATTTCTTGTACTATTCTCCATCCAATGTCTGGCTTGAGGGAAACGGATTTAGGGCGAGTCAGGATGGAGCAGGACTCGGAGGAGTGGACTTACTTCTTTAATAAATGCACATAGTTGCAACTCCAATACAGCAATAAAAAGAGTAAGACGGTGGTGATGGATTTGTTGTGATTCGAACTAGAAAGACAGCGACACACACAAATAATAAAAGTAAATAAGGAAGAAAGTAACAAGTTGAAAGCCTAGTTGTCAGGGAAGTAGAGCTCGTCCTCAAACTCTGGTGGTTCACCCAGAAGTAGGTAATCTAACACACTACTTCCATGACCTAAGTTGTCGTCATCATCTTCCTGCTGTGCTACTTCAGGTATGGTGTAATCCGGTGGTATAAAGTGCTGATTCATTTTGATCATGGTTAACCTCTCCACATTTTGGGGCGAGAGACTGGTCCTTTTCACTGTTACAACGGCACCAGCAGCACTGAAAACACGCTCAGAAGAGACACTTGTGACAGGGCAAGCCAGATAGTTTATCGCCAGCATGCTGAGCACTGGCCATTGGCACCTTTTCCCATACCAATACAGCAATGGGTCTTGATCAATGTAGTCCTCTTTTGGGTCATCCAGATAGGCCTTGACCGTCCGCTCAATGCTCAGGGGTGTTCTGCTTTGCTCGGCCTCTTTTGCCTTAGCTTCAGCACTGGACCTAACAAGCGTTTGCTGTAGAAACCATTTCTGTGCCAATTTTGGTGGGGCTGATGCTCCTGTTCTTGTTGTTGTTGATGTTGTTTTTGGTGTTGTTGGTGGTTTTGGCTGCTGTGAGCCAACAGCACTGCCCTCAGGCTCTGAAGTTGAACTTGACGCCGGCTGCCCTGCAGTTCTTGTTGTGGCCTGGAGTAGCGGGCCTCTAATTGCCGGCCGTTCTTTTTCTAATTGACTGGCTTTCACAGCTATCCAAGTTTTGTACTTGGCAACATCCACTTCTGAAAAAGGAATCAATGTGTTAGTGTTCAGTACTGCTTTGTACCATGGAGCCAGAATTGTGGCAGAATTGTGGCAGAAATGTGTTAGTGTTCAGTACTGCTTTGTACCATGGATCCAGAATTGTGGCAGAAATGTAACGGTTGGATGACACAATTTCTCTTTGCACCCTTGTATTTTCAGATAAGCGAAGGGTTAAGCTCTCCACCAACTCATATGCTTCTTTTTTTTCCTCCACACCTGCGTACATTGCAGACACCCCCTTCAGCTGTTCCTGTAGCATGTGCAACAATGGGATAGCTTGGCCCATAGTACAGTCCTCCTTGCTGACTTCACGTGTGAAGAGCTCGAAAGGAAGTAGCATTTCTGTCAGGCATTTAACTAGGCCCCATTGGTCCATCTCAACGGTCATGCCTTTCACAGTAGCATCCCCTCTTTGCATGACATATTCATTGATTGGTCTGTACTGCTCAAACAGACGTTCAAGCATGTAGTAAGTTGAGTTCCAACGTGTTGGCACCTCCTGGATGAGTGCTTTAACTGGCACTCTATGCTCACGTTGAATGATCCTCAGCTGCTTGCGGGCTATAAAAGAATGGATGAAATGTGTGCAGATTCTTCTGCACGTGGTCTGTAAGTTGCTGACTCAGTCTTCTTTTTTCAGAAAGTCTTGAACAATAATGTTAATAATGTTAATGCAGTGCGCCAAACACAGGCCCATGACTAACTATATTACTGCCATTGTCCGTGGCAACAAAACCAATGTTAAGCTCTCTTGGGTGCAGCCATTCAAAGACCTTGCTGTTAAACTCTTCCAAAATGTTTGCAGCAGTATGAGATATCTCCATGGGGAACATGGCTACAATTGCATGTTTCTGAGTGGCATTAAAAATCTCAGCAGTGTCAACACCTGCAGATATCTTTTCTCCAACCCCCACAAAAGAGATTCAGTGTGCAGTGATGCACATGTAATCAGTGGCTTGTCAACTGGTCCACATGTCTGTTGACAGGTGGATAGTGTGAACAGCACTCTGCTGCAAAGCTTGTCCAAGCAATTTCAGCATGTCGTGATGTAGTGCTGGAACAGCAACTCTGGCAAAATGGGACCGGCTGGGAACCTTCCATTTTGGGCAGATGGCTGTCACAAATTCAAGAAAACCCACCCCTTCCACAAAAGAAAATGGGAGGAGGTCCAGTGCTAACATTTTAGCCAGCTTCGCATTGTACAAACGTGCCGTTGGGTGGTTGCGTTCCTACTGCCCCTCCGACCTAAACATGCTGAGAATGGTGGGCTGGATTTTTTTCTTTTCTGATGCCACTGATGCAAGTGACTTCTTGGTGCCAGATGTTGTTAGGCTCAGCTTCGCACGTTTTTTCGTTGCGGTACTTTCTTGACTTAGTGTCTCAGCCTGACTCTTGCTCTTGTGCCACTGAGATGTTGCTGAGGCTGATGAGGATGTGGGCGGTACCACTGCACTGCTGGGGCCAGAGCTACTTTGTGTTCCAGCGAAAATGTCTCCCTCTTGTTCACCTTCCACCGCGATCGTATCTTCTACTTCTTCATCACCACCAACAACAATGGGTGTAGTTTTTTGGCCTTTAATGTGCACCTCCCACTGGATCAAATGGTGTTTTTTCAGATGGGTTGTTTGGCCTCCGGTACCATAGTTTGTACCAAGCTTACCCCGACTAACACCTTGTCCACAAATGGAGCATATAGCAACGTTCTCCTCCTTACTGCTAACCGAAAAGAAGTCCCAAACTGGGGAGGTGAACTTTCTGGTGCTGCTGGAGGTGCCACTTGCAATGCCGGATGAACTGGAAGGTGGGCGTGATGGAGTTTAACTCTCTGCAGATGCAGTACCTACTTCTACTGAGGTGGTTGTACTGGATGTAGGTCACTGCGGGCCTTTCCAAATGCAAATATGGAAGCTGCAGGTGGTGTTGGTGTTATCTGTGTTGGTGGTATCCGTGCCACATCCATCACATCCATCACAGCAATTTGTGATGGGGTAATAATGTCGGTTTCCACTGGGGCAGGACTAATGTTCATGATCACTGGCTCGTCAGCATCCTCCTCTTCTACATCTACCTCCATAACTCTGAGGCTTTCTGGAACCTTCCTTTTCCCTAGCCTTCTCTCATGGCGTGTCTCACTCTCAGACTGAGGTGGTGGCATCCAATTGGCATCTAGAACATCAGAAGGGGGGCTTGCCGAACAACTCGATGAACTAACCCTCCTTTTCCTTGCTGGGGATCTGGAAGACAATGGATCTTCTGAAAGAGTGGCTTGCTCTTCTTCCTCTGCAGGAAGCTCTATCTCCTGAACTGCCCCTACTTCTGGAGGAACAACTACTATTGTGGGCGGTGGTTGCAGCTGTTGTTGCGGCTGTTGTTGTCCACTTATCTGAGTTTCCAGTTCCTGCGTTGATTAGGTACTACTTTGCGATAACGATAAGTCAATTTCAACATCACTGCACGTCGCTGTTGTCGTGATTAGACTGGCTGCCTCTGCGACAGACATGGGCTTGGGCCTAGGTTTAAGGGATGGGTACACTGATGCGGGGGTGCTGCTCCCAGCTTGCTCCCCTGACACCGCTGCTGCAGGCGCAGTTTTTTGTTTCCCAAAAAACATCTAGGGCGGCACACCAGTCTTGGTAAGTGGCAGTTCCTTCTCCTCACTGGCAACTTTTTTGGTACTGGAGGACCTGATACCTTTCTTTGGGGCCATCTTCTTCAGATGTCAGCAGCACGCAGTGGCACAAGTTGAAGAGATGTCTGTCTGTGGTCACACATCCCGTGACGTCTTGTGCAGCAGGACTTTTGTCTGGCAGTACAACGGGTGATGATGACACCTCCTCCTCAGTCTGTTTTGTGCACCTAAAAACAAAGAAGCCAGAAGAAAATCAATGAAACATTGCATTTACTGTTGTGGTTCAATTCCTACTAGTACAAACAAACAAATATAATAATATATAACTTAGTGTGTGGTCACACTTGTTAGTGTTATTATTAATATTCTTAAATTTTATTAACTCAGTTTAGTTACCAAAAAACATAACAACAGTGTAGCCATTTGTGAGACTTTGACAACAAGGGCTTTCATGGTGTACTGTGTACAGTCAGGAAGGATAGGAAAGAAGAAGAACAAAAAAAAATACAAATGTAATGGAACCTGTTTGGCATTTTGCATCATGTGAGATGCAGCATTCATGGAGATGCAGCTGGCAATGAGGATGGAAGCAGTAAGCCAAGAGGAACAAAGGAAAGACATGCAGGCCTATGGCAAAAGCAGCACACTAACTAGTACTACCACCACAAAATGGCCACCAGCCACATGGTCACTCACAGTCACAACAAGCAGGAGGCCTGTAAAACAATTAACTCGAGCAGGCCCCATATGGCCAGACAAAGGATGTATGCTAAACAACACAGCTTTAATGCAACAATGCAAAAACGAAAAACCACAGGGCTAAAAAAGGTTTGCAAGTTACACAACAACCACACCACAAACATCCAGCAAAAGCATTTCATTAACACATACGAAAAAAGTGAAATACCCCAAAAAAGCACATTTTGAATTTCAATCCAATGCCATCCATGCCCTAAATGATGTTTTAATTCAACAGACACCACAGAAGCATTTGCTTCATGCAGCCATGAGTAGCTCTGGGCCTATTGGTTGGAAAACCCATTGGCAGACTAGGCCACATAGTGAATCAATTCAAATCAATAATATTGCAAATGTATTAGAAAATGTAGTGAACTGTGATGCATTTTTTGCTGGGTAAAAGAAGAAACAATTGCATGCAAATCAACAACAAGGCATGGGCACCACAAAGAAGGCTTGCAGGCCTAATGCAGAAGCACACTGACTGCCTTCACAAATTGGCCGCCAGCCACATGGCCAGGCCACAACAACAAGAAAGGGAAGACAGACAATGCAGGCCTATGGCAAAAGCACACTGGCTGCCTTCACAAAATGGCCGCCAGCCACATGGCAGGCCACAACAACAAGAAGAAGTAAGCCAAGAGGAACAAAGGAAAGACATGCAGGCCTATGGCAAAAGCAACACACTAAGTACCACCACAAAATGGCCACCAGCCACATGGTCACTCACAACAAGCAGGAGGCCTTGAAAACAATGAACTCAAGCAGGCCCCATATGGCTAGACAAAGGAGGCATGCTAAACAACACAGCTTTAATGCAACAATGCAAAAACGAAAAACCACAGGGCTAAAATGGTTTGCAAGTTACACAACAACCACACCAAAAGCGACTGAGCATGACAACTTAGCTTGGGATAAGGTTAGGAAGTTGAGGAAAACCTACAAAAAGTTACTTTGGGAAACAAAAAGAGCAAGGAGTGAAAAATTTGGGGCTGAATTGCTCTGTAGTGCTAAGATCTCTGACTCAAAGAAGTTTTGGGAAATCATAAATACACTACAAAGGCCGGTGAACATGTTATCATCTAACATCCAAGAACAAGAATGGGTCAAATTTTTAACCATGAAATTTACAGAAAATGCAGTTCAGGACAGTCTAGAAGTGAGTACCATAGGGCAATCAGAGGAGGTAATTCCTCCGGAATCCAACGCACAATGGGCAAGAGACATACACACCCTGAGAGAGGCCAATAGGCGGCACAAAAAACGGATAACGGACCTTGAAGTCAAGCTAACGGTGGAAAAAAATAAAATGCATGAGATAACTGGTTATGGAGAACCGAATAGAAAAATAAATCAATTTCTTACACAAGAAGAAGGAGTAATAAGGATAATTAGGAAAGGAAGAGGAAACGGCGCTCCAGGACCTAATGGAATCCCACAAGCTGTTTTTAAATATGATCCATCCTTTTGGAGTGAGTATCTAATCAAGTTGTATAGAGATATAGAGCTTCTACACATTATACCATCAAATTGGCAAGGATCGATAGTAACACCAATCTTTAAAGGAGGAAATAGATCGACTCCATCCAACTACAGGCTAATAGCACTCCTGGATGTTGAAGCTAAATACCATGCTTCACTAATTTTGGAAGATCTGAATGATTGGGCTGATAACCTCAAACTCATTCCAGTTAACCAGACAGGCTTTAGGCAAGGCATAGGGACTATATCGAACGTCCTAGCATTATCTTTAATAGCAAATAAATGTAAGCAGAGGAGTGGTCAACTACACCTCTGCTTCATTGACCTAAAAGCTGCCTTTGATAGTGTAGATCGCCACCTGTTGTGGAAAAAACTGCGAGCATGGAATATACCGAAAAGACTATTGAATGGCATATTATTATTTTACTCCAACACATGGATAAGAATTAAGATAGGAGATGGCACCAGATTATCGAGAAATCTGACTACAAACAAAGGCCTTAAACAAGGCTGTGTATTGGCCCCGCTATTGTTTAATCTGTTTTTGTCGGATCTCGCACAGAGGCTAGACTGCATCAACTCCTCACCCGCCGAAACTTGGAAAGTTAGTACTTACACACCTTTCGTACGCTGATGACGTGGTCTTAATGAGTCAAACAAAGATCGGTCTTCAAAGAGCAATAAATAAAATGTCTGGTTACATTGTGGAGAATAAATTAGAAATTAACATCTCAAAAACTAAAATAATGGTGACTGGTAGCCAAAGGAGAAGAAAGCAGATCATTTGGCTTAATGGTAAGCAAGTAGAAGAAGTACAGAACTACAAATACTTGGGATACTACATGGACAATCAGTTAAATCATAAGGAGCAAAAAAAGTATATGACTGCGAGAACTAGTGCACTCATATTTGCCTTTAGCCAACTAGCTAAGAAGTTAAGAGGGCCTTCGTATAAACCTTTGTTAGAGGTAATGGCGGCGAAAATTTTGCCCACAATAACATACGCCAGCCCAGCCCTCCATGGCAAGGATGCGGAGCTGCTAAATCAATTAATATCTTCCATCTATAAGAAAGTGTTCCAGTTACAACGAGCAGCTTCCCCAGCTCAAGTTCGACTTGAATTTGGCCTAAAAAATGAAATCATAGGGAGAATGTACACAACAGTAAAGCTCTGGCATCGGCTAAAATCGAGTGCAGCGATATCACCAATTAATGAAGCTCTCTGGAAGGAATTAGAAGAGGATAAAAAATCACCTTATAATCAATATTTTTATAAATCATTAAAAGAAACTAGTACAAAAGAACTATGGAATAAAAACTTGCCATATCAGGCCTTTAAGCAGGCATTAAATAAGGCAGCGAAAGTTCATTCATCGCTATTCGTCAAAAACATCTTTAGGCTAAGGTCTCATGCGTGGATGGTGATAAATAATTATAAGACACTTACATCAGCCCATTACCTGAATATGACATTTTCAATTTATTTGAAAAATAAATTAATGGCAATACGCTTTGGAAAACTGCCATCATTAGCAGACCAGCCTACATGGGTGTATAAAGGCCCAAAATCATGTCGACTTTGCGGATACTATAAGGAAGATTTCATACATATAATTTGTATATGCAATAAACTGCAAAAAGGACGAGCCACTTTATTCAGACAATCTTTCAAGGAAAAGGCATTAGAACCTGCAGAGCTGCAATATGTGCTTGTCTAAACCCATCAGATCCTCAACTGAACTGTAAATTGATTAAATTCCTGAAAGTTTGCGACCAGGCATATAAACAGACTATAAAAAACAGAAGCCTGGTCGAAGAGTAATAATTGTAATGGAATCTTAAGGGTTTTTAGAGATGTGAAACTGACTTATGAATTTTTAATTTTAAAATATTTAATGTATCTGTGTTTACTTTTTTAACATTGTTAAGGTTTTAATTGACCAAACAATAAAATGTACTTACTTACTTACAACCACACCACACACATCCAACAAAGGCATTTATTGAACACACACAAAAAAAGTGAAATACCCCAAAGAAAAACTAATTTTTCTATTCAATCCAGTGCCATCCAGGCCCTAAATGATGTTTAAATTCAACAGACACCACAGAAACAGTTGTTTGATGCACCCATGACTAGCTCTGGGCCTACTGGCTGAAAGGCCTATAGTATTGGCAGACTACTGGGCTAGTGATTTAAATAAATATTGCAAATTCATTAATTTCAAAATGCAGTGAACTGTGCAACATGTTTCCTTTATAAAAGATGAAAAGTTACTTACAAAGAAACAACTGGACTCCTACTGAACTACAGGCCACCCGACACAATAAATAAAAAAAAACGATGAAAAGTACCAAAAAATGTAGGTGCAATATATATATGATATATGATGCAGCAGCCACAAAGAGTGATCCTTCCAGCTCCAAATCCAAATGAAAAGTGAACAGGAGATAGACAAAGCACTGGGAGGAGCCAGCTGGACCGTTTCAAGAAGGTTTTGTTGCTGCTCGAGAGAGATTCTTCTCCAGATTGCAAATTCTGCGTGTTCGGGATCGCGATCTTCGCAAAACTTCCACCGGAAGTTTGATGGCGCGCCCGAATGACGTGTTCGCGATCGCACACTCTCGCAGGAACGTGCGGCTGGCTACCAACTCTCGTGGTGCTCACAAACAGATGGAAAATCTCAACGGCGATCGCAGGCATCCCGGTAAGTTGCTCCCGCGTGCACGAAAACACATTTTGAGATCGCGAACACAAAAAAAACTCCGCTCCGCTGCGGAGTGCGGAGTTTTCGGTAACTCCGTGTTCTACGCGGAACGTGGGGTGTTGCCAAAAATCCACAAACTCCGCGAGCGGAGCGGATTTTACTGCCCAGGCTTATTAAGGACTGGGCCGGTCATACCCAAATTCAACGAGAACCTTCTCTCAGTGAGGGCAATTTCAGTATTGATTACCTGCGTAGCCCTCACCAACATTCGATTGATGGGAATACTTTTCATGGGGAATGCCGGAGTCGAACTACATCCAGCCATTTTCTTCTTTACCATAATGGTTAGTAAGATGCAATGTTGGAAGACCAGAACAAAACAGGCAGCAACAAATTAACATTTGAACTGACAAAATACAGAAAAAGTGAAGGGTTGAAAGATAAAACAAACACATACAAAGTTCAAAGTACCTTAAACATGAGACCAAGAGGGGTAGCCTAGCCTCCTCTGGGCTTTGACGAGTGTGGATGGGCCACACCTTGGCACAGGCATTGCCCAGGTGCACCCCATGCAGCAGTGTCAGATTTGCGCTTTATAGAGCTGCGTAGTTTTGCTGGCCACGACCCCTTCTCCTTCCGTGGTCAATATGCCAGGTCCTGGGAGAAATAGTCACCTGCTGCCTAGTGTGCACACCGCGCGCAGCAGTGTCAGATTTGTGCTTTATAGCACTACAAAGCTTTGCTGGCCACACCCCCTTCTCCTTCCGTGGTCAATATGCCATGTCTCCTGGGAAAGGCAGCCCCCTGCTGCCAAGAGTGTGCATCCCATGCAGTGGAATCAGATTCACCCATAATAGGGCTACAGGCTTTTGCTGGCCATGCCCCCTTCTCCTTCCATGGTTAATATGCCAGGTCTCCTGGGATAGGTAGTTCCCTTCTGCCAAGAGTGCGTCAGGTAGTCATAGAGGTTGGTGTAGACAGAGATGTTCAAGTAGTGGCAATATTAGAATGATGTTTAAGTCATATTTCCATCATTATGGCTTTATTTCTTAAGAGTTATTCTTAGTTGTCGGCATAAATAATACATGTGGCATAGATGTCTTCAGATACTTCACCAGATTGGCCGGTGTGTAGTGGGCAACTACCATGATTGATCTGTGCTCTTAGCTCACAAATCCCCTGCAAGGAACTGTGGTCTTTTGAAAAAATAAAAGAGGCAGTGGGAAAGGTTCAAATGTACCTCAATCTGCCTTTTCTGTTGAGACTACCAATACATTGAAATTAATTGGCAAGCTGCCAATTTTGCCATTTAACCTTAAAGCTGAAATAGGAGTCTATATTAAAATATGTGTGATGACACTTCAGATCTTTACTGTTTTTGGGAAGTAGTGAAAACTAAATACACAACCTCTGAAATGGAATTGATATTTGAAATAACATTACTTTTCTCAGAAGTATGTAGCAAAGGGTAATAGAGTCCACATAAATCAAATTCACTCAGCCGCCACCTTTTTGAACTGGAACAGCAACTAGGCATTCCAGTTTATATACTAATGGATATCCTTAAGGAATTCCTTGACTAATCAACGGATGGCTTCAAAAGGCGTAAACTATTCCAGGTTGTTATCAACATTGTTCTCTATGGTGTTTTGGACAAAATATCATGATACATAAATATTGTGGCAAGAATATTGTGATGTCACAAATATTGTGGACTGGAATATTGAAGGTAAGAATATTATTTTAAGTGTTGTTTTTAATAGCATAAAAAATATTGTTTAAAAAAATATTGCTGTCTGCTATATCATTTGTATGGGTTAAAGTTTGTATTTCTCTGTATTTTAGTAGTATGTTAATTTTTGAGTTACTAAGATTGGCAAATTTGTTTAGTAACTTAAAAAATGTTTAAATAAATATTATGCTGTAAATCTGAATAATGTGTTTATAAATGTATATGTAATATGTTACAGGAGCAGGACATTTGGTTAATGTTCTTGTATTTTACATTTTATGTAATATGTTTAAAATAGACTTTTTAATTTTTTTAGATCAAAGAATTAATTTAGAAAATGCTAATTGTTTATGTAAACTATCTGTACAATTTTGTAAAGAATGTATATATATATATAAGTTATTTTAATAAATTTAGAGAATTGTTTCAAAATTAGCACTTTTTACATGGTATTTAGGACAATATTAATGTTTTATTGATCACTGTATAATTTTATTTTCTAAAAAACCAAAGTTGATTTTCATTAAATTATTTACTATTATTTGTGTTTAAAATTTATATTTGTTTAAAAAAAGAATCACAATGAATATATTTATGACTTTTCTTTAGGAGTAAATAAGAATTAAACATTATATTAATCATTTTGTGAATAAAATAAGGAAATATTAATTTGTAAAGATCATTATTTAAATGTAATTTGAATATCGTTTTTTATATTCTTACTTCCTTGGTTGTGCATGCAATTAATATTTGTATTAAAATATATGTCTGAAAATTAAAATTCACATTGTTTCATATTTTCAAATTTTTGTTAATATAGTATGTTTATTACTATAAATTAAGTAATTGTTAAGAGAATTTAAATATTTATGTATGTAATCAAAAATGATTATAAGTTACTGATGTTTTATGATTAATACTTGGAATTTTAAATGTATAATTTGCAAATCCTCTCTGTAACGTGTAATTTGACGTTACTTATTGTTACTGTGTCATTTTATGTAATATTTATAATAATTTATAATTATCTAGTGAAATATAGAATATATTGTATAATTTATTGAATGTTATCAATTAAAAAAAATAATTTCTTTAGATAAGTTAATTATATTCACTGAAAAAATAAAGGTTAAATCTTAGCTGTATCCAGGAAATGTTTTTTCCCTATACTAACAGAACTTAAACTTCACAAATGCTAAGCATTCTAAAGTTATAGTTATAGCTTTCATTAACAATTTTTTCTACCACCTTCAAATTATTATAAGTAGCACACCACCATACACACTAATTTCCGCTGAAATATAAATCACAAAGGATATAATGGGATTTATATTTCGGCGGACGGGACATCAGTCATTGTTGTGACGGAATAACCCATCCAGCAAGATCGAAATCAGACCCTAAGTCACTCTTTTGGAAGTCAAAATTACCAGCAGGATGAGGCAGGAGGCATTAGATGACAAGAGTTCCACAAGGGCAGATATCCCTTTGGCGAATGACCACAGAGCAGGATTTGCTGCTGCGGGGAAGGACGTAGTGGGACCTGCTGCAAAGTCAGGCCAACCGGCGTTGCACCATGGGTGGATAGAGGAGGAGGTGGTCTCTTGGTTCTCAGAGTAGTTTTTCGTCAAAAGGTTTTGAAGTCCCTAGTTTTGGATTTTGCTATTTGGGTACCGTTAACACCTCAAACAAGGGTCCAGGACTGGAGGGACTCAACTTCGGGGTGTAGGATTTACTCAGGCTGGGTCCAGGTGTGGGTTCAAGATGGTTGGAGCCTTTTGTGTCTCTAAGGCTCTGATCAAGAAGCCAACTAACTAGACTGGGATCAATCAGCATGACAGGCCTCTGAGAGTTCAAGGCAGTCTCCAGGCAGCAAAGCCGTACTTCCAGGTGAAGCAAAGCATTCCTCAGCACACAGTAAGCCACAGCAGCAGGCAGTCCTCTGAGATTCCTTCTGTAGGTCCAGAAAGTGAACTGAAGAGAGGGTCTGAGGGTCCAATTTTTACACCTGGTGAATTCTTTGAAGAAGGAGACATTTCTGAAAGATTCCCTTTGGAGGACTTGAAGTTTCCTGCTTCCCCTGCTCTGCCTACAAGCTGGCTACATGAACAATGCTTTTGTGTGATGGCAGAGTACAGCCTACTGAGTTACAAGCGGGGCTGTTCCCAGCTCCTCCCCTCTATCCTGCCAGTTGATGGCACATCCAGACACACCTAATCCCTCTTTTTGTGGCTGTCTTGGAAGGATAAACAAAGTCCGACTGCCAAACTACACTCAGCCATGTGGCCCAGGACAGGCTGCAGGCACCAAATAGCTAAGGCAGTACTTTCTAAAAGTGGCATTTTCAAAATGGTAACTTCAAATCTGACTTTACTATTAAAGAGTATTTTTAATTACAATTTCTCAGACACCAAACATGGAGGGCTTGATTCACAAAGGCAAACATACACTTTTGTGTATGTTTATGATTGTTTGCTGTTCAGAAAAGGATTTGCTACTAGTATCTTTACGAATGTGGAATCTCCATGCATTTAAAGATAGGTCTTTTTATGTGCACAGACTCCGCACTCTTAAAGATACTACTCTGAAATCCCCTTTGTGAATAGCAAACAATCATAAACTTACACTAAAGTGTATGTTTGCCTTCATGAATCAGGCCCTCTAAGTTTGGTGTCTGAGAAATGTTAATCTTTTCCCAATCAAAAGTTAGCACTGGAATAAGGCAACAAAATGTTGTCCTATAGGAGAGTTAGGTTTTCTTCAGGGCTATACTTAATGCGCGAAGATCCTTAAATCCAGTTGTATTTCTGTCCCGAATGGGATTCAATAGGGTCCAATGTTAGACACACAGTTAAGACTGCACATATCTTGTGTCCAGAAATAATCCCTCCTATTCACAGTATATATATCCTGGATGTGTTATCCAATGAGGAGTCCCTTAAACGAGGATTTAGTAGTAGTGCAAGTTTATTCAGGCATGAATAAATAAAATCCGTGGTGCATTGCATCCACTCGATGCATGTTGTGTTAAAGAAAATAGCCGGCAGCCATATCCTTTCCGGTATTAATACGAGACCTTTGCCTCTGTGATGAACAGAGCTCCTTCGGGCGTCTACGCTGGAGACCTCACGCATTAAGTATAGCCCTGAAGAAGTGGCTGCGCACAACCGTAGGCGCGACGAAACAAGTGTTGGCTAAGGCTGTTGTGAATAAACTGAAGCGCATGTTCCAGCAAAGACTCAAGCTTTGTCACACTGTTATTGATATAATTGATATACTGTTAGCGTGTGAAGGGGATTGTTGTTCTGTTCACCAGATCAGGTAAGGCCTTTTTATGAGTTTTCCTTAGGGATTTGGAGGTAGGGGGTTGTAAGGGGTACTAGTAAATGGTGTTTATAGTGTTGAAAGTTTATTGTAGTTTGTGTTATTATGTTTCTAGTGTTATGTGTTAGACCTACTTAGAGTTTGATAATAATGAATTATTATTTTATATTATGGCATGTTATTTTATGTGTTTTGAATGAATGATGAATATACACTTATAGAGCGCATGGCTACCAACGGCCTCCCAGCGCTAGAGACTAAGCCCTAAACCATGGTATATCAGGAGCTCAAGGGAACAGCAGAGTCTTCAGAAGTTTGCGGAATGAGAGATGGTTGGCCTCAAGCCGAATATGATCTGGTAGTTGATTCCAGCATTTCGCCGCGATGAAGGAAAATAGACGGCCACCACTCCGGACTCGGTTTACTCTGGGGACAATTGCAAGATGTTTCTTCTCAGAATGCAGTGATCTTTTTGGGAGGTAAGCGGTGATGATAGATCGAAGAATCGGCGGGGCCCTAGCCGAAAGCGACTTATGGGCGATGCACAAGGCCTTAAATTGGATTCTTTCGGCCACCAGCAGCCAGTGCAAAGAGATGATATGTGGCTTAGCAGATTCCCGATTAGGAGCCTGCATGAGAAGTCGTGCAGCACAATTTTGAACCGTTTGCTGTTTTTTAATGGTAGAGCAAGGGGAGCCTAGATAAAGCACATTGGCGTAGTCAAGCCGCGAAAGGATCAAGGCTTGCACCAGCAGTTTCCTAGCTTTAAAGGGCAGAAGGGGTAGAATTTTCTTAATCCTTTTCAGGCTACCATAACAGGTACCTGCCACCCTACTCGCCTGTTCCCTAAAATTCAGGTTGTGGTCCAGCCATACCCCGAGACTTTTTATTTGATCTTTGGGGGGTGGCATAACACCTAGACATTTAGGCCAGTGTGCACTGGTATCAAGGTTAGTGGGCTTACCCAGAAACATCATTGTTTAGTTTAATTGCAATGTTTATGTTACGTTTGAAGATAGTGTTTTTATGCGGATGAGTATTGGTTGTTTTTTACAGGCATAGAGATCTGAAGTTATCTAATGAACGTTTGGATGTTGCATTTTTTTTTAAAGGACATCATTTTAGTTTTCAAGTGTTTAATTTTGATGTCCTTTGATTTTCCAGGTTTCCAGGATCAAATCTGTTTTTGTAACTTTTTCAGATTTTCTTTAAGGTTACTTAAGAATTTGAATTGCTTCATTGGATTCAAAATGGAACTGTTCTATTTTTGCTTATTTTTAGGGATTTTTGGAATTATTTTTCCTCTTTTTGGTGGATTATGCTTTTGACTACATAGATATAGATGAAGATTTACAGCTACAGAACAGTAAGTGCAATTTAATTACATTTTTTTGGGTAGAAAAGGTTAGATTTTATTATTTAGGTGTATTTGATATTATTGGTAGTGGTTATGTTACATTTTATGTGTTGTATTTAATTGGTTACATTTGATTTTATTTGTAGTAGAGAGCTTTGCGGTTGGTGACTTTTTTGTTTTTTAACTGATTAAGATACATTTATTTTTTGTACATCAGTCTTATTTGCTATTTTAGTTGTATGTTTTTTGGCTGATGTACAAAAATAATTTGTTTGAATTTTGTTTTACATTTATTGGCTTCTGTGTAGATAGTTTTATTTTTTATAGTAGGGTTTTGCCTATTGATTCTGTCATGTACTCCTTTGCGGTTTAGAACGAGTTGTACCTAACATTGTAGCATTTCAGACATTCTGTTGTTTTTTTTGCAAATTTTAGGTTTAATTTGGGTTACTGATTGCTCCATTCTTAGTTGTTGATAGTTGTATTCTTTTTGTAGGGCTTCTATAAATTTGTAAAGTGTAGGCTGGGTTCTGCCTAGTATAGATTGGAGGCCATGGTGCCATCCTTCTAATGCGTTGTTGGATTAGTCCTCTTGAGGCATGGTGCTATCTTAAACATTCCACCATGGTATTTGGAATTCAAGTTGGCATCCGTGTTGAGAATGGTGCGGTCTGCCAACCCAAGTGCCCTCAAAGTAGTCCATAGGGGAATTAGGGCCATATTAACGACTTTAATGGTGCAGGGCAGTGCAGCAAGTCACATTTCTTTGCTGCCCTGCATCACAGGGAAAGGGCAGGAATGCGCCGTATTTATCCAATATGCCACATTCATGTATTTTCCTCTCGTGCTGGCACCATTTTGGCAGCCTAGCGCCAATGCAGGATCCCTTGCACCATGGTGCAAGGGTGCCTGTGTTTTAGGCAGGATAGTTTTTGTGCAGAAAGGGTCAAATATTATAATGCGTTTTTCATTGTTATGGTTATCATATAAGAGGAAAGGTTCCTCATTATGGGCCTAATCACGATGGCAGTCAGACACTTGCCAGACTGTCATAGCAGCGGGTTAGAAACTGACTGGCATGTAGTCGGCAGCTTTACCCGCCAAATTAAGATGTGAACGTCATGTAGGCGGTTGCAAACATCTCTTTTTCCACTGTGGCTTGTGCTGCGGCCCGGAAAAGGGGATGTTTTGAAACATCAATGCACCATGTGGCAGGAACCATGTAGTATGTATGTTTTGGGGGGCACCACAGCTGCCTCTGGGGCTTTATAGCGGAGGCCCACAGGGGACGGGGGCCCTTCTAGGGGCCCTCAAATTCTCTTTTGAACAGCCTTTCCATGGCAGTTTGACCACAGTTTTTGATGTAGTAAGTTGTTACATTTTGTATCCTTTTTATATTGTTAGTTTTAATGATATTATAATTTTAATGGTTACTTTGGTTTATGGTTTCTTTTTAATGATTAGTGCTCGTTTAGTTTGATTTTTTTTCAGTTATTGCCTATTAAGGTGAATGTGAATTAGTGCTCGTTTTATAATGTTGAATGTGCATTTCTAATTTTTGTGTTATTTTGCTTGTATTATTTATGTGTATATATATTTATATATTATATATATATATATATATATATATATATATATATATATAATCAAACTGCAGCCGCTCCTTCCGGACCGCTGGGACCCATGGAGAGTGGCGCGGACGCCGGCGGAGCACACCGGTAGTCCAATTTCCTGCAATAACAAAGTCAGCGCGCTCTCAGTAACACACACGATTCCGTATGGATGCCAAACCACTGTTTAATCCACAACGCGTTTCGGTTCCGTAGAACCTTGATCACGTGAATTTTACACCAAATCAGAGGGACTCAAATAGTTCATAGTATAAACAGTGAAAAAGGACAAGTGAGCAATAATAGCGGACATGTTGGAATGACACATACATCCTGAGAAATATACGAAACTAAATGCAAGCAAAACACATGTTGAGTAAAAAATATATATCACATGTTAAATACATATGCAACTTACTTCGTTTGTGAGAAAGCAATGGTCATTGTATCAACATAAGCCCTGGGTATCAGTACCTGTTCTCAGCGCCAAGCAATAATCGGCGTCTAAACAAAACTTTATTGCTGCCCTCGTTGCAGACAAAAAGTAAAAATAATAATACTACATATGGAATGAAATGAAATAAAATTAAAAAGAAGAACCGGGGGTGTTTAGGCTAGAAACATACACTCTTGCCCCAAGACTACAAGTCCAAGTGGACGAAATCCTCCTTCTGAAACAACTACCCCATCACCCGGGCTCTAAAGGATAGGTATCGTACCCTATCCAACCTATCTGTTCCATGTAACAGTGCTAACTCGTGAATGCCAATATCCATAGGCACATTATCATGGACAAGTGTCCTAGGCAGAGACAAGGGTCTGACCACATAACGGGCAAGTGCCCGAAAACTACAGTTTAAATGTGCAAAACATGTCAAACACTCCAAACAAAAGTCCTACTGTACTTGGCTGTGGAGACAGAGCCCTGTCTCCATACTTCCACTGCTCTTATGCCCATTATAGTCTCTCTTAAGTGCTGAAGTGCCTCGATAAAATGAGGGAAGAAAGGGTAGGCGGCCCGTGCAGGTGAATACGGGTGAGTGGGCCCCTTCCTTCTTCCTATCTGAAAACAAGAACAAAAACACTGAATTAAAAGAGTGTGGATACAAGATTCCACCTCAACAAAATCATATTCCACATCAATAACTTCAAATTGCAAAATCGAATTACAGTTACATTGTTCATGGAGGAAAACTCCGAGGTAAAACTGTAAGGAAGAACATATACAATAGGGCAAACTGTCTTAAGCAGAACTCAGGCGCAATCCCCATACCCCGAGAAAAATGGTAAACAACAATACGAGGGGTTGAGGGAGGGGTGGGTGAGTAAGGGGAGTGCAGGAAGAGTGGTACAAAGGAAGACAGAAAGGGGGAGGGGAAGGAAGGAAAAGAGGGGGGGAAAATTAGGGAAGGAGGGGGAGGGGGAGTGAAGAGGGGGGATGGGGGGGATAAAGGGGGAAGGAAGGGGTGGGGGAAAGGGAACAAAGGGAGGGGTGTGGTGTGGGGGATAGAGTGTGGTGGGGTTGCTATCTGATCTCCTGGAGTGTGGAGGACCTGACATGCACACTGATGAAATATTAATCCTTCAAATGTATAGCTAATTCTTCGTCCTGATTAAGTCCTCCAGGGTTCTTTGTTTGGAAATGAATAATCTGTTTGGACTCAATCTGTCTAAGTTTCAGGACCCTATTCCCTCCCGGGGCCCTTTGCTCACCTGTTCTAGGATAAGAAAACTGAGACTGTTGGCATTGGAAAAGTGTCTATCCTGAAAGTGACGTGCTACGGGATATTTCTGATCACAGTGTATGATGGCTCTATAATGCTCTAATACACGTTTCTTGGCCATCAAAGTAGTAGACCCAATATACCATAATTTACAGGGGCATTCGATAGCATAGATGACAAAAGTAGTGCTGCATGTGAGGAATTGTGTTATTTCCTTCCTCACCCCATTGTATTCTACATGATTACAGGATTTGCTGTTTCTGCAGGCCTTACAGTGTCCGCAAGGAAAGAAACCCTGCAGGCCATGCAGATTTCTTTCGGGATAGATGGTAATGTCACTGTGCACTAATTGATCTCTCATGCTTTTGCCTCTCCTATAGGTTATATTGGGTCTATTTGGCAGAGTATGGCCAATGATGTTGTCGGTTTTAAGTATGTTCCAGTTCTGTGTCAAAATGCGTGTAACATCTTTTGAATCAGAACTGTAGGTCATGATCATTCTGGTGTTGTCATCTGCACCCTTGGTGTCTGAATCCGATGTATCAGCAATCGTCACTGATCTGTCCATGGCATCAGCCCTCTCTTTGGCTTTTTTGAGAACCCACCCAGGATACCCTCTCTCCCTGAAGCGTTCAAACATCAGATCACTCTCGAGTTGGTATCCTACATCGGTATTGCAGTTCCTTTTCGCCCTCAGCAACTCCCCATAGGGGATACTCCATTTGAGTGCCTCTGGGTGGCTGCTGAGGGCATGGAGCACACTATTCCCTGCTGTCAGTTTTCTAAACAGCGATGTGTGAACTTTGTTGTGTACAATTTCTACCTTGACATCTAAGTATTCTGTTGCACTGTCACTAATGTTACCACTCAGTTTAATGTTCCGGTCATTGGCATTGAGTTTGTCAATAAAGCACTGGGCTTCGTGTCGATGTCCCACCCAGATAATGAATAAATCATCGATGTAGCGAAGCCACATCGAAATATGGGTGAGATCACCTTGCAAATCAGGGTCAGAAAAGATGTCCTCCTCCCACCTTCCCATAAACAGGTTCGCGAAGCTGGGAGCAAAGCAAGATCCCATTGCGGCCCCAGTGGTTTGACGGTAAAGAGTACCGTTAAACATAAAGATATTGTTTTTGAGACAATACTCAGTCATCTCCAAAATCATTTTGCTGTGCTCCCGAATTCTAAGTGGTCTAGTCTCAAGATAGTGTGCGCATGCCATGAGCCCTTGCTGGTGGTCTATGATGGTATACAGACTGTGTACATCTAGGGTGACGAACCAATGGTCAGCCCCCCACTCCATGTTGTCAATCCTCTTAAGGAAATCTTTAGTATCCCTAATATAGCTCCGGAGTGTGCTGACATGATCTCTGAGAAAATGATCTACATACTTCGAAATGTGTTCAGCCACACTCCCACGTGACAAAACAATGGGGCGCCCAGGTGGGTTGCAAGGATCCTTATGGATCTTCGGTAGGAGGTAAAGAACAGGGAGAACTGGATGATCTTTTTTCAAATAACGGAATTCCTCCCACTCTAGAATAGCTTTCTCCCTCCACATTAACAGAAGATCCCAGACAGTAATGATGCTGGTGTCATATTCAGCAAAACTAATGGGCTCATAGTACCTGGTATCCTCCAGTTGTCTATGTGCTTCAACAATATACATGATCTCTGTCCAAGATAACAACATTGCCACCCTTGTCGGCAGGACGGATGACAATGCTGTCATCCTCTGAAAGAGACCTCAATATCTGTCTGTGTTCAAAATCAAGGTACAATAACCTTGATTTTGAACACAGACAGATATTGAGGTCTCTTTCAGAGGATGACAGCATTGTCATCCGTCCTGCCGACAAGGGTGGCAATGTTGTTATCTTGGACAGAGACATGTATATTGTTGAAGCACATAGACAACTGGAGGATACCAGGTACTATGAGCCCATTAGTTTTGCTGAATATGACACCAGCATCATTACTGTCTGGGATCTTCTGTTAATGTGGAGGGAGAAAGGTATTCTAGAGTGGGAGGAATTCCGTTATTTGAAAAAGATCATCCAGTTCTCCCTGTTCTTTACCTCCTACCGAAGATCCATAAGGATCCTTGCAACCCACCTGGGCGCCCCATTGTTTCGTCACGTGGGAGTGTGGCTGAACACATTTCGAAGTATGTAGATCATTTTCTCAGAGATCATGTCAGCACACTCCGGAGCTATATTAGGGATACTAAAGATTTCCTTAAGAGGATTGACAACATGGAGTGGGGGGCTGACCATTGGTTCGTCACCCTAGATGTACACAGTCTGTATACCATCATAGACCACCAGCAAGGGCTCATGGCATGCGCACACTATCTTGAGACTAGACCACTTAGATTTCGGGAGCACAGCAAAATGATTTTGGAGATGACTGAGTATTGTCTCAAAAACAATATCTTTATGTTTAACGGTACTCTTTACCGTCAAACCACTGGGGCCGCAATGGGATCTTGCTTTGCTCCCAGCTTCGCGAACCTGTTTATGGGAAGGTGGGAGGAGGACATCTTTTCTGACCCTGATTTGCAAGGTGATCTCACCCATATTTCGATGTGGCTTCGCTACATCGATGATTTATTCATTATCTGGGTGGGACATCGACACGAAGCCCAGTGCTTTATTGACAAACTCAATGCCAATGACCGGAACATTAAACTGAGTGGTAACATTAGTGACAGTGCAACAGAATACTTAGATGTCAAGGTAGAAATTGTACACAACAAAGTTCACACATCGCTGTTTAGAAAACTGACAGCAGGGAATAGTGTGCTCCATGCCCTCAGCAGCCACCCAGAGGCACTCAAATGGAGTATCCCCTATGGGGAGTTGCTGAGGGCAAAAAGGAACTGCAATACCGATGTAGGATACCAACTCGAGAGTGATCTGATGTTTGAACGCTTCAGGGAGAGAGGGTATCCTGGGTGGGTTCTCAAAAAAGCCAAAGAGAGGGCTGATGCCATGGACAGATCAGTGACGATTGCTGATACATCGGATTCAGACACCAAGGGTGCAGATGACAACACCAGAATGATCATGACCTACAGTTCTGATTCAAAAGATGTTACACGCATTTTGACACAGAACTGGAACATACTTAAAACCGACAACATCATTGGCCATACTCTGCCAAATAGACCCAATATAACCTATAGGAGAGGCAAAAGCATGAGAGATCAATTAGTGCACAGTGACATTACCATCTATCCCGAAAGAAATCTGCATGGCCTGCAGGGTTTCTTTCCTTGCGGACACTGTAAGGCCTGCAGAAACAGCAAATCCTGTAATCATGTAGAATACAATGGGGTGAGGAAGGAAATAACACAATTCCTCACATGCAGCACTACTTTGTCATCTATGCTATCGAATGCCCCTGTAAATTATGGTATATTGGGTCTACTACTTTGATGGCCAAGAAACGTGTATTAGAGCATTATAGAGCCATCATACACTGTGATCAGAAATATCCCGTAGCACGTCACTTTCAGGATAGACACTTTTCCAATGCCAACAGTCTCAGTTTTCTTATCCTAGAACAGGTGAGCAAAGGGCCCCGGGGAGGGAATAGGTCCTGAAACTTAGACAGATTGAGTCCAAACAGATTATTCATTTCCAAACAAAGAACCCTGGAGGACTTAATCAGGACGAAGAATTAGCTATACATTTGAAGGATTAATGTTTCATCAGTGTGCATGTCAGGTCCTCCACACTCCAGGAGATCAGATAGCAACCCCACCACACTCTATCCCCCACACCACACCCCTCCCTTTGTTCCCTTTCCCCCACCCCTTCCTTCCCCCTTTATCCCCCCCATCCCCCCTCTTCACTCCCCCTTCCCCCCTCCTTCCCTAATTTTTCCCCCCTCTTTTCCTTCCTTCCCCTCCCCCCCCTTTCTGTATTCCTTTGTACCCCTCTTCCTGCACTCCCCCTTACTCACCCACCCCTCCCTCAACCCCTCGTATTGTTGTTTACCATTTTTCTCGGGGGTATGGGGATTGCGCCTGAGTTCTGCTTAAGACAGTTTGCCCTATTGTATATGTTCTTCCTTACAGTTTTACCTCGGAGTTTTCCTCCATGAACAATGTAACTGTAATTCGATTTTGCAATTTGAAGTTATTGATGTGGAATATGATTATGTTGAGGTGGAATCTTGTATCCACACTCTTTTTAATTCAGTGTTTTTGTTCTTGTTTTCAGATAGGAAGGGGCCCACTCACCCGTATTCACCTGCACGGGCCGCCTACCCTTTCTTCCCTCATTTTATCGAGGCACTTCAGCACTTAAGAGAGACTATAATGGGCATAAGAGCAGTGGAAGTATGGAGACAGGGCTCTGTCTCCACCGCCAAGTACAGTAGGACTTTTGTTTGGAGTGTTTGACATGTTTTGCACATTTAAACTGTAGTTTTCGGGCACTTGCCCGTTATGTGGTCAGACCCTTGTCTCTGCCTAGGACACTTGTCCATGATAATGTGCCTATGGATATTGGCATTCACGAGTTAGCACTGTTACATGGCACAGATAGGTTGGATAGGGTACGATACCTATCCTTTAGAGCCCGGGTGATGGGGTAGTTGTTTCAGAAGGAGGATTTCGTCCACTTGGACTTGTAGTCTTGGGGCAAGAGTGTATGTTTCTAGCCTAAACACCCCCGGTTCTTCTTTTTTAATTTTATTTCATTTCATTCCATATGTAGTATTATTATTTTTACTTTTTGTCTGCAACGAGGGCAGCAATAAAGTTTTGTTTAGACGCCGATTATTGCTTGGCGCTGAGAACAGGTACTGATACCCAGGGCTTATGTTGATACAATGACCATTGCTTTCTCACAAACGAAGTAAGTTGCATATGTATTTAACATGTGATATATATTTTTACTCAACATGTGTTTTGCTTGCATTTAGTTTCGTATATTTCTCAGGATGTATGTGTCATTCCAACATGTCCGCTATTATTGCTCACTTGTCCTTTTTCACTGTTTATACTATGAACTATTTGAGTCCCTCTGATTTGGTGTAAAATTCACGTGATCAAGGTTCTACGGAACCGAAACGCGTTGTGGATTAAACGGTGGTTTGGCATCCATACGGAATCGTGTGTGTTACTGAGAGCGCGCTGACTTTGTTATTGCAGGAAATATATATATATATATACACAAATATTTTGTTTAATGTTTATATGTTAGTACTTGTTACAAAGATATTTTTTAAATAATATTTTGATGTGTTGAAGTTTATTTTTTTGTGGGTGGTTTAAGTTTATTTTCGTGATATGAAATTGTTATAATCTTGATAAAATATTTAAACATTTTTAAAGTTGTTTTTTTATTAACGTAAAATGCTGTTATTTTAATACTTAATAATGAAATGTCTTTATTTTGGATGATATTAATGTAGTCGATATTGTGTGTTGCAATATTTTTGACAATTTATTGGTTTATTTAAAGATAATGTTTTTCTTGCGAATGTTTTTAATTTAGACATAAGCAAAAATAGATATATGTAACTGAGATATTTTGATTATTGATGATTGTGTTTTTATTACTTAAGAATTGGAAGGAAATATTTTTGTGAATGATATTTATTTTCTGATATTTATGTGAATCGTAATAGTTGCTATTGCTATAATGTCATTGATCTGTTCTCTATAGAGCCTGCGTGTTGGGGTGGTGTTACCAAAATGTTAAGGAGTAGAAGGGGCTCGGCTGCTTGCACAAACACAACAATGATACATTTGGAGGAAAGCTGAATGAAGGCTCGTCTTCTACAACTACGAATAACAGAACAGTTCAAGGAGAAATATCTTTGCTGTATGCCCACACTATAGGGACACACAGAGCACAGCACTGCTAGCAGGCATAGTTGCTGGTCGATTTTCTACTCTTCTGGAAATTGCATCTCTGTAGCAATGCAGAGGGACATGCAACATACAGGAAGCTTAGAATACATATGGATTTCTCAGAAAGCTCTTGAATAGAGCATCTTGGAAATGTAAGACAGCTGAATAAGAGAAAACATCCAGCAAAATGAAAGGTTAATGTTGTGATGCACAAGCTTGGTGATGGCACCATAATTCATAGAGTTGTGAGCATAAAAAAGCTAAGTTGTGGCCCTAACCTTTTATCTGACTTAGATGGAGATAGATGGTTATCTCCCTGTATGAGAAGCCGAAGGCCGTGCTCACTGACTTCCTCAAAACCTGTGGTTAGGAAAATACCTAATGGGAAAGATGAATTGTCATGTTTGCTGTTGGTAGTGTAGGAGCTGGGAAGCGGCTGAGTCACAAATCAACCAACACGAGGATGTACTTGTATTCATTTGGTTCCATTATATTTTGTCCAACGTCTTAGTAATTTATCTTTAAATTTATATAATTTTAGTTTATAAAAGTACAGTCTTTTAATAATATATTTATATTTAGAAGGATGAGAAGGGTTTTTTTATGGTTACCTTTGCATCTCCTCTTTGCAGACTTCGGGCAAGGAGGTTGAGAGACACCAATAGAGTACTAATGAATGCTTATGCCACAATCTTGAAAAAAAGAATTGCACTAACAAAAGTACATTCGCACATTTCGACGATAGTGCAGGAGTCAAGTTCCATGGCATTGTCATAAAGCAGTAGAGAAACCACAGTTTAATGCCCCACAAATATCATATTAAAATCATTTTATAGTAAAGTCCGTCCTCAGAAAAAAATGCTGATGGTTCATTTCTTCTCATTTTTTCATCTTTTTACGTGTGCTGTGTTCTACAGCACACATAGAAAGAAAAAAATTCCTCTCAGGATTGTGTTTACGCAGGAAAATGTCCCTTCCTGCACAAACACAATCCTGCTTACAACACAGGCACCTTTGCACCATGGTGCAAGAGTGCCTGCATTGACACTAGGCAGCAAATTGTGTGCCAGTGCTGGAAAAATGCAGGAATGTGCCGCATTGTGATAAATACGGTGCATTTCTGCCCATTCCCTGTCACACAAATGATAGATTAAACCCAGATCTGTGACTGCGTGAATGTTTGATTTGTTCAGCATTCCGTCCATCATTTGTTCTTTTTGCTTTTGTTGCACTAAGTAGGAAGGGGATGCCCAGATGTAGGTCCCATGTTCACTGTGCCACTGGATTCCAGCTAACCTGGCTGATGAGGGGTGATACCCCAAAACTGGTCCCAGGATTCTTGTTTCAGGTCCAAGGAGGACATGGCCTGGCAGTTTGGGCTGGACTGCTCCCATTGGGAGCAGCATCAAGACTGATTTGCTTATGGCTGGGTCCAAACTGGGGCGCCGTGGTGAGCAAAAAAACGATGGTTTAAACACAGATCTGGGACTGGCAGTGAATGTTTAATTTGTTCAGCATTCCGTCCATCACTTGTTCTTTTCGCATTTGTTCTTTTTTCTTCTTTCTTCTGTGTCACCTAGCTCAGCGCAGCAAGTTGACTTGCTGTGCTGCATGATATATTGGTAAATATGCCTTGAAGTAGTCTCTCCACTTCCTCATTTTTTAGATGTATTATTGAACACATGATTTGCCACCACCTAATATCCAGTGACTAAAAACAGAAGAAAAATTATTACAATACGTAGAGAGAATGGAGTATTTTTTTTTTACCACGACTCTGTTGTTCAGATTTACTATCCCTTGCATTTTGATGATGAAATCTTAGTATTCGTTTACAAAACCAGATGCAAAAATTGTGAGATTTCTACGGAAACACATTGGCTTACTTCTTTTTACAGCAACAATTCTCATTGTGCGTAGGAGCCTGCAATCAGTGTGACAGGTCACTGAGTTCAGCATTGTCAGACTGATGAAGTGTTGAAGCATGCTGTGCCAGAAACACTTTGCATCACTTGACACAGTAAGGCGTATGATGTTTTTCATTTTAAGTGGAACAATCATACTTCAATGAATTTAAATTGCATGCGCCTAGGAAACGGAGGAGCATTACTATCTATTTTCACTTTTAAATACATTTTGTAGTTCTATAGTAGTGTTTTGCCCTATTTCATTATAGGATGCCTAGTGTATCGTATTTCAAGATTAAATAACTTAATGCATTGTGCATATGTATGCAGCAAACCTGTATGCCTTCAAATAAAATCTATGCTCTTTCAAACTACATGACTGCAACTGCATCAACGTCATGCATGGAAGATAATTTTCTGAAAAGATTGCAGACAATTTTAGTTTGACAATAGATGATCAAAATTATCCGAGCCAGGCCTAATGGCTTTTCCATTTCCGAATATTTCTTTCCTGCTCTTCAGGATTCATGATTTGTTTCAGTGTTTACATTTAGTGAATTGTTAGAAATTAAGGAATATGTTTTCTGAAGTGAACTATGAAAAAGTTTTAGAACGCATTACGAAGGCTTTTTTTGATTTTAAAACTCTCAAAATACTGGTGCAAAGAACTAAAGCGATTTATCCAAGGGGTCCAATTTACCAAAAAATATCCACCTTCAGATATTTATACTATTATCTCGAGTACATTTTGGAGAACAAAAACGTCAGGTATTTGAACAGCTCTCCTGGTGCCCAATTCACATATATTCCTGTAAACCTACCTTCATGGCAGTACATAATCCCATTTATGACTTACAGCAATACACAAAAAGATCTCTCACGGGTGTAAATGTTTTTTTATTACTGTCCAATGGCTTTGCCACAATTACAAAGAATTATCCAATAGTAAAGCAGATTCAAGGGTTCGAAAGTCGTACTGTAAGGTGTGGTTTGCCTTCCCAGCTTTTAAATTCCCACAAACATGTGAATGGAAATTCACAAAATTGTTGTATGGCAAAACATTGACCAAAAAAATATTTACTTTACAGAACTAAAACGTAAAGAGGAAAAATATGGACACAAATATTGTGGTGCAAAACACTGATGTTATAATAGTAATTAAATATCTTTATATGTAATTAACATTATTTCAATTGAGAACAATATAAAAACAGAAAGCGTAAATATTTTAACTTTATTTTTGTTTAAAATCATATATATATATAACTTATATATAACTTATCGCTGCCTCACCGTGGCCACCACAGATAAAAAATAGACTGTGCATTGGTGCTGGGGGCCCACTGGAGGGTTTTAAAAATAATCATGAATTGCGGGAAACGGAGCACGCCCACTAGAGGGTTGAAATTACAAAACAGCACTACAAGACCCAGTGTGCACGGCGTGAAATGTAACTCACCTGAGAGATCCCACTGGAGGGAAATATATTGCCGTTTTAGTTGGTGCTTCCGTTACCTACGATGCCTGCGAACAAGAGCCTGGAGGCTCGAAACGCGTAAGGCAAAGAAAATACCCTGACATCAATGCCCAGCTTTGCTCCTGCAATTAATAAAGCGCTAGTTAGTGATCTGTTGTTGGAGTGCGATTTCGTTTTTGGACGAACTTTGGAGGAATGTTAACGGCTGTCCCGCCGTGAAAGCTGCACCACCATGCTAAGTCAAGCGGAGCTGCAGGGGCACAGGAACTTATCGCTGCCTCACCGCGGCCACAACAGATATAAAATAGACTGTGCATTGGTGCTGGGGGCCCACTGGAGGGTTTTAACAATAATCATGAATTGTGGAAAAAGGAGCACGCCCACTAGAGGGTTGAAATTACAAAACAGCACTACAAGACCCAGTGTGCACGGCGTGAAATGTAACTCACCTGAGAGATCCCACTGGAGGGAAATATATTGCCGTTTTAGTTGGTGCTTCCGTTACCTACGATGCCTGTGAACAAGAGCCAGGAGGCTCGAAACGCGTAAGGCAAAGAAAATACCCTGACATCAATACCCAGCTTTGCTCCTGCAATTAATAAAGCGCTAGTTCGTGATCTGTTGTTGTAGTGCGCTTTCGTTTTTGGACGAACTTTGGAGGAATATATATATATATATATATATATATATATCCTTTTGAAGAAACTTACCAATGAATAAATACATATTTTATTATATAGAGACAATATTGTTTACAAATAAATAAAGACCAAAAGATGATTCATTCAACATTTAAAAGCAAATGTATCAACATTTCATATATTTTGTGAACAACTATCAAATAAATGCTATGCTGACAAATTATTTTAGTCTTTATTTAATTAAGATTGAACTATTTTTTTTAAAACACTACTTACCCGTTCCCCAAATATATCTGCAACCAAAAACAATTAAAACATTACAAAAAATAACACATGTAAAAGTAGACAATAATTTTTATACATTTTAAAATAACAATACTCACCAAACTCCAATATACGCCCCATTCCATTAAAATACATCAAAATTGTATTAAAATGCATAAGGAAATATCTTATACATAAAATAAAATTAAATACATAGAAGAATAATTTCCAAATAAATTTGGAATTAATATAATTATAAATAATATATTACAGTATTAATATCTATTTCAGTATTTCTGTATTTGAACACTACCAACCCAATCTCCACTACACCTCCCAACCTGAAACTGAAATATATTAAATACTTGCATTGTTTCTCAAACATGTAAAAAGATATTTAGCAATTAAAAATAGACATATCAATCAATTAACATTAGGCACCCAAACCCCAATAAATCCCACAAATCTCAAATTATAACTCAATAAAAACGTTATTAAATATGTAAACAATGAAATAATAAAAAAATGAATTAATACATTTTGATTAATTGATATGAAATATAGAAGACTCTACACATGCACTCTACACATGCAATCCCCAAACAACACAACAATAATCCCAACAGTCCAATTAAATATATATTTATTACTAAAATATGATTTAAATCTAATTTTACTAAATGACACCACAAAATATAAAATTTAAACATAAAAGTATAAAACAACACAAAAAATGTAATTATATTAAAAATCTAATATTCAAAAGTTAAAAAAAAGATATACTTTTCTTTGGCATTTTTGGTCTCTAGATTCTCTTAATCATGAGATTTTGAGCACAATATTATGGCCACAGAATATCTTTCAGCCAATATTCAGGTGGAACACCCACGAATTCATATCTGACCCTTTTGCGCCGTAGATTCAGTTGGAGTTTCCCGATTGCAAAGTCCTGTCAAACCCCCTTTGTAAAGTTGGAAGGGGAATGGATCACCTTGAAACAAGGTGGGGTAATTTTGGGAAGGATTTTACATCGGAAAAACATATTTTCTCTATTGAGAATTGCACATCAGGCTTCCTTTCAATAGTGTATATCTTCACACTATATATAATTATATGTTGGAAAATAGCTGCCTTTATTATATAATTTATTCAGTAGAATTCATAAAAACTGCATTTGGTCTAGCCTTTCACATGTACTATAGCTGACGTTTGTGAATATGGGAAAATAATATTCTGATCTTTGAGGAATAGTACTTAAATAAGTTCTCTACACAAGTCGCAGATATCTTTGAGCACTAAAATGTGTAACCGGTTCCACATATGAAAATGTATCAGGTGTAAATTTCTGTATCTGGTTATGTATCACAAAAGTAAACCTGCACTTTTTAAGCACTTTTTGTTCATTGTCTATGAAGTGATTCTTTCCCTGTGGAAACGCCCTTTGTGATACACTCATTAATTATAGGGTTATTCCCTCTCCATTTCCACCATGGAAATGCATTTAAATCTACCTTTGGCAGAGAAAATTTGCAAGAGGATTTTAGACAGGCAATTTCTTTCAAAGGTATGGTGAATACGCATAAACTTGTAGGTTTGTGTGTTCACAAATGTGCTGCTGGATTGACCTGGGGACACTCACAAAACCACCCTTGTTTACAAACTTTGCTCACACACAGTAATTCCACCACAATAGAAAATTTTCTGAGAAAGAAACCAAAGCTCCAACAACTACTATGGGGGTATCTGGTTTGGGGAGTGTTCAGGTGAAATATTTTAAGATTTTAAGATTTCAAACTTGGATGTCACAAACCAGTCAACTAGAATACTTCTCTGTAGGCTGTGATGTAGAAGAGAACCTACCCAATCTAAGACATACCCTGGATCATATTAAAATCACATAAAGTGAGCACTGGGAGAACTCAGTTTTGAGGTTACATTTCTTAAAAGCATGAGGAGCTAGTGCTGCGTTGCCAGCATTTATTGACATATATGATGTAAATAATAGAAAATGGCACAATACTACAATAAAGGCAACATAAGAACACAGAACACAACAGGGCATCACACTAGAATACCAGAACCACAATAACCCAGTTACACAACAAAGTCATATTGTAAAAAGGCATCACAAAATCATTACAGCAAAAACACCAACGGAACACATTATCACCACAAAAAAGACACAAAATAAATGTGCGGAAACAATCTTGTCACACATTACCCCATCCAGAATCCTGCTTTCATAATACTATAGCGATTGTTGTTTGCATCAAGCACTGCCATAACTTACCACATAGGCAAGGATGTAAAATAGCCCTGTCAGAAATGATTTGTGATCTGGCATGATATATACACAAAGACACACACATGGCTAATCCTTCTTAATGAAAGCCTGACAGTCGTTTTAAAGCTTGCATTTCACAGAAAAGAGTTCTTCACTGTGACATATTTCTCCAGATCCACATTGCTGAACTAATTTGCAGGTTATTTAGCTTTCCTAAACAAATAAAAAAAAGTTAAATGGATGGTTTAAACAGCATTTCCTCTTTTTTTCAGTGCAGCTGAAAAATATGCTTTCAGAATGAGAGTGTTAATTTAATCAGCACACCTTACAAGCTCACCCTTGCAGATCCATCCTTGATGCAAGCATTTACCAATAAATACTTCCTAGAGTATGAAAATAAATATTGTAAAGGAAGAACTCTGTCAGCAATACGTTATTCATTCAATAAACTATATTTCAGTTAAAACCTCAAAAGAATGAATAAAACCAATACAAAATTAAGAACCCCACACATGGTAGCTAAAACATGCAGGGGGATATTCTCAAGAACGGGCGATAATTATTGCCAACCTAGGATAACGCAATTTTACATAACGCCGTCTATCGCGGGAAACTAACGCCTTGTTAACAGCGTATTCTCAACACGCCAGCAACAGGCGATAGTTTCCCAATAACGCGTCAAATGTCCTCGTTAAAATTACCGGGACGCCGATAAAAAAGGAAACCCGAATGTAAAAAAAGTGGTGATGGGCCCAACAGCGAGAAAAATATCAGCGATAAGCAGCGCCAGGCTTGCTATTCCCGCGTCAGGCGGGAAAAATCACCATAAAAGCTGGAAAAAAATAAATAAGAACAAAACCCAAACAACTGAGAAACACCATGGAGGAAGCTGGAGCAACTACAGAGGCCAACCAGAACCCCACAAACTCCCCGGAGGACCAGCCAGGGACCTCGGGGAAGGAGAAGGGCAAGGAGAAGAAGAAGAGGAACCCGCGATTCAGTCCACAGGAAAACAAGATCCTGATTACGGAGGTGAAAGAACCCCACCAACAACTGTTCATCACCTCCACTGTGTCATTGGCAACTAAAAATGCAATATGGCAGTCCATCTTGGCCAAGGTGAATGCAGTCGGAGTGAAGAGAAGGGAAGTGGACGACTGCAAGAAGCGCTGGAATGATGTGAAGCACAAAACCAAGCTGAAACTCGCTAACAACCGGAAAGCAGCAATGCAGACTGGAGGTGGGAGTCCAGCGCCACAGCAGGAGCTGGATGAGATGGAGGAAATGGTGTCCACAGTCATCAGTGGGGAGACGGTGGCAGGAGTTGGGTGGAAGGTACCAGAGGCCAACAAGTGCAGCACAGCCAGCAGCTTTGTCTGCAGAGGGATGTTGGTTGTCTGATGTGTTGGTACTGTCAGCCTTTGGGAAATGTGGGTCAGGATGCGGAGGATGGTTGTCCTTTTGAGCCTGGAGTGGGCAATGACATCCTCTGGCATTAAGTCTCTGAGGCTGGTGCGTTTTCAGAAGGTTCGCTGTCTTGTTATGCGCTGCCTCTGTGGTAGTCCAGGGTGGGGGGTGGTCCTGGGGGTGGGGGTGGTCCTGGGGGTGGTGGCGGTGGGTGTTGTGGCCTTCTTGGGTCTCCAAGCTGCATGATTAGTAGCTCCATGGCATCTGTTGGTCTTTAGATGTGGCTCTGGGCTGGGTCCCTCTATACTGCAGGTTTTCGTCCTACTTAAGACCAGAAAAAAGCAGGTCTTAAGTCCCTGCTGCTGACGTGCCTTATCGCCTGTTTTTGGACCGCATCGCCGATCTGGCTGGTCGTTGAGAATATCACGAAGTGGTGTTATTGTAATTTTCTGCACGGGAATGCCTACTCTGCATATGATTAGCGTTAGTTGTCGCTGACAGCCATGGCGATGTTTTTAGCGGCAGCTATCACAGGTAAACTGACGATGTCGGCTGTTAGCGCAGGCTTGTGAATAGGGCGATAAATCTATCGCCACGTTCGTGGCGGAAACGTGCCGCTAAATCGGCGATGAGTCCTTGAGAATATGCCCGCAATATCCTTGGTCCTCCTTTAGGCAGATGTTGAAACATATTGAAATGTAATAATTCACACAATATATACATTTTTTTACTTTAACATCAGTAGGACTACCAGGGTCACAAAGTGCTATAGGTAGAGTTGCAGTTTACCCTGCAAAGTTTACTTTTCAGCAGCCCTAGTACAAAAAGCGCTGCCCACTTTTATTCCTTTAACAGAAGTGGATGTCTTAGTTGACAAGAATTTGATTATCTGTAAAGTGGGAGATCTAAAAGAAGAATGAGTGCAAATTAAAAGCGATGGCAGAACCGAAGTTCAGCCTCAAACCTCCAAAGAGCGCAGTGCTGTTGGCTGCAGTCTCTGCAATAGCCATCAACACCATCTACAAGATCGACAATAGCTTTAAGTTTGTCATCTCTGTTTGTGTTGCGGCCAGCCAATCAGATTCCTCTGTACTGCAAGGCTTGTCAGAAGGGGTGGGCGGAACTTGCGGATTTTCACTCTTTTGAATTCCACAGAGTTACATGAAAACTCTGCGAGATTCTGTAAAGTTCAGCGAACGGGCGGCATTAGGCACATTGCGTAGCTAATGCTGATTTTTAGTGCAGGGAGCTTGTTTCACACTGAAAAATCTGCACGAACGGCACAACGCATTGCACCAGACTGTGTAATTATTTGAGTTGATTTTGCTGCTGCATGAGCAGATTTTCTACTCATGCGGCATCTTTCTGACCGCAACCGCCCATGTTGGGAAAATCTCTTTGAGTGCTCTCCTACCAACCGCAAATTGTGTTAAGGGATGCCAAATCTCACTTCTGCATGAGAGAACAAACTCTACCACACAGTGATTGGCAACATTTTTCAGAACTCCGTCTTACATGAAAACTTGTAGTGGCCAAAACTCCTCTGGTGGAGCTGAATTTATTGCTCACCCATACTTTTCAGTCTGACTGTACCAGAGCATATGACCAGTAAAAAAGCCCTCTTGACCTAACAAATTGCTCTATTGTTTGAATTTATGTTCTGCTGGAGTATCTCAGGAGTTCCGTGGGGCCCACCGTCAAGAAATCACTAACATTTGAACATTAAGTTCTCAAAAATGGATCAAAAGATTTACACGAAATCACTCACCAACAGCACATTTTCTTGGTGCACAAAAGTCTTTGTGGAGAGCTCATACCCTCCAGAAACCCAAACCCCACTAAGTGCCCAAGCTCCTACTACACACACCCTTTGCCTACTAACAGAATTCTTTATGGAGATCTCACACCCTCCAGATACCTAAGCCCCATTTGGTTGCCAAGCTCATCCTATGCACACCCTTTAATCTGTACAGAGGTGTTCACAGAAAGGCCAGTCCCTCACCACATGTAAACCTGATTTCATGGTCAAGCCACTATTCTGCAAGGACTTTAGCCTGTACAGAGCACTTCTTGGAGGGACCAGTCCCTCACCACACTCAAGCCCATCAGGTGGCCAAGTTTTAAGTAAGCTCAGCCTTCGCCCAATACACAGGTCTTTATGGAGAGGCCAGTCCCTCAACATACCTAAGCCCCATCACGTGGGGGAGCCCCTACTATGCACTGACTACACAGGTCTTCATGGAGAGCCCACTCCCCTTAGACACGCAAACTCGTTGAGGTAGCCAATTTTCTACCATACCCAGCTTTCACCCTGTACACAATTTGTTTAAATATGTAAAGAAATGTAACAGTTTTGATGTCTCAATGCGTTGGCACACTTTGTTGAGTCTTGCACACAGTCACACTTTTACTGTAGTTCAATAGTGTCTGTGTTGTGGTCAAGATAGTTTTTGTGCAGGGAGAATATTTCTCCCTGTTATGGTATCCTCAGAGAGGTGCAAGACTTTGGTACAGATAGGTCTCTACAAGCGATTGTAGAAATGGAAAATGAGTGTATTCATGGCAATACCAATACTATACCCATTGAACACCCGCTTAATGGAAAGTAATGCAAGGCAGTGCATTACACTGCATTGGTTTACTATTTTTTATAAACAGAAAAAATGTTTTTAGTTGGATTATAAGTAAAAATGTACATCCTGTATCAGGTCTGCATTTAAAAACTAATGCAAAGCTGGTACAACATCTTTATAAATGTAAGAGTAATCTTTTGTTAGAGGTGTTTGCTTATATTACACTTGTACCTTTAATTAGTATGTATAGACTGCTGTAGCAGACTATTATGATGTACCAACATAAAATATGGTTCTGAAAAGGACCATCATTTTTTTTTAACGCTTTTTAATCTTTTTTTATCAGGTTAAACTTTACAAAAAAAAAAACAGAGGCTCTAAAATTGGGGTGACAAAAAGCATTATTTCTACTTCCGAAACTTTTGATCGTTTATCAACTTTTTCTTGATAGTGGTGGTCTGTTCACCAATATACTCCTCTTTGGGCACCTCCAGCAGACACTGATCATGTGTGGGCTTCAAGGAGTTGCTGAGACACCAAATGTCCCAGTTCTAGAGAAGGTGTAGAACTCGTAGTGGATGCTTCACTCTCATGTTGCTGCAGCAGCTCTGCACAAGCGATACCAGCAGCTTGCACGGACTGCATGTGCATCCATAATCCGGTAGTGCCTTGGCTGTACTTTATATCTGACCATCTTGAAGACTCCTTCTTGCATATATTACAATTTACTAATCTTGAGGAGACTTTTTTTATAGCATTAGGGAAAAAAAGGTGCTACGGCTTGCAAAACGTCTCCTCCTCCACCTGCAAATTCTGCTCCCTTTCAACTCCTGGTGCCATGTTGACCCTTATAAAAAAAGTGAAAAAATACAACAGAAGTTGCACAGGCCAGCACGAGATATTCTCACATCAAAGTGCTATTCTCAAATGAGATTGGAAGAGTGGAAACTTCCTGTAAATGGATGCTGTACGGGATTTCAACCAATCAGATATCTTTCATGTCTGTGTCAAATGTCTTGCAGTACCCCCGCAACACTCCTGTGGGACCACAAAAAGTAAAAAGAAAGCAATTTAAAACAAATAGGAAACCTTTAAGCTCAAAGTTAAATAAAAAGCATAATTTAATATATATTTTTTTAATTTCCACGGACTCCTGCAAGACCTGAAACAGAAAAATAAAGCCCATACAGAACTCCTGCAGGACCCTCCCATTGGTTGTAGAATCCCTAGAAAGTACCACTGCACCTGTGGAAAGACAAAAAAAAATTAACAACAGGCATTAAGTTTAAAACCTGTGGCACACTACTGAAGATTTAAAAAGAAAAAACGGAAGATAACATTGACGTTATACCTAACTAGTCAAATAATATGTAAGTTTATGCTATAAAAACCCTAGATTTCACTGAAAAAAAATTGAAAGTTAAAGTAATGTTATAGTTTGGTATAGAAAAAAGATATTAACCTATGTTAAAAAATCCTAGAGATTCATTGAAAAAACAAAAGTCAAAGAAAATGACAGCCATAGCATGACATTTTAAACCCCCAAAACACTGAAATTTGCCAATTAAAGTTCAGTGTCCTAACTATAACTTGCATCACTGCCATGCACTGCTTAAGACCTCACAAATTACATCACTCATGCATTCAGTTACATTGTAGATAGCACCACTGATGACATCTCAAAAGACACCGCTGATGACATCACTGATGACATCATCTAATGACTGTCACAGATTGCTCTAGACTTATGACACTGTAAAGCATTTAGTATTCTACAGCTAGAGCAAATGTATGTCTTAGACTACCCACATATATCTGTGTGTGTGTGTGTGTGTGTCTGTGTGTGAATGTGTGTGTAAAATATGGGTCAATATCACCATTGAGGTGTTCTGGTGACATCATAAGCCATGACGCCAAAGCCTAATGGTTTACAAATGTTAAAAGAACCTCAATGACAAAATAGGACCATAGCATATGTTACCCCTCATATATTTTTCATATTGCATGTTTATTTTGGGGTAGCTGTCTTTAAAAAAATATTCAAAATTGCATCTAGCAATTATCAAAGATTACAATTAAAATATTTAGGTTTATGATTAGGGCTATACTGACCTTCATCTTGTTTACCCTGACATCAGGATTCTCTGCAGTTTGTTGACTCCCTGTAGCGGGGGTCTTATCATTGGGCATCCCTACCATCAGCACTTGTAACAAGGGGTGAGCCACCAGGGCATACGGCCTCTGGGACTGCATGCCCCATAATCACTTTCTGGACCCATAGCTGTTTCCAATCTGTGCTATTTGAAGCGCACCCCTGTCCCAAGGAGTGGGGGCTGTGCTGACTTTCATCTTGTTTACCCTGACACCGGGATGCTCTGAACTGTGGTTTGTTGACTCCCTCTGGTGGGGTCTTATCTTTGGGCATCTCTAACATCAGTGTATGGATTAAGGGGTGAGCTGCTGGTGCATGCGGCCGCTGGGGACTGATTGTCCCACAATTCCTTCATGGACCCACATCTGTTTTCAATCTGTGCTATTTAAAGTGCGACGCTGTCCCAAGAGTGGGGGCTGAGCTGAATTTTATCTTTGTTACCCTGACACCGGAACACTCTGTGCTGTGGTTTCTTGACTCCCTGTGGTGGGGGTCTTATCATTGGGCATCTCTTACATCAGCCCTTGATCAAGGGGTGAGCTGCTGGGGCATATGGCTGCTGGGGACTGCATGTCCCACAACCCCTTCCTGGACCCACAGCTGTTTTCAATCTGCACTATTTAAAGTGCACCGTTGTCCCACGGTGGGACGTGCCCAGGAAAACCCCAGGCAAGGGCGAGCCCATCTGCACCCATCAGAGGCCAACAGAGGCTGGGCTGGGCCACTCCCCTTTGTTCGATGGAATGAGGCACTATCTATTAGGGGACATATTATGGTCACATAGGCTTTTAGCCTAAGAGTCAAACAACATACACAGAGTAAATCAGTGAGGACTTTGTGATATTATGGTGGTTTGGGGTGAGTGTATATTCATTGCTTGCTTTGTTATTGATCAAGCAGATGGTGTAGTTATAAGGTTTTGGGAAAGGGCTTGTGTATAACTGTGATTAACTGGCTTGGCTGCAATTATGGAGAAACGTAAGGCATCCGAGTCAGTACAAGGTGTTGCCAAATTCAGCAAGTCTGCACAACGGTCAGGAAATCAGACCCTAAACTAAATAGATCAGTTAATTGAGGAGGTGGAATCTACCATAAGTGCTGACACAGCCCCTAAAAGCGAAGGAAAGGGTAAAGTTAGAGAATCATCCGAAAACATCACTAGCTATTTTAGTAAAACGGCAACAACCCATGACACTCTGAAACAATGCCCAGGGATCGAGCGGGTAGGTTTAGACCTACCCGCTGCTTCTCTTCCTCCAATATCTTGCAAGGATCATTTCCTTCCTTTGATGGAACAAAACAAGGACCCTATAATTGCTGATATTACACCTGCACAGTTTCACACACGTGTAGATACAGCCTTAGCAGCAGCCGATAAGAATACTCGAGTTTCTATTATGAAGGAACTAATGATGCAAGTGGGGGAGTTAAAATCGGTAACAGGTCAACTAACTGCCAAAATGGATCAGGTTTTGTCGCTTAGGGGAACATCTATACAAGTAGCATCATATAATTCCAAGGGGGGGCAAATAGTAAAGTTCCTTTACAAGATTCAATTGTGAGGCCTGTAAAAGATCCAAGAATAAGCATCTTGCGATCATCTCACCTGACCCAGGCTATACCTAGTCACCCCTGGGGCAATTGCCCCCCATTAAACAAAAGGCCCCCAGGGCACCTTTGGTCATAATAACAGCAACTTAATTCCCATTTGCTCTATAAACATGGAAAATCAAACAAGGATTGACCAAAGAAGCGGTCACTCTTTCCATGTGCCCTGTTTAGTCACAATCAATATTCCAAGTAGTCAGATCCAAAAAGACCAGAAGACAAGGAGTCTATTAAAAATAAAGTCACTTATTGGATAAGGCATGTTAGGGGCTGTTGCTCGGTTATTAGAGATGACATCTACGATACAATCGAGCAATGCCTTAAGGATAGGAATATTGCTGATGGCTTAGTTGCTCTGGATTCCAGAACCTGTCCCCCAATAGCTCCAGCATTCAGTTTAAGTACATGGGGCTGGGCATTATCAGTAAGTCTGGCCCGCAGAAATCAGCTGACCTGTCAGAAGTTCAGTCTGAGTTGTATTGCAATGATTGACTCAGTAAAGATCACAGTCCTATTGCAAATTTTATATCCCAACTAAGGAAGGTTCCCAAGAATCCATCCTCCGTGTAAAGACTCATATGTCCTAGGCCCTACACCTGCCATAGGTAGTCTCATCACAGAAGGTGGCAATTTACCAGGCCCTAGTTCCTTATCTAATGTTCGATTTTCTAAATAACTATCATTTTGGCATAAAAACGTCAAAACATGGGGCTCAAACATAAATGCTAGGTCGAGTTTGGTTTATTCATTCACCAAGGATAGTGGTTTAGATTTGACTGACGAAGCTCTTAATCCTAGTATATCTCTGGATGATATTTTACAATCATCTGAAAGCTGTGATTGTTTCAAGGCCAAAACTAAAATGAGCATTGTCGACCCATTATGTCCCTATAATGATCCAATAGAGTCCATTACTTTATATAATGTAACTAATGCTGTAGCTGATCACTCAAGCCCTTATTATAGCCCCTCCATCAGTCTTCTATTGTCCAGGGCTTTGATTGTGTCCTGGAATGTGGCAGGCCTAAAGACCAAGTTGATGTTACCCTACTGGATTAAATTCATTGAGCAGTAAGAAATATGCCTTTTTCAAGCAACTTGGGGTACCTAAACTGCAAGACCCGGGAATTTGTGGTTGATAGTCCAGACATTCTAGGTATAGAACTAAGACGAGGTAGGAATCCAAGCGTGAAACTCTTCAATATTTATGCAAGAGGGGTCAAGGGTGCCTTTGTGTACCCAATCACTTAAAGCTATCTTGGATAAGCAATAATCAGGTTCAAATTTGATCTTAGCTGGAACTTCAATGCGACATTTGAGCCGCTTGACAATGAAGATAATGAATTTACAGCTGAGGAGGATGAATTATATGCCATTCCCCAGCTAGGGATCCCCCCTGTGAATAAATGGACCCAGGCAGCCCTTCAATTAAAAGCTCTAACTAATGAATTGCGTGTCAGGGCCACAAATGGCTGGACTAAAACAGATATCTTGGTGGCATATACATTTAAAAATCATGTACACAAAAGTCTGATAGGTTACTTTTTGGATGACCTGAAATTATGGTGGTAAGATATGGTTATCCAGGAAAGAGTGGAGAGTGACCACAACCCTCCCCCCACCTCACGATGGTTGATTTTTAAAAATAATTTGCAGTAGACCCTTCGACCCACACCAACACTGATGATATTGGGCAACCATTAGCCAGGCGACAGGTGATAGTGAAACTCGAACTCCTATAAAACATTAGAAATGATGTGCAAGAGTTACTGCCCAAAATAATTGATACCAGCGGAATGAACAGATATCCAACAGACATTATTGAGTTTCATGAAATGCTTTTGGGGAAAATAGTAGCCTATTTTTCAATGCCTATCATAACCAGCAAGAAGTCATCTCAGGGAGTTAATAGCTAGTACAATAAGGTGTGTAGAGATCTAAGGTGTGTTTTGGCCAAGGCCATCAAGTAAAAAATATTGCCCTGGTCACTGATACAAGGAAAGCTAATAAGCTTATTATGTCCAAAGCTAAAAGAGAGCGGGATAACAATAAGTGGTATGAGCTACCAGATGCATGCATTTCTAAGGATCATTCATGTTTGTGGAAATTGATCGTAAGAGGAGAGAATGAAGCAGGGCCAGAGCCCCAGAAACATGTTGCACTTGCTGACTGGTTTACCCATTCTTCAACTTTGTATTATAACGAGGCTGATATTTCTGTTGAGGGCACCTCATTGTGTAGTAATCTTTTGAGCTTTAACACCCCGACATTTACGCGGATGTAATAGATTCCTCAATTACTTTGCAAGAGGAAAGGCTGCAGGTCCAGATGGCATACCAGTAAATGTTTTTGTCCATGATGTTGATGTCTGGGCTTACTATGTATAGGTTCTTGCAAATGATATTGATATGGGGGTTCCGATTACAGAGTCTTTGCAGGGAGCATAGGTAATACCAGTCTATAAAAAGGGCGACAAGAGGCTACCAGTCAATTACAGACCAATTAGCGTTATTGATTGTATTCAAAAAGTATTCCTTCGCATGATGTTAGTTAAAATTCAGTCCTGGGCTACAGAGAATGACATTATTAGTCCATTACAAGCTGGGATCTGACCTAAGACATCAACTATTAACCAGGTTTTTCTATTCATCAAAATATATTGGAAGACGGTTTCTCTCAGCAAGGCAACTTATACGTTGCCTTTGCTGACTTAAAATCTGCCTTTGATTTGGTACCATGCTCGAGACTGTGGCAGGGCCTTAGGGCGATGGATATGCCCCCTAAATGCTATCTTTGTTGATTAGGATGCATGATAAGAATTATTCACAGGTGCGTTGGGGCATGCAGGGCCAATTGACAGATAAGATTTCGGTTCTGAAAGGTGTAAGTCAAGGGTTCCTTATTGGCGCCTACCCTGTTTTCTCTGTACCTACATGGCTTACTACATTATCTTTCTGAGATCCCAGGTGATGCTCCTTCGATCGCCAATGATAAGACACCCATATTGCTATTTGCAGATGATACCCTATTGATCTCAAAAACACAGAGTGGTCTGCAAAAGGTACTAAATAGCTTTGGTGCCTTTTGTATAAAGCATGGCTTAAAGGTCAATGATGCCAAAACAAATTTCATGGCATTTAACCACCATACTAGGTACAAAGGAAGCTTAGTAATGGGGGATAAGGCATTGGAGAGGATAGCATCCTTTCAGTATTTGGGTATTAAACTCTCGTCCAACTTGTCTTGGTGATCACATATTAATAGGGCTCTGATAAATCATAGACTGATTGTGGGTACAACTCTGAAAGTACATTGTGCTTCTTACACAAAACCTATTGCTCCGGCTCTACAAGTCTATGAAGCCGAAGCTTTGGGAGTAGCATAATACGGTGCGTAGCTATGGGTTTTTAGTGACATCATCGACTTAGTGACATCAGAGAATAAATTCTTGAGATCAATAGCCTCACTTCCAGTTAGTATAAGTTGCATCCTTTATTTATGGAAATAGGGCTAAAAAAGGTAGCTCTCAAAGCTGCTCTCCGGCCATTGTTATTCTGGTGAAGAATCTGAGTCACCGCAGTACTGGCACATTATGTAGCTGCCCTAGAAGACGTGATCAAGGCTGATAGATATAATACAATTCCTTGGCTGTCCTCAATGAAAGAGTTTTTTAATTCCTCAGGTTTCGGCGATCTTTGGCCCAATCCAATTGTAGCCAAAATTGAACCTACAGATGTACTCAAAAAGCACTATTGGTCACTTATCCTATCTATGGAGGAACAGAAATTTGTGAGTACGACTTTAACTGGGGGATTTTTAGGCTTTCAGTCTGTATATGGCCTAGAGCATTATTGGGACCTTATTACAGTTCTTTTAGATAGGAAACTGTATCACCACCAATTCAGAGTGGGTCACTCCCTTTGAGGTCACATACAGCAAGGTGGGAGGGATCAGTTTTGTGTGGATTGCCCTTTTTGTGAAAGTCGAACTGAGTCTGTACTGCATATGCTATTTGAATGTCCTGCATATGCTAAGTTCAATTCCTTAAGGATAGTAACGATTTGCAAGCAACTGGGCACTTTAAACTATTGTGTTGCATTGAGGATCTTAAGAGCTGATCCTTGCCCTCTGTATGCCTGGGGGGTGGCAAAAAATTTGGGCTTGATGTGGGCAAAAAGAAGCCTGCCATGACTGTATTACCCTTGCTTTGGTTTACAGGGAATGATTTTGAAATACAATGTTATTTACAGTAATTGATGCTCATATGTACAGAAAGTTTTGCACTCTTTGGGATTTCAATATATGCAATGTTGCTAATGTGATCTTCTTTTATGCTTCATTTGTAAATTTGCATATATTATTGCATATTCAATACCTGGGGGCCTATTATGATGTTGGTTGTAAGGCCTCCGACATCTGGTCGGAGGTCTTACGACCGACATCGTCGGTTTTAATTCCGACCTGCTGATTATGATTCAGCCGGTCGGAATTGAAACCGGCTGGTATTTCCAGCTGGCTTCCGACGGGCTCAAGGAGCCTGTCGGCCACTCGGAACCAGCCCGTAATCCAAATGGACGGCAGTTTACGCCGTCCGGATTACAATGCATGGTTTCCAACAGGGTATCCATGCCGGCCTTTCTGACATGGAAACCCTGTTGGAAACCATGTTTAGGGGCCCGAAGCAGGGCCCCCTTTCCTTTGCGGCCTCTGGTTGGTGGCCGAGGAGGCACCTTGCACCCTGTGGCAGGCACCTTTGGGTGCCTGCCACGAGGTGCAGGGATTAACACCACATTACATGTCGCTATGGGAGCATGTGCTACGGGCGGTTTATTGCCCGTAACACATGCTCCCATAGGGAAATGTCGGAATGCGACCGCACCATGTGTGGTCACATCATAATGAGGTGGTCGGGTCCGCCGACCGGAAGTTGGTCGGTCCCGTTTCCAAGATGGTTGCATCAGCCCGACATCATAATAGGCCCCCTGGTGTTGAATATATGCTTTGTTGCTAAATGTGATATGTTCCTATTTATTTTTAATATTATATATATTATTGAAATTTGTTTTTTTACGTTTATTACTGAAGCCGGAATAAAGATATATTTGACTTGACTATTTAGGTGTGCCTTTCATGACTAATTGTTAATCCAATAATGGACAATGGCAGGAGCCAGAGGATTATGCAATTTTCTAGCTTCAGCTTTTAACACATAGGGCCTGATTACGATGTCGGTCGGAAACCAAACTGACTGACTCCTCGTCGGAATCGGTTCTGACCGACTGTCGTACAGTGAATCCGACTGATTACGATGCTTCCGAAAAGTCAGACTTTAATGGGAGCCTGTGTTCCGACCGACAACACAGGCTCCCATAGAAAAAAGGGGTGGTTGCGGAAAACCTTGAACCCTGAGGTGTTCATGAGCCAGTTCGAAGAACAACACATCTGGCCACCAAACCCGTTTTCAGAGAACATCTGCAAATGGTATAGATACATAGACGATATCCTTGTCATCTGGAGAGGAGATCAGACCAAGGTGATGGATTTCTCAGGGTGGATCAACCAGCTTAATCCACATCTACGGTTCACTATGACAACAAACAACCAGACGGTTTCTTTCCTTGACATTACTCTAACAGCAAGGGGTGGAACACTTGTCAGTTCACTATATACAAAACCAACGGACAAAAATAGTCTGCTGCGCTTTGATAGCTCACACCCACGATCCTTGAAAGAAAATTTACCTGTTGGCCAGTTCCTAAGGATCCGCAGGAACTGTGCAGACTTGGCTGATAATAAAAAAGAGGCAGAGATATTAACTGCTAAACTACAACAAAAAGCCTATCCAAGATCAATCATCGACAGAGCAAAAAAACGGTCACGCAATACACCGAGGGCAGCATTGTTAGAAACTAACCCAAGACCAGAGACGGACTCATTGATTTGTGTTTGCACCTTCAATTCTTCATCAAACGAAGTAAAGAAAATTATAAACAAAAAATGGTCCATTTTAACATCAAATAAACTGACTTTCAAGAGACCAATGTTTTCTTTTAGAAAGAACAAGAGTCTCAGAGATACATTGGTACATGCAGACACATACAGACCCAATCTAACCAACCAACTCACACTATGGAATCAACCACCAGTAATGGGTCATTACCCCTGTGGGTCGTGTGTGATATGCCCTTTTACTGCACACTACAGAAAGGGAGTGGTCCCAGTCTCACAATTCAAAAAACACATAATTAAATGCCAGCCGGCATTAATTCAAATTACACAACACAATAAAGCGTTCAATATTATTTAATCATATTGAGCATCAGAATAAATCTGGGACAGCGTATTATATCAAGTGCCCCATGAGGTGGGGGAAAGAAAGGGGAAATAGTAAGGTGCGCTTTGTGAGGATTGGGGAGTGAGAGAGAAAGGTAGTGACATCAAATATATTACAATTAGAGCCGGCTTCACTCGGCTACAAAATAATCATGAAGACATGTAAAAAAGCCATTGTTTGCAATACACTATCACAGTGAAGCAAGCACTGTTGATCAAACTGGCATAGGGCAGTGATGTAGTTCAATATTATTTAATCATGCTCAATATGATTAAATAATATTGAACGCTTTATTGTGTTGTGTAATTTGAATTAATGCCGGCTGGCATTTAATTACGTGTTTTTTTAATTGTGAGACTGGGACCACTCCCTTTCTGTATTGTATTCTACCCAGGTCCCAGGACTTGTCTGGGTTTACCCTTTTGTGTAACTATATCTGAGCAGGTGCTGACCTGCGAGTTTTTTTGTGGATTTACTCCCAATTTAATATGACAGAGCACGAGACTTTATCCTATACAGAGGATTATATCAATCAATTAATACAGGACCCTTTGAATAATTTTCTGTCATCCACCACTCCCAATATTGACATTACACTAAATGACAAGGTTGCGCGCCTTGAACGTCTAGAGAAAAAATTGGTTCGCACTCGTTTACATGGACATTTACTCAAAAAATATCTACAAGCGAACATAATACCGTTGGTCTCCAAGTAAAGAACGAGCCGGCCATCTTTGTGGATCTACCGAAATTCAAAGAAGGTTTCAGCTTTGTTGCCAACAATTGCTCCCGGCACTGGATGGTGTTGGGAGTTGAAACAGCGTGAGAACAGGTAGAAGTACTTATAAGAGAGATTGCAGCCTTAAAATCTGAGATCGCTGGTGACTCCGCCCTCACGAATGCCAAGGAGGCCCTCGAACGGCTGGACAAGACTCTGAAGGAGTTTGAAACCACCACACAGAATAATAAACTAGAGAAGCTAGCGAAAGACATTCATTACTAGGATAAGAGAAACACTTATCTGTACCTACAAGAGGATTATTTCAAGCAGGACATTCAAGGACGCTTTTCTAATAGAGGCAGAGGTGGGTACAGGGGCAGAAGAACCTACACCACTTTCTCCGAGTCATCAGGATCAAACAGCAACGACAGCGAGAACGAGCAACCAGGAACCAGTTTTGGTTACCAGGACAGTTGGTACCAACCCCAAGGACCCCACCCCCCTTTTTGAGGGGAGAGAGGACGCATAACAGCACAGAAGCAGGTGCATTTCCAACCGGAGAGCCACGGGGAGATTCAAACCTGCCGCAGATATTACAAATGGTGAAACGACCCGACAATCCGATAGTCAATATCTCATCCTACACTCTCAAAGAAGAAGAGATCAAGGTGCTAAGTAAGGGCCTTTCTTTTGTACCTACGGCACCCCCGAACCACTTTACGGTCAAGACTGAGCTCCATCGTTTCTTTCGTAAAATTCGCCTACGTTACTTTTTTAAACAATCACCGACAATTCAAACACCTTCTCAGACGGGATTGAGGATTCCGTCCACTTTCGTCCCTCCAGCACATGCAATGTCAAACAAGATCCTCGCTTACGAAAGTGTAGTCCTTAGAGAAGTTTTGAAAGTACTCAACAGCCATAAACATGTCACCTACAATATATCCAAGATGGAACGTGAAGCTCTTAAGGCATTGGGACTTAACAAAGAAATCGTGATTAAACCGGCGGACAAAGGTGGCGCGATTGTGGTCCAAGACATCACCCAATACATAACAGAGATCACCAATCAATTGCAGGACGGCATCAGCTACAGGAAACTACGTAGTGATCCCACGAGAGAGCTTGAGAAGGAGATCATGGCAATTACCAAAGAAGGTCTGGAGCAAGGTTTCCTCTCTAAATTAGAATTCCTGTTCTTGAATAAAAAGCAGCCCCGTTTGCCGACGATTTACACATTGCCCAAAATTCACAAGGATATGCAAAACCCCCCAGGACGTCCAATTATCTCGGGCTGTGGATCCACACTGGAGCCCCTTTGTAAGTATGTGGCTGCGTTCCTGAAGCCACTTGCTGAGACGACAAGGGCATACTTGAGGGACACTATGCAGACCATTAATCTAGTTGATCAACAACCCTTTAACCCAGCTCAACAGATACTTGTGACTATGGACATAGTGTCACTGTACACGAGCATTCCACAAGAACCAGCCCTAGAAGTAATGGAGAGAGCCCTTGACCGAAGAATAGACCCCGTTGCAGTACCCACAAAGTTCATCATCCAATTACTTAAGCTTGCAATGATGAAACATTTATTTTTCTTTCAAGGCAGCTACTATCTACAAACCAAAGGTGTAGCAATGGGAGCGGCCTTTGCACCTGACCTAGCCATTATTTACATGGATGATTTCGAAAATTCCTATGTATTTGACACCACCAATCCATTCAACACCCAAGTGTCATTGTAGAGACGGTACATAGATGACGTCCTGATGATCTGGACAGGGGACACTACAGAGTTGGCCAACTTCCATACTTGGCTGAACCAGCAAAGTGAAGATATACAGTTCACCATGCATTTTGATTCACAGAAGATTGACTTTCTTGATATCTTTATCAGCAATGAAGACAATCTATTATATACAACACTTTATCGGAAACCCACGGAACGCAATTCACTTCTTCAATACAACAGCCACCACCCACGAGGCCTCCATGATAATCTGCCCTTCGGACAATTCCTGCGCATTCGCAGGAATTGTTCCAAAAAAGAGGATTTCATGATGGAATCGGAAGTGTTGAGTGACCGCCTTGTGCAGCGTGGATACCCTAAAAGACTAGTAAAGAAAGCGCGCAAAAGAGCATGGTTTAGCCCTAGAGAAACATTACTAACCCCAAGAGAAAGAGAACGTGACTCCATACAGAGAATGATCTGTGTAACCACCTTTTCCACTCAGAGTAATGCAATCAAGAACGTCATAAACCACCACTGGGGTCTAATATCAGATGACTTAGAACAGCCAGAATTTCCTATGCATTCCTTTAAGAAGGGAAAGAGTGTCAAGGACCATGTTGTACGCTCACTCCTTGAGTCACCAGAGGAACCATCCATCCAGTCACTATGGAATCTACCACCTACACTGGGCCACTTTAAATGCGGCCACTGCAAGGCCTGCAAATTGACAACTCAGACCAAACAATTCACCTATAAGAACCATAAGATCGATCTCAAATTTTTCAGCAACTGTAACACATCTAAGGTGATCTATGCGATCATTTGTCCATGCGATCAGATATACGTAAGACAAACTCAACAAAAGATAAAAGCCCGCATCCTCCAGCATTGCAGCAGGATACGATGTGAGGTTCAAGGTGCCCCTCTGGTTGAACATTTCAAAGAAGCACAACACCAGCCAGAAGATATCAAGTGGCTAATATTGGAAAAAGCTACTCTCGGAGTAAGAGGTGGCAACATCGATGCGATTCTAAACGTAAGAGAGTGCAAATGAATGGACCGTTTATATTCTAAACAAAATGGTTTAAACGAATTGGATGCCAGCCATGCACAGTTGGCTTGCCTTGCACATGACTGAATTTCCTCTTATCAATGTCCATTTTCCTGACAAACTGAACACCTTGCGGTAGAATTTCCATACCAGTCTTCACGCTTATTTTGCCTTTCCAGACAAGCATTTACTTTACGTGTCCGATTGTCCTGCTACAATCTCATGAGAGCTGTGTATCCATCATATGTACATTTGTATATACATGTTCAGCCACATTTGTACCTCTGAAACAGTGTGTCAGAATGGAAATAGGTAGTCTGTCTGTCTTGCCAAATCGTAATTCATCATGTGCAATACACTTCCCCTAGAGATGCATTATTTACCCTTTGACTGTACTGAAACTTCATTTTATGTGCCTCTTATTTCCCCTTTTCATTTTTATTTTTTACCTACAATTCGAGGGGGGTTTATTTGTACATGTATTCGTATTTGGGCTGTGTTCATATCCTTTAAGTTTAAAATATGTGGTAGAATGGAAATAGGCAGCCTTGCTGTATTTATCCTCAATAGGTTGATTATTTCCGCACCATATGCTGGTTGAAAGGCCCCCGTTACTCTCTTGTTTGAATAGGCTTTATCGGAAGCATATCACTAAGTTAAAGTCTTTCTCCCCCACAGAATACTTTTTTAGTCATTACATGACGCGCAATGTTCCCCTTATACCGGGAGTCTGTTTTCACTCCTGCCAGACATGACAGCATCTAGCGTCTGCTGAGTCATTCTCAGCACGTGCATGGTGCTGACGAGCCTCTTTAAATTCCTGGGCCGTCAGTTCACCGTTTCCAATCCAGGAGACGGACGCATTAACGAAGGTGAGCACACATGGAAACTTTCAGGCCAGCTGCAAGCGTTTTCTTTTCATTGCGCATTTAGAGTGCTTTGGCCCTTGTTTAATTGCTTCTCCCTTCTTTCCATTTCTCCAGATTTGGTAACTCTCGTGAATAGGATTAAGGACATGATTTTGTGTTTTCTTTTCAGGTAAACACTTTTCCTTCACTTTCTAATCGCCTACAATTGTTTCATGACATATGGCTATTATTATTAGCTAGTGGTGTGTCATTAGGGCCTGTTTTTCTTTTTTCTTTTCTCAGCACAGTAATTATGGCACCACTGTGCCTTAGCAGAATTCTACATTAATTCCCTGACGCAAGTAGTGTGTGTGAGGAGGAATCCCCCACTACACGTTATAAGTGAGTTGGTCATTCAGTGCCAATTAGATTGCTAAAGCTGTCGCACAAGATTTTTTTGCACACTGATGCCATCCTGTTTTTCAGGTGACATCATTCAGTTTCTCTGTCATTTTGGAGGCCTTGAAGCCCATCAACATTTAAATCCTCCATCCAGTCAAGGGTGGACTCTGGTAAATCCATTTTGTTTTTAACTTTTTAATCTTTCACCACTGCACGGGTTAGTACACCAAAGACTAAGAACCTTTCTTTGTTAATTTCTCAGGTGCCCCTTTCTTAGTCCTGAGGAAGACCCCGGCGTAAGGACCCAAACAGCCTACTTACCTTTTGGGGTCGAAACGTCGACTACATCACTGCCCAATGCCAGTTTGATCAACAGTGCTTGCTTCACTGTGATAGTGTATTGCAAACAATGGCCTTTTTACATGTCTCCATGATTATTTTGTAGCCGAGTGAAGCTAGCTCTAATTGTAATGTATTTGATGTCACTACCTTTCTCTCTCACTCCCCAATCCTCACAAAGCGCACCTTACTATTTCCCTTTCTTTCCCCCACCTCGTGGGGCACTTGATATAATATGCTGTCCTTGATTTATTCTGATGCTCAATATGATTAAATAATATTGAACGCTTTATTGTGTTGTGTAATTTGAATTAATGCCGGCTGGCATTTAATTACGTGTTTTTTGAATTGTGAGACTGGGACCACTCCCTTTCTGTATTGTATTCTACCCAGGTCCCAGGACATGTCTGGGTTTACCCTTTTGTGTAACTATATCTGAGCAGGTGCTGACCTGCGAGGTTTTTGTGGATTTACTCCCAATTTAATATGACAGAGCACGAGACTTTATCCTATACAGAGGATTATATCAATCAATTAATACAGGACCCTTTGAATAATTTTCTGTCATCCACCACTCCCAATATTGACTTTACACTAAATGACAAGGTTGCGCGCCTAGAGAAAAAACTGGTTCGCACTCGCTTACATGGACATTTACTCACAAAATATCTACAAGCGAACATAATACCCGTTGGTCTCCAAGTAAAGAACGAGCCGGCCATCTTTGTGGATCTACCGAAATTCAAAGAAGGTTTCAGCTTTGTTGCCAACAATTGCTCCCGGCACTGGATGGTGTTGGGAGTTGAAACAGCGCGAGAACAGGTAGAAGTACTTGTAAGAGAGATTGCAGCCTTAAAATCTGAGATCGCTGGTGACTCCACCCTCACGAATGCCAAGGAGTCCCTGGAACGGCTGGTCAAGACTCTGAAGGAGTTTGAAACCACCACACAGAATAAGAAACTAGAGAAGTTAGCGAAAGACATTCGTTACTACGATAAGAGAAACACTTATCCGTACCTACAAGAGGATTATTTCAAGCAGGACAATCAAGGGCGCTTTTCTAATAGAGGCAGAGGTGGGTACAGGGGCAGAAGAACCTACACTACTTTCTCCGAGTCATCAGGATCAAACAGCAACGACAGCGACAACGAGCAACCAGGAACCAGTTTTGGTTACCAGGACAGTTGGTACCAACTCCAAGGACCCCCCCCTTTTTTAGGCGAGGGACAATGGCGACCACCAAGGGGCAGGAGCGCCCAGTGGGTTCAAGGCCCCCAACGTGGACATGAGCAGTATGGCAGTCAGTGGTAGAGAGGACGCATAAGAGCACAGAAGCAGGTGCATTTCCAACTGGAGAGCCACGGGGAGATTCAAACCCGCCGCAGATATTACAAATGGTGAAACGACCTGACAATCCGATAGTCAATATCTCATCCTACACTCTCAAAGAAGAAGAGATCAAGGTGCTAGGTAAGGGCCTTTCTTTTGTACCTACTACACACCCCAACCACTTTACGGTCAAGACTGAGCTCCATCGTTTCTTTCGTAAAATTCGCCTACGTTACTTTTTTAAACAATCACCGACAATTCAAACACCTTCTCAGACGGGATTGAGGATTCCATCCACTTTCGTCCCTCCAGCACATGCAATGTCAAACAAGATCCTTGCTTACGAAAGTGTAGTCCGTAGAGATGTTTTGAAAGTACTCAACAGCCATAAACATGTCACCTACAATATATCCAAGATGGAACATGAAGCTCATAAGGCATTGGGACTCAATAAAGAAATCGTGATTAAACCGGCGGACAAAGGTGGCGCGATTGTGGCCCAAGACGTCACCCAATACAGAACAGAGATCACCAATGAATTGCAGGACGGCATCAGCTACAGGAAACTACGTAGCAATCCCATGAGAGAGCTTGAGAAGGAGATCATGGCAATCACCAAAGAAGGTCTGGAGCAAGGCTTCCTCTCTAAATTAGAATTCCTGTTCTTGAATAAAAAGCAGCCCTGTTTGCCGACGATTTACACATTGCCCAAAATTCACAAGGATATGCCAAACCCACCAGGACGTCCAATCATCTCGGGCTGTGGATCCACACTGGAGCCCCTTTGTAAGTATGTGCATGCGTTCCTGAAGCCACTTGCTGAGACGACAAGGGCATACTTGAGGGACACTATGGAGACCATTAATCTAGTTGATCAACGTCCCTTTAACCCAGCTCAAAAGATACTTGTGACTATGGACATCGTGTCACTGTACACGAGCATTCCACAAGAACCAGCCCTAGAGGTAATGGAGTGAGCCCTTGACCAAAGAATAGCCCCCGTTGCAGTACCCACAAAGTTCATCATCCAATTACTTAAGCTTGCAAAGATGAAAAATGTATTTTTCTTTCAAGGCAGCTACTATCTACAAACCAAAGGCGTAGCAATGGGAGCGACCTTTGCACCTGACCTAGCCATTATTTACATGGACGATTTTGAAAATTCCTATGTATTTGACACCACCAATCCATTCAACACCCAAGTGTCATTGTGGAGACGGTACATAGATGACGTCCTGATGATCTGGACAGGGGACACTACAGAGTTGGCCAACTTCCATACTTGGCTGAACCAGCAAAGTGAAGATATACAGTTCACCATGCATTTTGATTCACAGAAGATTGACTTTCTTGATATCTCTATCAGCAATGAAGACAATCTATTATATACAACACTTTATCGGAAACCCACGGAACGCAATTCACTTCTTCAATACAACAGCCACCAACCACGAGGCCTCCGTGATAATCTGCCCTTCGGACAATTCCTGCACATTCGCAGGAATTGTTCTAAAAAAGAAGATTTCATGATGGAATCGGAAGTGTTGAGTGACCGCCTTGTGCAGCGTGGATACCCTTAAAGACTAGTAAAGAAAGCGCACAAAAGAGCATGGTTTAGCCCTAGAGAAACATTACTAACCCCAAGAGAAAGAGAACGTGACTCCATATAGAGAATGATCTGTATAACCACATTTTCCACTCAGAGTAATGCAATCAAGAAGGTCATAAACCACCACTGGGGTCTAATATCAGATGACCTAGAATAGCCAGAATTTCCTATGCATTCCTTTAAGAAGGGAAAGAGTGTCAAGGACCATGTTGTACGCTCACTCCTTGAGTCACCAGAGGAACCATCCATCCAGTCACTATGGAATATACCACCTACACTGGGCCACTTTAAATGCGGCCACTGCAAGGCCTGCAAATTGACAACTCCGACCAAACAATTCACCTATAAGAACCATAAGATCGATCTCAAATTTTTCAGCAACTGTAACACATCTAAGGTGATCTATGCGATCATTTGTCCATGCGATCAGATATACGTAGGACAAACTCAACAAAAGATAAAAGCCTGCATCCTCCAGCATTGCAGCAGGATACGATGTGAGGTTCCAGGTGCCCCTCTGGTTGAACATTTCAAAGATGCACAACACCAGCCAGAAGATATCAAGTGGCTAATATTGGAAAAAGCTACTCTCGGAGTAAGAGGTGGCAACATCAATACGATTCTAAACGTAAGAGAGTGCAAATGGATGTACCGTTTAGATTCTATACAAAATGGTTTAAACGAATTGTACGCCAGCCATGCACAGTTGGCTTGCCTTGTACCTGACTGAATTTCCTCTTATCAATGACCATTTTTCTGAAAAACTGAACACCTTGCAGTAGAATTTCCATACCAGTCTTCATGCTTATTTTGCCTTTCCAGACAAGCATTTACTTTGCGTGTCCGATTGTCCTGCTACAATCTCATGAGAGCTGTGTATCCATCATATGTACATTTGTATATACATGTTCAGCCACATTTGTACCTCTGAAACAGTGTGTTAGAATGGAAATAGGTAGTCTGTCTGTCTTGCCAAATTGTAATTCATCATGTGCAATACACTTCCCCTAGAGACGCATAATTTACCCTTTGACTGGACTGAGACTTCATTTTATGTGCCTCTTATTTCCCCTTTTCATTTTTCTTTTTTACCTACAATTCGAGGGGAGTTTATTTGTACATCTATTCGTATTTGGGCTGTGTTCATATCCTTTAAGTTTAAAATATGTGGTAGAATGGAAATAGGCAGCCTCGCTGTATTTATCCTCAATAGGTTGATTATTTCCGCACCATATGCTGGTTGAAAGGCCCCCATAACTCTCTTGTTTGAATAGGCTTTATCGGAAGCATTTCACTAAGTTAAAGTCTTTCTCCCCCCCAGAATACTTTTTTATTCATTACATGACGCGCAATGTTCCCCTTGAACCGGGAGTCTGTTTTCACTCCTGCCAGACATGGCAGCATCTAGCGTCTGCTGAGTCATTCTCAGCGCGTGCACGGTGGTGACGAGCCTCTTTAAATTCCTGGGCCGTCAGTTCCTCGTTTCCAATCCAGGAGACGGACGCATTAACGAAGGTGAGCACACATGGAAACTTTCAAGCCAGCTGCCAGCCTTTTCTTTTCATCGTGCATTTAGAGTGCTTTGGCCCTTATTTAATTGCTTCCCCCTTCTTTCCATTTCTCCAGATTTGGTAACTCTCGTGAGTAGGATTAAGGACGTGATTTTGTGTTTCCTTTTCAGGTAAACACTTTTCCTTCACTTTCTAATCGCCACCAATTGTTTCATGACATATGGCTATTATTATTAGCTAGTGGTGTGTAATTAGGGCCTGTTTTTCGTTTTTCTTTTCTCAGCACAGTAATTATGGCACCACTGGGCCTTAGCAGAATTCTACATTAATTCCCTGACGCAAGTAGTGCGTGTGAGGAGGAATCCCCCACTACACGTTATAAGTGAGTTGGTCATTCAGTGCCAATTAGATTGCTAAAGCTGTCGCACAAGATTTTTTCGCCCACTGATGCCATCCTGTTTTTCAGGTGACATCGTTCCGTTTCTCTGTCATTTTGGAGGCCTTGAAGCCCATCAACATTTAAATCCTCCATCCAGTCAAGGGTGGACTCTGGTAAATCTATTTTGTTTTTAACTTTTTAATCTTTCACCACTGCACGGGTTAGTACACCAAAGACTAAGAACCTTTCTTGTTAATTTCTCAGGTGCCCCTTTCTTAGTCCTGAGGAAGACCCCGGTGTAAGGACCCAAACAGCCTACTTACCTTTTGGGGTCGAAACGTCGACTACATCACTGCCCTATGCCAGTTTGATCATCAGTGCTTGCTTTACTGTGATAGTGTATTGCAAACAATGGCCTTTTTACATGTCTCCATGATTATTTTGTAGCCGAGTGAAGCCGGCTCTAATTGTAATGTATTTGATGTCACTACCTTTCTCTCTCACTCACCCAATCCTCACAAGGCGCACCTTACTATTTCCCCTTTCTTTCCCCCACCTCGTGGGGCCCCTGATATAATACGCTGTCCCAGATTTATTCTGATGCTCAATATGATTAAATAATATTGAACGCTTTATTGTGTTGTGTAATTTGAATTAATGCCGGCTGGCATTTAATTACGTGTTTTTTAATTGTGAGACTGGGACCACTCCCTTTCTGTATTGTATTCTACCCAGGTCCCAGGACTTGTCTGGGTTTAACCTTTTGTGTAACTATGTCCTTTTACTGAGCACACGAAGCAGATCAACATCGGTCTAGCCTCACCGTGGGAACAACGGGCTCACACAAATTGTAACAGTGACAACGTTGTTTATATGATCAAATGCCTGTGTCAATTGATGTACATTGGGATGACAAGCAGGAAAATAAAGGTTCGCATTAGCGAACATCGCAGCACCATAAGACGAGCGATAACAGCAACTAAACTTACATCGCATTACCTGGAGAAAGGTCTTAATGACAATGACATTAAATGGACCATCATTGAGAAAGTCAAAGGCACTGGTGACTTGACCAAGAGACTACTAGAGCATGAACAATGTTGGGTCTACAGGTTGAAAACCCACGAGATTGGGCTCAATGACTCCATCCCATGGAATCAATTACATCAAAGATGACTCATTTAGGATGTAGTGCTGAGTCGTTTAAGTACTTTATAGAATGCCCACTTTTGTAACATCCAAGACCATCTCTTCGAATTGAGATAGGCCAAATACATTATCAGTTGACCTTCCAGGTATGAATAACAATACTAAACTAGTACCTGAGAACGATATCCTAGCATGAAACATTACCATTGTAAAGCCCACTATCCTTTCACATGTGACAAATGAATAGGCTTTTCACAGATTTAAGATCGCACAAAATGTATCGTTTTGAAAAAAGTGCACCTCTCACGTGGTAACTTCACCACGTAACACTTTTCATGAAAGAACTATGAATCAATTGAGACCGTCTGAGTCCATCACTAAAGTTGCAGCGGTACAGAAACTGTCAGCACGTTATTCCTAGTAATATATAACCAACACGCTGATCTCGTAATACAAGTGCATGGCAATGCCATTAATAAAGTTGCATTGGTTAAAAAAACTCCCAGCGCGATAAATCCAATAACATATAAATGTCACACTGCTTGCGCATTAGAAGTATATGAGAATGCCAAATAATAAGTATACAGTACCACACTTGCAGGGTTTTCCATTCTTAAAGCTTTTTTCCCCCCTGTTAATATACTTTTTTTTTAAAAACAATGGTTCCGATACAAAGCACATACGGGACTACATTTCCCATGATTCTTTCACGTCGCAATAGGCGCTTTGCGAACTTCGGCACCCATGCGTTATGACACGCCCAAGTGGGCGTGCCAGAATCCTATTTCCCCACGAAAGCACCGGCAATTTAATCCGGCACATACCGCACACCGAGGCACAAGCCTGAGGACTCAGATACAATAGGTATGAACGCGGGGCAGGACCCTTGATGGTGTAAGTATACGGGACTGACAGCAACAAATCCTACAATACAGGTACGGCTTGATCGAACGAATTTACGAGACAATGCATTAATGGCATTTTTTATGCCGCTGTGTTTGTTTTTCTTTCTCGCCTTGCTGGTCACTGTTTCCTACGGGATATGTCTTGAATACCAACAGAGTTTGACTAAAGGGCTACCACTTGATCCCGGAGTCCTCATTGATGCATATACTCTCCCAAAGAGGGTAAGGGAGAAAGATACGCATGAATGATATGAATGAATAACCACAGCTAGTGACTTGAGCATGGTTTGGTTTGTTTGGAGTGACACTAGAGTGATTTTTTAAGTGACCACGCACACATAGAAGTGTGAGTACAGACAGATTGCTATCTTTATCACCACATCACTATATACCACCTAGTTGCGTGTGGTATTGTTATTAACCACTGGAAACACATGCTATTTAGGTATGTTGAGTGATGTCATCGGCACACCCAATCGTCTTGAGAGCATGGGTGTTACCACAAGCACATCACACATGGGAAGAGTTGAGTGTACACTACAATGTTATACTATGACCTCCTTTTTTCTTTTTTCCTGTTTCTTTTTACTTACAGATGGAGTAAAGAAATTTCTAAACGACGAATAGATCGGTTCACTCTAGGGAGCAGCTTTCTGCCCTTGAGATATGAATGTAGAATAGGGAATTTCCCTCTTTCACTCTTACCAGGGAGGACACCTCTCGTTTGCCCTGATGAAAGTCCAGGATCTTTGTGGGCCAATCAAGGTCTGAAACATGTTGGCACTAGGGCCATAGGACCATAAAAATCCAATTGACCCCCCCATATTGAACATTTTAATATCCCTGGCAGATCCATAAATAAAGGGATACCGGGATCTGCTTGCGGATTATTAATCTTTAACTCCCCCTGGCTATTTTTCACCAAGAGCTCCCTGGAATACGGTCGAGCCCACCCTGACTTATAGGGGTCAGGGTGACCCGATGATGAAGCATGACACCACTAGGGTGTGTGAGGGTAATATAAACAAAAGGAAGTGTTTCCTTCCCCACTCCCTAGTGGATGGTAACTAATTGCTTCATATAGGATCTTCCCATATCCAACCGCCCAGGGTTAAGTGTGAGAACTAGTGAACACCCATCACTGGATCATGGGTTACTTTTTGTGGAAGAGTACTTAACACAGGAGGACGTATGCCCACTTGTGATTACCTCTCTGCCCCTACGGCACAGGTGAATGACCATTCCCTGGATGCCATAGTTACTTCGGGCACCCCATGTTACCTGCCACACTGTGCATGGTTTAACAGAACGGTCCCTTGGAGACCCTCACAGCCCCGAACCGGAGGCCTCAGCATGAAGGGGGCTTGCTAAGGGCCCCCAAAATCAGTTTCCGACAGCCTTTTCATGTCGGACAGACCGAGTCCAAAAGACTGTCAGAATCTGACATCAAATACATCGGTCGGAAACGTGGTCCGTAGAGCTGTACGATTCGGCTTCGACCGACACGGAGTTTCTGAATGCCGGTTGGAACCGATTCAGAATGATCGAACATCGTAATCGGTCGGTCGGAAATGTTTCCGACCAAGTCGGAAACATAGGTTCCGACACGGTTTAGGGGAATCCGAATGCCGTTCGGAGCCTTTCCGGCTGACATCGTAATCAGGCTCATAATCGTGAATTAACTGCATTTGCCACATCATTTGTAAAGTTTGCAGATTTCTTTAAAAAAAATTTACTAGCTAAAATGAATGAATATAATACTGCCAAATAATGTGACACATAATATCCATTTTTGCCACATAATTATGAAAAGCATGCTGTATTATTTGGTCTACCATGCTGCAATCGTAGTTGGCTAGACAACGGTAAAGTTGTGGAGAATGGTATGGGCCTGATGGTATGTTGATGAAATCCATATTTCATAAGAATGCATTAAATATTTCTTATGTTTTGTGCAACAAAAGCACTGAACATGTAACCATAGGTAGCTAGATAGATAATTGGATAGATAGATAGATAGAGAGATGGATAGATAGATAGATAGATAGATAGATAGATAGATAGATAGATAGATAGATAGATAGATAGACTTCGCTTCTATGGCTAACTTCATTGGTCCTTCCTTTTTATCCTCATTGGAAGGCAACTGCCTTCTCTTCTGAAACCTCTACTAAGTAGTAGTAAAGAACTTAAAAACAAGATACCAAATCCAAATCTCTCCTCTCCTGATCAAGGACCACAGTTCACTCCACTACTACCTGTGAGTAACCTTTTCCTGCAGGGGGCTGTTTTTCCAAACGCCCTAATTGACCCTTTTAACAGATCTGTACAGGAAAGATGCCACAAAAAATGAGCTTTAACTTTTTAACCTGATGATCTTGAAGAAGGATTTTCCAATAATGAAAGAGAATAAGTAATTGGAAAATTCAAAATAAAAGCATGAATCATCATGAAGAGAAGTACTCCTGACCAAGAGTAGCAGGGAGGGCATAACTGAAGTCAAGGGTCCATAACTGAAGTCCAGGGTCCTGTGTTATAATAATACAATCATAGTGCAAACAAATAATTCAGTATAATAACATTATGCCCTTTGGTGGGCAAAGTAAACATTACAGCACTCCTGCACACAAGCCACAAAGTGCTGGCAATTTAATAATCTGTTTGAGATAGATTCTAAAAACAAAATTATATATTAACTAGTCTTAGCCTGCCACTAAATTTCCAGCTCCAGGTTGTCCCATGGGAAAGGTAATGGGGATGATGTGGGCGGCTTTGCATTTTTTGGATCTCTTTTTGGAAAGGCTTAGCGATGCATACACCACATCTCCAATGCCAAGTAGGAGATCTTTTGATGGTGGAAATTAATTAGAACACAACAGAACTTACAATTGAGGGGACATGTGTTAGGGAATTAATCAAAGGGTAGATAGGAGGAATTAGGGAAATTTACAAGATAGATTGGAATGGAATTCAACCACTCCCAGGAAAGCATGGAAGGAAGGTAATATTTAACCTCATTCAAACACACCTCAAATTAGTTACCCCCAGTGCCAAATACACAGTACAAAAGTGTTTACGGTATGGAATATTGTTATTACATATGAGTGTTGCAACTACTTTCTGGAATCATCCATCTTGCGAGCAGGCAGCAGGAGAGAACTGCAGCAGGAAAGTGCCATGAAGGTTTCCGTGCATAAGACCAGTTGAATGAAAACAGGAAAGAATAATATTTTAGAGTCAAGGAAAACTGTGTCCACAAGGTCTTAGAGGAACCAAAGTGATGAGAAGTACTGATGTAAGTGCTGGTACTTAAAGACTATCTAGTACTACACATGTTAGCAGCAGCAAGTGCTCAGAGGATTTTGGTCTGAAGTTCGGGATGTCAGAAATATGCGGGACACAAATATTGAAGGCAAGAACATAATTTTAAGTGTTTTTTTAATATCATTGTAAAAATATTGTTTTAGAAAATATTGTTGTATATAATATCGTTTTAAGTGTTATTTTATATATATTTTATTGTAGTGTGTTTGATTTTATGCAATTAGTAATTTTTTTTAATGTGTGTTCAGTAAGATAACTTATTACTTCTGAAATTTTTCATTTTAGTTGTATTCATGTGTAAAATGAATGTAGAAGTATTTTTTAGCAGGATGTTGAATTTGTCGGGGATAAGGGTTGAAACATTTTTGAAGAGTGACTATCTTAATTTAAATGTAATATATATTTTTTTAATGATATGCACATTACTATTTGAAAATTAAGAAATATATTATTTCCTAATTATTTTCATAAGTTTAATTAATTTAAACATTTTATTTTAGTGTAAATACGAACAATATGTTTAATTATAACAATTTTGGAGAAAAATAAAATGTTTTACATTTAAATTGAATAATGTAAAACTTTAGTAAATTGAATTTTATCAAATATTTTTAATTTAATACAATTATTGTTATGAACATTTGCATGGGCATTTAATTTTATTTATATTTTTTAAATGTTGAACGTGCTACTACCATTGTTAGTAATTTGTTTAAGTGTTTTCAGTTTTTATATATATATATATATATATATATATATTTTTAAATGATACATAATTAAATTATAAAAATAGAACCAATATGAAATATTCATGATGTATTAATTAAGATTTATTTGTATATTTATATGTTATAGATTTATTTATTTAAATACTAATTAAAAAATGAATAATCCTTTTTTTATATTATTGGAATAAATTCTCCTGTTGAGAGTATTTACTCTAATATTTATTAATTTAAATGTAATATAAATTATATGTATTATACAATTATACAATGTGTTTTTTTATATATTCCATTTTTTTACATTTGGATTATGTATTTATTTTTTATGTTATGTTTCAAAAGTTAGAACTATTAATAAATAAAAAATGATATTTTACGTAGTGCGCATCATATTATTTATGTGTTAGTATTTGATTTTAAATTTATAGCTTTTTTATTTGGGTTATTGTGTCTTCTAGGCACATAAAAATGTGTGTGTGTTTATGGAGTATTGGTTTGATTGGAGTGGTAATAGTAAATGTCATCCATTTAGTATCCAACACCTTCCCCCAAAATGGTTTAGATTGCGTGGAAATAATAAATGTTGCAACATAGACTGTGTCATTTATCAACTATTGTGCATGTTATAATCGATATGCCCAGAGTCAACATAGAATACATTACGTGTCAATGTTGTACATGTTAGGCCTCATTTATGGGTTTTTTGCCGTAGCTGTGCTGCCCTACGGCAAAAGAAAGGGGCAGGAATGCGCTGTATCTATTAGATACGGTGCATTCCTTTTCTTTTCCCCTGTGCCGGCACTCAATGGGCTGCCGTGCACCAATGCAGGCACCTTTGCACCATGGTGCAAGGGTGCCTGCATTACGGGGATGGTACGGGGGGGTACGTTTTTGCCGCTGCCTCAGACTTACGATTTCTCGTAAATCTGGGGCAGTGTCAAAAATCCAAGGATGTTGCTGGGAATGCCCCCAGCAACACCCATGGAACACCCCTTTGACGGGGTTTTCTGCGTGAAAGGGGTACATATTTATAAGGCCATGAAAAGTCATGTAACGTGGCTTTACATGGCTTTATAAATATGCCAGTGGCACATTGTGCCTCTGGAACATCAAAAAAGTGATGTTCTTCCGGTAGGGCCTCATAAATGAGGCCTGTTATAATTAGTATTAGCGGTCAATATTTGGTGTATGGACAGTCCAGAGTGTTACGTCAGTATGAATTAATTATACTATATTCCCAGTTACATGCACTGCACAAGCAGTGCAAATGTCATTTACCAATTTTTTATCAGAGTCCCCCAATGTTTAGCTGTAGTATATTGTCAGCCAAAGTCATCCTCTAATATAGGTGTACCAGTACATGCTAGCTCCCTTCTAAAAATCAAGGTCAACTGGGTAGTATAATCAATTTGAGAGTAGATCGTGTAATCATTAAGAATGGCAAAGCAGACCGAACGTCCCTTAAGAGGTAATAAAGAAAAGAACAGGGAGTGAGATGTTAATGTCATTTTTGCACAATTCTACTTTTTAAAATACAAAATCCCCGTTACTCACTGTGCGCTAGAACTTTGTCAGGGTAGCACTGAGAAAATCATACATTATATATAAAATAGTGGCAAAAAGCAAATAAACACAGCCTCTCCCTTTGGGACAGGGATAACAGGACATAGTAAGAAATGTGGATTGCATCACTGCTCAATCACATTCCATCTCCTACAAAATTACATTATTATCAACATTGGTAGGTTTCAGCCAGGTATTACTATATTTGTACATTCAATCTACATAATGGTATGTGACTAACAATCAATTCTCTACTAAAGATGTAACTGGATAGGTATAGGAGAAAGTAAACCCTATCTGTCCCCTAAGAAATAATGCAACTCGTGATCAATGTTCTGACCATCCTCCACCGCTTTCAGTCACATTGTCCATAGGGCTTCTTGTTGTCTCAATTGAAGTTCTCTAATTCCTCCCCTCTTGTCTTTCTGTATTAATTCTATACCATGGAATTGAAAGCCCCTCCAGTAACCTGATTGTTCACATGCCAAAGGGGGACCCAAAATACCCTTTTACTCTTCCCACTTTGAGCAAAAGGGTATTTCGGGTCCCCTTGTTTGACTGCTCTAAAGTGTTTCATTATTCTATTCTTAACTGGTCTGATCGTGCTACCAACAAATACCTTGTTGCATTTACAAATCAGAACATAAACTACAAAGCATGACATGCAATTGAGGTTGTCCTTCATATAGTAGGTGGGACCATTATTGTAACTGAATGACTTCAAAACCCTGGCAATCCTACACATTGTGCAATGTCAGCATCTGTGAAAGCCCTTCATATGTGGTGTCAAACAATTAACACATTGTTTTGCGCTGGGGTAACTGGGGCTAATAATGTTTATAATAGTCTTTCCTCTTTGGAATACAATATTCGGGTGTCTTGTAATATGTGGTACAATCTTGACATCCTCTCTAAGTAGGCGCCAGTGTCTATTGAGTACCCAATTGACCTCACTTATGTTTCTTCCATATGTCATAAGGGGTTTAACAGTATCTTAGTGTGTCTCCTGTCTTTCTATTTTGAGTGATCTGTTATATGCAGTCTTAACCATCTGCACGTCATACCCTCTTGTGAGAAACCTCTGTTTTATGTCATCAAGGTTCCTTTGAAAATCAGTGTATGTGCTACAGTTTCTCCAGGCCTTAACCATTTCTCCAAATGGGATGGCTGATAATTGATGTTTCTGATGGGAACTTGTTGCGTGCAAAACTGCATTACAAGAGGTCTCCTTTCTATGCATGTGGCTCTGTAGCGGGAGACCACACGTGTATAGTTTCACGTCCAGGAACTGTAGCCTCCCTTAATCATAACTCATGGTGAATGAAAAATTATTCACTTTGGTATTCAGATAAGTTTTGCCCTGAGACATTTTGTCCTATTTCAATGTCTGTGGCCATTCTGGTTTTTCGATCTAAAAATCTGTTCACCCTAGACATACAGTACCCTCAGAAAATGGCACTAGCAGAAGAATTTGATTGGTTCATTAACAGGTCAGTGGATGAACCGCTGAGAAAAACGTCAGTATCCCCATTCCTGCATCTAAATCTGCACAGCAAATCCCAAGACTCATGTACTCATCCCTCTCACAATGCTTCGTACCTGCCTACCTGGTGATACTGTAGATAGTATTGAAATTTGAATGTCGTGACCGGCAGTGTAATATGGCCATGGATTAACCATTCTGTGGAAGGTGACTCAGCCACGGTAAAAGGTAATTGGTCCAATTTTTCAATGTGCATCGTTGTATATTTTGCATCTCTTTGTGCCATTGTTGTCTGTCTTTCTGTTAGATTGTATGCAGAAAACAGATTCGTACTGTTGCTATACCGGCAGGTCACGTGACTAGCCTCTTCGCTGCGATCGGAATTCCGCTCAGGTGCTGGACATTCCGATCGCGGGCGTGGTCGTGACGAGCTCAGCTCGGTCATGCGCACACGCCCACCGCGCAGCATGACGAGCTGAGCTCGTCATGAGCATCGAAGAGGCTAGAGCGCAAACAGTGTAGCGTCCAGCTCAATAATAGAATGGATGACAATTGCGATTGTCCATGTTGTAATATAGACAAATCCTGTTCCATTATATCTATTGCAGAAGACACAATGTTACCCAGTGAATAAATTTAGATGATAGTGTGGTCATGCCACTGTCGACCACTGCCAAAGCATTTTCTAGGTTAACCCTGTCAATCTCACGCAATCTCTCAGCAGCCTCCTGCTGGGAGATTTTCCATACCTTGTTGTAAATAGCGTATAAGAAGCGCTTTTGACGTGGCTTCTGGGGACCTAACAAAAAATCCCTAAGACAAATGTCATCTGAGAGTAAGGATAAGTGTTGTTTCACCTGGGACAGTGTTGTGGTTCTTAGCCACTCTAGGCATAACTTCCCACACTGTAAGATGTCACCACCCCGTGTGTTCAATTGTACATAGCGTTGGTCAGACCTGTGGTTACTAAACCCATCAGTGGTACACCTGAATCCTGACTGACACCTATTTGTGTCGATGGGCCAAACCAACCATCCCTTCCAATTGGCGTCACATGAATTGTACTAACCATCATGTAGAATGTCATCCAATGTATCCTCACTATGTTGTGTATAGTTTTGCCATCCCTCATAGTATGTAAGTGAGGGAATCCGAGGTGTGTTCAAGTCCTTGATCTTGGCTAGCACAAGACAGGAAGTCTGTTGCACTGTGTTGTTCAGGAAGATCATCTGATGTGGTATGAGGCATGCTCTAAATAAAGCCTCAGTTCCCTGAACTTGCCAATCATTAGTCCCCCAGACAAATTTTGTGTCTATAGTGTGCTTCCAAAAGTCAAAACCCTGTACAGACAGCTGGGTAATAAAGGAAGCAAAGTATATCTGTTTCGTGTTAGTGAGCATATTTTTCTTGGCAGGTGTAGGTGCAGCCTTATAATAATAAGAGGTCGGGTCTGATGTGTTAAACCCAGAAAAATAAGCAAACTTTTGTGCAAATGTAGCTGAACTATCTTTCGGCTGTGTTGGGCAATGTTCCCATTGATAGTAAGAGACAACTTTACGTGGGATACTTGCTTTATGCAAGAAATGATGACCATAGTATTGGTAACAAAACATGGTGTCAAAATTAGATATATCTTCATACAATTCATCATTTGAAAAGGCAGAACATGGTTCTAAATCAGACAGCATAGTATTTACAGTTTCAAAGTCCCAATCATCAGAGTAAGTACTTTAGGTGATGATATCACTTAAAGAAATTTTAAATAAATGTGGTATTTTAAAAGTTCAGTAGGACCATATACATATTATGAAACTCTGTCCCAAACTATTCCTTCAGGACCCGGAACTGCTGTTCACAGTGTGATGATGCATGCGGTTCACATGTACTGCAGAGCGTTCTGGGAGATAATGTCCATTCAGGAGCAGGAAAAGTCTAGTCACTACACCTATCCAAAGGACTAGGAACAGTGGACCAATTGCAATCCAGAGCTGTAGCCAGGGAGAAACAAGGTACGTTTTTATCAGTCAAAAGTAGAAGTCACAAATTCGTTGTTTGTGGGAAACAGGTGGTGGCGGTAACTCTGGTTCACTTGGATCCAATGAGAAAGTACCAAAATCGATGAAGTAGCCAGAAGCAGTTTGATCTATCTTTGGTAGCTCAGCAGGTTTTGTAGAACTGGTAGATGTCTCCTGTCAAGACATATTCACATAGATGTCTGTATTAGGCCGAAACGAGATCTGTGTTTCATTTGTAGTTTGTTAGTGTTCAATTTCAACTGGTACAAGTTCCATTCCATTGTTGGTAACTCCTTCACTTCGTAGAGTAGAATCTTCAAAGGTTTTTAATCTTTCTGTCTGAACTTCCTGTATGGTAGTGAGAGGTAATCGGCGGCTACCCAGGAGTCCACGCGGCCTACTATTGAGTATCGGCCACATAGTGTGGTTTGATCAGATCAATTGAGACGAATCTCTTTTCTTTCTTGCCGGCAAGGGGCGGAAGAAGTACTGTTCTTGTTCCTTCGACAGCCAGGACAGGTACAGGTGCTCTGTAAGATGGCCCAAATTCTTTTTTGTCCACAATCTTTTCTCTGACCAGGTCCCCAATCTTCGGGACAAAGGTAGGTCTTACCCATACAGCTTTCACTTCTCCAATGGTGGTGCGTTTTACTTGGACGTTGTTTTGTAAAGCCCGGAATTCATTGAGTTCCTGTAAAACAGCCAAATAATCATTGATGTCAAATGGTTTTTCATCCACCACTGTTCTGCCACAGTGGAGGACAGGTACCCACATTCTAATCTCGAACAGGACTTCATATGGAGTACGGCCCCCCCAGGGAACTTCTTGGCATGTTGTTAAGTGCCCTCTGGAACCCATATATCGGTGATTGACCCAACTGCCACCCAAGCCTAATACCCTAGCTGTTAAGGATTGCTTTAAGTCCCAGTTTTTCATTCCACAATTGAATTTGCCTGGGATGATTCGGGGAGGAGTACCGATAGACCACACCCAAACTTCCCATGGCTTATTTGTAAGCCTGTGGGCTAAATGCAGGGCCATGGTCAGAATGTAATGTGCCAATTGCGTATGTCTCTGTGAAGACTCGCAAATCCTTTATAACAGTTCAGGCATCAGCAGAGCACTGAGGCCAAACCCACGGGAATCTAGAGCATGAATCCACCACCACCAAGATGTACTTGTAAGCCCTGTCAGATTGCAAGGGGCCACAGTGGTCAAAATAGACACATGCGAGAGGTCTGTCTGATATCAGTAATGGTGTTTGTGGTGGACGTACTACAGTGGAACCTTTCATCTGCTGACAGATGTTCCACTTAAGGACAAAACCCTTGGTATGTTTTGTGAGACCTGGCCACCAGTAACGCTGCTTTAGTAGTGAAACAGTCACAGCAATGCCCACGTGTGCTGAACCCAGACCCTCGTGTGCAGCAATGAATCCTAATCTGCGATCCATGTTTGGTATTACTCTATCCACCACTCCTGGAATTTGGGCATACAGGATGTTTCGTGCATCTAACTTGTAGGAGTACTTGAGTAGAAAACCTTTTGGCAATACTGAGCTTTTGTTGCGTGTAGCGTTCACAGCTATCATTATCTGTCCATCTATCTTCGTACTAGAACAAGTGATTGCAGCAACTGCAGCATGTTGAATTGCCGCCTTGGCGGCTTCATCAGCCAGTGAATTCCCTTCAACGTGCACGCCAACACACTGATGACTCAATGTGTGAATTATATGAGCCCGTGGCAAGCCTTTTTTCAGCTCTGCCACTTGTTCCCTAAGCAACTTGTGCTGTATTCTGCAACCTCCGAAATCTCAACACCCATTCTGGCCCCAATAGTGAAGATATTCATTGTATGGCTGGACACAGTAAAACGAATCGCACACAATAAGTATGGTGAATTCCTGATCCGTATTTTTCAGAGTCAGTATTAGGTCTTTTAGTTCTGCCATCTGTGCCGTGCAATCTCCTAGAGACTGCTTCTTCGTATTGCTAGGACGGAACTTGCTGTCCCACACACATCCCTTCACAATCGCACATGCTGTGCTGTATTGCTATTTAATTCCTACGGCAGGCTGGGCAGATCTGTCAGTGTCAATAATGTATTCATAGGCATTATTTCATTCGTGAGAGGATATTCTTGTTCGTATTGCAGGAATGCTTGTGTTTTTAATGTAGAGTCAAATTTGGAGTCTACATCTGTTGCAGTGAGAGAATTAGCCCACTGTATCCATCGTGGATGCAGTGACAGCCTCTAAGGTTGGTACTAGAGTCACAACAATTATGCATTACCCTGTGCTCATGCTCTTTCTCTCACTACAGCAGTCAGCATCTTTTCTGTGGATGCAAAATGCATTTTCAGCGTTTGTGCACAAATGTGATTTGTATGCAATGGGTACAGTTTTGCCTTCATTGAAGGTGAGGTGAGTGTACCCTGATAGACCCGCAACTACACGGATCACCAAATTCATAGTGTTTACACCTGTGTGTAAGTGTTTGGAAGCTATCATATCAGTTTGTACAGAATGAAGAATTTCTGTGTGTTCCTGTGTCCAATTTTGAACTGAAAAATCAGGTCTAATTAAGTCGTAGCAAGGTTTTACCTTTTCTGCGTAATCCAAAATGTATGTTCTGCCAAAATTTAAGAATCCTAAAATGGATTGTAAACCCTTCAGAGTCTTTGGAGATTGGAGCAGTGCACATTTTTCTAAAAAATTAGCTGCCAGGCTTCTTTCTTCACTTGTTAACTCATATCCCAAAAATAAGACATTGAGGTGGGCAATTTTTTGATTTTTTAAAGTTACATTTGTAGCCCACAGTGGCGAACCCTGAAATATGTTGTTCACCCTGTGCAAGTGATCCAATAACTCATCGTCCTTCAGATAAATATCATCTACATAGGACAATGCCTCCTCATCACAATTTTGAAATAACTCTGTTACTCTTGCTGAGAACAACCCCGGGCTATTCTTATACACTTGGGACAGTCTACAGAATTGGCGTTGAGAGCCCAGGGCCGATAATGCTGTCAAATGTCTGCTTTCAGGCGATATATTTTGGCAGAAGAATCCATTTGCAATATCTACTATTGTTTTGTGTTTCTTTCGCACAGTGTTATTCATTAATGTGGCACTGTGTTCATTTTGTACTGCAAATGTTTTTATGCATGTGTTCAAATGCCTGTAGTCTAAAACTAGACGGTATGAATTGTCGGGTTTTTATCACGAGAAACAAAGGATTATTCATAGAGGAGGTGCAATTCTCAATCACACCTTGGTATTCAAGTTGATCTAAGAGCTCCCTGACTTGTTTCTTTGCATCATGTTTTATTCGGTGCTGCCTCTGTGGTGTAGGGATTTCATGGTGAGGTGACTCCTCATCCTAACCTACATGATTTCGGTATAGTGAGGGAGCTTGCTATAACGCCCACTCCTGCGCGTATGTATGTTTTCGTGGTACTGGAACAAGGTCAGAGAAAGCCAGTCAATTATCTCTTCCCCCTTTGGGCACTCCATGACGAACTCAGGCGGCCAATCTTTTTCAGCCAAAAGGATAGCGTATCCAAAAGTCAGGTTCTCCCAAAAGAGACCTTTCACTTTTCTGGGTATGTCCCCCTCCATTTGGAGCATTATTTTGTGTAAACGATGTGGGACACTTACCCGTGTATCAGGTGTTTCCACTGTGATATGTTTATTCAACGCTGCTGTCACCAGAAATTCCATCATGTTCTGGCGAGCTATTGTTACTTTTGCTGCGCTCTCTGGCATTGTCAGAGCCCATTCCCCATTCAGAAGTAGAGTCCTCAGTAGCCTGGGCATTTCTTGTTTAAAGACCAGCTACCTTCTTCTTTTTAAATACTTTTGGGTTTATCCTCTTGTTTGATAATGTAGTCTGTAGTGCGATGTGTGTCTCTTGGCTTTGCTCGTTCTTCTGATCTGCGTTCTGACTCTCCTTCTCTCTCTGAGCTTTTTGATGAACCCTGAAAGGAACGAGAGGAACGTGTATCAGTGTCCTTTTTAATATTATCACGGTTTCTAAGGTTATATTTTCTATCAGAGGGCTCCTGCTGAAGAGACCCACCCCGTAATCCTGATGCATTCTGCTTATTATATTTTGATTGTTTGTTGTCCCATTTCTTTTTAGAAGAATCAGGTGCTTGCTTTGAGTTATCCTTTTGAGGATGACCTGTTAATTGTGGTTTCACAGGTCTAGCTCCCAAGTTATCTCTACTCAGTGAAGCATAGGTCTCTTTGATAATCTTTGGTAGTTTTCACTCCTGTTACGCAGGAGTGCATTCCCTATGGCATTGGCTTATAGCCACCGCTGCTGCCTCCCCTTTTATGTTAGCTAACATAATTGTTGATACCTGGGCAAAATTACCAATCAATTTCATCCCCAAGTCCAGGGCAGGTTCTGCCCAGTACTCATTCTGTATTTGTTTCAATACTTCTGGTATGACTGCTATTGAGGGGGTACCATGAGTTCTGGAATAAACTGCAGCGAAAACTGTACCCCAAGTGGTACAATCCTCTATTGGCAAGCAAATTGTCAGTATTTGTGTTTTTCGGTACGTACAAATACATATATATATTTATATCTGCTTGGTATAGCAACTTTTTAGAAGATGATCTGAATTGGAGAAGCTGACTGCAGTTGGGAGAAGTAGTAACTCCTGCACCGGCGAGTCTCAATCTTCTAATAACCAAATAGTCTCTTGACTGTTGCTATTATGCTCCAGAATAATTGTTCTCTTAATAAAGTTACTGAAAGTCTCTACAGCTGCTCTCAGAAAAACGCTGTACTAGGAAGAATCTCTGACTTAGAAAATGTCGGTTCAAGACTTCCTCTCAAATGTCAGCAACGAAAGATAGCTGTCTGCAGTCGCTGCGAAAGAATACACTAGACTTACTTGAAAATTCTTCTCACGCAGAATTCGGAGACCGTTCCAAAACAGGACTGCTGTAGTACTCACGAATGATACAGGCAAGAACCATTCTGTCGCACCAGAAGGCTAAATAGTCACTGGAATGCCTCTGCAGGGATGCGGATACACTCTGTTATCTTTTGAGACTTTAATCTGGAACTTCTCTCGAGCCAAAAATGGAATTCAGAAAACTGAGGCAAACGCGAACTTAAAAAGCGCTGCCTCACCTCAGAATACTTCAGTTGAAGTGCGCAAGGCTCATCGAGCGCGAGCGCGAAATCAGCTGCCGTTTACCTGTAGCAGAAACACTAGACCTGCAACCTTTACTAGAATCATTGGCGGCCATCTTGGAAATCCGCGGTTGCGGAGAATGAATTAATTGCAGCCAGAGCGAGACCAGCTTTAAGGAAATGGAGCGGCAAAGCCTGGCATACAGGTACTTGTGCCATCTGAACCTTACATACCTAGAATGATGATATTTTGGATTCTTTCGTGTCAAATCATGGCCAACCCTGACAGCTTGCACCTAAATAGGCTGTATCCTGTCCCCACACACAGGGCTGCATACACCCCTGTAGTGAGTCTGGAGCCAGAGCACGTGAAAGACCTGTCTTTGAAGTCTCCCCCACTTCAAAGGCACAAATGGATATAAGCACTGGACCTCTGACACCAGGACTTCAGTGCGCTTCTGTACCTGTGAAGACTCTGCCAGAAAGAAGGACTGTGCTTATGAAAGACTGCCACTGTACAAGACTGCTTCTTTGCTGCCCTACTGCCTGGCTGGTCTGCCCTGCTGTCTCCTGTTCCCTTGTCTGGGTGAGAAGGACTGAATCTGCATCATTTGAACCCAGAGTGATTCCAAGAGCTAGGTGGCTGGCCTCCTGATCTGAAGTATCAGGGACATAAAGACATCCAACTTATCTGTTTCTGCATCTGGACTCTGCCATCTGTGAATCTGCCCTGCCAAGTGGTGCCACCCCAGTCCTGGGCCCTTGGAAGTGAGGCCTAAGTTTCTTGCTTAAACAAAACCCAAGCATCCTCTGACGCACCTGCGCATAGCTGCTGTTGCATGGATCACAACTGGCGCATCGCCCCTTTCGAGTTGATTGGAACCTGTGCATCACTCCTGTTGCATGGGTCAGAACCAGCGCATCGCTCCTGTTGCGTGACCAGAACCTGAACATCGCTTCTGCTGCGTGGAAGGTCTACGCATCTCTGTCAACAGCATCCTCGAAGACAACAATGAATCTCCATATTGCAGTTCTTTGCTCATCCGAGCCGATGCATCGTCTCTGCTGCACGGACCAGGACAAGCACATCACCTCTACTGCGTTGCTTCAGCAGTGACCCACATCATCAACGTCAGTGCAGCCAGGATCAAGGTACTTTTGTTCAGCAGGCCTCACGGGGTCCCTGTATCTTGCAAGGACCAGATACAGGGACCCCGTGCTGAAGCAACCTCATTCAGACTGTACATTTGAATTTGTACTGGTCGAGCACGACCAGATATCCCAAGTGTGCGCTTAGTGCTTCTAAGTGCTAATTTGCAGTTTATTCTTTAAAAATTCATATCTCAAGTTCTACTTCTTGGATTTTTGTTGTTTTGGTCTTTTTATGTATTACATTAAGAGCTATTTTTCCAAGCTGGTGCAGAATCAATTTGTGTGGTGTTTTCACAGTTTTATTGTTTGAAGTTTTGCACAAATACTTTACACTTTGCCTCGTAGCTAAGTCTGACTGTTCAGTGCCAAGCTACCAGAGGGTGAGCACAGGTTAATTTAGGGCTTGCCTGCTTCTTGCCCTGACTAGGATTGTGGTTGCTGCCTGACTTGGGCCTAGTCAACCAACAACCCAATCTGTAATAGTTTCTCTGAGAAATTACATAAGTATACCCCGAGATCAGGATTTGCTCTACATTTAACTGTCCCACATTTTAATTTCGAAAGAGAAGGCTTTAAAGCCTTTTCAGTTCCAGTCTCAAAATTTTGGAATAATCTTTCAGTCAACCTTCATAGTGAAACAAATCATTGGAAGTTTTGTGAGCTTTGAAAATGGTATCTGTTTCAAAAGATGTAACTTCTCCTGCATCCTAATCAGTTATTTCTTTAGCACCAAGATACCCTTAATTCAGGGTGCGGAGTGTGCGGTTTAAAAATATTCTTCATCATCATTAAAACCTATGATGTTTGCCTGATCTGCTAAAAGTAACACAACCTCAATGTAAAGCAGTTTTTGTGCCCAGAAAAGTGTAACTTTCTAGCAAAAAACACCTTTTGCTCTGAATAGTAAATTGCAGCAGCCACTTTGAAGTTGCTCTAGCACCAACGCAAAGCCTTACTGAACCTTAGGCTTAGTGTTTTCACCTTATTATTTACTAGGGGTGTGTTATAATCTATATGTCTTGCTTTGAAAATTTCCTGGGCTGTTTTCAGCATATAATACAATCCTACTAACTATGCTTTGTTTTGTCTTCATAAAGTCCATTTCAGGTCTTGGTCACCCTATGCTGTATATTAACTAATACTTACTGATAAATGCTGACTGATGGTCTTCTCTTGTGCCTCATATGCACAATTGTGGATTGACACCTCAAGTTTGCAGAGCAGATCAAGCAAAGGTTGTAAATATTCATGGGCATGTCTGTTTAATTGAAGGAGGAAAACAGATTGTCTTGCTGATCTGTATCTTACTTATGATGACCTGCCTTTGTAACAGTATCTCATGGTCTAGGGTATCAAATACAGCAGAAAAATTTAATAAATTCAAATTCAGACACTTATACAATCATACCCTCTGAAGCAAAAACATTAAGATATTCGTTCACTCATATCAGACATCAGCAGCTAGTCCCAACATATACTAAACCATCATACCCCACACAGACCCGCATGCACTGACACTGTCACACGTGCTCTGATACCCACTTACAACCTTAGACAACAACACACATACTACTACACACACACATACACACGTACACACACACACACACATCTACCCTCAAACATTGAATCACCCTACAGATTAAAAATCAGACCATTTCTCAAGCACACATCCAGTTGACATATTGCCCTAGATTTACAAAATTTTAAACAGGCCCAAAGTCATGCATTGTGAATTGTGATCCAAAGCAATGCAATTCTTTAAGCAGGTGCTAACAAGGAGAAATGTGAACATTTCTCACATTGCATGCACTGCACACAACACATACCATGTGTGGAAAGTTTCTAAATATATCTAGACATAAACGTTTGCACTAGAAGGTTATGCTTTCAGTACAAATCCTATCCTAGACAGTGCACACACCTCTGCACCATATTGGAAAGGTTGTTCATAGTGCTAGGCAGTCTTCATAGTGCCTCAAATCATAGAGTATCCCTCTGCCAAACAGGAGAAGATATGGTGGAGTGTGTATGTCACGACTATACGCCACTTAAATTAAAAGTGGGGAAAAGGAAAATGAATCCTTTTTTATTTATAACCTTCACCAACTCTAGAAGTGGCATGCTTTATCATTGGGTTCACCCTGACTTCTAAAAGTCAAGGTGGGCTTGACCATATTCCAGGGAGCTCTTTGTATATGAATAGTCAGGGAGCTACCATTAAAATTCCTCATCAACTCCAAAGGTTTCCCTTTATTAGTGGGGTGAACAGGAAAGGTAAAATAGGATTTGATGGTCCTATGACCCTTATGGTGCCAGCACTAGTCTGCCTACTCTACTGGCCAAATGCGGTCCGAGGCATTTGACAGGGTGGGTTTGCTTTACTAATACTCCCCCGTCGATGCGTTTTTTTAAATGTAAACAGGCATGCACTGTACAATTACTATAGGCATGCAACAGCCAGTGAATACTTGCCCAATCAGATGTACCATGGGGGTTCTATCTCAGGCTCCAATGGGAGGGTAGGAAGGTTGGCCTTGTAGTCACACCTTTGTCAAGTGTCCCTAACCATCTGCATATCTAGTGCGGTAAAAAAGTCAGGTACCAGTGGACCTCTGATTAGGCAAGTATTTACTGCCTGTTTCATACCTATAATAATCACATTTTGCCCAAAAATGGAATTCAACAAGGCTTTATAAGTGACTGCCAGCAACTCTTCTCTCATTACTAAAACATAGACATATCGTTGCAGTATGAACATTTTTAATTTCTTTGAGCAAACCTTACTATTCTTTGCAGACACAGAACTGTGGTTTCATTGGAACTATTATCTAGATCTTTCAGTCAGACTCCTTCAAACTTAGGCCCCATGTGATGCTCATTTGAGCAGTGTGAAAACATATTCGTGATAAACATTTTGAAAATGCCATTGGTAATGGCTTCCTTGAGGACTGCAAGCTAACTTTTTTCCCATTAAAAATATTAAATGAGCCTATTACCTTATTGGATAGATCCTTGAAACTCCATGCGATTGGTGAGACCTATCAGTAGACAAAGAACCATGGTGACAGTAGGATCTCAAGCATTAACTGTCAAAAAGAGAGTCACACATTTTAACCACCAGGCCACTGGTGATGTTCCACAGAGATGGGAAATAAGATGGGGTCTAATTCATAAAGGCATTTTTAAGTAGGTAAAGTACTACTCCTCTAGTTTTACTTGACATACTTATAAATGGCTTTCTGAATTGGCCCCAAAACATCTAAAATGACAATGTTGGGGAATATGAATATACAATTACTTAAAATAGAAAGGACAATACATTAGTTTTACTTTTACTTACAGGTATTTTGAAATTTTAGGGTCTATGCACAAAGGTGATTACACATATGCAATGTAGTTCTCCAGCTAATGAATAATTCTCATACTCATAGGTGCTCTTGTGAATTAGCCAAATAATATGACATACTATCCTAAAACAGATTTTAATGTGGCTTCATTTGTGGCTACAAGCTAACAGCATCATAGTTTAGAGAAAAGGATGTAGAAGAAAAAGAGAGTGAGAGACAGATTAAAGGAGATTGCATGAGAAAGAGCGAGATAACTAATTTGGTTATTTGGGAAAGGATAATTCATATAAATATTCCAGAGAGAATGCCAGGAAAATGCTTGCCTATCAATACATTTAACACATAAGCTCTTAATCTATTACCAAAGATTTGGATATATTGCTGAAAGAGGACTTAACAACTCAGCCAAAGACTACTTGAATTGATGCCTATTTCCTGCATATTTTCATGAACATGTGATGCTTATTTTGACTTTCATATGTCAGTGAAAGTCTCCATATATAAAGATTCAAAGTTGTTTTGGTTTATGGTTTGCAGGTGATTGACAAATTAGAGAAATTAACCCTGGTCTGATAATCTGTAACCTAGAGACAGTTTATTACTACAGTGATCAACAAACTCTTTGGTTTGAGTGTGCCACAAGCATATTGGCATTGACATGATGGAGACAGTGTGTGGAAACTTTGGATGCAAAGTAGACTGGTAACACCTTGTACCCTCATTTCGACTCCTGTATGTTGGATAATTTTAGATGCTGAAGACAGAAAGTCATTGAGTAAGGGAAAACTTGTTTCCAGCTGAAAGTTGGGTTCAAACAGAATACTGGATGTTAATTTCCGCTTTGTCACCTGCCGTATAGAATAAATGCTCAGGCTGCAGAGAGTGATTCATGTCTTTCTGGTGTTGAGCCTCTTAATGGAGAGCACAATAGTATTTGCTGTGGTAAGTGCTTAAGTATCATTGCCTTGGCTTCGACTGGGCTTCTGGCACTGTACATAAGGGTACTTCCGGTTTTCGCCGTCGGTCATCGGACTGAGCAGCATACTCGCCTGCCCTTTACAGATCTCCTAGGAGGAGTACTCACTCTGGACAGAGCATAACTCGGCTCTCATACTTTCGTGTGCTGCAATTCCTCGGCTTATTGTTCTAAGTGACACTGCACCGTTCACTTACGAGTCCCTTTATCGTTTTTGACCTTACCTTGGGAATTACACATTCCTGCATCAGCCGGGACGGAAGTACAACCGGCGGAGTGATCAATCCACTTTCAGTTATTTTCGCCATATAGCCCTGAAGAAGTCGTGGGTTTGTACCCTGACGAAACACGTGTTGGCTGGGCAATCGATCTCCAATAAACACAAAGGACACAAGATACTTGGAGTGTTCTGTCTATGTATTACTTGTTTGCTTGTTTACAGTGGTGATTTGCCTGATATTTCATCAAGTTAAGAGACGAATAACTTGCTCTGCAGTTCACAACAATGTGTGCACAGGCATTTGGTACTGTACATAAGGCCTCTGGCAGAGAGGCTGTGGGTTTGGTGTAAGGGATTTGAGGAACAATTGGTTGGCAAAGACTTTCTGCATAGTTCTGAAAATGCCAGCAAGCTTCGATAGGCTCCTGGAGTTTGCAAGAGATTCCTTTAACTCTGTCCTGGATTATAACTGTCGAGCTGGCATAGATGTTCATTGTGGATTTTGTGAAGGAATCACAGACAAGCAGGGCATCACATTTCCTGCCCAAATAAATGATGAATCTCTTCATGATAGTGAGTGTTAGCCATTATGCCTCTTCGTAGCTTATAAAATACTGAAAACGAATCTTTGTTACACCTTTTTTAAGCAGGTATCCTTATCCACAGTTAAAGTCTCTGAAAATCATCTCTTACGTTGATATTTATCAATAATCTTCTTGTGCATTTTTGGAAGTTGTAGATGGTGGAATACACACTAGAGGAGCTCTCCAAAAGTGGACATTTTGCCGCAAGATAATCTAATAGTGGTTAGCATGGTAAAGTGGTGCCAGAACTCATGCCATAGGGTGGGATTAAGTGTGCTAAAGGCTTCTGTCATAGGGTTTCTGCACATACAGAGCTATGCACAGGATAATAGGACCTTGGAATATAGCGGTGAGCCAACCATAAACCTTAGCACCCAAAACCCCAACCCAACTAGCCTTAGCGTCCCATTGGCACCAATGTACCAATGCTTAGACAACCCAGAACACGGTATCTCTCTCTCAGGACTCGCAGAGGCAAGAACACTCTTTCGTCACATTCGTACCTGTCCACAACATGCGTATGAAGAGACACTGTATAGGTTAAAATGTTTATTTCAACTTACGTGCTCTAAGATACAGTACACGTGTCAGTACTAGTAGCATAATACATAAGAACAATATAATCAGCATAGTTACTACTCCATAGAATACGAACGGGGAAAGCATCTCATAAAGCAGTGGATATATGTCTAACTAACATTACCACCCTCCCCGTGCTGGAAGCCAGTTTATTATAATAATAGAAGACCTTTGGGCTTTGACTAGCGAACCCCCATACCTCAGTCTCTTGATGCAAAACTACATCAGCAAACAATCACAGCTCTTCTCCCTGGAAAGGTCGTCTCCAAGTGCTATCTTAGAGCAAGCGATCGCATTATTAAAAGCACACTATTTTCTCAATGGCAGCTGTACATGGTGTTATGTCTAGGTGCGAGGGACGGGCCAAATCAGTAGGAACCAGGGAGTTGTTATTCGACCTTGTAACTGTTGTTCAGACTGAGCCCAAAAGGGAACAGGAGAAAAGGTGAGAAACAGAATATGCAGACTGTTGTAGAATAACTTGGCAATAACAGAGGGCGACAGAACAACATCCAATAATAACGTGCGCAAGAGTCATCATGGCAGCCAGGCCTGCGGTGACGTAGCCAGACCGGCCAGGAGGCCATGAGCCACAAGACACCCTCCCTGGACAGTCCATCGGCCACGACGAAAATGAAGACAGAGTTCCAAACACCTGAGCAGAATAGAGGTGGTCCACTGACAACTAACGGCAAGTCAATCAATCCAAAAATGTGAAAGAGCAGAAAAACGCTATACCGTCCAAAAGGACATCATTGGAATCGTCAAAAACGTAGACGCCATCCAGTCCAACAGGTCAAAGCTGCAGGAATGTTCTTCAGAGTATGGAGCATCCAAAAGCAATGCGGGACAGCTTGCGTGATATTCAATATAACTTTGTTGTAGGAGATCCTGAGCAGCCGCCCAGATATCCCATTGTGCCAAAATCCCCAGTGCAGCCGCACGCATCATAAAGCCAGCAGCGGAACAGTCCCGTTCATGGGCCTCTAAGGGACCCACCAACCGAACAAAATCCGGGACCGACAATGACGAATTGGAGAGGCAATAATCCATGGTCCATGTAAATGGACAGCGGATGCAAGACATCACAGGTTGCACGCAAGTGAAATACGCAAAGCGAAAGGAAAGGGTGTAGGACACACTGATAGTTGCCAAGGGCAGAACATCGAAGCCAACCAGAAGTCGCTCACGGAGCAGCTGGAGGCGTTCGGGATCGAGAAGGGCCCAGTGGAGTGCAGCCATTGCGCAGAAAACAGACCAACAGCAAGACACCGGCCGCCAAAGCGAGGATTAATGGGAAACCACCAAAGACGCTAGAAAAAATAGAATGAATGAATGCCGGTATCACACCGAAAATAGTTTGAAAGGTGGACACGAGGCCAGACCCCACAACCTTAAAAAGTGCACCAGACCCTCAGTGTTTGATGCGTTAAAAATACGATGAATTAACTCCCCAAAATGTTGGGGGAGGTCAGTGTTCAAAAGGGCCTGTATTTCACTGTGGGTGCTCGCCACCTGGAGAATGAATGTCTCCCGGGCGGATGTGAGCATAACCTCCTCATTCAATAATAGGGCCTTTATTCTGCTCAACTTATTGAAATCTGCCTCCATGGTAGGAATGGAAGGCCAAATAGAGCTATCAACGATGTCGTGAGGGGGAGGAAAAAGCACATTCTTGCAGCAGACAACTCTGTGCGAGACTGTAACAATATACGGAATGCCAGCCTGTAGGCCACAACAGTCTTCGTTATTTAAAAGCAAATAGCTACCGTTGGTAAGCAAAGTAAAAGTAGGAGAAATAGCAGGAGCAGGAATACCCTTTAGCACACATGCAAGATTTGGAACTGAAACGCTACAAGCCCCGTGCAATTTAATATGTTTACAAATAAGCGAATGACCCACAGTTGAATCACAAGACTCCCCGTGAGAAATACCTCCTTGCCGTCTCTAAGGCATTTATACATGAAAGGCAAGGACCAAAGTTCATGCAGGAAAGCACTACCCAAAGGCTGGAAACGGCCTACAGGATAATGTTTCATGCACGAACCGAATTCAAATAGGGAAAAAGGTAAAGCTATAACCCCATGAACTAGCCACACCGCAGAATCTAGTTCCGCTACAGAGAATGGTAAAGGATCCACTTTTTCAATATGTAACAAAGTGTAAGATGCATCTTTCATGGACATGAACTGCTGTTTGTCAGTCAAATTAAAAGGCAGAAAGAGGGCAGTGGTGTTTAACAAATTCCAAGGAACTTTACCCAACTTAAGGGTTTGCAAAGTCCATGCAAACTGCATCACTGAACGCAACTGATTCTGACCATGATACAACATAGAGACATCATCTTGTACAATATCAACAACAGAGGATACAATATTGTTTAATGTGTAAATGCGGGAAGACAGGGTATTGATACTATTGTCAACAACAGCAAGCACCTTTTCCAAATTTGCTTGGTCTATTTCCCTAAGACGGGAAGCAGCTTCCATTTGTGACAGCTTCCAGAGTTCATTATACGCTTCATAAATGAATCTCTTCGGTCGGGGACCACGAGGTCCCAAGATAAAGTCAGATAAGTCAATAGTGCCTGATAGGAGGGATAAATGGTTCTTAACAGAGTCTAAGGACGAATGTTGTAACCATTGTTTACATAATTTACCAACCGAATACGTGGTCACAGTACGAGTTTCAGTAAATCTTGGATCAGGCTTGTCCTGTATGTAGCCAGGAACTGTGCCATGAAAACGCAGTTGGCATGCATTAGATGATATGGGCCATGCCAACCAGGGTGACTGTATTAGTGCAGAAACGTTAAAGGAATTGTTCTGAAACTGAGCCTGTAACGCCATAAGGGACATATTAAAACGCAAACTATCATTTGGAAAACTCGACAAGGATGGGATGGTTGGCGCATTTAATTGTTTAACGGTAGCCAACCCCCAACACGTGGTCTGATGAATGGAAGCATTTAGAAATAGTATTTGGGCTGGGATAAGGCAAGCACGGTGCAGGGCCTCAGTGCCCTGCACCTGCCATGGCCTCGAACCCCAGATTGATTTTAAATCCACTGTGTCTTTCCAATACTCATAACCACCCACCGCCAAGGCGCTCAAAAAGGAACCAGAATATAGTAATTTAGTGTGGGTCAACATTATTTTTTGAGTCGATGGAGATTTTAATTTAAAATAATATGACCCAGGGTTCGATCGATTAAAATCAGTAAAATAGGTGAATTTATTTCGAAGAGTTTGGGAACTACCTGGTATGGGGTTTGGGCAGTGTTCCCATTGGGTGTAAGTAACAGGGCTGCGTAGTGCACTTGGTTTGTGGAGAAAATGATTGCCCCAATGCTGGTAGCAATACAAATCGGCATAATTCGCAGAATTCATATACAATTCTTCAGCATTAAAAGAGGCATAATATTTTAAATCAGCAAACAATGCTTCAACTGCATGCACATCCCAATCATCAGAATGAATATTACTTTTTACTACATCACCCATCGAGACTCGAAGGACATTTGGTACATTAATAATTTCTGTCGGGCCATGTATTTGAAAGTTTACCGCATCCCATACGATGCCATCAGCAACTGGAAACGCTGAAATGTTCACAAATGTGTGGTCACGTTTCATGATGTGTGAAGAGGAATGTGGAGCCAAAGTTCCAGCAACACTGTTCACAGCAGAGCGTTCAGGTAAATAGTGACCATTGATGAGTAGAAAAACACTGTGACAAAGCCAATGGACATGAACAAAAAAACCAAGAAAAGTACCATCCAAATATATGTCCAAGGTGGAATCAAAAAATTGTCTCTAAACCAGGATACAAAAAGACTAAACTTGGACGGGACTTGTGATGAGTTGGAATCTGAATCAAAAGAATAACGTGTCGGGCTCAGTGGTGTTGTTGGTTGGTGTGCCACTGACTCTGTGGCGGGATAAGTATATTCGTCCTCGGCTATGCAGGGTGATGCAGGGGGTTCAAATATATTTTCAGGCAAATCAACCATCTCCATGGTAACATCAGTGATTGTTCTTGCAGGCGTGCCTCGAACGCTTGTCCGATAAATGGCAGGACAAGAGACCGCTGGTGTGACACTATTTAGGATCGGCCAGATGTTGTAGCTTGACATTTTCCACTGAGATGTATCTGTTTTCCTTGCGACCGGGAAGCGGTGGTAGGATGACTGTACGTGTTCCCTTCAAGCCCAGTACTGGAACCGGTGCACGAAAAGAGGGGCCGAATTCTTTTTGTTCTCCACCTTCTCTCGTACCAGGTCGCCAATCTTCGGAAGCCAGCCGGCTACCGGAATCTGCACAGCAGGGTCTGTGGCTGAAGGTAAATGTGCAATCGCTAGTTTGTCTCGGGCTTCTTGTAAGTCCTGTAACATAGTAGAATGATTATCTACATCGAACTTGGCGGATTGCGCCGCCATGTCTAGACCATCAAGGTCAGGCACAAACATTCGTATGCCAAAGAGCATTTCGTAAGGGGTCCGCCCACCCAGAGGCCTTCTAGGGAGATTATTAAGTGCACGCTGAACGGTATACAAGTGGGCCAGCCAGTTCCTGCCAGTACCTATAACTCTAGCTGTCAAGGATTGCTTTAAGTCACGGTTCATTCGTTCAACGATAGAGTTGCCCTCAGGCCTATACGGAGACGAAAATTTCACCCGCACCCCTAAGGAGCCCATTGCGTCCTTGTAAGCCTTAGAGGCAAACGCCGGACCTTGGTCAGAATGGAAGGTGCCGCATGCAAAAATTCCCACAAAGACACGCAAATCCCTAATGACATTTCGTGCGTCAGCACTCCGTTGTGGCCAGACCCAGATGAACCGTGTGCACGAGTCCACTGCCACTAAGATATATTTATAGGCAGTGTCTGAAGAAAATGGACCGCAGTGATCCAAGTAAACACACCCAAAGGGTCTGTTCGAAATTGCAAGCGAGGTCTGCGGTGGTCTTGTGACTGTTGAAGGCTTGATCTGTTGACAAACGTCACAGGAAAGCACATAAGTACGTGTATCTTTGTATAAACCACGCCACCAGTAACGCTGCTGCAAAATGGAAATTGTCGCAGACACACCAGCGTGCGCCGAAGCCATGCCTTCGTGTGCCGCTGCCATCAAGGAAAGTCTGCGGTCCGCGTTGGGGATCAGCCGAACCCCAACGTTAGGTATTGTTACATAAGGAGCCTGATCGGGACCTATCTGGTAAGAATATTTAGAAGGGAAACCTCTAGGGTAATTATTTCCTTCTTTTGTTGCAGCAATAGCTGCCAAGATATCAGTGTCTATTTTAGACATGGATCTAGTAACTGCTGCTACTGAACACGTGAGTACTGCTGATCTGGCAGCTTCATCTGCCAGACTGTTACCAACAGCGTGTGCGCCCACTCGCTGATGGCCTAGGGTGTGAACCACCTGTGTGAGTGGCAGACGTCTTTGTAATTCTGCCACCCTAACCCAAAGCATTTTATGCTTGATTGTGTTGCCTTTAGCGTCTCTATAGTCATTTTGCGACCAAAAGAACAGATTGTCATTGTATGATTGAACACAGTAGTAAGAATCGCACACGATTAAAGTGGTCACATCAGGATTTACGAACTCAAGCGCAAGCACCAAGGCACGCAACTCGGCCAATTGTGCGGTACTGTCCCCGAGTGCCTGTGTATGCACCACAGTGGATTTGAACTTTCCGTTCACAAACGTACCTGCAACAATAGCACATGCGGCTGAATAAGCATGCTTGGAACCCGTGGCCGGTTGTGCCGAACCATCGGTGTAGATCACACAGTCGTAATCCTCAAGCGGCAATAAGGACAAAGGAGGAGGATGAATGAATTCATACTGTAAAAACTCCTGAGTCTGGAGAGAAGAGTCGAAAATGAAAGTGACATCCGGAGACGTCAAAGATGTTGCCCATTGAATCCAACGGGGGTGCAAAGCTTTAGAGTTCGGAACACTTGCTTTCGTCACTGCTTCTAGGGCAGGATAGGGTGTTACCACCAGAATGCGTTTTCCCTGTGCCAGTGCGCGCTCCTTCAGGATCGCCATTTGCACTGCTGTTAGCACTTTCTCCACAGATGAGAATCGCATTTCTGCAGAGGTGTATAGATGTGACTTGTATGCGATGGGTACTGTATCACCTTCATTAAAGGTTAAGTACGTGAAACCCACTGCCCCTGGAATGATTCTAATCACCAAGTTTGTGTGGTTATCACGCGTCAAAAGGTATTTAGACTCAAGAAGGTCTGTCTGCAAAGACTGCAGAATGGAGGTATGCTCCGGAAGCCAAGAAGACTTCGAAAAAGTAGGTTGTAGCAAAGCATACAATGGCTTGATACGCTGGGCGTATTCGGGAATATATGTACGTCCAAAGTTCAGAAAACCCAGTAAAGACTGAAGCTTCTTCAGATTAGTAGGAGGGCACAAAAGTGCACATTTCTCCAGAAAATGGGGGCTAAACCCTTACCTTCATTGTTGAGCTCATAGCCCAAGAACAAAACGGTAAATTCAGCAATATGGGATTTGGCAAAGTTAATTTTGTATCCCTGAACCGCAAATTCAAGAATAATGCGGTCCACCCGGGTCAGATGCGGAAACAATTCATCGTCTGTCAGATAAATGTCATCCACATACGAACAGGCGTCTGGATCGATGCCGTCTAACAAAGAGACAACACGAGCGGCGAATACGCCTGGACTATTCTTGTAGCCCATAGGAAGACGCCTGAATTTGAACATTTTACCACCGGAAGTAAAGGCACACCATTGGCCACTCTCCGGGGCTAAGTTGTGCGTGTAGAATCCATTTGAAAGGTCAAGGGTCGTTTTGTACTTTTTACGAACAAGACTGTCTACAAGCGCAGAACTATGGGTATTTTGCACCGCAAAGGTCCGACAATGAGAGTTCAAATGCCGGTAATCCAATACTAAACGGTACGATCCATCGGGTTTAGAAACCGCGAAAAGGGGATTGTTCATAGGTGATACACAGGGTTCAATTACTCCCTGATATTCCAACTGTGTCAGAATTTCGGAAACTGGGCCTTTGGCTTCACGTTTTATGGGATATTGGGGTTGTGGCTGCGGCAACGATCGCAAAGGTATTTCATGGGGGAGATTCTTCGTCCCAACCCACGTGATTGCGGAATAACGCTGGAGCCAGGGACACAGCCCACTCTGCTGCAAGAGCCTCTGCTTTGTCCTTTGGGACATGTCGAGAAAAGCTCGGAAGGATTACCTCCTCCCTTTACGCGCAGCAAGTACGAATGGGGGTGGCCAATCCGCCTCTGCCAATAAAATATCATATGAAGAGGTCAGATTTTCCCAAAAAATACCTTTAATTACTCGCTGTATATCACCTTCAATTTGGAGGACGATATTAAATAGTCTGTCAGGGGGTGCCACTCTGGTGTCTGCTGTTTCAACAGTAATGAATGTTTCAGTTGCTGTCGCCTCCATATGAGGACGTAGCGCCTCCCGCACTATGGTTACTTCCGCGGCGCTGTCTAGGAGGGTTACTGCCCACGTCCAATTCAGGAGTCTCGTTCTCACCGTCTGTGGCATATTTCGCTGTTACAGCGGCAACTTTCTTCTTCTGAAATTGTGGTCGAAAACGTTGAGCGTCTTCTTCTTTTCCTCTGACTTGTTGTCGAGGCTGGTCACGTCCCTGTGGGGCCTCACGGGCCCTTCCTCTATCCTGGCGGTCTCCTCCACCGGCCTGTGACGACGTCTGTGCCTGTGAAGAACGAGGAGAACGCGTATCAGGGATCTGAAACCTATCCGGTGACTTAATTCTCGCTCTATCGCGTAAATCATAAGTACGTTCAGAAGAAATTGAAACCGGGGATGCGCCTCGCGATCCCGGCTTTGTCTGTTGCTTACCCTGTTTTTTCAGCCTCCAGCTCTTTTTAGTGAAGACTGGTTTCTCATCCTTCTCAGATTGAGATTTGGTTTGTTGCTGTTGTGGTTGCGATTGTGTTTGCAGTTTTGCAAAGGCTTGTTACCCAGGCTATTTCTACCAATAGTTTTGTAAGCCTGGGTAATAATTTTCGGTAATTCTCGAGGCTTGTCCAATTCTGGGACCAAAGCCAAAGCGTTAGCTACTTGAAAGTTCACTGCATCGCCCTTGACATTCGCAAGGATCAGTTCAGCTACTACTTCAAACACTCCCACTAGTCTCATCCCTAATTCCACAGCCGCTTCAGGGCCGTGTTCATCCTGTACTTTTTTAATTACAGAGGGGAGAACTGTCATGGAAGGAGTACCAAAACATTTAGAATATACTGCTGCGAATACCCTACCCCAGTTGTCACATGCTGTCAACTCGGGAATCAAGTCTTTTGGCAAACTAATCGTCAAAATACGATGTTTATCCACTGGAGTTGTATGTGGAAAAACTGCCTCCAACTGATCAAACTTTTCTGCAAGCCAATAAGGAAAATCATCCTTATTTTGTGGCCGTTTGCCCATCACAGAATTCACCATGACGGGACTTATGGTCACTCCGCCTGCAGCAGCTGGTTGGCCAGGCACTCCAGGAGCGGCTCCATGGATGCTGCCTGTAACATATCGCACTAACGCTCGATGCACCTGCACCAAGGCCGCATACATAGTGCGCAGTTCCGCGACTGGTATTGTCATATAAAGCGGATGTGGGGTGTACCCGGCCAAAACAGGCCAAGTGGCCCCTGCTATAGATAAGGGGCCTAAACGAACCGTGGTAGTCGGTTGTGGGAGGGCGCCATTAAACCAAACACGGTGTTGCCAAGCCGTGAGCGGTACTTCAAGATTAGTATAAGGTCTATAGACAGCAGGAACAACGGTGGGTTCATATGCATGGAACAGATTATCGTTCGCATCCACCGCTGGAAAAGTGATCCAAGAGTAGAACACTTCAAAGTGGAAAGCCGGGTCGGCTTGCACCACAAAGACTAGGTCTACTCCCGCGTCTGGCACTCCATACACTCGTAAGTGATCCCGGAGTGCTGTGCGGCTATGCGCCGCTATGTCTATACCCGCCATCTCTAACGGGTTTATTCAACAATCTTACACGAAGCAGCACAAAAAGGGTTTTTTCTAAGAAACCTTTTTAATAACATCAAGCTTGAAAGAACCTACAAAATCTGTAATATAGGAGGTATCACCATCACACACGCTTCCGGAAGCGTACGTGAGGGGTATGTGGACAAGCACAAGTACTACTCAAGCGTCTCGCTAGTAAGCTGCCCCACTCGTTGGTCGCGCCATGTCATAGGGTTTCTGCACATACAGAGCTATGCACAGGATAATAGGACCTTGGAATATAGCGGTGAGCCAACCATAAACCTTAGCACCCAAAACCCCAACCCAACTAGCCTTAGCGTCCCATTGGCACCAATGTACCAATGCTTAGACAACCCAGAACACGGTATCTCTCTCTCAGGACTCGCAGAGGCAAGAACACTCTTTCGTCACATTCGTACCTGTCCACAACATGCGTATGAAGAGACACTGTATAGGTTAAAATGTTTATTTCAACTTACGTGCTCTAAGATACAGTACACGTGTCAGTACTAGTAGCATAATACATAAGAACAATATAATCAGCATAGTTACTACTCCATAGAATACGAACGGGGAAAGCATCTCATAAAGCAGTGGATATATGTCTAACTAACATTACCACCCTCCCCGTGCTGGAAGCCAGTTTATTATGATAATAGAAGACCTTTGGGCTTTGACTAGCGAACCCCCATACCTCAGTCTCTTGATGCAAAACTACATCAGCAAACAATCACAGCTCTTCTCTCTGGAAAGGTCGTCTCCAAGTGCTATCTTAGAGCAAGCGATCGCATTATTAAAAGCACACTATTTTCTCAATGGCAGCTGTACATGGTGTTATGTCTAGGTGCGAGGGACGGGCCAAATCAGTAGGAACCAGGGAGTTGTTATTCGACCTTGTAACTGTTGTTCAGACTGAGCCCAAAAGGGAACAGGAGAAAAGGTGAGAAACAGAATATGCAGACTGTTGTAGAATAACTTGGCAATAACAGAGGGCGACAGAACAACATCCAATAAAAACGTGCGCAAGAGTCATCATGGCAGCCAGGCCTGCGGTGACGTAGCCAGACCGGCCAGGAGGCCATGAGCCACAAGACACTTCCATTGATTGCTTGCATTAGGTGATGATTACAGTGGTGAAAGTTTGGGGATGGAAAAATTCTAAAGCCATTGCCCACTTAACTGATAGCCCAGCAGGAAACTGAAGAACAGCATTCACATGAGCAATAGCATACAGTGATAGTGAGTTGAAGTACCATTGGGTCAGCTAGAATTGATTTGTCTTTAAAGTGATATATATTTTTGATAGGAAAATTGAAGAGGATCCTAGTCCACAAAAAATATATGCTTTAAAATGTGGAGAAAGCATTAAATCATAAGGTTATACTAAGTTTGAATGCAGATAAACTTGAGATTATAAAATGACCACTGCATTCAGCAAGAAAATGGTGCATACTGCACTGGCCAGTTCTACTATGCTTTCTAGGCTTTTGATTGAGGTAACAACCAACTCCCCAGGCCTGCCTGAAGAGGACAGTGGACAAATATTTTGCCTGGGTTGTTCAAGGTGGAGGTTCCTGGGTGTATCCGTAAATGACAGGGAAATAGATATATCAGGGAAGATCATCAACCTGTATAAGAGAGTATAAGCAGCATGATAAAGCAAAAGAAAGGTCAAGGCCACAGACGTGCAGCCTGAATTCCAGATATCACTCTGTACCACAATGACATAGACAGAATTAATTTATTTACTAAAAAGCAGAGGGAAAGAGACTAAGGTCAAAACACTGGCCCCCCTCAGGAAAGCCTCCGTCAAACAGCCCGCCAAGAAAGCCAACTGGTTCTCCCCTGCCCTCCAAGAGTCCAGGTGCACCTGCAGACAACTTGAGAGAAGATGGAGGAGAAGCAACCTTCAAGACCGCTGTAACCATGCACCACCAACTCATCAGAGTCACAAAGAAAACTGCTATACAGGAATGTATCAACACCAACGCACACAACAGCAAAGAACTCTTTGCCCTGATCAAAGAATTCACCAAACCCAGCACGGATGCCACTGACATCCCCCCTTCCAAGCCCTCTGTGACAACGTTGCCACCTTTTTCCACCGCAAGGTCAAATACATCTATGACAGCTTCGCAACGCAGTACTAAACCACCCCACCCGCAACCACCGCACCCAATTTCTCCAGATCACAGCCAACCGTGCTAAACTGGATGACCCTCATGACTGATGACACCTTACGTATCATGAAGACCATCCACTTTGGAGCCCCCTCAGATCCCTGCCCCACCACATCTTCAACAGAGCCAGCGTCACCATTGCACCCCAAACTCTGCCACACCATCAACTGCTCCATCGAGTCTGCCACCTTCCCTGAAGACTGGAAACATGCAGAGATCAACCCCCTGCTGAAAAAACCCTCTGCCGACCCAACGGTGCTCAAGAATTACAGACCCATCTCTCTGCTCCCCTTCCCAGTCAAAGTCAAGGAGAAGGCCATCAATGCCCGACTCACCAAATTCATTGAAGCAAACCACATTTTGGAAACATCCCAGTCAGGCTTCAGAAGCAACCACAGCACCGAAACGGCACTCCTCGCCGCAACAGATGACATCTGTAAACTCCTTGACCGAGGCAAAACTGCAGCCCTCATATTCCTGGACCTCTCTGTTGCTTTTGACACCATCTCCCACCACATCCTCTGCACAAGACTCCACAATGCCGGCATCCATGACAAAGCCTTAGAGTTGATCCTCTAGTTCTTCACCGTCTGAACCCAGAGAGCCAGGCTCCCACCATTCTCCTCAGAGCCTGCAGAGAGCAGCTGCAGAGTCCCTCAGGGCTCCTCCCTAGCCTCACCCTCTTCAACATCTACATGGCCCAATGGCAGCCATCATCAGAAACCACAAGCAAAACATTGTCTCCTGTGCCGATAACACCCAGCTGATTCGCTCCTTCACCGACAAACATACAGCTGCAACAGCTGCCTCAAACTCAACTCTGACTAAACCAAAGTCCTCATCCTAGGAACCACCCCCTCTGCCTGGGAAAACTCCTGGTGGCCCACGGCACTCGGAGCCCCCTCATACTCACCCACCACGCATATAACCTCGGCATCATCCTTGGCTCCTTGCTCTCAATGAACTGCCAAAGCATGTGGATCCTCCTGCTTCCACATGCTCTACCTACTTCAAAAGATCATTAAGTGGATGTTAGAAATGGGGGTCTCCAGGCGTCGGGTGCTGCGGTGCGAAGTGCAGTGGTGTGACGTGCGGTGCCCTCAGGTCACGGTGGAAGCAGCGGCTCGGTGGCGGCGTCAGATGGCATCGTCAGTGAGACCAGGGTCGCGGTGCGAAGTGATGCGGTGTTCGTCGCAGTGTTGGCAGGTCAGGGTGCAGGCAGCGGCGTCGTCATTGCTGAAGTGCTGTCGTCATCTGACAAACTGGAGTGGATGGCGGCGGCGTCGGTAGGCCAAGGCTGCGGTGCGTGATGAGGGCAGTGTGTCGTGTAACTTTATGAGCGGTGCCCTCGAACCACGGTGCAAGCAGCGGCATCGCTTTCTGCGTGGAGCGGCGTCGTCGGGGATACCAAGGCTGCGTCGTGAAGCGAGGCGATGCAGAGTGCGGTGCCCACAGGTAGCGGTGCGAGCAGCGGCTCGGTGGCGTCGTTGGTGAGAACAGGGTCACGGTGCGGTGTTGCAGCGGTGCACTCTGCGGTGCCTTCAGGACACGGAATCGGCAGCGGCGTCGTAGATGGTGTCGGGTTGCTTTTTCTTCTGTTGCAGCACAAAACACACAGTTCCCAGTGCTGAGGGCAGAAGAACTTGAAGTCTTTGCTGTTCCTGAGACTTCTTGAACAGGGGGCAAGCTCTACCTCAAGCCCTTGGAGAATCTCACAAAAATAGATTGCAGAAAGTTCAGTCCAGTACTTTCACTGCCCAAGACAGAAGCGGCCACTGCAGGCCAACACAGCAAAGCACACAGTAAAGTGGTAGTTCCTCCTCACAGCTTCTCCAGCTCTTCCTGTTGGCAGTCTTCTTGGTCCAAAAGAGTTCAAAAGTTCAGGGGTTTGGGCTCCACTTTTTATAGCCCAAAATCCTTTGTCCTCTCAGGCAGAGAGTGTCTGTGCCCAGCCAGAACCAGTTCTGCCCTCTCTGGTGTTTCTTCCTGGCAGGAGGTGGAGACGGCATTTTCAGAGGCAGACCAGGCCCATTCAGGTGAAAGGAAATCTCCTCCCCCTACTCTAAATGCAGCCCAGGTCTATTCAGCCCTTTCCTGACCCACCTAGACTATCTGGAGCCACTGCTGCTCCCCAACCCCTGTCATCCAAAACCCAGACAGTCCATCCACAAACCCAGCAGAGGCCTATTGGATGGCTGAGCAAAAAAATACCTACTTTCTAAAAGTGGTATTTTCAAACCCAGAATGTAAAAATCACCTTCACTAAAAGATACATCTTTAGATTCTGAGTTCAGGCTTACTAAACTTTATTTTCCACCGAGTTCCCAGGGCCAGTTATATTTATAAGATGTTATAAACAAACTTCCCATTCTGTCCTATGGGGACAGGTAACCTTGCAATAGTGAAAAACGAAATTGACAGTAATTCACTATCAGGACATGCCACACACAGCGGGGCATGTCCTACCTTTCACATACACTGCACTCTGCCCACAGGGGTACCTTGGGCCTACCTTAGGGGTGACTGACATGTAAGAAAAGGCAAGGTTAGGGCCTGGCAAGTGAGTGCACTTGCCAAGTCAACATGGCAGTACCAGACTACACACAGGTTCTGCAATGGCAGGCCAGAGTTACATTTACGGGCTGTTCGTGTGGGTGGCACAATCCAGTGCTGCAGCCCACTAACAGCATTTGATTTACAGGCCCTGGCACACTCAGTGCACTTTACTAGGGACTGACACATAAATCAAATAGGCCAATCATGGAAACACCAATCCATAACACATTTTACTACAGGAGCACTTGCACTTTACCACTGATCAGCAGTGAGAAAAGTGCGCAGAGACACTAAACCAGCAAAAACAGAGTCAAAACCGGGAGGTCAGAAAGCAAGAACTCAGGGGAAACACGCCAAAAGATGCCAAGTCTAACAGTGGATCCCTACCGAGTCCAGAAGAACAGTCAACCAGGCACTCATCAGCAGCAAACTCGACTACGGCAACTCACTCTTCACTGGCATCACCCAGAAGCTTCAAAAGAAATTAAAAAGAATTCAGAATGCCACTGCAAGATTTATCATGGACATCCCCTGCCACAGCCACATCTCCAGTCACCTGAGAGACCTCCACTGGCTCCCGATCAACAAAAAAATCACCTTCTAGCTCCTCATGCACACCTACAAGGCCCTCCACAACATCAGACCTGTATACCTCAACCACCGTTACTCTTTCTACACTCCCACCAGACACCTCCGCTCTGCCAATATTGCCCTGGCCACTATCCTGCAGATGCTCAAGACCACGGCAGGAGGAAGATCCTTCTTATACCTCGCCGCGAAGACCTGGAACTCCCTTCCTCTACATCTCAGACAATCACCCTCACTGCCTCAATTCAGGAAGGACCTCAAGACCTGGCTTTTCGACTGAACTGGCTATTCGACAAAACTGTAGAACCCCCCCAGCTCCTTGAGACCCTAATGGGTGACTAGCCACGCTCGATAAGAAACCTGATTGATTGACTGATTATAAGAGTATGTGCTATTTAACGCACCTGATCAATAATGATACCATGGGGTATATTATTTATGGATTGAGATAAATAGCTTCTATTACAAGCTTGTTGGGAATGACATGCATATTTTGGTGTTTACTCACAAACATCCTCATGGTACACATGGTACTGTAAACTTGTGGAAGGTTTGACCTGCCGAAAGTTAACAAAGCTTGCAGTATTTATAGCTTCTGATTAATTATTGGATTTGTTAAATACCTTTTACCTCGTAATTCCGATCCATGCGTAAACATGGGTTTATGCACAGTTCAGAAATAACCGACCCACTTATAATCAGGACCTAGAATGATAGATATAGCTATGCAGCAGTAGGAAGTGATCATGTAGACAAAGCGTAGGTACACAGGATAGCGTAGGATGGGAAGTACAAAAAAGGAAAGCATTTTTACATCACTTAGGGCCAGTGTGGCTAGGTAGGGAATGTGTGGCCAGCATGGAAAACCATGCAGGGGCGGATTGAAAGACCACTGTATGAAATTTGGGAGAAGCAGGACCTGCAATGGAATGGTTCACTGACAGACTATCGACCACCAAAATATTGCAATGCAGAAATATCACGACGAAAATATCGATGACAAAAATATCGTCATTATATACTTATAATGGTAAGTACAAAAATATAGGAAAAAAATACGCTTTCATTAATATTGTTGTACTAAATATCATTTTTAAAATATATATAAAATAAATTATTAAATATATTAAATAATAACATTACATTTACAAAATAAAATAGATTTAATATATATTTTAACAAATTAACTTAATTTAGAAAAAAGTTAAAAACACATATATAATAGTTAATATATATTTACATATATCTACTTAAAAACAATTTTGAAACTAAGGGCCTCATTACGATGGCGTTGGGACCGCTACCATCAGTCCATTGGTGGTGGTCCCACTGCCATCGAACCCTGCTTGTTTACCTGCCGCATTATGAAGGCGGGCGGATGGAGGGCGGTCAGAGAGACCGACCGCCACGGATCCGACTGGCTCGGGGAGCCCGTTGGAGGGACTGCAATCTCTACAATAGTGGCGGTGTGTGCTCAGGCACCACTGTATTAATTAATATTTAATTATAGTCAATGTACTTCCAAAAATAGACCCCCACAAAACACACAACACCCTCATAATAAAAAATTAACATAACTATTTATCAAATTATTAATTAATAATAATTTAAAAAATAATTAATAATTGCTTAAAATTAATATACTTCCCACCCCAAAACCCTACAAAACCCACAACGCACATATAACATCTTAAACAAAAAATGTATTAACACAATTAAAATAATTAATGTTCTATTAATTAATTATTATTCATTAAGAAATAATTATTAATTAATTAAAAATAAATTACTTCCAATCCTTCACCCATATAACCCCACAACTCCAAAAAAATTAGTTAAACAATTAACATAATTCATTATCAATTAATTAATATGAATTAACAAATAATTAATAAATAATTAAAATTAAAATACTTCCCACTCTTTACCCCTACAACCCCACAATCCACAAACAAAACAAAAAAATCAAACAATTAGCATAATTAACTAACATTGCATTAATTAATATTAATTAACAAAAAATTATTAATCAATTAAAAATAAATTGCTTCCCACCCTTCACCCCATAGCCCCAAAACTGGCACCCCCCAAAAAACAATTACACCATTAACTTATTTACTTTTTAATTAATTGATGAATATTAATCACCAATTAATTAATAATTAACTAAACATAAATTACCACCCACCTTTCACCACTATAAACCCCACAACCCACACATTGAATTTGCTTAAAAAAAAATAACACATTTAACATAATTACATATCACTAAAATAAATAATTTTAAATAAGAAAATAATCAGGAACTAAATAATATAACATTTTATCAAATAACATTTAACGACTACTGGAAATATAACAAATATATTAAAAAACATAAAAAATAATTATACATAAAATTACATCATATACATTTAAACTTATACTAAAATACATAACAATAATAAAAATACGATATTTTAAACAACTATATTTTTGCAAACAATATTAATGACTTCGATATTTTAAAAATCAATACTACGTACCTAAAAATCGATATTCTTGACATTGATATTCTTGCTGTCGATATTTCCATGTCGCAATATTTCTGACTCAATATTCATGTCTGTCGAAATTTAAAACTCGACATTCTGTCTGAATACCGAATGGAACGATGGCCAATGGAGCTGATGCCAGTGCATCTCTCTAAAAGGCATTTGTGGAGTTCAGCGACATGTTGGGGCTGATAAAGAGTCCACAAGGGTATAAGTGGTGCAATAATTGAAGAAACAACAGAGAGAGCAATGGCTTTTATCCTAGACACAAAGGGCCTACTTACGATGTCGGGCAGACTTGAGACCGCCAAACACCGTTTCGGTGTGGGAACCGACTGACCATATGTCAGCGGTTCCGAACACCGTATTATGATGCTACCGCACATGGTGCACTCGCAAACTCCCATTTCTCATTGGGAGCTTGTGCTGCGGGCGGTGTCTGCCCGCAGCAAAATCTCCCATAGAGAATTGGGAGTTTGTGTAAATCCCTGCACTGTGTGAAAGGCACCTCACTCATAGGTACCCCCAACCGGAGGGCGCTGAGGGATGAGGGCCCTGCTAAGGCCCCCATAAGTCACTTTGCAACAGGCTTTCCATGTCGGAAAGCCCAACATGAATAGCCTGTCCGAAACCAATATCATAATCCCTACGGCGGAAACGCCATAAGTAAGGGATTATTTGCCGGTTTATGACTGGCCGACGGGCTCGTTGAGCCCATCGGTAGCCAGCCAGAATGACCAGCCGGTTTAAACTCAGACCGCCTACATTGTAGTTAGACGTTGGACTTAAAACCATAGTTGTCAGTCGGAAAGCCTCTGACCTGCAGTCAGAGGCTTTCAAACAGACATCCTAATGAGCCCCAAAGCCTGATAGAAGGCCGGAGACTGGTTGAGAAAACAATGATCACTTCTGGTATGGGAGACCATAGGCCCAAGAGTGATTATTGAAGGTTATTTGTATTGGGCAGTGAACTCTGCTAGAAAGGAGGTGAATGTCTGTAGACCTGGTCTACCCTCAGTGCTGTCCTAGGACCAACACAATTTCTGTATCCCGAAAAGTACTGGAAGACATTCGAAACAAGATTAATGGATATTCTGGCAGACCTGACTAACATAATTCCAGTCAAAGTCCAAGAAATATAAGAGCTAAAGAAAGGGTCAAGAGTGTGTTTTGCTATTTAACTACTTGGGTGAAAGAGCCCCTTGTGGAGTAGCTGCTTTCATGTTCACCATACATGGCTGTGAACTCACGGGATTGCACTGTTTGACTACTGTGATGTAGAAGCAGCAGATGTTAATTCAAAGCTAGTGCTGTTTTTCTTCTCTTTAGCAATACAATTAGAAAGCCAATACAATTTGAATTACAGAGGCCTCTAACCCCTGTGAGAAGGTGTGGCAATACGTCTAAAGATACAGCACAAAATTAGAGCTTCTTTTATTTTTCTGATGACTGGTGCATTTAACCTGAACTTAGGAGGCCATTACGATGACGGGCGGACTTTGTCCGCCCGCCACCGTAGTGGTGAATGGGACCGTCCGCCATAGGAGCGGCGGTCCCACCGTGAGTATTAGGATGCCACCGCCACGGTGGTGGTGGTATCCCCTATTCCCAACATTGTGGCGGGCGGTGTTCACAGCACCGCCCGCCACAATGCTGGGAATGCACGTCATGCATTGACATGCACAAGGTGACAGGCACCGCGCAGTGCCTGCCACCTTGTCCATGCCAATGCAGGGGGGTACCATAGGTACCCCCCCAAGTGCACCCAACCCGGCCACCCTCCCGCCGGGGGCCTGCAACGGGCCACCGTTGTAAAAGACCGTATACCTTTCCATGGCTGCGTTGCAGTCATCATAATATGGATAGCGGTGTCTTGCAGACACCCCACCATATTACTGCCCTTTTCCGCCCGGTCACCTGTGTGACCGGCGGAAAACCGGCAGACGGTCTTTCCGTCCGCCGGGCTCCCCCCCCCATCGTAATGTGGCGGGGTGAAATGGCATGCGGGCGGAGGGAAATGGCGAGCGGATCGCCACCGCCATATGGGCGGTGGCGATCCACCAGTCATCGTAATGACCCCCTTAGAACGGACAGTGAGGTCTACATAGCATGACAAATACGACCAGCTGCTACAGTTGGCCCAACATAGCAACATCAATGTACACAGTGCAGAGCTCACTCACGCACCTCAATTATACCGAAGTTTAAATGCCTCTCCTCTAAATAGAAAAACTGTTTAAGAAGGTAGCTTGCAACGGGTGTGATCAAGAATTATTTTGTGGTCAAGACTGAAGAAGATGCGAAATGTTACGTTTTACTTACTATAACAAGAAGATTATATGAGAGTAATGGATAAGTGTGTTTTCTTTATGGAACTCAGAGAACTTGTCTAGTGTCAAACAAGTCCATCCTGGTTTATAGATAAACTGCACACGCTGATCTTTCTTTACTACAATGTACGACCAGATATATCAAAGCATGTAAATAGAGGTGATTTTGGTGGCCTATAATACAATGCAAATTTCTCTGTTCCTCTCCAAAAAGCCACATCAAAGTTCGGAGAAACAATACTGTGTCTTATTGTGCCTCTTGGCACTTCAATTCAAAAATAATTGTCTACAATGCGTACTTTATCTGTCAAATTCTTAAGAATGTAAAGGCTTTTGGGTTTGTGGAACCTTAGGTGAAAACATCAACTGTAATGAGTAGATCATGAAAAGTTTGTTTAGCTCAAATTAGGAAAACATACTAAAAGACAGAGATTAGCAAGGCTTGGAATCTAACTGTGTGTGTCAGTGATCAACTCTGTACAAAATAATGATATCTACCAACCCCTTTGTGGTGCGGTGCTGAATTTATGTTTATGTCAACTGAAACACAATTAGCTTTTGGGAGGTTTTAGGTGTGTGTGTTGAACTAATTGAAGAAAGTTACCAGTCAACACATGTTCTTCAAGAAAACGTCATTGTAGCGAGTGTGCATATGTCCATGTAAGTGTGGGTGCGTGTGTGTCAGTGATATCTGGCAAGCAAGTCCAATTGTCTAGAGATTGTGTGCAGTCGTGGGACGGTATCCAGGTGCAGGAGTGAAATTAAGAGTTGATATGCAATGGTATGGCTTAGCCATGTGTTGTATTTGTGGAGGCTTAACACTACCACTAGAACAAAATACAAAATGCAAGCAATCTGGGATCTCTGTAGATGCATAGCTGTGGGTGTAAAGATTCAACACATTTGAATTGGTGTTGCCCCAATTATGCAATTAGTGGATATGTACACATCTGTTTAATCAAAAACAAGCTTTTTGAGGAATCAAAAGGCAGTGATGCATGCAATGTCACTATTTCTATGTTTATTAGGTCAAGAAATAAGCCACTATCATAATATCTATTGCCCTCTAATTACACTGGCTGATAGTGAGAAAGAGGATTAAGTTAAAACTTCTATGTAGGGCCTTCAAATGTCTTCCTAGAATGGTCCCAAGATATCTGGATAGGATTTGTGTGACAATAAGAAAGTCGGTTTCATCCTGGAATATCTTGCCACTACCATTATATCTTCATTGAACCAAATGTAGTTTAGCATTGCACCAAAAACATTAATTTTACAGAGCATTGTCCGTACAATGTAAGTTTTTTTTTCTCTCCTGCACTGATGGCTGTGTCTCTGTTGTACTGCCCGCTTCATCTGGTCATTTATGTTATGTGCCTTGACGTTTGCATCCTAGATGCAATTTAATTTTCAATTTTAATACATAAAATTAATTAGCTGAAATTAATGTTGGGCATACCTGTATCATGTTAACTACATTTTCTTATAGAAATTAACTGTAGAATTGACAAGAATGTTCCTCTTCCTATTATAGTAGATGCAAGTGCTCAACGGTTGCCATTTCAGTTCTCCAAGTGGCACTTGCAGTGACCACTGTTACAGTCACGTCATCAGCAGAGATGAAGCAATTGATGTCAACTGGTGTAGGCTTTGTCTTTGGAATTTAAATCAATTACATGACCTTTTTAGGAATCCGCTGCCATTATAGACAGTACTGATATATAACACTTTGCTAATTAAATTACTATGAAAATGTAGGGGCATATTAGCAAGACCGGCGATAAAATTATCGCCGTTTTAGCTAATATGCGTTATAGAATTCCAATAGAAGCCCAGGTTAGATGTGCAGGACATCTAACCTGGGCTTCTATTGGAATTCTATAACGCATATTAGCAAGCCCATTATCGCCGTTTTAGCGGCAGTTTCCTGCCGCTAATACGACGATAATTTTATCGCCGGTCTTGCTAATATGCCCCTCAGTGTGTACAACGTAACAGCAACATCTCTCCTGGTGTCATTGAAGCAGGGCCGACATACTCCTCTAAAATATATTGCCTGGAAGGCTTTCTGCCAGACGGCCATCTGTTTCAGTAGATGAAAGTTTCTCAGCACGGAAAAGACTGGAATAATTTGGGCACCAACCGCCTGGAAATCCAACATGAAACACAGTTTTATGCATTATTTAGAAGTTAAATAAAAATGGCAATCCTTCCTTCCTCAAGAGCAAATGTTCTGTCTGGATGGAAAGGGTCGCAGTCCATAAACTGCTCTAATTCTTTAAAGCTGGTGTATGTTCCCTATTTTGGCCACAAACACATTAAGAGCAATTCAATGAATGAAAGCACAGCAGTTGTGGTTCCTGTCTCCTGCAGCTACTTAGAAACAGGTGCACACCCGATCCGAAACCATCAATTAACCCTATCAGAGCCTCTGACTTAACCTGCAAGTATCCCATGCGTGATATTAACACCATGAAACCCTTTGGTTGATGGTACTACCACAGCTTGTAGCACTAGCGCATTAAAGGCTGGATTTCTCACTTGTGCAATTTACTTTCTTCACAACTGACAATGGAGAGGTGGACTTAAAAATTGAGATGGGATCAGGATTTTGGGTCTGATTATGACTTTGGTAGTGTGGGAGCGGGCCACCATGACAGCGCCCCGCTCACACACCACCAAAGTTGACCGCCACTCACCGGCCAGATTATGAGTTTCCTCATGGTCTGGCGGGTGGTGCAATGGCGGTCCCAGGTGTTGAGCCTTAGAAAGCACCACAATGGGATTGGTAAAGCAAGTTTCTGCACAGCATGGACAATTAAGTCCATGCTTTGCAGGAACTGGGGGTACATTCATACAGGGAGGCACACAATGTGCCCCCCTGCATGCATCCCCAGGCCCTGAGGCCACAGGGGGCCCTGCAGGGCCCCCTTAGTCTCCTCACTGCCACACATTTCATGGCGGGCTCACCGCCAAGAAAACCGTGGCGTGAGGAAACTCGTAATATGCTTGGCGGTGCAGTAGCGGCACTGCCAAGCATATTGGGGGCCTCAGACCACTGCAAGTCCGCCAGGGATCATGAATCCCTGGCGGTAGCAGCAGTCCAGTGGCAGTCCAACCGCCAAGCTCATAATACAGCGGTCGTTCCGCCGGTGCGCACTGCCACCTCTACGCTACCCCGGTTTTTGCAGTCCAAGGACTGGCAAACTCGGAATCAGCCCCTTAAGGCAGGGAAATATTGTTAGATGAATGGGAAACCCCATGGAGGGCAATGTCAAATTGAGTTCAAGAAATGGATGCACCATAAAGAATCCTCTGAGAAAATTGTGCTGGAGTGGTACTTAACTCTAAACAAACAGTACACCATGTTCATGTGGATGTCGGTCAGATATTGGAGGGGATATGAAGTGGAAGGTACCCCATCCACATTTTGGGCCAAGCCTTCAGCTGACCAAATCCCAGAACAATGTGTTTGCCTCTATAAGTTCCATAGAGTGAATCCAATAGAACATGACCCAGCCATCTCTGCTGTGAGGTGTTCCTCACTGGATCAGATTAGGTTACCGATAAAAGATGGAGATTAATTTTCCAGTGAATGTGGGCAGGATAAACACAGCATGAAGCAAAGGTCGAGCCCATCATGGTGCGCATATTGCTGAATTCTGTGGGAGGCATGGCTTTAATGAGGTTATCTAAACATATTAATAAAATTACAGACAAATGTTAGTTATATATGGCTGCCCTTATAATATTTGAACTCGGAAACTATCTTCCCTACACAGGCTTAGGGCTTTAAGAGTAACTGACAGAAATAAAATACAGGGATACGAAACAGGACATGTCTTAAATATGGATGTACTGATTGAACTATTATAGAAGATTGCTTTGAAATAATGTTTGAAAAGCCCAGTGCTCAGAAAAAGGGGAGGGGTTCTTATTTGTTGGTGACTGTGTTTATTAGGATAGTTTAGTTTTTTAGACTGTAGTCACTTTTTCCTATTGCGTAGTAATGACTGGAGCGAGCGACAGCTTTTGCCCAGAATGTATTTTTGTGTGCCACAGTGTTTTCTTATTTATGATGTATTACTCCTGACACTGGAATAATAACAATTGTTTTGCCAAAAGCAATGCATCTAGGCCGGAAATACAAATACTACATTTTGGTTGATGGGGCCTGCGATCCCGGAGATACAAATCATATTTTTAATTTCTGTTGACATTAGAAGCCGCTCTCTGAACAATCTGCCACCCACCTTCTCCTTTCTGAGGCTGCCAGGGGTCACTGGATATAATCTGTGCCACCTTTTACAGCCCCCGATTTTGTCAAGATGCATGTTTCTGTTCCAGCCAACAAGCTCACTTAAGTCAGCATAAAATAATTCAATAAATTACGGGGCAGATTTACAAGCCCCTTGCGCTGCCAGTACGTCACTTTTTGTGACACACTAGCAGCGCATTTCTCTGCCCCATATTTACAAGGACAGGAAAAGCCACCCTGCGTGGCTTTTCCTTCCCTTGTAAATACGGCCCCTTTACACGCAGCACTTTGCGTGAAAGGGGCGTTCCATGGGTGTTGCTGTGGACCCAGACACATTTCCAGATTTACGAGGAATCGTAAACCTGGAAATGCATAAGTATGCTACGCCACTGGGGTGGCATAGCAAGGCGCAACGAGGAGAAATGTTTTCATTTCTCCTCGTTTTTGTCCTCTTTCAATGCGTGCTGCATTCTACAGCACGCATTGAAAGAAGAAAATGCCTGTAGTGATTGTTTTCATGCAGGAAGGTGCCCCTTCCTGCACGAAAACAATCTCCCCATGACGCAGGCATCCTTGCACCATGGTGCAAGGGTGCCTGCGCATGGCAGCTGTTTGTGCGCCAGCGAAGGGGAGAGCACAGGAATGCGGCATATCATTGTAAATATGTCGCATTCCTGTGCTCTGAAAGTGCTGCAGCGTGGCGCAGCCAAAGGGCTTGCGGTGCTGCGCTGCGGCACTTTCTTGTAAATCGGCCCCCCGATCTTTATCGGGAGAGCGATGTAACTATAACTAAAGTGTCCTAGTCACGAACACTAATATCGAGACATTGGAAATTGATTTAGAGGACTGGGCAATGCACGTTTTGTTTCATTGAAGGGTCATTCTTGTCATGTTATAAAATGACAATATTTTCAGCAAGTCTTTTCATTACATGATGGAGAAGTAAGAAGACCTGAAAATTCATACATCCAAAATAAATGCTTTTCAATCTTTAAAATCAATGTCTTCGTTAGACGTCTCTTTTGCAGTATGTTACAAAGCCCTAAACAACAAGAAAGAAACATTTCATATTTCTAGCTCGTGCAATGCATTCATTTATTGAAATACCTGACATATTGATCTGGCTGGTCTTTTTTCTAATCTGGAATGATTTCTTATGAGGAAAAAAACATAGAAAATGCCACATGACTGCATTAGTGTCAAAATACACCTGGCTGGTTGGCGCAGGCTCTGATAACCTTTTCATAGAAAATGCTGCACTTGTTTTTCATTCCCATAAATGTTTTCCTTTTTCCGGTTCAATGCGTTACCTGCATGTGATGACTTCAGATTGTCACTGTGATGAACAGCACTCTAAAAAAATCCCAAAAAATTGACAAACATTTCGGAGAAGGCTTCATGTTTTTCCTCCATTGAGCATGTCTGCATGGTTAAGCAATGGTATGTGCCAATGTTTTTAGGCTTTCAGTGATTTTATACATTTTGCACATTTCCATTTTTGAGAAAGGTGCATTTTGCAGTGCAGGCATGATCATATAGGTTTGTTTACTTTGGCGTGATGCTGGGGTAAGAATGTCTCAATTATTTGTACTACTTTTGAAAATTAGGTGACAGCCAGTTGATCACAATGAGACTATTTGTAAATGTAGAAAAAATGCCCTTTTAACCTCTCTTACTCCTCCATAATCCCATCCTCTTTAAGTCTACCTCTTTTCCCACCCAGTCCCCTCTGTCCATTCCACATTTACTACTGAAATCTATAGTTACAAGTACAGAGACTCCCCAGTCAGGTTAAAGAACTCTACACATTATAGCATAGGGAAAACGGTACTGCAAGGTGTGATTTGAGAATAAGGCCCACTATGCCACCATTAGAGTGACATTGCAAAACATGACTGCAGGCCTACCTCGGAGCTCATTCATTGATGGACTTTACAAAATATTTATTACAAATTTAATTAACTGGTAAAGTCAGATTTGTACTAAATATTTTACGAAAAGTACTTTAAAAGTTAACCTACCTAAAGCCTAAAAAAGCCCATTTACATGAGCTTCCAACTGTCACCCAGGTGCTTAATAGCCCCTTTGATCAGGGGTGAACTTGCTCCTAGTGCTGAAACAAATGCCTTGATTGTGATGATGTGTTTTGTTGCACTGACAGGATGACCATCTGGGCACTAGTTAGAAACTAAATTAACTACAAAGAGGCCTACCTTGTCACAGGCAAATGCAGCTAACACCAGGGTTTGTTCCTTTTTTGTTCCTCTAGTCAGGAAGGCACCAATGCCATTGGGAAAAGAGCTGCCCCTAGAACTAGTTTTATGTAACCACAGAGGAGGGTTGTTTATTTCCCTGGCCACTCCTCTAGGGTAGGCACAAGAGATCTGCACAGGAGAAGAATGGTTCAGCCATGTTGCATGTATTTAGAGGGGCACTGTGGGATTCTTTGCAGTAGGGCACCAGGAACTACCGCAAAAGTGAGTAAGGTTTCCCATGGGAACTTTATCCTATTGGTCAGGAAGGGGCCAGGAGTCTCCCCCAACCAGCAGGCTAGTGCCAAGCATACATGTGGCACTCCTGGGCACCCTATTTATAACACTACTGAATTTGTGAATGACAGAAGTAGGACTTAACCTGCTGTTGAGACCTGTGCGGGGACCTGAGAGGCTGGGCCTGCTCCCACTTGTACCCAGGACAAAGAAGTGGACTCCAAGGGTCAGTTGTCTGGCCTCCTGTTAAACTATAGGGACACAACAAGCTCCTAGCTGCCCTTTTAATGAAGGGCTCAGCAGACTAGTTCAAACTGGACCTGTCTGCTGGAGTGAGTCTTGACCCCCAAGTGATATTGCAGAAGTCCAGAGACCCTTAATGTTTCAAGTGTACTCCTCCTAGCATCCTGGGAAAACCTGGGGCTTAAAAACTTGTTGCTGTCTGGAGTACTGTTTAGGATCTGGGAACAAACTGCCAGCCAATCTGACGAGGGTGCATCAACTGTGGGCCTTACTTCACCACAGCTCCCACTAAGTTCTTGATCACAGCAGCAGTGGAACTGACACTGACTGACAGCCAACAATGTTGAACTCTCCTTGGATACAGCCTGCAACTTTGCCCCACTGAGGAAATCTGACTTCCAGCAAATAGTCTAAGTCTGAAAGTAGGCAGGTTTACCTGGCTGAACGCTGAGCAGCATGTAAATGACGAGAGCAAATTCCACACCTTTCTTCCTCTGAGCTTTTTCTACCTTCAACGACAGCTTCACTGAGGGTTCGTCCTTTATCAGCCCATCATTAACGAGCCTGACTTTGACTCAGCCTGCAGCTTTGCCCAGCTGAAGACTTTTTCTTCTCTAAAACTTTCTAAGTGTGAAGGTTGCTTTCTGACTGGGACAAATCCGACCTGTGTATCTGGCCTGCGCTCCAAACCTTAAACCTTGCACTTGTCCCAGTCTAACAAGAACAGCTGCCTGCAGTTGGTGCTTTGTGCTTTTGTGTGCTGTTTTAATTTAAAACTTTAAAAATTCATATCTCCAATTCCCTTTATTGGCTTTTTATCATTTTGGTGTCACCTTGTAAATTAAATTATTCACGATTTTCATAAATTGCAGTGGAATTTTATTGTGTTCTGTTTTCAACTTTTTAACTGTTTTGAAACTTCTAAATGCTTTACTCATTTTCTTAAGTTAAGCCTGTCTGCTCTGTGCCATAGATGCTAGGGGTTGAGCACAAGTTTGCAGTACTGTAAACTTTGCTGGACCTAACAAGTGTTATTGCTTGTGGTGGACTACCATTCTCCCCAAATAATGACGCACTTTCTCACATGGGTGCATGTGTTAGCACATTTAAGCTAGACGTATTAGCTTTTCTCTTGCTGTCAATTTTTAATGGCGAAGAGCACCCTTAAAGCTGCATTCCACAATGTGAATCAGTGTGCAGGAAAGCAGGGGTATATCTGGCACCATCACATCTCACCCACAGTAGGGCCATGGAGAACAAGGACGTCATGAGTGCCTTGAAAATCTGTTGGAGAGTAGCAGCTGACCAGCCTCTACAAGGAGGACTCTAGTGGGCTTCCTTTTTCACATTTGGAGTAACTATGCTCCAACCCTGATCTGTGCTTCTGTAATATAAGCAGCTGTGGTTGGCTGGAATATCTTCAGTCATTGTTGAGGCTGTAGTAGCATCACATGGGCCCTTGCCTGCTTGTCTCTGGTCCTCCTATTCTTTTGTTGACCTGAAAAGAGGAAAGAAAAAGAAAACACTGATTAGTATTAGTAGTATCTACAATAGTAATAAACACAAGTAAATGTTTACAGGCAAGCAAATATACTGTCTGAGTAACAAATCCGAATCCCCCCCTTTAATCACCTTCCTAAAAATTGTTCCCTACCCTACAAATAAGTTATAACCACTAACGATATTGCTCCTCCACTACCTTCATACATTTTCCTCACAAGTTCAGAATAAAATGGTCTGATGCAAACGATTACACACTTGTGATTATTAACACCTATAAGCCAGATAATGGCAATCCTACTTGTGCAAATTTCAAAACACATAAAATACATTGCTGATTCATAGATACGACAGGTTCCCAAATAGCGATATAAATCTACCCTAGACAAAGCCAGCTGACACTAATAAATGCATGTTGTGCAATTATAAAAGTGAAACGATATTTCACATACCGTGCACTTGTTATGTATACGCAGAGGAATGCAAAATACTATTTTGCACTTCATATATTCAAATGAAGATTCACACCTGCCAGCAGGTTTTTATTCAATGTTTGAATGGAGATAACACACAGTTGAATATAAGATATGTAAAGTTTGTGGTACATGCTAAAAAAAACCTCCAAGCAGCAGGAAAATGGTTTTAGTTTTGAGATTGAGCTGGAAAACTGATATCCTTATTAAACATTTGTTTGAATTATACTTTATTTTTTGAGTCTATTTGAATAGAGCAAGAAAGGCCACAAATGTGCATTCTAAATATTCATAGTAAATACAACAGTAATAGTCATGTAAATAATATTTTGAGGCAAAATATAACATCATCGAGTCCCAAAAATAACATAGGGGCATATTACCAAGAAATTGCGATAATTATTGCAAAGCGCGCTTAGCGCTGTATTTTTTATCGCCGGCTATCGCTGGATTTCATCGCGGAGATAACACGTTATTATCAACGCTTATCTCCAAGGCGATAAAAAATCCAGCGATAGCGGCGAAACCCAGCAATAGCGCAAGAAATCCAGCGATAAATTCACTGCGCTAATGAAAAGCTTGCTAATAGGCAGGTGAGGACTTAACCTTACAATCCACCTCCCATTGACAAGAATGGTTAAGTCAAGTTTTTAGCAGGTGTTAAATTCCAGCGATAATCGCGGTTAGCGCGACTTTTTTTATCGCTTCGCGGGCATTGCTAATAGGGGGAAGTTGTGTTTGCGACTGTTTGCAGTCGCTTTTAGTTGGGAACGCCTACTTTGCATGTCATTAGCGATAATTATTGCTGACATGCAAAGCGGCAACAAAACGGTCGCTTTCGCTATAAAGCAAAGCTGTCGCTAACAGCTGTTAGCGACAGCTTGCTAATAGGGCGATAGAAATATCGCCGCTTTAGTGGAAAAAGTACCGCTAAAGCGGTGATACCGCCCTTGCTAATATGCCCCAAAATTTGTTTGAATGATAAATGTCACCATATGTTTGCACAATTTTACTTACTTTTTGTACGGTAATACTGCATAACCTTGACTGTATTGTTAATGCTGCTGATATGGTTCAAATTAGCAGACGTGATTATTATCTCTTGGTTATTGAAAACTTCAATGAACTTGCAATCCAGATGTGAGGAGGCTAGCTGGATAATACTGCCTCATTAAATGCCAAAAGTTATTTGGAATTTGAATGCCCTTCACCATTGCATTAGAGTAGTATAGCTCAATTTTCATCTTGATAATATTTTTGAGATGAAATAAAGGCATTTTTAATATATCTTTTTAATGTGTCATTTTGTGTTGTACTACATTGGAACTGTAATGGCTTTAATTAACTAAACAATAAAGTATTGACGTGACTTGACTTCATGCAATTTAGCTATCACTACTGCTTAAAGCTAGGTGTAGATTTTTCCTTTCCTTCTCAATTTCTGTCCCATCAACCTAAAATTAAGTTTACCCATCTCCCACAATCCCTGGTGATAAGTTGACACTCTAGGTGACCCACCACTCTTCTTTTAAATACCAATACCTGCCATGACTTGACATCCATTCCTGACGACCTCCCTGACATCCTCCTAATCTTAGACGCAATCCACATTCCCCACCAACAAAGTGCAAACAAACTTTACATTTTACATATCACTTATCAGTTGCCTCCATGCCAAACAAGTCCTGCACACAGATGAGCATGTAGGCCCAGAGGCATATGAGCTGCCATTGTATGAGCGGGGATGTTGGGTAGCAGTGCGTACTGCGTGTAGCATTCACTCTGCAAAACTGTACCCCGTTTCAGAGTCTTCCACCTGCCACCTCCTCAGAAAAAATATTGTGTTGGGTCACACCTGTGTGCTGCCGCTGAGAGAGGGATTACCAGAAACCACTGCTTGCCTCTGCCATAACGGGTGATGAGCAAAATATAATGGGCAAACAGGCAGGAAGAAAAATAACAAATAAAAGCATAGAGGTTAGAAAGGAAAAAAGTTAAAATTAAGAAAAAAAGGGTAAATAATCAAGAAAATTGCCAGTATGCACTTGGAATGGGCAGGTAAACACTACGGGCTAGGCAGGCAGGAGCAGGCTGGAATCTGATCTGCCACACCGTATTCAAAATGGCCACTAGTGTGGTCATGTTATGCGTTCTTGTGTGCTATTTCTTACTGAAAAATGTAATTTTTGGTCACAATGTGCTTGAACTGTATTTCACATAATAGTACACAGATTCACTGAATTGTTCTGTAATTCTATGAAGAAAATTATGCAAATTGCAACTGGGCATACTAACTTTCTCTCAAATTCATCCTAGTCTTGCTATTTTTAGCCCTGTGAGAGGTGACCAAAGAACACTACAGACTGGGTTCGCCTCCTCAGGCCAGTAATGTTTGACCTGCCTATCCACGCATGACAAAGCAGAATCATCTCCAGATTCTCCTAAAAAAATGAGGTGCCACAAGCCTTAGCATTACCACTACCCATTTCATAGTTGTCATGCATCACTTGACTGAGGAGTTACCTAACATAAAATCCAGATTGAAATGTATGTGGCAACACTCAAGTCCATCAGTGGTAATAGAAGGGAAAAGTAAGTGATAGCAGAACTGACCTGATTGATTATGAAATATCAGTCAATCATATACTTTATTCAGCAAATGCTGCCATAAAAGTACACATAGATACAATTCAAGTACGAACTTTAAAACCACAAAATTGATAAAATCCTCAAAACCATGATAAGAATCATTGATGGACATTTCTTATATAGCAATTTAATAAAAAAACATTACTAGTCATGGAATTTCACAGTGTGGCTAAGCCATTGGCTGTACTTAACTGGATGCAACCCAACCACCTCCAACTCAATGTCAGTAAGACAAAGGTCATCCTTTTCGGGAAGGCACATGAATTCTGGTCGAATGACTGGTGGCCTCAGAGCCTTGGCCCCTGTCCATCTCCCAAACCATTGGTTCTTAACCTTGGAGTAAAGATCGACAATAAGCTGTCCATGAAAGACCATGTAAACAATATAATGAGTACTTGCTACGGACTAATGCGTAGCCTACGTAAGATCTTTCAATGGATTCCAGTAGAATCAAGGAAACCGCTTGTCCAGGGTCTAATTATAAGTCGGCTCGACTACGGAAATGCCCTGATGGCTTCCACTAATGAAGAGCTTTATACCAGACTCCAAGTCCTGCAGAATACTGCCACCAGGCTGGTGCTAAATCTTCCATCACGGTCCCCATCTGCACCTACTCTGAAAGCTCTTCACTGGCTTCCCATCAGGGAATGAATCTGTTTTAAGATTATCAGACTGGTACACAAGACCATGCATGGAAACGGGCCGAGCTACCTTGCCAAAAAACTCAACTGGTACTCACCTAATATGACTCTCAGGTCAGGAACTAAACTTCTTCTTACTCCCCTCAGGATTCGTACCGCCAGGAATGGCGGTAGATCCTTTTCTCATTTGGCTCCGGCTTTTTGGAATGAACTCCCATTGCAGCTTTGCATGCTTACGAACCATAAACAGTTCTGTAGGAGGCTAAAAACATGGCTTTTTTGACTGTCTTCCTCCTTCGGTCAGGGGTCTCTCTTGTCTTTTACCTGAGTTCTCTAGCGCTCTGAGACCCCCAGTTGATATGTGCGCTCAATAAAACCTTATGACTATGACTATGACTATTGCAAAAACAACAATTAATTGACAGAATGCAGAACAATATCATACATTCACCCCAGTACAGAGATCTGGGCCTAAATCCATCATTTTTTTGCTCCCCATGCCGTTCCAGTTTGAACCCAGCCATATGCAAATCAGTCTTGACCCTGCACCCAATGGGAACAGTCCAGCCCGAACTGCCAGGCCAGGTCCTCCCTGGACTGGAAACAAGCATCCTAGGACCGGTTTCGGTGTTTCACCCCTCATCAGCCAGGATAGCTTGACTCCAGGGGCATGGAGAGCACGGGACCAACGTATGGGCACACCCGTCCCACTCTGGGTGACAAATGCAAAAACAACAATTAATGGACAGGATGCAGAACAATGTCATACATTCACCCCAGTACAGAGATCTGGGCCTAAATCCATCATTTTTTTGCTTCCCCATGCCATTCCAGTTTGAACCCAGCCATATGCAAATCAGTCTTGACCTTGCGCTCAATGGGAACAGTCCAGCCCGAACTGCCAGGCTATGTCCTCCCTGGACTGGAAACAAGCATCCTAGGACCGGTTTCGGGGTTTCACCCCTCATAAGCTAGGATAGCTTGACTCCAGTGGCATGGAGAGCACGGGACCCATGTCTGAGCATACCTATCCCACTCGGGGTGACAAATGCAAAAACAACAATTAATGGACACAATGCAGAACAATGTCATACATTCACCCCAGTACAGAGATCTGTGCCTAAATCCATCGTTTGGGCCAAAATCTATCGTTTTTTTGCTCCCCATGCCGTTCCAGTTTGAACCCAGCCATATGCAAATCAGTCTTGACCTTGCACCCAATGGGAACAGTCCAGCCCGAACTGCCAGGCCAGGTCCTCAGTGGACTGGAAACAAGCATTATAGGACCGGTTTTGGGGTTTCACCCCTCATCAGCAAGGATAGCTTGACTCCAGGGGCATGGAGAGCACGGGACCAACGTATGGGCACACCCGTCCCACTCTGGGTGACAAATGCAAAAACAACAATTAATGGACAGGATGCAGAACAATGTCATACCTTCACCCCAGTACAGAGATCTGGGCCTAAATCCTTCGTATTTTTGCTTGCCCATGCCGTTCCAGTTTGAACCCAGTCAAATGCAAATCAGTCTTGACCTTGCGCTCAATGGGAACAGTCCAGCCCAAACTGCCAGGCTATGTCCTCCCTGGACTGGAAACAAGCATCCTAGGACCGGTTTCGGGGTTTCACCCCTCATAAGCTAGGATAGCTTGACTCCAGTGGCATGGAGAGCACGGGACCCACGTCTGAGCATACCTATCCCACTCGGGGTGACAAATGCAAAAACAACAATTAATGGACAGAATGCAGAACAATGTCATACATTCACCCCAGTACAGAGATCTGTGCCTAAATCCATCGTTTGGGCCTAAATCTATTGTTTTTTTGTTCCCCATGCCGTTCCAGTTTGAACCCAGCCATATGCAAATCAGTCTTGACCTTGCACCCAATGGGAACAGTCCAGCCCGAACTGCCAGGCCAGGTCCTCAGTGGACTGGAAACAAGCATCATAGGACCGGTTTTGGGGTTTCACCCCTCATCAGCAAGGATAGCTTGACTCCAGTGGCATGGAGAGCACGGGACCCACGTCTGGGCATACCCGTCCCACTCAGGGTGACAAATGCAAAAATAACTATGACTACTTCTGGGTCCCAGTAGCACCTCATTAGGGAAGGTCAATAAGTTAGAGACGATGGGGCTAAAATTTTATACGGATCATGTTACTAGCAACAATAGACAATGCAGTGCAGTTCTCAGGGCCCAACGCTACCCTGTCTGATTCTCCATACTCCCATTAAAAAGCGGGACAGAGCAAACACTGTCAAGGGTGTTGTGTTGGATCTAAGGATTTTGGAGACAATCCAAAGTCTCTAATCCCCATACTTTGACAGAGTGGGAGTATTCACTTCTTTCTGTTGTTTGAATAGTGCTGACAGAAAAAAAGAATGTGTGATTAATACATTCTTTTATCTGGGGACAAAAGGGCAGGTCAGATTTGGTTGATATGGAATACTGTTTTTAGGAAAAATACCAAGCACATAACAGATGTAGGGTATGATTTATAGGTTGAAGGAAAGGTTACTCCATTGCTATCGTGACAGCATACCCTTTCAGACAACATGTTGGACTGCCCACCCAATTTAAATGCAGGTGGACCTTTGGTGTAATGACAGCGGAAGCTAATTCATCTAATTCGTGGTTACACCCCTCAGATGGCTTAACAGAGTAAGATCTGTCAGAGGTTGTCCTTTATGTCTTCCCACATAATTTAGATGGGCAGACATCCTGGTCAGTTTTCACTGCCCTTCACGGCCAAAAAAACCCAGGCAGTAAGGTGCAGTGAAAAATGCAAAATGCCCTCCTCACCATGGGAGATAACTGGGGCAATAACAAAATCCCAAAGCTTGATTTGGTTTTTGAAAATAAAAAAAAATGCAACTTTGCTGTACTGCTCCGTCATGTTTGACGGAGATGTACTGCAAGGTTAAAAAACATTGGCAGGAACTACTTTGAAGGCGGATCCTGTAAATACTTGAAATAACCACCTGCCTGGTGGACATTTCAAAATTTGGTTGTCGGGACCTGTGCCAGGTTGACAGATTAATTTACTCAGTTGTGCTGGCAGAGGATGGCTCAACAGCCACATTTTTACTTGGGCTTTGATCAGCCAAAGGAACTGTGATAGGCCACATGCTAGAAAGAAAGTAAACTTGAGGTTACCTTTAACTCTCATTTCTGTACTATATCCTTCCCCCCAAAGAAATATACAGTAGTTATGAATACAAACTTCGAGTTAATGAGATTGCAAATCAAATCACCCATCTGGACCACCTCAACTTTATCTGTCTGTGTGCCCAACTGAATAAATAAATACATGCAAAACTAAAGAGAATTCAAAACCAAATATCCACACTATGTCTGAACATGAAGATAGATAATCTTATTTCTCACCTTCATATGCCAGCTCAGGGTTGTGTAGAATCAAAATAAAGATCTAAGGCCTACTAATGGGCCGGTTTGCTTCACTCTTGCACCACGCAACATGGTGCAAGAGAGATGCAAACCTTACATGTGATTTATGAAGCCACGCAAGGTCAATTTGCGTGACCCTAAGTGGCTCCATAAATCTAGAGTAAAGCAACGCAGCGCAAGTCGCTGCTTTGTCTCAATCTGCCCTGGGAATGCATTCCATGGATGTTGTGTGGGTCTTCCCACACACATCCCATGGTTTTTGACACATTCCCAGAGTTATCAGAACTGGTAGACCTGGCAATGCGCCAAAAAGATACGCCTTCTCAGGTGAGGCGTAACAAGGAGAAATATCTTTAGTTCTCCTCTACATTCTTTTTTTATGTATGCTGCATTCTGCAGCAAACATAGAAAGAGGAATATGCCTCTCGCGATTGTTTTTGTACAGGAAGGTGTCCCTTCCTGCACAAAAACAATTCTGCATGCAATGAAGGCACCCTTAGGGTGCCTGTGTTGGCGCTAGGCTGCCAAAAGGGTGCAGGGGAAAAGGCAGGAATGCGATGCATTTCCTTAAATACAGTGCATTCCTGTCCTTTCCCTGTCACACAGTGCATCACAGCAAGATGACTTGATGTGCTGCGCTGCGGGACACTGCACTGAGTGACATTCTTATAAATAGGCTCCCTAGTATCTGATGCTTACCAGGCAATAAGCAGATCCACTTTCAGGAATTGAACCTTAACTATATCAAACTCTTTTTGCTCCAGCATCTCTTATGCCCATCCACTTAGCCAAGTTCAAAGTAAACCAATATGAAAATACTGAGCCCACGCCTAATTGCCTCAGTTATTCTTATTATGTTTGCATAATACTTTAATATGATAAAATAACTTTTCAGGAAAGCTCCCCAAATTAACTGATCAATCAGCACCAACATTCACTGGGTCATCCAAGTAGGCTGTACTGAAGTCCTCCAACCCCGCTAGGACCCACTTGACTAACCTCTGGAAGGTGACAGTTTTATTTTTTAGCCCAAAGAGCTTCACCCGAAACTGGAAGTGGCCTTCTGGTGTGGAGAATTCAGACCTCTCCTTCTACCCCCCAGTCAAGGCAATCTGCTAGTCTCTGATGCCAAATCAAAGATGCTTAAAAAATTTGCAGCTCCCAACCAATCAATGAGCATCAGAGACTGAGTTGAGCCCTCTATAATACACATAGAACCGGAGTTATTATGTGGCACCCAGTGGGGCAGCCTTGGAAACAGCGACCAACCCCAGCATGTTGGACCATTCTTCTTTGATGCTGGTCCTCACTATATCAGACGACCTGTACATTTTATTTTTGACAGACAGGATGTCCTTGGTGTGTACATCAAATGGTGAGCCCTGGGGTAAGTTAGAAACGATTGAGGAGTGCTGCCTCAAAAAGTGGCAACAATCTCGCTGTTGTTTTTGGGTCAGGGTAGGGGAGAAGCCATCGCCTTCCACAGGCCCATCTGTTCCTTGGAAGACAAGAGATCGGGGAAAGGTTTGCTCTCTTCCTCCACACCATCATCTGTGACCAGGAGCATAGTTACCTCAGACCTCTCGAAGAGGGGTTCGAGGCAGTTGACATGCAGGACCCTTAAAGGATTCATGTGGTTCTTGAGGGGTACCAGAGAGGCTTCAGGAAGCAACAAAAGACTTTGTTGTTCATTTAACTCTGTGAGGATACAGGTATTGGTATGATTTGTTAATGCTGGTAGGCCCTTTGGGCAGCCATGTGCTTTAGAAATACCAAGAATAGAAAAGAATAGAATGGAACCAGCAGTGAATCCCTCACTTCATGGGTTATATGCCTCTAGAGAATGCGGTGTTGGACTGGTTTTGGATTTTAAGTCCAACACCTTCCCTACTGATACACCGACTGGAGTTGGAATAGTAATTTAAACTATTTCAAAGTCCAGTGCTTCCCTAAAGCAAGTCATTGTAATGACTTGTGTTGTAATGCAACTCGTGATAATGGCACAGCCGTGGTATTGACTGCATTGTTAAGCCACGCATAGTTTTGGCATGCGTGGTAACATATGCTATTCACAAAACAGCCAGAACTGCAATCCATCTGGCACCAAGGTATTAATATTAGTAATAAGTCTCCCCAGCGCTACCTGATTTATCACTCAAATATCAGATTGAAATATATTTAGGAAATTATGAGGTTTCAAAATGCACATATTTCTATCTTCAACACAGTCTTTTAAGTTTTGGTCAACATAGACTAATTCAGCCAACAAAAGTGTCTAATTTAGCAGGCTGGGCTGCACACAGGAGAGCTACTTACAGGTAGGTGGAGAGCTACCAGTAGCTCACGAGCTACTCGTTGCAGAAGCCTGCTCTACAGACTAGCTCCCCAGTCCTCCTCAGACACCATACGCATATCTAGAGCTACCGCATATGGCACAAACCACTTGTCTATATCATCCCCCACCAAAACGTTAGGCACCAGATCCTTGGGAATGTGGATCCTTCTTTCTCCATTATACACTGCATTGTCTTTGCCACCATTGGTGCAGGACTCTGCAAGCTGTTTGTCTTTCAGGTACAGCTACCTCTGACCCATCTCATGAGCTAGAAACAACTTATTTTCTGCCAAGTCCCTCTCTGCCGCCATGTGCTTCCCCTCCAGAACCATTCTCCTCTTCTCTAGGGCCCTCTTGGCAGCTGCCTCCTCTTTGGCAGCCTCATTCTCTTTCTCCTCAAAGACCCTTTTTGCATTTGCTTCCTCTTTGGCTGCCTCAAATTTAAGTTTTTCCTGCTGCAGCCTGTACTCTCTACTGCCCTTCTGTCCTCCAATTCCTCAGTGGATAGGCTGCACATGACACACTGCTGCCTGCTCTGGATCCAGCAGAGGACCTCACTCCTGTGGGCCCTTCTTTCTCCTCTAGGGCTATGGTCAGAAGGTGCTCTCTCTTCTCCTTCATTTCATCTTCCTGTACAACATTTTCATCCTTCTCTTGCTTCTGCTCTGTAGATTGCAGCTGATGGATCTCGTCCCATACTCTGAGGGCTAGCTGGAGCTCATTTTTTCTCAGAGCTCTTTGCCATTGCTAGCCTCCTCTCCTTGCAAAACTCTTTCACCTCTGCCACAGTGTAGATTTTAAGGTTGCACAGATTCATCTTCATGAATGCAAGCTAGTATGACAGGTGGACAAGAGAGGCAGGAATTGAATTTGAAAGGAGAAAGATATGGCCTATCACAAAGATTTAAAAAGCGGTCAATTTTTGTTTTTTATTACACTTTTTATTTTATTAGTATCAGTGTTACAACAAAAAGTATCCAATCAGGTCTTGAAAAACAGATGCAATTTGAAAATTATGTACAATGTCATATCGGTCAATAGAGCCATAGTGGCTGTTACAATACCAATATGTATAAATCAAGGTCAAGTAGTCAGGCTACAAACGTAAATCACCATTCACAGTCCTAAATGCAGAAAACAAAGAAATAAATGTCTATTTACAGGATCGGTTATGAAAATAACATCCCCAGGCAACAAGGTCAAGAAAAGGTATAAAAACCTATAACAGCATGGTCATACTATGAAATGACTCAGTGTACATTAGACCTAAATTAAAAAAATAGATTCATTTTATTGATATATTTGTTTCTCATAGTGACATTTCTTTAAAAACATGTAGAGAATCATATCATCTATAACTGGACAACAATAGATTAACACAGAACTAACAAAAGATCATTATATATATATACATATAGAAGAATTCACAATAACTATAGATGGAATTGAAGTCAGACATCACACATACATAAAAAAATATACATATAATACAATAGACAGAGTAGTGGCAAATTCATAAATTTTCTTGTATATATTTTCAAATGGAATTGAGGTCAGACATCACACATACATAAAAAAATATACATATAATACAATGGACAGAGTAGTGGCACATTGATAAATTTTCTTGTATATATTATACAAGAAAATTTATCAATTTGCCACTACTCTGTCCATTGTACTATATGTATATTTTTTTATGTATGTGTGATGTCTGACCTCAATTCCATCTATAGTCATTGTGAATTCTTCTATATGTATATATGTAATGATTTTTTGTTGCTTCTGTCTTAAATTATTTTGTTGTCCAGTTATAGATGATTCTCTATATGTTTTTAATGAAATGTCACTATGAGAAAAAAATATCAATAAAATGAATCTATTTTTAATTTGGGTCTAATGTACACTGAGTCCTTTCATAGTATGACCATGCTGTTATAGGTTTGGATACCTTTTCTTGACCTTGCTGCCTGAGGATGTTATTTTCATAATTGTAATTGCCCTGCCCTAGGAACCTATATTAGTTGCAGGGGGTCATTTTCTTCTGTCATTATATTTACAGGATCGATCCTTGATTATGAGGAGCGCTGAGGCTCCTTGCTTGGCAATCCTAGTACCCTAACCTTCTTACCAATGGGTATGGAGAGAGGGCTAAACTACTGAGCTGTTTGTGTTCATTTCAAGACAGGTACAGGCCCAGATGTTCTCGAACACATGTAGCTAGTCATTACGTTTGTAGATTAGATATTTATGAGTTGCTGTTACTGCCATGGCCTTGCACCAGTCTTCAATGGTTGGAGGCAAGAGTGATTTCCATCAGAGAAGGATGCACAGTTTTGCCATGGGCAGTGCAGAGGCCAGCGTCACTGATGATTTTCCACATCAATGAGGGATTGGACACAATGGAGTAAAGCAAGTCGAATGGTAGATCAAAAAGCCAGGTCGCTAGTATGGATCGGTTTCTCACAAACCCTATTCCAGACACGTTTACAAGACCACAGTATATGAAGTATGTCTCCTCCCAGTTTGTTGCATTTGATGTTGCCAGTCTAGCTCATAACAGCTTTTGGGGGGACCACTGCCATCCATTAAGTATTTTAAAGTAACTAAATTTCAGTCTGGATCCTCAAATATATTTGTCATGCATTGCCGTGGCAGCCGGCATGACTCGCGGGTGGTGGGGCGGGCACGAGGTAGCTTAATGAAAAACAAAAAATAATAATAAATATTACAACACTTACCTTGCCGCCGGTCCCGCCGCAGCGTCTCTGCTTCTTGCTCCTGCTCTCATCGTGGGACAAGAAGCCAGGCTCCCCTGAGCAATCACAACGCTGCAATGCAGCGTTGTGATTGGTTTTGAACGTCCTGGTTGGACGCTCAACCAGGGAATGGGAGCCTGGGCTTGTTCTCCATGCAGACTGTAATGCAGCCTGCAAGGACAATGGGGAAAGTGCGCATGACTGCTTTGGTCAGCCCGAGAGGGCTGACCAAACAGTCATTGCGCACTTAGGAGTGGGCAAACCACTCCTCTCTTGCCCTGTCCACGTGAGCAGAGCAGCCCCGCCCACCCATCCGCCCACAAAGCAAGTAAAAATAAAATGATAATAACTAAAAGTTATTGTCATTTTATATTTCCTTTCCTTTACACTGCTTAAAGCAGTGGGGAGACGCTCCTCCGCCATAGCGGAGGAGCCGCCACTGATGCGTTGAGAGAAGGGCAGATCATTTCTTGTCTGTCAGGGCTGGGTGCCGGCATGGGCACTAGCGATTCAACAGGTTCCTAGAGGCAAGTACTGAGTATAGGGCAGCTATCAACAGTCCTTAGAGACCCAAAAATAACTTTTTGTATGCCCCCCACTTTTGCAGGTACACATTGATTCTTAAATCCTGTATCTCGAATTGCTTTCGATGGAGAGCAGCGTTTATGCAGCGCCGTAGTTTGTGATAGTGCAGAAGTGCTCCCAGTTCCTGGCTTGGCAGTTCGGGCTGGACTGTTCCCACAAGGAACAGGGTTAAGACTGATTTGCATATGGCTGAGTCCAAACTGGGGTGGTGTGGTAAGCAAAAGAATGATGAATTTAACCCAGATCCTTGTGACTGGCGGTGAATGTTTGCATTGTCCAGCATTCCGTTTATCAATTGTTTCTTTTGCATATGTCGCCCTAAGTGGGAAGGGTATGCCCAGACGTGGGTCCCGTGCCCACTACACCACTGGATTCAAGCTAGCCTGGCTAATGAAGGGTGATGCCCTGAAACCGGTCCCAGGATGCTTGTTTCCAGTCCAGGGAGGGCCTGGCTTGGCAGCTCGGGCTGGACTGTTCCCACAAGGGACAGGGTCAAGACTGATTTGCATATGGCTGGGTCCAAACTGGGGTGATGTGGTGAGCAAAAGAATGATGGATTTAACCCAGATCCTTGTGACTGGGGGTGAATGTTTGCATTGTCCAGCATTCCGTCCATCAATTGTTTCTTTTGCCCAGTTCCAAACGGCATTCCTCATGAAGTTCTTGAAAAGGTTTTATCCATCTCTCCATTAAGACCTGGGAAAGTGTCAGTATGACTTTTTGTGCCCATTTGTGCTAGCTGGAGGGGCTGCCATCAAGCAGCAGGCCTGCATTAAACCAAAATGCTGTTTGAAGGTGGAGAAGGCTGTCCAGCCGCAGAAGGAGATGTGTTTTTTTTTCCTTATGACAGGGTTGTCCAGTGTCGCATTGGGAATATTCAACAGGAAAACCATATGTTTTCCCATCATGTCATGCTGAAGGGTGGCTTTAAGTGTCACCCAATTAGGCATCTCGATGTCCGGGATGAAGTAGTAGGCTATTTGTGACAAGTTTTGCGTCTAATAATATATTGTGATATTTGGGAGTCATAAGCCTCCTGACATCGTATCAACGTACAATTTAGGCATGGACAGATGGAGCTTATCCATTTGCCAAAGGTAGGATTTGATCAGAAGGTCAATCCAGTGGAGTAAACATCACAGGGCCGATTTCGGCAGCATGCCCACTCTTTGGTTGTGCTGAAGAGCTACCACCATTTTCATCATTTGCAAATGGCCCCAGAGTGGCAGATGCACTGCACTCCTCTTTTCAAAATCCTGTTGCATTTGTTTAATCATTGATAGGAGGTTGGCCTGCATTATGGCCTGAATGGATGGATGGATCCAGATGCCTAATACTTCATTTGGTCAGGCTGCCAGTGGAAAAACAGGTTCGGTAAGGAGGCTGCTGTGGTGATACTCACCATTGGGAGAGCCTTGCTTTTATTCCAGTTGTCTTTATAACTGAAAAAACACAGAAGATTCTTGCAGAACTGTTATTAGGGCCCGCTCCATTGACTCTGTGGAGGAAAGCCTCAGCAAGATATCGTTGTGTGTATGATAAAAGTTTAAAGAGACTAGAATCAGTGGGGATGCCCGATGCATTTTCAGAATTTTAGTTCATGGATGCTAGCGGTTCCAGTGCTAGCAGGGAAAGTAAGGGTAATGGGGGCAGCCCTGTCAGATTCCGTGATGGATTGAGATGGTGTGTGAAAGGATGTCATTGCTAATTAGTGTGCCCGTCAGATTAGTATATGACCAGGATGTCATATTGATGAAATTATGGCCAATGCCCATGTGAGCATTGTGCGAAACAGGTAGCCCCACTCCATCCAGCGAAAAGCCTTTTCGGCATCGAGGGAGAGGACCACCCTATCTTTAACCACATTTCTAGAGCTTCACAACAGATGTAGCACTGTATGAAGGTGGTTCTTTGAAGAGTGTCCAGGAACAAAGCCCTCCTTGTTTTTGTGTATCAAGTAAGCGATCACTTACTTCAACCTGTTGGCCAGCACATTGGATATGATCTTGACGTCACTGTTAATCAGGGAAATTAGGCTGTAGCTTGTACAATGCATTTGAAACCTTTCCTTCCTTTTCAAGGACAGTTATGAAGGTCCATTGAAAATCCAGTTGCAGACTATCTTCTGATTTTGCCTCTTGGACGAGCTTGCCCTGGAGAGGAATTGAGTGTTCAGATGTGATCTTATAGCACTCAATAAGAAAGCCATCCAATCCTCGGGCTTTTCCCGTAGTCATGCCCTTGATTGCTTCCACTATTTCAGCATTTGTAATGTACCCGGATAGCATTTCCTGCATATCTGCAGCAACACCTGTGGAGGTAGTCGATCCATGAACTGTTTTCCGCATCTGTAGTGGCCAGGGCTTCAGAAGTATAGAGGCTAGTCTAGTACGATTGAAATACTGCACTGATGTCCCGAGAGTGCATGAGAATAGCCTCTGAGTTGTAGAACAGCACTGGGATAATCAATTTCGCTTGCCTCTGTGTAAGTTGCTAGGTGAGGTATCATTTGGCCTTTTTACTGTGTTCATAATGCCATTGGCAGAGTCTGTATAAAGCTTTCTCCACAGATTGGGTGAGAAGGACATTGAGGCCGTATTTTTTCTGTGTCTAGACCTGTAAGTGGGTGGCAGATGGGCTCTGAGTATAGTGAATGTGTGCTTCTTGCACATCGCTCTCTAGTTGCCTTTGTATGGCGCAGGTTTTCCAGCGCACCTAGGCCTGTTCTCTCATCCTCACACCCCAAATAAATGCCACACCACTGCCCACAAAGTCCGTTGTGAGGGGACCAAATGTTCATTGAGGGTGAAGTAATCCTTAAGTTGCATCTGCAGCTCTCGCTTTTTGTCTGGCTGTTGATAGCATCGAGTGTTCACCCTGCAGGACCTATCTTTGCTGGAGTGGAGTCACAGATCTTGTGAGAGCAAGATCGGAGCATGATCAAAGATTGTGCTCTCATCCATTGTACCATTATGTATCTGAGTGAAGCACATGCTTTTTGCCAAGAAAGTCAATTTGGATATCATTCCATGGGGACTTGAAAGGAATGAGTAGTCTCTGTCTGTTGGGTGATATAGACATCAGGAGTGGACCAGAGAGTGATCCGACATAACATTCCAAAGGAGGTGTCAGTTGTATGTATTCCGGAGATCTGGAGTGGAAAAATGGTTGAAGGTCGGATCAATAGAGAGGTTTCAGTCATCCCCAATGAGTATAGCGGGCATTCAGACGTCCACCAATATTCTATGCAGGCGGAAAAAGAAGGAGGTATTCATCTGGTTGGGAGTTTAAATCGAGCATCATAGTCATGGTAGTGCTCCAACTGAGAACTGTGGTATGGTAATCGTTCAGCCTGAATCAGCAAACTACGTGAGTACTTTGGGCAGCAGAGCACTCCTAGGGAAACAAAAGGGCTGGTTAAACTGCAAAGATGCAGTCAGTTACTCTTGAAGCCACAACAAACAATCAAGGTCATAGTGAAAGCTTCAGGCACTGTAACAGGCTATGGTTTTAAAGGTGAGTTAGATTTGTTCCTCTTCCAGGAGGAAGAACCTGGCTTCTCCTTGTGCTGTGTGGACTGCCATTATTTTGCCTGTCACCCTGCACTCAATACCCCGCTATCCCTAGTCGTGGCTGGATTAGGGGATCTGCTAGATAGCTCTTAGCTTCCGGGGGATCATGGAATTCTCTTGTACCCCCTTTAGCCACCAGGAGCAGGTCCAGCGGAGGGAGCATGCCATATCGCATCCCAGTGCAGTGCCAAAACCTTCTACTGTAGGACATTGGTAGCATGAGAGAAGGCAGTAGAAAAGGCAACCTGAGCATTCTTATTGGTGTATGTGATGTAAGCATTATCTGCATACAGGATAAGATGGATATGGGTATAACATAGAAGGTACGCTATTGTTGGCTGAGGATGCGAGGGCAAGGTGTGTGTGCCATGTCACAGTCTGTGGGCTTTTTGGCCTTCCAACTGTGGTGAGAAAGAGATGCCTAGATGTGAGATGAAAGATTTCAAGAACCAGCACAGATTGTCTCTACCTTTTGATTTGGCCACTCCATAGACATGAACATTGTTCCATATGCTAATGTCTTCAACATTTGTGCATTTCCTGTGAAGGGAACCCCAATCTGGCCCATTCATAGTTTGCTGTTCCAAAGGACAGAAAGGGCTCCAACCATCTCAAAACTGTACCTGGTCCCATCCTGAGTGAGTCGTAACCCCCAAAGTGGTGTCCCTCAAGTCCTGGACCCTTAGTGGTGGTATTACAGGTGCCCAGCTAGTTGAAATCCAAAACGTGGGACTTCAAATTTTTTGGGCTAAAAACTGCTCTGAGAATCACGAGGAGACCAGGACCAATCTGCTCATATATCTTCCCAGGGTACATCGTCGGTTGGCATGACTTTGCTGCAGCTCCCACTTAACCCTGGGCGTAGTTCGCGAAGTAGCGCAACGCGAAGCTACGTGAAGTGCACTTCGCACTACGCGAGCTACGCGTAGCACTACGCGAACTGCGTAGTGCGCTGTTCGCGATGATTGCACAGTGCCGGATGCTTGTCCGCACTGTGCAATCATTGAAAACGGCATCTTGCACAGTGCGAGCTGTCTTTTACTGCCGCTCGAGTAGATTTTTACTCGAGCTGCAGCTTTCTCAACGCGGACTGGTAGTTTCTCATCGCGAGCGGTCGCGAGCATACGCGACCACTCGCAATGAGAAACATGACCTCCCCGCGTTGAGAATCTCGCCGGGAGGTTTATTTTCCACGCTCGCGATCGGCAACTTGATGTTGCTGATCGCGAACGAGGAAAAAGTCTCGCCGGGATGTCATTTTGCTTGCTCGCGGTCGCCAACTTGATGTTGAGGACCGCGAGCAAGCAACAAATGACCGCTGCACTACGCTACACTACACTACGCGTGTTTGCACTGTGCTACGTGCAATTCGCGTAGTGCGAAGTAGCGCAAACTTCGCAAACTACGCGAGCGTAGCGTAGTGCTTTGCCCAGAGTCCCATTACATTCTTCTCTGCAGCAGCAAATCCTGTTCAGCAGTCCTTCACCAAAGGGGTATCTGGCCTTGTGGAATTCTCATTGGCTTCAGCCTCCAGCCTTGTCCTGCCGGAGATTTTTGACTTCCAAAAAAGAGACGAAGTTCCTACGTAGAAATCTTTACCTCTACTTCATCGAGCAGCTCCCAGACGACGGCCCCTCTCCTCAGACAGCGCCTTCAGCTTTGGTTTGCTGGACTTCTACCTGCTCAGAGAGTTTTTCTTCAAATTCTTTTATGGACGAAGGAAAGCGCCAACCGGGCCCAATCCACTCTTTTTGTCCAAATCGTGGTCCATCACCTGCTGGGCAGCGAACACCCGCCCTAATGATCCCTCGACCAGTCCGCCAAGCACGCCTAGCCATTCACAAACCCCTCCTCCCAGGATCTATGACACAAGAGGGTCTAGCCCCACTACCAGACTACCCAATCTGGCCAACAGAACCGTTCCCAAACCTTTGACCTCCTTTCCGCAAGCGCTTCCCTCACTTATGGATATTGAAACTCTGCACCTCAGAGCAGCCAACATAACTCAGAGCATCCAGCACTCCATGCTGGAACTGAAAAACATCCTTAACCTCACCGAACTCTCCTTCTCGGAAATCAAGCTCACACAGTTCTCAGCTCCCCCCCCCTGTCACCGAGCCCCTCCGTCACCCCCTACCGTTATCCCTGAGACACCTTCGCCCTCGCAAGCAGCCCAGCTACCTATCGAAGGAGGAAATTCTAGCCCTCCTCCTTACTTACAAGTCAACTCCTACAGCCCCAAGTCAACTGGACGTGATTAACGAACACGTCATCCATACGGTTGCAATCAACCCCAATAGATCAACTACTCTCCACAACAGAGTAGTCATTAGCAACAACCTTGCACAAGTACCCATTTCCGCCCTAACTCACGACTCACACCCCGACCCCCCTCTCTCCGGCCTCCTAATCAACTGCCGCTCAGCAGTAAAGCATGCCTCTGATGTCGCTGATCTCATCCTGAGCCAAAAATCTGATGTAGCAATCCTGACGGAATCTTGGCTCAACGATTCCTCATCTCCTTGCCTAGACCTATTTGTTCCTCCCAATTACAATATCTCAAGACTGGACAGGCAATCAAAAAAAGGGGGAGGCATTGCCTGCATCTACCGTTCTGACCTCCTCATAACTGAACTCCATGCAGATCCTACAGACTCCTGTGAATACCTTGCACTCTCCATCTGCAACAACTCCACTCAATTGTGCAGACTGCACATCCTCTACCACCCCCCAGGTATGAATGACGCCTTCACTGACCACCTCATGGAAATCATCACAGCCAAGGTTTCCCCCAATTTCAAAGACATTTTCCTTGGTGACTTCAATCTGCACTGGAACGACCTCAAGTACCCTCAGGTCAACGCCATCAGAGACTTCCTGGCCAACCAATCCCCTACCCAAGCCTGCACACTCTCAACACACAAGAAAGGCGCCACTCTAGATTGGATCATTGCCAAGGAATCAGCAGTCAAGCTTAACTCTATAGACCCATGCGACTGGTCTGATCACCACACTATTACCTTCCTTTTACCTGGCACTCACAAGACAAGGCCACCACAATCTGTGAATCCAAAACGTTGGGTTAGAGACACAAAGAGACTAGATCTCGTGAAATTGGCTGCTCGCTGCAAAACTGACATCCACCCCCCCCAAATATCTCAACGGTCAACAACCTCACCGAACACTATACCTCAACTATGTCTAACATACTTGATGATCTTGCCCCACTAAAGCTAAAAAGAACCCAAATCAAAGACCGAAACCCCTGGTTTAATGGATCTCTCAACAATGAAAGGAGAACCCTCCGGCAGACAGAAAGAAACTGGAGACAGCACCCCTCTGCTGCCCATTTAAAATTTCTCCGTCAGACCAGAAATGCCTAAAATAGGAACATCCTCAATTCAAAAAAATTATTCTTCAGATCCGAACTGGATAACGCCAAGAACAGACCTCGCAAGCTCTTTGAAATGGTCAAACACCAATCCAACAAGCTGGCTAAAACCTATAAAGAAACCCCTGAATTGCTAATAACATGCGAGGAATTCTCCTCCTTCTTCTCTGACAGAAATACTACCCTAGGAAACAAACTTAGATCCGCTACCCAATCCCAACCCCCCTCGGACCTGTCGCATCTCTCCGCGCTGCCACCCCAGTCATCACCCAAAAACCAAGCGCACTGGACCAATTTCAAAGTTTATGAGGACCATTCCATCTCGGAAATTCTATCCTCCCTAAACCCAAACAACCACTTTAATGACCCACTCCCCCTCCAACTGTTTGGCCGCTGCATCCCAATCTATCATTCCTATTTGGACTGCAATAATCAACGCCGCCCTTCTACAGGGGCGAATTCCTGACTCTCTAAAAGCCAGTCAAGTCATCCCCATCTTAAAAAAACCTACGCTTAATCCTGCCTCTCCAGATAACTTTAGACCTATATCCAATATCCCACTCCTAGCTAACGTTCTGGAGAAATGTGTACAACTTCAACTGAGCCAACACATCACCAACTTCAACCTATTAGACAAATTCCAATCCAGGTTCAGGCCTGGGCACAGCACTGAAACCACCATTCTCCATATCATGGATGATGCTCTCCAAGCCCTTGACAAGGCAAAACCTGTCTCCTAATCCTCTTAGACCTATCCTCGGCCTTCGATACGGTCAACCACGAGATACTTCTTGAACGCCTCCAACTCAGGATGGGACTGGATGGCTCCGTGCTCGAATGGTTTAGATGCTTCCTCCAGAACCGCTCCCAGAGATTCTTAATCAACGGTAACCTTTCTGCTCCCTCTCTGATTACAGTCGGAGTCCCCCAAGGTTCAACCCTGTCCCCTACCCTCTTCAATCTTTACCTTGAACCGCTAGCAGAAGTACTACGCACCGCCAATATCTCCTACCACATGTATGCCGATGACACCCAGATCTACATCAAGATTTCTACTTCGGAGGAGATTTTTTCCCTGAATGAGGCCTTGAAGTCGACTGTCCAATAGCTCACCTCCAACCAGCTCAAACTAAATGCACAGAAAACAGAATTCCTGCTAATCTCCCCACCCAAAACCAACCCTGACATTCGGGAATGGTCCAAGTCGATCACAGCCCTAAACTGCCCACCGACCATAGTGGACTCTGCCAAATCTCGTGGAATAACCCTGGACAGCAGCCTGAATATGCGTGACCACATCAACTCGATGGCCAAAAACACCAGGTTTCACCTGAGCTATCTAAGAAAACTAAAACCTTTCCTTGATACTCCAGACCTAAAAATGGCAGTCCAGGCACTAGTTATCTCCAGAATCGAATATGGATACTCTACCCTCTCTGGCCTTCCTAAGATCTCCCTGGCCCCTTTAAAAGCCTGTCTCAACTCTGCCGCCAGACTCCTAACAGGTTCTAAAAAATTCGACCACATCTCACCACATCTCAAAGCTCTGAAATGGCTTCCTCTTGTAGCCAGAATCCAACTTAAACTGGCATGTATCACTCACAAGGCTCTATACACTAAATTCCCTGCATTTCTTGCTCAGAAAATCGTTGTATCCGGAGGTGCCAGAAACTCCCGGTCCTGCAAGGACCTCTTACTCCAGCCTCTGTGCTTTCGGAAAGGAAAAAACCTATAACCGTGCGTTCTCTGGGAACCACCAAGAATTTGGAACTCAGCCCCGCCCGCCATTAGAAGAATTCCGTCTCTGGCATGTTTTAAGAAGGAAGCCAAAACCTTCCTAATGGGCAAATTCCTCCCCTAACTCTTGCATAGAACTCACCTCATTTTTTTTTTCTCCTGGACCTTCGTTCTTGTAAATTATTTGTACTTGCTTTTATCCCAAATGTTCCACCCCTCTCCCTAAGTTCATATCGTTCTTGTAAATTGTTTGTACTTGCTTTTATCCCAAATGGTCCACCCCTCCCCCTAAGGTCATATTGTATACAACTTGTTAACCCTGTAAAGCGCTCTGATACCCTAACGGGTCAAGTCAGCGCTCTATAAAACATAAATAAATAAATAAAAATCGCGGTTGGCAATATTTTTTACTTTGACCCAGTCTTGAGCTACTACATGTCAGCGGTTGGTGCTTTGATCATTTAGGCACTAGTTTTTATCTTAAAATTTAAAAATTCCTAGTTCTGGTTCTACTGATTGGATTTCTGTAATTTTTCTGACAATTCATTCAAATGTACTCAATTTTTCTAAAGTGGAGTGTGGATTTTCTTGCGTTGTTTTATAACCTTATTGCTGTTTCTGTGCTGCATAAATACTTAACACAGTGGGGTCGATTCCGATTCGGGCCGGAAAAAGCACCGACCGACTCGGAGCCGGAAAAATTACCGACCGACACGTACCAGTGGCGCCCGACACGCCAAGTACGATGCAAGCCGCGATAAATCCGACCGACACGTCAGGAAACCAAGCCGACCGACCGAGCCGCTCGGAAAATAGCAATCCGGCCGGAAAAACACGCGAATCCAACCGACCGACACGCACCCGGAACAAATCCGACCGAATCGTACCCGCCAACTCCAACCCGCAAAGTACGATGCAAGGCGCGAAAAACCCGACCGAGTCGGACGGAGGACAAGCCGTACGACCGACACGCATACAAAACCGAGCCGAAGCAACACAATACACCGCGACCGACGCGTACGCAGCATACAAAACTGCACAAACACAGCGTGAACGAAACGGAAAACACCGTACGAGACCAATGCAGGGTCCGACTCGGTCACAAGAACGTTTCCAACATACACAAACAGCACAAAGGAAAAATCAACCAAAAAAAGGCCAAACAAGCAATTACCAAGCCAATAAATACTGGGGGGGTGGGGACAGAGAACAAAGACACACCCACAACTCCACCTATATAAAGGACACAAATCACTACCATGAGCCTTTGCAAATGCCATTCCACTGCCAGCACCCAAGAGAAAGCAACCACACACCCACAGCTCATCCCTCACACAAGCCACACACCAGCAGCACACCAACAAATACCTACCTCACATACACCCAGCACAACACACACCCACACACCCTCACCTGCACACCAACACACACATCACCCACCATCACCACCCATCACCATGCCCCCCAAGAAGAATCACAAGTTCCTAGATTGTGAATTGGAAGTCCTGGTAGACGAGATCCTCAGGGTAGAGCCACAGCTGTTTGGCACATTGGTCCAACAGACCCCCATGTCGCAGAAAACCAAGATGTGGGAGAGGATCATCAACAGGGTGAACGCCCAATCACCATGTCGGCGCACAAAGAGCGACATCCAGAACAGGTGGTATGACGTGCGCAGGAGGGTACGGAAACTGCTGAAGCAAGACTACATCAACAGCCAACACACCGGCAGTGGCCCTCCTGCCAAGCCAATATACCTCAGGCCCTGGGAGGAGAAGGTGCGGGCCATCCTACCGCCAGTGAGCATATATGGACTAGAGGACATCCCAGAGCCTGGTGAGTACACAACAAATGTACACAATATACTGCCACAAAACACACACACATCACTGTCAAGGGGAGAGTCAAACCATGCACTCATAGCAATCACACAGCAACCAGAACAGAATCATCCCAAAATGTGTATGTCAGTCAGAGAAACACAACACATGCCATCAAAAAAGTCACATCCAACTGTGCCAACACATGTACAAACACAACCACAACTACAGCTAGGCAGTGGCACAAATAGAACTAACAAACACATCCACACATGTAGCCACCACAACAACACCAACACACAGTGAAGACCACTCAAAGGAAGGAATTCTGTGTATGCTGGCCAAGTCAGTGTAGCCAATAGCATCATGGGAGTCGCAGTCACACATATTGCCCCCCCACAACTGTCCCATCAACACCACCCTGAACCATGCCCACATCACAGGGAGTGGAGAAGGACTCACAAGATGGCTGACACTGGCTACTGCTGTGGGGAGCACAAGGCCCTGCTGCCAACTGTGCACCAACAAACAGCAGGACACCACTGACTGACATCCTGAGAGACAACTTACACTCCCTGCAATGCAAGCACGTTCCATGGTGGGATATCTGGCTGGCTGGCTGGGTGGGAAGGGGGACTTGCAGCACTGACTATAGTCCCCAGCACCTCCCCTCACCCCCCCCCCCCCAACACAAACTCCACAGTACCCACCTGGTAGAATGCAATGCCCTCCATCCTAACACAAGATCCCACAAAGCACCACCACCCTGGGTTATGTTGTGTGAAGCACAGGGACACTCTTGGGACTCTTAGCCAAACAACTGCCAGGACAACACTCCCAGCCATCCTGTCAGCACAGCCAGCCCACCCCACAGAGAAGCAGAGTCAAAAGGAAGGAAGCATGGGCATGCTGGGAAGGGGGTGGAGGCAATAGCATGATGGGAGTCGTAGTCACAGACATTGCTCAGCCTCACAACTGGCCCATCAACACCACCCTGAACCATGCTCACATCACAGGGAGTGGAGAAGGACTCACAAGATGGCTGACACTGGCTACTGCTGTGGGGAGCACAAGGCCCTGCTGCCAACTGTGCACCAACAAACAGCAGGACACCACTGACTGACATCCTGAGAGACAACTTACACTCCCTGCAATGCAAGCACGTTCCATGGTGGGATATCCGGCTAGCTGGGTGGGAAGGAGGACTTGCAGCACTGACCATAGTCACAAGCACCTCCCCTCACACCCCCCCCCACAAACTCCACAGTACCCACCTGGTAGAATGCAATGCCCTCCATCCTAACACAAGATCCCACAAAGCACCACCACCCTGGGTTATGTTGTGTGAAGCACAGGGACACTCTTGGGACTCTTAGCCAAACAACTGCCAGGACAACACTCCCAGCCATCCTGTCAGCACAGCCAGCCCACCCCACAGGGAAGCAGAGTCAAAAGGAAGGAAGCATGGGCATGCTGGGAAGAGGGGTGGAGGCAATAGCATGATGGGAGTCGTAGTCACTGATATTGGTCACCCCCACAACTGTCCCATCAACACCACCCTGAACCATGCTCACATCACAGGGAGTGGAGAAGGACTCACAAGATGGCTGACACTGGCTACTGCTGTGGGGAGCACAAGGCCCTGCTGCCAACTGTGCACCAACAAACAGCAGGACACCACTGACTGACATCCTGAGAGACAACTTACACTCCCTGCAATGCAAGCACGTTCCATGGTGGGATAACTGACTGGGTGGGTGGGTGGGTGGGAAGGAGGTCTGGCTGTCAACCAAACACAATCAATGCAGACCATGTTCACACCCCAGAGAATACATAGAAATGCCCAAATAATGCAGGACAATGTGCCACACCAATATCAACCCCTGACTGTGACGACTTAGGACAATACAATGTACAGGCCCGCACCCCGAGGCACAGTCACAACTGTCAGGTGTGTCAACCACTGATGCCTGCAGAAACATGACATACATTGTTTGTGTCTCCCAAAAACAGGTGATGATAGGGACACAGCAGCAGACGCTGAGGAGTCCCAGTCCCAGGCTCAAGAGGATGCCGAGCTCACTGGCGTCGTACAGCCTCTGTCCTCCTCGGACGATGAAGAACAACCTGGCACATCCGGTGCAAGTCAACATGCTGCACCAGCAGGACCACCAGCTGCAGCACCAGCAGGTCTACCAGCTGCACCCCTGCACCCACCCCTCCAACGACTGTCACCACGAATACCATCCCTGCCGACATGGACAGAATAAGGAACAACACCAGCGCAGTGACCCTGGACCAACCTGGGGCCATGGACACCACCACCACCACCAACCCCCAAGGTGGACCAGGGTTATCTGTGCGTGCAACTGCACACACTGCACATGTCAGCAGGGGTGGTGGGAGGGGTGGGAGACAGAGGTCGCTGCTTGCAGACGTTGCTGGTGTGCATGAAGACCCACAACTGGTACGCATAGCTGATGCGTACCAGTCCAGCACCGGAGAGCTCAGCCAGGTAGTGGGGCTCCTCAGAGACATCAAACAGCAGCAGGCTGCCCATCATGCCCGCTTGGACTCCCACATGTCCCACGTGGAGTCACACATGTCACGTGTGGACTCCCACATGTCCCGCGTGGAGTCCAAGTGGGATGTACTACATGAGATGACGGCGGTGCACAGGGACATTTTACAATGCCTCCGCCAGATGAACAGCAACCAGTCCACACCTCCCTGTGTGCCAACAACATCTGGTACCGAACAAACTGCAACTGCCACAGGGAGGGAGGAGGACTCTGGCGGAGAGTCCCCTGCACCGCAGCAGCCTGCACTTGAGGGCCCCCCCAAGAAGAGGGGTCGTCCGAGGAGGGGAAAGTGAGAGGCTGATGGCCAAGCGCAACTCCCAGGAAGCCTGAACCTGTTCTGGATTTTCGCCTTTGTGCACAGACTGTTCACCCTGTTGATGGCAACACTACTCCCACACATTGAATGGGGAGTACAAGTTGGAACAATGTGTCAGACAACTGTGGCCCCGATACTGGGGATCCTGTCTACCTGGACTTTCTATTCATCTAGGAACTTGGGATTGCAAGATTCATGTACAGCACAATCCATCCTATGCACTATTATCACAGATGTATCACAATAAACACAATAATACACCATACTTGCCTCTGTCGTGATTCCAACGTGGGTGCTGTTATGGGGATGATGAACTGCAAAATTACACTGTGTATGCGAACTGCAACAGCAAGGACAACACAGGCATGTGAGTACAGGCAACGTGACACATATGAGGGAGACACACCACCAGGGCTACACAACACATACACACCTAGGCCATCTGACTCATTGCCTACACTGATGTTGCCAGGGAAGACGGTGCAATGCACAGACACCACACCCATTCCCAGTTGTAGTCAAGTAGCCCACAGGTGCAGTAAGCAAATGGCAGTCAAATGTGTGACCACAGACAACGCACATCACTAAGTGAAGCACAGGTTTATTACACAGTAGCAACATGCCGTAACCACTACAGATGCAAGGTAACCCCACCTGGTAGCGGGCACACAGTCAACAACTGTAGACAGAAGGAAGTCCATGGGTGTGGCGCACATCACCTGTAGGGACACAACAGCTACCAGCCTGGATGTGCAATCACGTCGTCGGTGGACACAGTTGACCAAACGAATCTGAAAGTACCCTGTGAAGGACAGAAATGACACACAGTCAAAAGCAATGCAGTACAGGACAGAACAGCAAAACTCATGCACAATACATGTTACAAGATACCCACCCAGAACCAAGTTAGCATGTCAACACTGTTGGGGAGTACAGCCCACCTGTCACCACACATCGCAACACACATCCTGTCAAGTAGCCCATGGACACACTCCAACAGCACCAGAGCACCACCCACACATCATGCCAACTCACATCATTCACATGACACCTCAGGATACTCACATTCAGCTAAAGAAGTTGGTGATGAGCTGTGTGCGGACATCACCATCACCATCATCATCATCATCGTCACTGGCATCGTGGTCCAGGCCAGGATCCTCCACAGGTGGCGGATGTTGGTCATCGTCATCCTGGATGAGAGGCAACTCCTTCCGCACTGCCAGGTTGTGGAGCATGCAGCAGACGATGATAATCTTGCACACTTTCGCAGGGGCATATGGGAGGGACCCTCCGGTCTTGTCCAGGCAGCGGAAGCGGCTCTTCAGGAGACCAAAGGTCCGCTCAATCACTCTCCTGGTCTGACCATGTGCCTCATTGTAGCGCATCTGGGCAGGTGTCACAGGGTTCCTGAGGGGTGTCAGCAACCACGGCATGTTGGGGTATCCCGAGTCACCTACGGACAGACAAGTGCACATCAGCTGACTTGGAAAAGTGGGCGGAATACTACAGATCAGATCACACACAATGGCACAAAGTCAGTACACACCGACAAGCCAGGCACGCTGGTTCTGCATCTGTGCCATCAACCTGGGGATGCGACTACTCCTCATCACAAAGGCATCGTGTGCTGAACCAGGGAAACGGGCACACACGTGTGTGATGGTCATGTCTGCAAGACACACCACCAGTGCATTGACCGAGTGGTAGTGCTTGCGGTTCCTGTAGGCCTGCTCCTGGGCCTGTGGTGGTACCAAAGCCACATGTGTCCCATCAATGGAGCCAATGACATGCGGCATCCTCCCCAGGGCATAAAAGTCACTCTTCACGTCAGTGAGTCGTCGCAGTCTAGGGAAATAGATGTACCGGTTCAGGAAGAGCAACATTGCCGCCAAGAAATCGCGGAGCACACGGCTGAACATGGTCTGTGACATCCCACCAGCAGACGCCACAGTATGTTGGAAGGTACCGGTGGCAAAGAAGTGTAGGGCTGCCATCACCTTCACCTTGGGGGTCAGCGCTGTAGGATACGGCCGGCCAGGCTGCAAATGTGGGGACAACTGCACTGCCAAATCCTCAATCAGCTGCCTGGTGAAGCGGTACCGTCGGATGCTGTCCCGTTCCACCATCGTTGCCAGGTCTGGGAATGGCCGATGGACAGCAGGAGCCCTGCAGTGCAGAGGAGAAGTAAGCAAGATCGTCAGTCACCCCACATATGCGGCATTGAACACACTCAAGATCCCAACATACATCATCATGAGGCACAACTACATGAAGTGTGCAGTACCGGAACGACATGTATGGTACATACATGGCCAACATCTGTCAACACGGTCCTACAGGTGGCATCAATTTGTCCCAGGTTGGCCCATTGGATATCATGATGCTGTGTCACAGTCACCCCCAGTGACATGTGAGGACAGATGTGCCCCAGGCACCACAGCTCAACGACAGGCACATTCCCAGGGACCCTGTAATGCCACATGGACACTGGCATCACCTGGAGTATCATGTGTACACCACAACAAAACAAACATGACCCCCACAGGTAGTGGCCACACTTGCCATGGCAGGAGAGCCATGGACGTCTGTGACACACACGCACAACATCAGAGTCCATGCACACACAACGTGGATGTGGAGACTGTCTCCCATTGTGCACATGAAATCAGAGACATTGTAAACACTACATGCACAAAGACTGTGGAGGGCCATCACTATTGTGCCACTGGGACACCCTGGCTCAAACATACCGTCCCACATGGGACTCACGGGGTATGTGACATGACATACACAAACACCACTGTGAAATGTGACCATGGCACATGCACAGATATGAACAGTTGCACATCACAGTGGTCACGTACACGTAACACCCAGGATCCTGTCCCCATTAACACGTGCACAGCCTGGGGTGGCTGCCCACAGGTGACACCCACAGGACAACATGTACACCAACATACACACAATAGGAAATGCAGCCTTACATGCCTTATGATAAGGTTTGGACAGGCTGTCGTGATGTAGGTGTGCCCCTCACTCCCTGGGAGCTATCTGTGGCTGGCATATGTCCATCTGAGACAGGCATGCTGACATATGCCAGTCACATGTACAGTGATGCGTTGAACAGCAATGGACCGATCGGTGTCTCCGGCCGGCCCATTGCTTTCAATGTGTGCGGGTACGCGTTGTACCCCTGTGCGCGTTGAACAGCAATGGACCGATCGGTGCCTCCGGCCGGCCCATTGCTTTCAATGTGTGCGGGTACGCGTTGTACCCCTGTGCGCGTTGAACAGCAATGGACCGATCGGTGCCTCCGGCCGGCCCATTGCATTCAATGTGTGCGGGTACGCGTTGTACCCCTGTGCGCGTTGAACAGCAATGGACCGATCGGTGCCTCCGGCCGGCCCATTGCATTCAATGTGTGCGGGTACGCGTTGTACCCCTGTGCGCGTTGAACAGCAATGGACCGATCGGTGCCTCCGGCCGGCCCATTGCATTCAATGTGTGCGGGTACGCGTTGTACCCCTGTGCGCGTTGAACAGCAATGGACCGATCGGTGCCTCCGGCCGGCCCATTGCATTCAATGTGTGTGGGTACGCGTTGTACCCCTGTGCGCGTTGTACCTCAATGGACCGATCGGTGCGCACCCATTGACAATGGGCTTGCCTGGCAACGGACGCGTTTTCGAATATTCGAACGAGTCGGTTGCTGGAAAATCAGTTGGTCACCCACAACAATGTTGCAAAATCATGTATGTCATGAAGTTGAAATTTTGAAGGATGCTGTGGGCGTGTTTTGGTGCTGCTATTCCATGGATTGGCCAGATTCAGAAGATGCAAACGACTTGGACCTATCACTTTGGACACAAGGGACAGTATCTGCCTCTCCAGCACATATATATTGCTGCATGTTCCCCTGAGAGCCCACTTGCCTGCACTACATGCTCCAGGACGACATCTGCCACTGCACTGCTGCTGTCTCTGCCCCTCTGGACCCTGCAAAGGCACGTACTGTGGAGAGAGCCCCAGCCTTCAGCCTTGAGGAGAACCAGGCCCTGCTGGACAGCCTACTTCCACAGTACAGCAAGCTGTATGGGACACCAGGGGAGCAGGTGAGTGTTCTGTGCACTGCCTTTCTGAATGTGCATTTTGTCTGACTAGCAAGGCTGAGAGTCAGCACACCACTGGCTAGCAGGCTCACTGAGTAGTTGTCACCCCCCATAGTGTGTAGTGACTTGCACTGGACAGGTATGGTGCAGTGACAGTGCTTCTGAACAGGGTTTTACTCCCCATGCAATGATACCATGTAGTGACTTCTGGAAAACTGTCCATGGGCAGCCGTGCACTGCCTGGGTACACCATGTGCCCCTGTGATTGCGACATGTATATGCAACTGTGTCATGCACGGATATGTTGCATGTGTAGTAATGGCCTTATCACTTTGTCATCCTGACAGGCTTCTGCCCATCGGAAGCATGAGATCTGGAAGGACATCGTCCGGGCTGTCCGGTCCGTGGGGGTCTACAAGCGCCGGATCCGCAACTGCCAAAAGAGGTGGCAGGACCTTCGGGGCTGGACCCGGAGGATTGCACGGGTCCAGCTGAAGCTGTCGCCTCCTCGCAGGAGGGGCGGAACACGGACCCTGACCCCCACATGCTCAGGATCCTGGCGGTGGTCTTTCCAGACCTGGATGGGAAGCTGAAGGCCAGAGAGCAGCAAGGAGGGGGTGAGTCAAAGACTGCACTGTGTACTCTGTCTAACATGCTATGTGCCCTCCTCGGGCCAGGTTGAACTGCCACAGTACAGCAGTCATGTTGTCCAGGAGCCATGTCCCTCTATTGTGCACTGCCCACTCCTCATCTGATACCCAGGTGTGGCCCTTACATGCAGGGAATTCTGTCACTTAGGACTGTGTCCTTGCAGTTTGCTTGACTCAAGGTGGGAGACAGCATCTGTTTCCCTGACTCTGTGGTGGGCATCATGGGTGGGTCCATTGCTTACACAATGCCTGTATTCTGACATGTATTCAGCGTGTTACTTTGATCTGTGGTCCAATTGCTGAGCTGATCCACCACATGTGGCTGGGGTACCTGGCACACACCCATGCTGCGGGTGGGAACAATGTTTGGGCCCCAGGAGTATGTATATGACGTGTGTCACACATACTTAGCCAGCTGCCTACAGTCCAGGGCTCATCCCTCATTCATGTGGGGCTGGACAGTCATGCCTACTCCAGGCCATACAATACACTCTGTACTCCCACTCCCGTGTATCAGCGGACACATTGTGCACAGTGATTTGACCCCTCAGGTGTCTGCCTCTGTGTCAGTGTGCTGTGGATTAGTCGCCAGGACTGCTGTGGAGTTTCTTGGTAGGGGCTCAGCATGCCACTGGAGATGTGACCATAGGAGACGATACTTGTGTGACACATAGGTGTCTGATCAGCTGCCCATGCAGACTGGGGCATGTAAATGTGAAGTTCAGGCAGCTGTTCCCCATGCACAGCAGAGTGTGAGGGGCTCAGGTTCAGAGGGTAGTGTCACAGGTCTCCCATATGTCCAATAGGTATGACCTGGACAGATGAGGGTTAAGAGGATGTGTTGTGGGGGGATGTACATGTGCACTTGTGCAGCTCCAGGACTTGCATTCCCCATGACCTACTATTGTGACACAGTGCAGAGTGTTGTTGTCTGGCTGCAAAGTCATACATCACTGAGACAGTGATGTATGACTTTGCAGTCATGCCTCCGCCATGGCATGTGTCTACTGATTGGTGATCCTGCAGGGGAGTGACATGTGCTACATGCACACCATAGTGGCGCTGGCTATCAGGACATGGGTGCATCATGGTGTCTGTCGCTGGTATGCATCACATGCATTTCCTATTTGACTCTGGGCATCCCTTACATCCGTAAACCTGTACTGACTCAGTGGCAAGAGCTGTGATGTGTCCACACCGTGTCCTCTGCACTGTCCAACTACTGTGTACTTGGTGCATGTGTCAACACTGGGGTGTTGCAATCCAACAGACACCAGACAGATGGGTGCAAGGCCATGTGGGATGTGAGTGCCATGCTTGGCATCAGACTGACAATTGACTTCTCCTGTTCAATTAGTGCACTTTTAGCAATGTACAACTAATGATGCCAGGGCTTGCTCTGTGATGTGCTGTGCTCACAGTGGTGTGTGCGTTATGTGCAGGTGACTGATGTCTGTCTGTTTCCCCATTGTTTGCAGATACATCCACGGCCACGGAAGGGGACAGCTCCACGGACCAGGAGGAGCCGGAGAGCCAGACTGGGTCAGCAGCCGAGGAGTGGTCGGAGGGACCCAGTGGCACGGAGGGCGAGGGAGCCACACCGAGGAGTCCTCAGCAGCATCCACCTCAGCTGAGGACCAGAGCAACTCGGAGGATGACTCCCTTGTGGAGGCGGGTGTCAGCAGCCACCACACCCCAGCTAGTGTTGCTGTCCCCGCCACCACCAGCACCACCACCGCCCTCCCATCGGCTCCCATTCCCCAGGTCCGTGGAGGCTCCCATGTCCGGGAGCGTGTCTCCTTTGGGCCAGGCACCGCACCCCCTGCCCCTGTGTCCCCTGCTGCCCTGAGTGAGGAGTCTGTGTACCTCCTTCGCCAGCTCCATGTAGGGCAGACAGCCATGCTGAGTGTCCTCCATGCGCACACCGCGTTGTTGACTCAGCTGGTGTCGTTCATGGAGGGCATCTCATCGGGCATGTCTGACCTACAGAGGGGCAATAGGTCCATGGACTCCTCCCTGACGGCAGCAGTGTCCCTCCTCAAACGGTCCCTCACCCCTCCTGCCTCTGCTCCATCCACACTCCCCAGCACCTTACCCATCCCAGGCACACACACACTGGCACAGGCACACACCAGCACACACACATCCAGCACACTGACACACACGCCAATGACAAAACGCACACGCACGCACATTCAGGGGACTGAAGCCAGACTCACAGGGGATGGGGCCCTGGAACACACACACGCATCCACATGCACTGCGCAGTCCTCAGTTCCCTCTCCCTCCAAAGCACCCTCCCTTGCCTCACCTGCAACCCCAAAGTCACAGCAGCTCTTCCTCTGTGACCTCGGCCTCTTCCCCACTGATGAAGCTGCTCCAGCATCCCGGGGGAAGAGGAAGCCCACCCACACGGAGCAGAGTGCCCCTCGCCCCCGGACACCCTCCCCCAGGCGCAGACGGACTGAGGCCCCCACCCGCAAGTCCCCCGGAGTGCTAAGAGCAAGACCCCGCCACCGCCCTGCAGCTCAGGCACAAGGTCTCCGTCCTCCATCCCTCAGGCCCCCACTGCACAGGTGCCCCCACCACACCCTGCCCCAGGTTCCCCCACCCACAGATATACCATCCCCAAGATGCTCCGGCCTTCTCCCCCTGCCACTTGCTCTCCCAGCACCACACCCCCGCTGCGCTTGTCTGTGCCACTGATGTGGTGAGGGTGTCCTCCCCTCTGTCCAACCCACCTTGCCTGTTCCCCATTCTCCTCCCCTGGAGGTAGGCACTGCAGTGGAGTCCACTACCGCCCTGTCTGACTTGGGCACTGCAGTGGCGGACCTGTCCACCCCATCTGCAGGGTCCACTGCAGTTGTGCCTGCACCCACGACATCTGTGTCATGCCCCCAGTTGTGCCGGCACACACCATGTCAGACACCTCCACTGCAGTTGTCAGTGGCTCTCCAGCACCCACCACCCCTTCCCTGACTCCCCCTGGTGAGCCCTGATCCTGTCCCTGCGGTGCCTGGCCTGCCCCCCGGTTGCCCCTCCTAGTGGATTGTCCCTGGTATTGTGCAGGCATGCGTAGGGTGACATCTGCCAGTGTCACCCTGTTTGAACTTTGACAATGGACTGGCCATTGGCCTTTGCTCTAATTTCTTCTGGACGTCGTTATCAAACAACACATATGCTGAATAAAGCAACTTTCTTTTCTCTAGTGCTCATGCTTCAGATGTACATGTTGTTGGTGCAGCTAACCATGCCCTTGCTGCAGTGATGGTGATATCTGGTCTCATGATTATGAAGTGTTACTGTGCAGGAACCCATGTGGTCCAGGGGGAATGTGTCCTATCATGTGGTGTATCCATGTCATCAATAGCAGCATCTGAGGGTGTCATGTGTTCAGTATTTGGCAATGGGTTTCCTACTTACATTGGCAATTTCATATCTGTGGCTTCCACCCCTGCACACCTGTTGTGCCTGCCATCGTTGCATTTGTCTACTTCCCTGACTGTGTTGCCATCTCCAGTGGACATGCAGGTTTGGGCATCAATGGGGAGGGACTCATCCGTGTAGTCAGTGCAACATTGCTATACAAGTGTGTTGGATCTGTGCTGATGATTCCGTTGGCACATCCATGACCAGGCTGATGTGATGGGAGCCCTCATTTGGTGCTAATTGTTGATTGTGTGACCAAGTGCTCAGCTGACATGATGGGGCCCTACTGAGGCAACATATGGCACAGCTTTCCTCACACAGGAGTGGAGTCCCCTCATGGCAGTGTGTACACGTGTGACATTGCCTGCGCCCAAGGTGTGTGTTGTATGTGCATGTCTGTGTGTTCACTTCCATTCATCTGCGCATGCTGTGATCCCTAGTGTTGTACCTGTTTGTGATGCTTGCTGACTTGAGCTATGTTCCCCCAAAGTCTTCTCCCTGTGTTCTCTGTGATGTGGGTGCATGGCACATTACTGGTCATCAGGGTGTCACCCATAGGTGTGTTTGCTGTCAGGGCAGAGTTTGTGTGCTGACGCAGATGGGTCACAGTCAGGTTTCCTTTGGCACTTGTTGTTTGCCCCTGTCATGTGATTTCCAGTTTGTGTTATCTTTCAGTGATTGTGACACATTGTGTGTGTGACTGCTGGCACTCCTTAGGGTCCGGGCTGCAATGTTGGTTGTTGTCTATGTGTGTTCTTTGTGGGTGACCTTGGCTTCTTCATTGGTGTGTGACTGTGGCTGGGATCCCATTGGTCGGTGTGGTATTGCCGTCATGTCCATGTACAGCGTAGTGTGCAGTGTGTCAGACATTCAGGAGTCTTGTTGAGTGTCCATGTGTGATGTGTTTCTACACATTGGTTCCCACCCACCACCCTGGAATAGTCATGGGTGCATGTGCAATGTCACCAGTGCATGTGTACTTCACTGCTGCACATTGTTGGAGGTCGAGGGGTGTGGTCTTGAGTGTGTGCAGATGAGAGTTGTTGCCCGGCTAGTCCCCTGCCTCCATGTTGGCCTTGGCTTACTGGCCATGCTGATTGATTTGGGCTTGTGTAGGTGTGATGGTAGTTTGTTGCTCAGGACACCTGACTGTGGTTCACAGTGTGAACGACATTTAGCTTTGTCATCACAGTGGTATTTTTATTCAGCCCAGGGTCACCACATTGTGGGGGCCCTGGGGGTGGTGCTGTGGTGTGTCTGTGACTTGCTGTGTCAGTTGTTGTTCCTACGTGCCTGTGTGACATGTGTGTTTTGTGCTCCCTCTCACCTGTCAATGCCTGCTTGCCCACATAGGGGATTTGGATCCATGAGTTACCTTAGTGTGGCAGTGTATGCACATCTGTATGATTGGTATTCAGCTCTCCTCATGTGTTGTGTTGTTGCCTGGGGACACTGGCACCCCCACCCCTCACCTGCTGTGTATGATGACAGTGTTGGTCTGCCTGTTTGTGTTTGTGCATCTGCACCACTGCATTGGCATATCTTGGGTGTGCCATTGGCTGTATGTTGTTTGGTGTGTTTCCCCTGCTGTCCCTGGGACTCCTAGGTCATCGGTCAGCACAGTGATCATGGTTTGTGTGTCCCATTGCTGCCATGGTATGGTATCTGTTCACCTCACATCTGCTGTCTCCACAGGGTATCTGCATTTGTGTGCCCATTGGTGCAAATATGTGGTTCTGCATTCTGATGGTCACTTCTGTCATTGTGTCATTGATGACTGTTGACGGTCTCAGCCCCCATGGGTGTTGTTTGTCTGCACATGGCCAAAGGAATGTTTCATTTGCACTGCAGTATTTGGCTCCCCCAATTTATGTTGCAATGGGACACATACACTACTTTGCCACAGATGAGTTTTTGGTTCTGTGACCAGGAATGATCCATGCAGTTTGGCAGTTGCAGCTCTTTCTTTGTCAACAATTACCTGTTGGTCACTGTGATGATGAGGGTGTAGACCCCATTGCCACAATGGTCAAAATGTGCTTCAGCTATGGACCCCACACTTCCCTTTTGGTCACTGTGATGATGGGGGTTTAGACCCCATTGCCACAATGGTCAAATTGTGCTTCAGCTATGGACCCCACACTTACCTTTTGGTCACTGTGATGATGGGGTTTAGACCCCATTGCCACAATGGTCAAAATGTGCTTCAGCTATGGACCCCACACTTCCCTTTTGGTCACTGTGATGATGGGGGTTTGGACCCCATTGCCACAATGGTCAAAATGTGCTTCAGCTATGGACCCCACACTTGCCTTTTGGTCACTGTGATGATGGGGTTTAGACCCCATTGCCACAATGGTCAAAATGTGCTTCAGCTATGGACCCCACACTTACCTTTTGGTCACTGTGATGATGGGGGTTTAGGCCCCATTGCCACAATGGTCATGGGCTGCTTGCATTGTGGGTGCCACACACATATATGTGTGGCACATGTGCTAGGGGGTCACATTGTATGTTCAAAGTCATGTTCGGTGTTGTTGGCATTTGACACAGCCTGCTCACACGCTTGTCATGGTGGTGGGTGGATGTCTTAATCTTGCATTCCCTGGGTTGTGGTGTGCTTGTTGTGTCATGCATTGTCCATCCTATGAGTGGGGGTGGTAGTAGTGGTAGGCATCCAGCCCCCTGGCTAAGGGTGGTAGTAGTGGTGGGCATCCTGCCCCCTGGCTAAGGGTGGTAGTAGTGGTAGGCATCCTGCCCCCTGGGTGAGGGTGGTAGTAGTGGTGGGCATCCTGCCCCCTGGGTGAGGGTGGTAGTAGTGGTGGGCATCCTGCCCCCTGGCTAAGGGTGGTAGTAGTGGTAGGCATCCTGCCCCCGTGGGTGAGGGTGGTAGTAGTGGTAGGCTTCCTGCCCCCTGGCTAAGGGTGGTAGTAGTGGTGGGCATCCTGCCCCCTGGCTAAGGGTGGTAGGAGTGGTGGGCATCCTGCCCCCCTGGGTGAGGGTGGTAGTAGTGGTGGGCATCCTGCCCCCTGGCTAAGGGTGGTAGTAGTGGTGGGCATCCTGCCCCCTGGGTGAGGGTGGTAGTAGTGGTGGGCATCCTGCCCCCTGGGTGAGGGTGGTAGTAGTGGTGGGCATCCTGCCCCCCTGGGTGAGGGTGGTAGTAGTGGTGGGCATCCTGCCCCCTGGCTAAGGGTGGTAGTAGTGGTAGGCATCCTGCCACCCTGGCTAAGGGTGGTAGTAGTGGTAGACATCCTGCCCCCCTGGGTGAGGGTGGTAGTAGTGGTGGGCATCCTGCCCCCCTGGGTGAGGGTGGTAGTAGTGGTGGGCATCCTGCCCCCCTGGCTAAGGGTGGTAGTAGTGGTGGGCATCCTGCCCCCTGGGTGAGGGTGGTAGTAGTGGTGGGCATCCTGCCCCCTGGGTGAGGGTGGTAGTAGTGGTGGGCATCCTGCCCCCTGGCTAAGGGTGGTAGTAGTGGTAGGCATCCTGCCCCCCTGGCTAAGGGTGGTAGTAGTGGTGGGCATCCTGCCCCCTGGCTAAGGGTGGTAGTAGTGGTAGGCTTCCTGCCCCCTGGCTAAGGGTGGTAGTAGTGGTGGGCATCCTGCCCCCTGGCTAAGGGTGGTAGTAGTGGTGGGCATCCTGCCCCCTGGGTGAGGGTGGTAGTAGTGGTGGGCATCCTGCCCCCCTGGCTAAGGGTGGTAGTAGTGGTGGGCATCCTGCCCCCTGGCTAAGGGTGGTAGTAGTGGTAGGCATCCTGCCCCCTGGCTAAGGGTGGTAGTAGTGGTAGGCTTCCTGCCCCCTGGCTAAGGGTGGTAGTAGTGGTAGGCATCCTGCCACCCTGGCTAAGGGTGGTAGTAGTGGTAGGCATCCTGCCCCCCTGGGTGAGGGTGGTAGTAGTGGTGGGCATCCTGCCCCCCTGGGTGAGGGTGGTAGTAGTGGTGGGCATCCTGCCCCCTGGCTAAGGGTGGTAGTAGTGGTAGGCATCCTGCCCCCTGGCTAAGGGTGGTAGTAGTGGTAGGCATCCTGCCCCCGTGGGTGAGGGTGGTAGTAGTGGTAGGCATCCTGCCCCCTGGCTAAGGGTGGTAGTAGTGGTAGGCTTCCTGCCCCCTGGCTAAGGGTGGTAGTAGTGGTGGGCATCCTGCCCCCCTGGGTGAGGGTGGTAGTAGTGGTGGGCATCCTGCCCCCTGGCTAAGGGTGGTAGTAGTGGTAGGCATCCTGCCCCCGTGGGTGAGGGTGGTAGTAGTGGTAGGCATCCAGCCCCCTGGGTTGGGGTGGTGGCGCGCATTCAGGCCCCTGTGTGCATATGTGGCATTGGTGATGGGCATCCCGCCCCTATGGTGCTGCTGTTGCTGGTGTAAGTATATTCAGATTCCCAGTGTATGTGTGTGATGTGTCGTGTACGTGTTGTATGTGTTTTGTGGTTGGTGTCTGACTTACCTTCTGCGCCGTACGCGTCCGTGCCTGTTCCGGTAGTAGATGTAGAATATTGGTATGATCGGGACGAAGGGATTCATGGTTGGTTCGTGTCGTTCGTCCTTCTCGTTGCTTCGCGTCGTCCTCGTCGCTTGGCTTCGTCCTCGTCGCTTCGCTTCGTCCTCGTCGCTTCGCGTCGTCCTCGTCGGTGCTGTGTTCGTCTCGTAGCCGTGGATCGTGTTGTGGCGCGATTCGGAGCTTATGTGCGCCTCTCCCGGATGCTTTGACGTGCCGTGCGTAGCGACGGGTTCGGCGCGTACGGAAGCGCATCGTACTTGTCCGGCCGGACGGGGCTGCATTTTCCCTTCCGTGCGACTCGATTCGGCGTTTCCGGATTCGCCTCGGTCGGAGAACAGGACCTGGTTTGGGTGAGTACGGCTCTGCCAGAATTTTTGCTGTTGTGCGCATCGTACTTGCTCGTTCGGTGTGCTGTACGGATCGGTCGGGAAACTGGCTTTCGCATGGCTTTTTTCCCGACCGAATAGTATTGGGTGCGCCTCCGACCGAGATCGGAATCGGCCCCTGTGTGTTAGAAATGGGATTTTTGGTAGGCTAGGGCATGCGCCAAAGCCAGGCAGAACCCACCACTCTAGTCAGGATAAGGGAGTTACACTCCTAAAATAACCCCTGCTCACCCCCTTGGTAGTTTGGCACGAGCAGTCAGGCTTATCTTAGAGGCAGTGTGTAAAGCATTTGCACATAACCAACAGTAATACAGTGTAAGCAATAGAAAAGGACACCACACCAGTTTAGAAAAATATCCAATATTTTTATATACTTAAGACAAGACCAAAAACGATAAAAATCCACAATACAGTACTTAAAAATCTTCAGTTATCAAAATAGGCTTGAAAAACAGTTCCTTGATGTTGATAGCTCCGTCCGGGGCCATCACGGCGTCGTGAGCAAACAAATCCAAACAGTTCTGGCTGACCACTGCGTCGCGGGCCAGCTATGGTGTCGGGAAGACCCGCAAACAGTACCTTTTAGAAATGCAGGGCGTGGGCGACCTCACGTTGAGCTTCCGAAAGCACGGCGTCCACAGGTGTCGGTTCCGGAGGTCGGTGCAGGAGTCGTCGGGGCCCTCGAAGTCATTCGCTTTGCAGATCGAACTCCTCTCTGTTGAAGTCAGGAGCACTGGCGTCGGCAGGCGTTGTGTGCTGCGGTGCGAAGTGCAGCGGTGCGGCGTGCGGTGCCCTCAGGTCACGGTGTGAGCAGCGGCTCGGTGGCGGCGTCGGATGGCGTCGTCGGTAAGACCAGGGTCGCGGTGCGAGATGAAGGCGGTGCTTGTCACGGTGCTGGCAGGTCACGGTGCAAGCAGCGGTGTCGTCGTTGCTGAAGCACTGTCGTCAGCTGACGAATTGGAGTCGATGGCACCGGCATCAGTAGGCCAAGGCTGTGGTGCAGGATGAGGGCGGTGTGTCTTGTAACTTTACGAGCGGTGCCCTCGAACCACGGTGCAAGCAGCGGCATCGATTTCGGCATGGGGTGGCAGCGTCGGGGATACCAAGGCATCATCGTGAAGCGAGAGGGTGCGGAGTGCGGTGCCCACAGGTCACGGTGCGAGCAGCGGCTCGGTGGTGGTATCATCAGGTGTCGTCGGTGAGACCAGGGTCGCGGTGTGGCGTTGCGGCGGTGCCCTCTGCGGTGCCAAGGCATCCTCGTGCAGCGAGGAGGTGCGGAGTGCGGTGCCCACAGGTCGCGGTGCGAGCAGTGGCTCGGTGGCGGCATCAGCAGGCGTCGCCGGTGAGACCAGGGTCGCGGTGCGGCATTGCAGCGGTGCCCTCTGCGGTGCCTCGGGACACGGAGTCGGCAGCGGCGTCGTAGACGTCGTCGGGTTGCTTTTCTTCTGTTGCAGCACAAAACACACAGTCCCCAGCGCTGAGGGCAGAAGAACTTGAAGTCTTTGCTGTTCCTGAGACTTCTTGAACAGGGGGAAAGCTCTACCTCAAGCCCTTGGAGAAACTCCCAAAAGTAGATTGCAGAAAGTCCAGTCCAGGCCTTTCACTGCCCAAGACAGAAGCAGCCACTGCAGGCCAACACAGCAAAGCACACAGCAAAGTGGTAGTTCCTCCTCACAGCTTCTCCAGCTCTTCTTCTTGGCAGTCTTCTTGATCCAAAAGAGTTCTAAAGTTCAGGGGTCTGGGCTCCAATATTTATATCCCAAAATCCTTTGATCCTTTGGGCAGAGAGTGTCTGTGCCCAGCCAGAACCAGTTCTGCCTTCTCTGGTGTGACTTCCTGGCAGGGGGTGGAGACGGCATTGTCATAGGCAGACCAGGCCCTTTGAGGTGAAAGGAAATCTCCTCCCCCTTCCCCAGTTGCAGCCCCGGTCTATTCAGCCCTTTCCTGACTCACCTAGACTATCTGGAGCCACTCCTGCTCCCCAGCCTTCTGTCATCCAAAACCCAGACAGGTAATCCACATTCCAACAGAGGCACACAGGATGACTGAGCAAGAAAATACCTACTTTCTAAAAGTGGTATTTTCAAACACAGAATGTAAAAATCACCTTCACTAAAAGATGCATCTTTAGATTCTGAGTTCAGGCATACTAAACTTTATTTTCCTACCATCTTCCCAGGGCCAGTTATGTTTATAAGATGTTATAAACAAACTTCCCATTCTGTCCTATGGGGAACAGGTAGCCTTGCAATAGTGAAAAACGAAATTGGCAGTAATTCACTATCAGGACATGCCACACACACCCGGGCATGTCCTACCTTTCACATACACTGCACCCTGCCCACAGGGGTACCTTGGGCCTACCTTAGGGGTGGCTGACATGTAGGAAAAGGGAAGGTTAGAGACTGGCAAGTGTGTACACTGGCCAAGTCGACATGGTAGTTACAAACTGTGCGCAGACTCTGCAATGGCAGGTCTGAGTTACCTTTTCAGGGCTACTCACGTGGGTGGCACAATCAGTGCTGCAGGCCCACTAGTAGCATTCGATTTACAGGCCCTGGCACACTCAGTGCATTTTACTAGGGACTAACAAGTAAATCAAATATCCAATCATGGAAACACCAATCCATAACACAATTTACACAGAGAGCATATGCACTTTAGCACTGATTAGCAGTGGTAAAGTGCCCAGAGTCCTAAAACCAACACAAACAGGTCAGGAAAAAGTAGGAGGAAGAAGCAAAAAGTTGGGGATAATCCTGCAAAAAGGGCCATTTCCAACACAACCCCCTTCCAGCCTAAAGCCAGGGTAGACCAATCCATACCTCGATGGGCTTCCCTGATTGGGGCGATAGAACAAGGAACCTGGCCCGCAACAGCAGGGTTTTGTTCCCATTCTACGCCTTCCTGAACCTAGTTGGATCCCTCTATCCATACTCTCAGGGCCCACTAAGCTGACCCATGGGGAACACTTCTCCCCACCTGGGGACCCCATCTGTGCAGCACCTAAACTTACTTTGCTCACAGATGTGTCCCAACAGGCAGACAGTACCCACATGGCCAACACAATGGTGTGGCCCAGTCCACCCCCGGGGTGTGACTCCTGCCCCCTTCCCAGGGGCAACTCTGTCCACCAGGACAGCCAGCCACAGTGGCCATGGACAAATGTTAGTGATGAGAGCCAGGCCTTATGCCTTTCAGGCCACTCCAACCACTGTGGCGTCGGAGAGTGGGGGGCGGTAGCCCCAGGTGCCTGGCACCTTTTCTCCACTCTCCACTCTCCCCTCTGCCAAGTCAGGTATGGCATCCTGACACTGGCCCACTAGCCCAGGGCCTGTACCCTGCGGCTGGACAGGAGACTAGGGTGGGCTCTCCCACACCCTCTCCTTCTCCGTGGGGCTCTGTACCCTCCCACCGGGAGCCGTACCCCCTTCCAGAATTGTCAGGGCACCTGTGGTAGGTGTCCTGCACAATTCGCCCACCAGTTCAGGGGTGCTATCCTGCAACTGGTACACCCGCCCAGGGTCTGTACCCTGGGGCTGAACCAGGGGCTGGGGTGGGCTCTCCCACACCCAGTCCTCCCCCCTGGGGCTCTGTACCCTCCCACCTCGAGCGGCACCCCCAGAAGACAAACTGGTAGGGGCACTGTTAGCAGTCGCCCCTTCCCCCAGGTCAGGGGGGACACCCTGAACCTGTTCCTCCAACCCAGGGTCTATACCCTCAGGCTGACCAGAGGTCTCAGGTGAGGCTCTCCTCCCCTCAACTCTCCTTCTGGGGTCCTGCACTCTCCTCCCAGGAGAAGCACCCCCAGAACCAAAAACTGTCAGGACGCTGGAACCGGACCTCCTACACAGTTCTTCCACCAGTTCAGGGCCTTGACCCTGCAACTGATCCACCACCCACGGATCTAAACCCTCAGGTTGAACCGGGGTCAGAGGCGAGGACTCCCTCCCTCTGCACCCCCTTCCAGAGTTCTGCACCCTCCCACCCGGAGTGGTACGCCTAGAAGACAAACCGGGCAGGACACTACTTACAGTTGTCCTTCCCTCCAGGTCAGGCAGGACCTGAACCTGGCCTCCCAACCCAGGGACTAAACGCTGCGGCTGAGCACCTGCCCGGCGCACCAGGACTTCCTTGGGAGCATGCATGCCCCCCCTGAGGGTAACACATGACTCATGTGTTGTGTGACAGTCTGCCTGGCGCAGATCTCCCAACCCCTGTCCATCTGACAGTGCGCAAAGATCCCCCAGGACAGAAGTGGTGTCACCCTGGTCACTCCTAGGAGGCTCAGCCCATCTGGCTGGCCCCTGACCCACTGGTTTTCCCACTGGGGAACGCATCCCCCTCTCACCCCTCTATCTGGACTTCTGCACCCTCCACTTGGGAGCGGCACCGCCAGACACCAGAACCGCTGGAGCTCTGTTTACAGACACTCCACGTTCTCCTGACAGTAGTAGATCCCCCTCAATGGACGGCCTACCAGTACAGCCTAGGCTCCCTACCTGGTGTTCCCCCCTGGAACCACCCTGGCTCTGGGACCGGGTTTTGGGCACCTTGGGCCGCAGCCCATTCCCACTCCTTCTCTGCGGAGACAGGACGTGAGTCCCCACACCCTTCCCATGACACCGGGACCTATCTGGGCTACCACAAACCTTTCCCACCACCCTTGGTTGGGAAATACCTAAGCCACGTCCTTCCTGGTCACCCCCAGATGCTTCTCCAGACCCTCTGGATTCCACCAAAAGGTCTGCCTCCAGTGTAAGCTCCCTGGGGTCAGAGAACTCACACTCCACTTGGTGTTGGCATAGCTCTGGAAAACAGGGACTTAAAATATGCTCTCTAACAATTGAATCACACAGCCCCACACATGTGTTAACCAAACTACCCTTCACCCATCCATCCAGTGCCTCAGACGAGTACCCCACATCCTTCTCACAAGACTGGTGAGACAGTGTCTGACTGTTGCTGTCCCTCAACCCATACTCTTCTGGCTGGTCTCTATACTCACTTACCAGGGCTTCTATCATGGGGGAACCCCTCTCCCTGCACCTCTCCTCTAGAGTCAGTAGAGTGTCCCTCCCACTACCAGGAAAATGATCCCCTGTGCCAGTTCCCCAATCCACCTCAGGGACACTGCGCACCACTGGAGTACCCTCACAATACTGAACCCCCTGGTGTATGTCAACCCCCTCCTTGAAGCAGGGCCCCAAATCTGTGTGTGTGTGTGTACCTCATCCTCAGTACTGGACCTAACACTTTTAATGCCGCCATCTTGGCTGGGCCTAGCCCTACTGGCTTCCCAGTCCAGCTCTCTCCTTTTAAACTCATGGTCTAACATCATCCTTTTCTCCTCATTGGCTAACTTAAGCTTCTCCAGTTCTACAGCAACTCTCCTTGCTTCCCGCCTGTCCTCCAGCTCCTCTGGGGACAAGGCACTGCTGCTGCCTGTTTTAGAGGGTGCCCCCCCTTCCAAAAGCACATCCACACTGGGAATAGGCTCCTCCACCTCCAGGCTAAGATCCCCAGACTGCTCACTAGCATGTCTGGCCGCTACCCAGGCCCTCAGCGCCTTTGTAGCTCCTCTTTTCTGGTGAGGCCTCTGATTTGGATTTTGAGGTTTTTGCAGATCGCCTTCAACTCCTTGACATTGTAGGTTTCTAACCTCTCCTCCTCAAAGGCCACTTCCAAGGATGCAACAGATGATGCAATTGATTCAGGCATGTTGTACTAGAAAGTTCAAGTTCAAAACCAATGGAAAGGCAAAAATAGACCAAAAGAAAATAGTATGTGGTACGTAATGGTCTGCGATATGGTAGTAGTGCACACTAATCACTGTAAGTCAAGTGCAAACGCAAGTCCTATCCTCACCACTGACAACCATTGTTAGAAATGGGATTTTTGGTAGGCTAGGGCATGCGCCAAAGCCAGGCAGAAACCACCACTCTAGTCAGGATAAGGGAGTTACACTCCTAAAATAACCCCTGCTCACCCCCTTGGTAGCTTGGCACGAGCAGCCAGGCTTATCTTAGAGGCATTGTGTAAAGCATTTGCACATAACCAACAGTAATACAGTGTAAGCACTACAAAAGGACACCACATCAGTTTAGAAAAATATCCAATATTTTTATATACTTAAGACAAGACCAAAAACGATAAAAATCCACAATACAGTACTTAAAAATCTTCAGTTATCAAAATAGGCTTGAAAAACAGTACCTTGATGTCGATAGCTCCGTCTGGGGCTATCACGGCGTCGTGAGCAAACAAATCCAAACAGTTCTGGCTGACCGTGGCGTCGCAGGCCAGCTACGGTGTCGGGAAGACACGCAAACAGTACCTTTTAGAAATGCAGGGCGTCGGCGACCTCAGGTTGAGCTTCCGAAAGCACGGCGTCCGCAGGCGTCGGTTCTGGAGGTCGGTGCAGGAGTCGTCGGGGCCCTCGAAGTCAAATGCGTTGCAGATCGAACTCCTCTCTGTTGAAGTCAGGAGCACTGGCATCGGCAGGCATCGTGTGCTGCGGTGCGAAGTGCAGCGGTGCGGCGTGCGGTGCCCTCAGGTCGCGGTGCGAGCAGCGGCTCGGTGGCGGCCTCAGCAGGCATCATCGGTGAGACCAGGGTCGCGGTGCGGCATTGCAGCGGTGCCATCTGCGGTGCCAAGGCATCGTCGTGCAGCAAGGCGGTGCAGAGTGCGGTGCCCACAGGTCGCGGTGCGAGCAGCGGCTCGGTGGTGACATCAGCGGCGTCGTCGGTGAGACCAGGGTCGCGGTGTGGCGTTGCGGCGGTTCCCTCTGCGGTGCCTTCGGGACACGGAGTCGGCAGCGGTGTCGTAGACGCCGTCCGGTTGCTTTTCTTCTGTTGCAGCACAAAACACACAGTCCCCAGTGCTGAGGGCAGAAGAACTTGAAGTCTTTGCTGTTTCTGAGACTTCTTGAACAGGGGGCAAGCTCTACCTCAAGCCCTTGGAGAAACTCACATAAGTAGATTGCAGAAAGTCCAGTCCAGGCCTTTCACTGCCCAAGACAGAAGCAGCCACTGCAGGCCAACACAGCAAAGCACACAGCAAAGTGGTAGTTCCTCCTCACAGCTTCTCCAGCTCTTCTTCTTGGCAGTCTTCTTGATCCAAAAGAGTTCTAATGTTCAGGGGTCTGGGCCCCAATATTTATATCCCAAAATCCTTTGATCCTTTGGGCAGAGAGGGCCCAATTCACAGAACTAACTTAAGACAAAATCCTAAACTTACTACCATTTTGGTATTCACAGAAGGCGCTTACTCATTTTGGTATTCACAGAAGGCACTTACTCATTTCGGTATTCACAGAAGTTAGGAGTCCTAACTTTAGGACTCCTAAATGCATTCTGTGAATACCGAAAGTCTTAAAGTTAGGATTTTTCTCAGTTTAGGAGTGGTAAAGTTAGGACTCCTAACTTTACTACTCCTAAACTGAGAAAAATCCTAACTTTAAGACTTTCGGTATTCACAGAAGGCATTTAGGAGTCCTAAAGTTAGGAGTCCTAATTTTACTACTCCTAAACTGAGAAAAATCCTAACTTTAAGACTTTCGGTATTCACAGAAGGCATTTAGGAGTCCTAAAGTTAGGACTCCTAACTTTACTACTCCTAAACTGAGAAAAATCCTAACTTTAAGACTTTCGGTATTCACAGAAGGCATTTAGGAGTCCTAAAGTTAGGACTCCTAACTTCTGTGAATACCGAAATGAGTAAGTGCCTTCTGTGAATACCAAAATGAGTAAGTGCCTTCTGTGAATACCAAAATGGTAGTAAGTTTAGGATTTTGTCTTAAGTTAGTTCTGTGAATCAGGCCCAAAGTGTCTGTGCCCAGCCAGAACCAGTTCTGCCTTCTCTGGTGTGACTTCCTGGCAGGAGGTGGAGACGGCATTGTCAGAGGCAGACCAGGCCCTTTGAGGTGCAAGGAAATCTCCTCCCCCTTCCCCAGTTGCAGCCCAGGTCTATTCAGCCCTTTCCTGACTCACCTAGACTATCTAGAGCCACTCCTGCTCCCCAGTCTTCTGTCATCCAAAACCCAGACAGGCAATCCACATTCCAACAGAGGCACACAGGACGACTGAGCAAGAAAATACCTACTTTCTAAAAGTGGTATTTTCAAACACAGAATGTAAAAATCACCTTCACTAAAAGATGCATCTTTAGATTCTGAGTTCAGGCATGCTAAACGTTATTTTCCTACCTAGTTCCCAGGGCCAGTTATGTTTATAAGATGTTATAAACAAACTTCCCATTCTTTCCTATGGGGAACAGGTAGCCTTGCAATAGTGAAAAACGAAATTGGCAGTAATTCACTATCAGGACATGCCACACACACCAGGGCATGTCCTACCTTTCACATACACTGCACCCTGCCCACAGGGGTACCTTGGGCCTACCTTAGGGGTGGCTGACATGTAAGAAAAGGGAAGGTTAGAGACTGGCAAGTGTGTGCACTGGCCAAGTCGACATGGCAGTTACAAACTGCGTGCAGACTCTGCAATGGCAGGTCTGAGTTACCTTTTCAGGGCTACTCACGTGGGTGGCACAATCAGTGCTGCAGGCCCACTAGTAGCATTTGATTTACAGGCCCTGGCACACTCACTGCACTTTACTAGGGACTAACAAGTAAATCAAATATCCAATCATGGAAACACCAATCCATAACACAATTTATACAGGGAGCTTATGCACTTTAGCACTGATTAGCAGTGGTAAAGTGCCCAGAGTCCTAAAACCAACACAAACAGTTCAGGAAAAAGTAGGAGGAAGAAGCAAACAGTTTGGGGATAACCCTGCAAAAAGGGCCATTTCCAACACATTTCCAACACATTGCCTCTAAGTTAAGCCTGACTGCTTTTGTGCCAAGCTACCAGAGAGTTAATCACAAGTTAATTTAGTGACGTTTGTGGTTCGGCCTTACAGGGATTGTGGCTGTTGCTTGAGCAGGGTATCACACCACTCATCCAACAACCTAATTTCTCACAGCGCTACTCAAGGTTATCTGAATGAGCTAGACTGGGGGAAGTCACAAGTTTAGACCAACCGAGATGGATCATGTGTCATATACAGGCAAAGAGGAGGTTTAGCGTTGCTGACTGTCATCACTGTAGTATGAAGAGCCAGTAATCACTGGAGCCTCGCATTGGTTGATCGTCATAGATGGTCACTGTCAGCATGAAGAGCAGGTCACACTGGAGCATCACATTTCCGCTCATCGCATTCTGCAGAGTTTTGGACTGAACTGGCCTGTTTGCGGTTGCAAATCGATCACACTTAAGATTTTCACTTTTTTCATGTGGAGGAGCTCTCACTGATGCCAACTATGTGTCCGAGACCTGGGGCACCTCTTGAGGTTCAGGACTCACTCCAGCAGAGGCCAACAGCAGGTCCAGTTGGTGCTAGTCAGCTGGGCAGTTGCAGGGAAGCCTCTGGAATCTTGTTGTGTCCCTGTAGCTCACACAGGACAGCCAATGAACTATTGGCATCACTCTGGGTAGCCTGGGATCAAGGCAAACAGGTCTAATCTTCCTTCTTCAGACAGCAAGACAGTCTTCAAGCAGCAGGACAGTCCTTCTGTCAGATGGGCAGTCCTTCTTTTGAATCTTCCACAGGCCCAGGAGTGTTCTGATGAGTAGTTCTGAAGGTCCATTTTTTATACCTGGTGTCAGCCTTTGTGTGAGGAATTCCCTGGCCTACTCCCAAACAGGTTCTGGTCAGCTCTTCCCTTCCCCCTGGTTTTGACTCCAAACTGGCTATGGAGACAAAGTCAAAGCAGGCCTGGTGTCAGGTTCCTTTGTGTGTGCTGTGAGCAAGGTCAGCCATTCTGCCAAGAAGACCCTCTCCCAGCTACACCGAGCTCTCATTGTTTACTGCATAGCCCAAATACACATCCCTGATGGGGAAACCATTACCATGTCCAGGTAGCTGGAAGCTCCTAGAAAAGACCCCAGAAGCTCTAGGCAGGAAAATGCCAACTTTCAAAAAGTGGACTTTTCCAAATTGCAATTTAAAATACGACTTTACCATTATAGATGATTATACAATACAGCTCTTTTGAGCAGTAACGGTATTTCTATAGCTGCTCTTGCTCTGAAGTTAGCACTTATTCATTAAAATAAGGTAACCCAGTGTTAGTCTAGGGTAGCGTTAGGCCTTACAACTGTGTAAAACAACTTTAAGAGTTTTTCACTGCCAGGCCATGTAAAACTTAAACCCACGTGTCCTACATTTTAAATACCATCCACCCTGCTGTATGAGCCTTTAGGACCTACCTTAAGGGTATTTTATAAGCATTAAAAAGATAGGGTCAGGCCTGGCAAAAGTTGCCAGGTCAAAATGGCAGTTTAAAACTGCACTGCAGGATACAGTGGCACGCCTGAGGCAAGTTTTACAGTGCACCCTTAGTGGGCGGCACAATGAGTGATGTCGCCTACTAGTAGCATTTAGTTTACAGGCCCTGCCTACAGGTAATACTCTTTACTAGAGGCTTAAAAGTAAATTCAACGTGCTAATTAGATATAGGCTCTTTTTTTCTATGTTTTAAGGAGATAGCACAAGCACTTTAGCACTGGTTAGCAGGGTAAAGTGTGCAGAGTCCTAATGCCCAAAAAAACACAAGTTCAGTAAAGCAAGGGAGTGAAGGCAAAACATTTGGGGGAATACTACACCAAGGATGTCAGGTTTAAGACATTTCCTATTTAATTGGGTTGCTACAGGTCACAGAATTGTCCCTGAGCACCAGATCGCCTTGTATGCTATTTATTTACATGCCCCCAAGTTTGAAACATTTTAAGTTATTATTTATTATTTCACTTACCAAAAATCAACCTTAAAATTTGTAGGTGCTCATGCAACTACATACTATTACAGTTCATATATACCATCGTATTTATATCAGTGTCACTATTGTGAGCGATACCTCATAATGAGTGCTGCTTCTCCTTAATATAAATTAAATGAAAAATGTGTTGAACATATTTTAATTTCCCGTTTAAATATGCTTATTATCATAATTAAATGTATGCTCACTGAATATTTCTTACTTAAAATATCATATATCATGCGTTAAGATTAGTGTTTTGCACGGTTCTTGTCATATCAATATTGCCATAACAGTATTGGACCCTTGCTCTCATATGAGTAAACAAGTTTAGCATTAACCAGGCATGTAGGTTTTATAATTCACAGCCAAACACTTGATTATACTACCACCATTTTTGGCGTATGATTTCTACTTTGCGTTCTTAAATATATTTCATGCATGTTTAATAAACTTCATATAAAAGCAAATTATATCACCTCTAAAGTACCTCGAAACCATATAGATTTAAGTTCCCATGTTCTTTTATACAACACATAATAACAAAAAATCTAAATAGAAGGCACTATATATTTCACATTTCTTATACTCAAGCCCTCGGATCCAACAGGTATCTAGATTTGTTCCAATACACAAACTGGTGAGTGCTTAATAATGGTAAATACAACATCTTAATCTCTAAAAGTATGTTTGTTTTCTTTCTTAAGGCCATTTGTTACTGCGTCCAGTTTAGCGATCAAAAATTCCTCCTTCTCTCTTAATATTTGCTCTCTGTAAACATCCTTTCTAGAGCATATTATATGAACATTTTTAAAACCCGTTAATGCCTATATCATCTACAAAGTGACATTCCTTACCAAAACATTCACAATGGGATAGTTTACATCATTTCTCATATGTGCTCTTTTCAACTCTTCTTAGTGGCTTGTAGTGAATCCTTTATATTGCTTCATGCAAGCAACCGGTATTGTATAAAAACAAAACAGATTAATGCAATGTATAAATGGCAGAATTGTAAAGATATCATTTTTTATCAAAATATGAGAATTCGGCCATTTTATTTACAAACATGTTCAAAACAAGCAAATTAGGCACATTTCCTTAAAGCATATTGAGAAGCTCATGTAAGCGGGGTAAGTGAATCAGGGCTTCTAAAAGATTGTGTAGTTTCTGCATTGGAAACGAGCCTTCATTGTTCCTCCACTTAGTTCCTTGTTCATGGGGTGTTCAGGCGTATCCTTCCCTTTAAAATAAAAAAGGTCCATGGCTACTGCTCATGTCACTAATTCCCATTCTCACTTTTTTGATATCCTTTCTTCTTCATTAGTGTCTCTGACTGGTGCCTGTTGACAAATGGGCCTTCTCTGATGTACAACCTCCTCCCTTGTTTGGTGTACACACACAGCATTCTGCTGCCCCTATGGCTACGCTGCTCCTGTTTGAACTTTTCTTACACCTATGATTTGCACATCTATCTCGCAGCCACCCTAACCCTTCACATCACTAAGTGCAGCGGTTAATAACACATTAACCAAACTTTGTGGTCATCAGGGACAACATGATGAAACTTCCCACATTGGGCCTGATTACAAAAGGCCCATTAAGTTGTAATCCCATTGCTAACACCTGTTTGTGTACTGATCACAATTTCAAGTGATGCAATGTTTATTGTTTATAGTTAATTTAGTTATATTGCAGCATGTCACATTTGCCAGACTGGGACATGCACATCAAAATCTACATGTAATTCACCACCACAAGTCAGAAGTGATAATTATAGCATTTGATATATTTGAACCTGAAGCTGGAGTCAGGCCCATAGGCTCAGACCAAAAACAGCACCTTTCCAACCGCACACCCTACATAGTGTAGGATGCTGTCAGTGTGGCTGGGCACGTCAGCAATCCACACAAGATGTAATTGCTATACAAATGCTACAAACAGCACAATACAACACAAAACAATATAATACAATACAATAGTAAAAAAACAATACTACTGATGAGGAAAATGCTGCTTACCGAAAGGGCAGACTTAAGCTGCTAAACCCTGTTGATTGAACCAGCTGTCAGCCCTTCTAGTCAGAAACGGGGGTACGAAAAGTTACTATGGGTCGGACTCAACTTATTTCAACTTCAAAATCTGATAATGACAAGATCTCTGCATGGAACCAAGGGCCTCAGAATCAACAATGCTAGCGCAAAACATCATGACAAGCCTTAAAGTTAAATGGGTTGTTTTTTCTTTGTCAGCAGCACTCAGTGTACTTTCATATGCTATTGCAGATGAAATCAGGTTGTGGGTCATATCTTCACAATGGGAAGAGTTAACAGGGTGGAACTGCGTGCCCTTGAATCTGCAACACTATACTGAAACATTTCAAGCAGCTTTTAAGTTAGGTATTGTTTTTTTCTGGCCAACAAAACTCAGTGTACTTTCATCTGGTAATGTCAATAAAGGCAGATTGCGTGTTATATCTTCATAATGTTGTTGCTCGAATATGAATTTACCTTGAAAAAACAGAAGACAAGAAGCATTTGGCAAAACAGGAACAGTTGGTTTAATTTACAAACACTTTGGCCGGGAGCACAGTTACAGAAGCGGGTCTGAGGACTGTCTCAAAGTACAATCAATCTGAACGAGCCTTTATAAAGTTTTTTGGATGTCATAAAGTACTTCTGACTATCTTTTTTGGTAAAGGAATGCAGGCTTTGTCTGTGGAGTCATAAATAAGGCCCCTGATAACAAATGCAGATGGGCCTCAACCTTACGTGAACACAATGGGGGTCAGTCGGTAACATGTCCAGATGTCAGGCATGGGGGGCATGTGATTACTGCGTGTGCTGTGTGTGGTGTGTCCTGATAGGCTTTGTGTTCCTAACTTCGTGTGGCATCTGACTTTATGATGTTTTGGGAATGTGGGCACCCCTCTGGCGATGTGTGCTTTATTGGGGCCAATCTCCCTGGACCAATGTGATGTGGCTGAGCTTATCTGGGAGATTGACCTGAGTTTCCTGTTCATGCGCTTGTCTGCCGGCTGCGTGCCACCCCACCTGTGACCTGTCAATCAGCAACCTCAGGCATAGGTTGCAGAGCCTGCCTGACCACGTATTTCTGAGTCAGGGTTGATGGAGAGTTCGTGACAGACGAGTTTGATAATAGTGATGCGATTTCGCTCGTATGTGTGAGCGTATCATTATAAACATTGGCATCAATGTTATCAATATTAACAATGTCAGGATCAGTAGGATGGGACCAAGTGCCCAGGTATCAACAAGGCTAGTCTATGATATTGTGACCAACCTTAAAGTAGTGTGGGTGGTTTGAATTTCCTTGTTTCATAAACTTCAGAGTAAGTTCATCTTCTCATGCTATTAAAGGACGTTTTCAGATTTAGAGACCTGAGAATTAGCATTAGCCTAATGACAGGTGGTCTGCCAGTGCGTGACCTTAATGAGGTGTGAAAACTGACCCCAGAGAAGAGCCAAAAGCTTGAGTGAGGGGATGTGTTTTTCTCCCCTTGCAGGAGGGACAGTTGGGATGTACTGAGGGACTTCCCTGACTTTTAAAGAAGCAATTTGAGTACAGCCCTTTCACAAGTAAATGTAAACTAAAACCTGGGGGAAGGCCAGCCTTTGTCCCCCAGGCTCATACCAGCCAGGCTAACTTCAAACCAGTGGGAGGGAAGCTGCTCCCAAAACCAGTTTAAGTGTACAGAGAGGAGGGGACTGCTCATTCACCTATCCACACACCTGGGTTCCCCATCTTGGATTTTAGGAATGAGATGCACTGTGGGATTGTTTCCAGTAGGGCAAACATTAACTGCTGAAAAAGTGGGTAAGGTAACCCCTGGGATCATTTACCCATTTGTTATGGGGAGCCAGGGTTCCCCTCTACCTACAGGCTAGTGCTAATCATAAATGTGATATGTCAAGGAACCCCCCTCAGAACAATTACTGGACCTGCAGAAGATCAGAAGAGGACTTCACCCTCCTTGCTGTAACTTGGGAGAAGCCCTGAAGAACTGGATCTGTTCCCTCTTGTACCAGGACAAAGTGTATTCTTAGAGACAGTCAGCTGACCTCCAAAAAGCATACTTTTTCCTGAATGACCAGGTGCCCAGTAACTGCTGGACCTGCACTGGATCCAGTAAAAGGCCTTTGCAGAACCAAGCCCTGAAGTCATTAGAGCCCCAATAAAGCCTGGAAGTCTTGTTTGAAGAGCTGAGGGAAAAGAGGCTTACCACTGCAAAGTTTTGGGACTTTAAAAAATTCATACTTTCAGCCACTGAAGGACCAGGACCAACCCCTAGAGCAGATCAGCTGTGCTAGTTGCTGAAGAAAGAGGTCTGTCCCGCTTTTCTCTGGAGCAGCAAATCCCTTTCTGCAGGCTCTTGGCAAGAAGGTGTCTAGCCCTATGGAGTCCTCAGTGAACACAGCTTGCCACCTTGTACCAGTGAAAAAATCCCAGCTCCATATATGGGACTAAGTGCAGTGGTAGAAATTTGTACTGGGCAAAGGCGCCAAAAGTGTGACTGACATGACATGACAATGACCCTCGGCATTAAGTTTTACTTTTCCTGCTCTCAGCTTTTATCACCAAAATCAACAGCTCCAGAAGGATCTCACTCAAGACCTGTCCGACTTCAGTGAAATATTCCTGGATATAGTTTGTTGCCTTGTCTCGCTGACAGATTCTAACTTCCATGTTTCAAATTAAGTTTGAAGATAAAATTCTAGACCGAGACGTCCAGCTTGGTAACTCGACCTCGGGGACATCACAGTTGGCCTCAAAGTTCAACTAGGTCTAGCATGGCCTTAGACTATCATTAGCGCCTAGTGTTTTTTGTTGCTATTTTCACTTAAAACTTTAAAAACTCATATCTCTAATTCCCATTAAATTATTTTTTTATATTATTGGTGCCATTTTATTTATTAAACTTGACTATTTTTCTAATTTGGTTTGGGATTTTTATTGTTTGATGTTTTTACTTAATTACTGTTTTGGCACTGCAATAATACACTGTTAAAGATGTCTTCTCTGTGCCATAGATACCAGGGGCTCAATTTAATTTAGTGGCTTTTTGTGATTTACCCTGGTGGGTCATGTAAGAAAACAAGTCCTTTTGCAGGTGTGCACCCACTGTTATGTCCCACTGGGACTACTAGATGCTGGTTTTTGACTTTCGACGATGCACTGAAGCCTGATAACCATGCCTCAGTGCCAGTGCTCTCTCCCTAAAACTGTTATGTGTGAATTGGCAACCTCAAATGACAAGGACCCCCATAATAAGTCAGGGCATGGGTGGTAAAGTGGTTCCTAGGGCTTGCAGCACTGTTTGTGCCACCTTGAGTGACCCACTACTGACAGCATACCTGTCATTGCAGAGTGCAGGAGCAGTGCAACGTTCTCAAATTCAACTTTTCCCTCCCCTTCTGTGGCAAAGCCAATGCACTATCTCTGATATATGCCACTCACACCTCAGGAAGACCTCCTAATGCACAGGAGGCAGGGTGCATTATATCAAAGGTGTGGACATGTATATGCAAGTTTATATGACCCCCATAGGGCCTTTTCATATTGAAGAACACTATAAGTGATTGACAGTCCAGAGGATAACATGGGTTGACACCCAGGCAAACCTGAGGTTGGCAACTCCATTATGGTTCCACCTAAATATGAGTTGTTAGGTATCAAGCAATATGCCTTCTCATCCCTGACAAAAATCTTGTGTTGAGGGCCATGTGGCATGCACCCAGGTGGCTACCTTAGTGGTTGCCCCAGCTTCTCTGTGCTCTGCTGGCAAGCCCATGCTTTCCGTGTTTGCTGCCACCAAGACAGGAATCTGACCTCCTGACAGGCAGTGTGATCACTCACAGGAGTAAGGAACAAAGGCTTGGGCAGGAAGGAGGTCACATCTCCCTCCTCCCAAGCAGGCTAGTGAAGTGGCACATCAAGGCAATGAGCTTCAAAGGCTGAATCGCCTCTGATATGCATGAGGGCTGACTCCCAGAGGAGGAAACAGCCCTCCCCTGCCCCATGCATATAGCATATTGAATGATGAATGATGATATTGAATGCTGGAACTATCCGTGTTGACTTCATTGGTGGGTTTTAACAGATATTGCATATTGGTTCTTCCCTTTGATTTCAGTGGGATTACAATGGTGAAATGTACCATGTTCTCTGCTTTTACTGATTTGGTGACACCTTGACAAAGCTAGTAGGCCTGCCTTATTGATAATCACACTGCTATTGCTTTATATTGTGGTATTTCATCTAGTGTTGGTGGGGGGTATTGTTATATTTATTTATTTATTTATGTATTTATGTATTTATTTATTTATTTATTTAAAGAGGTCTATAATGCACAATCATGACCCTAGTGTATCAAAGAGCTGCACATAAGCAAAAACTTAAACATCACTTTAGGCCATTACATTATAAATATTCTCAAGATCAGGAGCCATCATAGCGTTCTACTCTTGTTCTCCTTTAAGGCCAGTGGTGATCCGATGCTAATGCAACCAGGTTATCTTTGATTGTTCCACTGGGTGGAGGGTGCCCTCGCTAATCTTGTAGGGGCATATTATCAAGAAACGGCATTAAAATTATCGCCGCTTTAGCGGCAGAAAACTGCTGCTAAGCGGCGATAATGGGCTTGATAATATGCCCTTGAGAATTCAATAGAAGCCCATGTTCTGGTGTCAACATGGGCTTCTATTGAGAATTCTCAGGGCATATTATCAAGCCCATTATCGCCGCTAAAGCGGCGATAATTTTAACCCCGTTCTTGATAATATGCCCCGTAGTCTCAGTTTAAGCAAGATGGTCATCACAGAAGTTGTTCTGCTAGAGGACACCTCTGGTTCTTATTGTTATGGTAGGAATCTGTTTACTAGAATCCTTTTAACCTCTTATTTGAATATGGAGGTCGATGAGTTCAACTGGATTTCTGGTGGGAGAGAGTTCCATATCTTTGGGATAGATGCTGAGAAAGAGCATGTGTCAGTCTGCTGTTTTCTAAATCTGGAGGTTCTAGTTGGAGAGATTTTGAGCTGCTCATGGGGTGTGTGCCCCCTGATATTTAGATCTTTTCAGCTAGGTACCTTAGTTCACTGCAGCGCAGGGCTATGTGTGTTAGGCAAGCAATTTTCAGCTGGGTCCTAGCTTTGAGTGGGAGCCAGTTGAGAGACTTTAGAGAAGGAGTAATGTGGTCAAAACATCTCATGCCAGTTACCGGTCTCGCCGTTGCATTTAGGGTTGCCTTGAGTGGTGCCATTCTTGACTTGACTTATGAAGTCCTGTTAAGGTCGGACAGCCATATTCAAGGCTGGAGACAACAATTGATTGTACTGCTATCTTTAAGTTAGGTTTTGGGACAAAAGGTTTTTCCTTATTCAGGAGACTGTGCTGGAAGGAAGCACTGTGCTTGGCTGCTCTGACGTTGGCTTGCATGTCGAGGTTTTTATTGAGGGTTATTCCAAGTGATTTAGTAGAGTCTATGAGTACAGGGCTGCAATTGAGGGCATATAGGTGGCTGATCCATTCTGGGATGGGTGGGGAGCTGGTGGAAAGGGAGATGAGAAGGAATTCTGTTTTGATGGAGTTCAGCTTGAGGTGGTTTCCGGACAGCCATGTTTGGGTTTTTACTAGAATGTTGTTGAGTCGGATGATATCTTCCAGTGTGAATAACTTTAAGTATAGCTATGTATCGTCAGCATACATGTGGTATAAAAGGTTTGCTTGTTTGTGGATTTCCATCATTGGTTCAATGTCCATGTCGAAGTTGACGAATATGGGAGAAATGGTAGACCCTTGTGGGACTCCAAGTCTCACCAGGGACACATTTGATAGTGAGCTACCCAATTTGATTCGCTGTGAGTGGTTTTGCAAACAAAATGTGGACCAATCAAGGACAGGTCCCGATAGCCCCAGTCTACTTTTTAGTAGTTCTAACAGATTGTTCTGATTGACAATGTCAAATTCTGAGGAAATGTTGAGGAGGATGAGTAGGCAGGAATCGTTATGGTCTAGCATTTTGAGGGCATCATCTAAGATGTTTAAGATGGCTTTTTCTGACCTGTGACCTGGTCTGAATCCTGATTGGAACATGTCAAGCAAGTTGAACAGTTCAATGTTAGGACAAAGTTGATTGTGGAAATATTTTCCCAACAATTTTGGGAGGAAAATTGCTCACACCAGCTGGGTTTGTGCCTATTTTTGGAGGGGTGTCACTTACCCAGTCTTCAGACAATCTGGGATTGTGCCTTTTGATTAACGATGTGTTCATGATCATCATCCAAACCAGGGACAGGGGAGTTGATTGAACTCCTTCAGAATTGTGGAGTGATGTGGGTCATTGAAATGTGAGGTTGGTGTGATAGAAGCTATGATCCTGTAATTCTCTTCTTCTCTGAGAGTTTTAAATTCACTCCAGCAAGCCATATTTTTGGTCTTGGGGGATGGATGTTAATATGGGCATTCTTGGAGGGTGCAGATTTCCTTTGGGAGAGGAGAGTGTTGATGTTTGCAACTTTTTCTATCACTAGTGATGCAGTTTTCAATTTCTAATATTTTCTGTTCGAAAACGGCTGAGAAAGCATCACAGTTTTTTTGAGTTTTTGCTGACAGTGATTGTTTTAATAGTCTCAGTTTGTTGATTGATAATTTTGAAAAGTATACCTGGCCAGTTTCTTGTGTTATCAAATTGTGATCTGAAAAATGGTGCTTTGGTATTGCAAATGTGCTTTTTGTAGGTGAATCTCTGTTCTCATAACTTTATTAGATGGTTTGTTGAGGGTTTGTGTTTTCATTGTTGCTCTGGAAGTCTGAGACTCCACCTTTTAGTGTTTACTGTGGTTGTACCAGGGCTGGGAAGATTTAATTTTCTATCTTTTGAGGCTGAGTGGGGCTACTTCCTCCATTATATTTGTCATCATTTGGTTGTAGTGCTCCGTTAATTTGAGTATGTTCCACATTCGTATGTGGGCATGAGGTTCCTCTGGCATATGGATACTAGGTCCTCTCTATTCATGTTTCTGGTATCTCTTAGCCAGCGTTTGGGTTTGATCCTTTGTTCTTTTGCTCTCTGCTTGTGTGCTGTTATGTGGAAGGAGATTGAGTGATGGTCTTACCCGTCATTGGGTATGATACAGTCTACGCTCATCACTCTTTCCCCGGATATGATTAAATCGAGTGTGGCTCCTTTGGTATGTGTCGAGCTAGTGCAGGCTTGTGTCAGATTTTGGTTGGTGAGGAACAGTTGTAGAGTGGAGATCTGTTTGTCATTCTCAGTAGGTTAAAATCTTCAAAAAAAATGGCATTCGGGTATAGCATAGTGTGAACTGTAATTGTTTTCATAATGTGTTCAGTGAACAACTTGCTGTCTCCTGTAGAATAATATATGAGGTGAATGTTTGCTACTGATCTGCCTGGTATGATGATTTCTACTCCCAAGCATTCATAGGATGTGAGACTGTCCACTGAGAAGGTATTGATGTGTAGGGAGTTTTTGTGAATCACTGCAAAACCTCTGCCCTGGCACTGAGGATGATCAAGATGTATGATTGTGTAGTTTATAGGTACTAGGATATCCAGCAAGTTTGAGGAGGACTGATTTAGCCATGTTTCAGTCAGGACTGACAGGTCCAAGTCATATTGATGGATAGTTTTGGCAATGTCTGTAGCATGTTTGCCTGCTGATCTGCAGTTGAGCAACATGCACTTTGGTGTTGATGTAATAGGGCTTGTGGACTCAAGGTTTGGGATAAGGTGGATCAAAATCAGGCTCTCATAGTTTGCACTCTTTGCTTTGCGGCATACGCGTGTTTGTGCTGGTAACAGGTGATATTTTGTAAGTGGACAGTGGAGAGGGCTGCAAGGTTTCCTCATAGGATTGAAGCAGGGCACTGATGATTGTTGTGGATAGTTGACTTAGGGATCTCTTGGGACAATGGGTCTCATCAGGGGGTGCCTGGGTGAGTGGGGGACTGAATCTTGAGGTAGAGGCAGCACATGCTGTGTGTAAGTCTTAACATCCTGTATAGCTACTAAGGCGACCTTTAGATTTGTTGTGATGGCTTTTAGCTTTTAGCTTTTCTATTTGGTGCTCTAATCTATTAAAATAATGAAGTCAATTTAGAGTGAAGCATTACCTGCTGTTTAAGAACTTGCCTGGGGATTTCCTAACAAGTTGTTCTCTCTGTCGTTCTCTCTGTAGGACTGATGTGGATGCATGAGTGTTGGTCCTTCTGTGGTCTGAGTTTGATGTTCTCTGTATTTGAGGGTGTCATCTTATGCCAATGTGGAGTGGGGATGTGTCTGCTGTTGGGGATATTTCCTGGGGGGTCACACCAAGACGTTTCTCTCTCTGTCGGTCATTTTGGTGGGCTGATCTGGGTGTGCTTCCATTGGTTCCTCTGTTGCCTTCCTTGAGTATTGTTCATGTTGAGGGAGTTCTTTTGGGGTTAGACTCTTTGACTGTCTGTGTCCTGGAGAGGTCTCAAGATGGATCCGTGCTCTCACCATGGTCAGGTGGACTGATGCGGCTGCTTTTAAGTCTGTGTGAGGGCTTCTGTACTCTTCCTAGGACAATGTCTCCAAGTGGAAGGGTGAATGCGTGGCAATGGCTGTGTAGGAGCCTGGGACTTGAGAGGCGGCATGTCTCGTTCCTGTCATTGTTGTGGTCATGTCAATTGGGGTGGGGATAGTGAAACTGGTTTGATTATTGTTAGGTGCTTTTAGGCTTTGGTCTAGTGGGCTGCAGTTCCAGTGGAGTAGTGGGGGAAAAGGCGTAGTGTGGGCATGCTCTGTAGTTGTTCTGATCCTGTGTGTGCACATAGCTTTAGGAAAGGCCTATCACAGTTTTCCCGATTTGTGTCCGACACTTGCACCAGTATGTTACCATTTCCGTAGATTGATATTACTACTTCCACAACAAAGATGGAGGAGGGTGAGCTAGAGATTTTGAGACCGTGAAGTGTTCTTGTGGAGTTTGAGACCTCCAGAAGTGTGTTCAGCAACTCTCTCCACTTTGCTGTTCAGCGCATGAAAAATATGAGGTCTGATTTTAGGGCTCCTTTTTTAATACAGAAATAGATGTCAGAGAACAGTGTTTTTGGGAAGTCTTTTAGTAGTTTGTGCTTGAATTTTTTTGCTGCAATCTTGGAGAGGTTGGGTGGGTAGTTTTTTGGAAGGACTTGTGGCCAGATTGTGATGGCCATCTTTCTGGGGCAAATTGGTCCTCTCAAGCCATGTTAATGACGTGCATTGCATGTCATAGGGTTAAGGTTCCACTAGGGGTGTGTGACGAGTCAGTAGGGTGTCACAAAATGTCTATCTAATTTTACATATTTGTAACTAGTGGCCAGATGTACAACCCGTTTTTGCATGCGCAAACGGGTTTGCAAACCCGTTTGCGCATGCAAAAACATCATGGGCCATGTACAAAGCCTATTTAGCGAGTCGTAATTTATTTATGACTCGCTAAATAGGTTTTGCGACTCGCTATTTGGAAGGGGCGTTCCCTTCCAAATAGCGAGTCTCGAAACCATGTACTAATGTTTTGCGACCGCAATTGCGGTCACAAAACACTCGCAATTACCACCTACTTCAATTAGGTGGTAATGTATTTGCAAATGGGAAGGGGTCCCCAGGGGACCCCTTCCCCTTTGCAAATGCATGCGAAAATATTTTTTAAGGGCAGGCAGTGGTCCCAGGGACCACTGCCTGTCCTTAAAAAACTAAACGAAAAGTTTCACTTTTTTTTTTAATGCATCCCGTTTTCCTTTATGGAAAACAGGCTGCATTTTTAAAAAAACTGCTTTATTTAAAAGCAGTCCCAGACATGGTGGTCTGCTGAGCCCAGCAGGTCACCATCCCTGGGAGGGCCTGTCATTCCCAATGGGCTCGCAAATTGCGAGAGGCTCATTAATATTAATGAGCCTCGCAATTTGCGACCCCATTGGGAATCGCCAACAGTGTTAAACACACTGTTGTACATTTTATTTTGAGAATCGCAATTTGCGACTCGCAATTAGTCACAAATTGGGAGGCGCAAAATAAAATGGTCGTACATCTGGCCCTAAATGTGGTATATTTAGAAGTGTGTGTGTAATAAAAGTATTTTTCTTTTTTAAAAGCAAAAGTACTGACTGGGAAATAATTTATTAGGTGTTTTTGTAGCACCCCAGTGAACTTGGGCTACTAGCCCAAACCAACTCTCCTGAGTAAGCACAAGACTGTTCTACTTCCCTAAACTGAGAGAGCCATGTACTACAAAGGTCCCCAGTAAAGAGAAACTTGCCACTTATTACTTGCGAAGGACTCACACAGGCTGCAACTAATAAACCCAATGCTTTACAAACGTTGAAAAAGGACAACAGTAGGTAAGAGTGGCTGTTTCCCAGGAGTCCCAGATCAGAGGGGCTTCCCAGGGAGGAGGTAGTGAACCCTCTTCAATCAAATGTAGCGCAGTTGTGCCCCTGCACTCAGGACCCGAATGTAATCATTAAAATGCACCGCACATGAGAGGCTGACTTAAATTCGATTTTTGCTGGCTGAGAGAGGCTTGTTGCTCTTAGCTCCTCGTGGTGTGCACCAGCCACAGGGACAACTAATTTGGGCCTCCTGGCCTTTAACAATTCTAAATGATATCATGGTCTTTTAAAAAGCACTTTGAAGACCTTCTCTCCTGCCCCATCCTCCTGGTAATCTTCATGACTGCAGCCCTTATATAGTTGTGCACTATAGATTTAAATGTTAATCAAAAGAAAGGTCACATTTGTTTTTGCACTCCCTATTAAACTATAAGGCCCACACAGGCCACAACCAATGTATTCTTGGTGCCACCTGTGTCAGGGCTACCTGTCTGCAGATACCAGGCTGAGTTAGGCAACAGCTTTCCTCGCTCAGCCTGCCCATGTGTTCAGTTTTTACTTTGAAGGCAAAATGTAATTTTGTTTTTTGTTTTTTTACTTTTTAGAACATCACTCTCTCCGTTCTGCGTTTTATGTTGTTGTAGAGAGCTTGATGACGAGGTCGGCCATTTTTACTGTTTGTTGCCACCTAGAGCCGCCATCTGCTCTAGTTTCTGCTAATGCATCTGTCACCATTATAAACAATGAAGGGAGCTTTAGTAGGATAGATATGTAAGAAGCTTGAAAAGAGGTTAACATTTTATTTGTAATCTTTGGTGGGTGAACTCGCCTTATATGATTACATCATTTTAATTCATAAAATGTCCTTCACTTTAATTATAGAGGCATTACTGCACCACAGTCAAAAAAGACACTGACTACAAAAATTATTTCTAATCCAACCATTTACTTATTTCAAGGTTGCTTTGTCAACTCTACAAAACAAGTGCAAAGTGACAACAAATTGAGAGACAATGAGACATATCAACTCATCTTGCAAACTTTTAACAAGTTTAAAAAGTGGATTAATGCTGTAGGTGAACAAAGTGACCGAAATGACAGATCATAATAACAGATAATGTGCCATTGTTACGGCAACAACAATAAGAAACCGTCTCCAGGTAACAATGTCTACTTGTAATAGACCAACTAATACATAACTCAAATTAATTGCATCCAACAAAATTTTTGGGGACTATAACCCTGTAGGTTTTATGTATATCTTTTCTTCTTCGAATGACGCTGGTCCTGGATGGCAAGGGTCGACGCATTTTGGATTTCTGTTTTACGTCCTCCTCAGGACAGCGGGGGACCAGAGTCACCCAAGCTACAGCTGAGTCAAACAAAGATCTACATAAATAGGGAAGGTTCTTTAAGTAAATCCTTATGGGTGTTTAATGCTCGAAGAAAGGGGCCATCCATCATTTGTTGCTGCTGCACCTTTCGCCCTAAGTGGGATGGGTACGCCCAGACTTGGGTCCCTTGCTCGCAGTGCCACTGGATTCAAGCTAGCATGGCTGATATGGGATGTTAGCCCAAAATCGGTCCCAGGATGCTTGTTTCCGGTCCAGGGAGGACCCGGCTAGGCAGTTCGGGCTGGACTGTTCCCATGAGCAGCAGGGTCAAGACTTATTTGCATATGGCTAAGTCCAAACTGGGGTGGCGTAGTGAGCAAAAGAACTATGGATTTTCACCCAGATCTCTTTACTGGGGATGAATGTTTGATTTATTCAGCATTCCATCCATCATTTGTTGCCAAAGCACTTTTCGCCCTAAGTGCTGGAAGCAGGCAGCAGTGATTTCTTTGCTCAAGTAGCTGTCAGCAGATCTCTCAAAGCTAGAACATATTAGACCTTTTTCTCTGCTTCCATCTGCCTCAACGATTCTTGAAATCTGTTCAATTGCCAATTCAATAATTATCTGGAACAATATAATTTTCTGCATCCTTCACAATCCGATTTTCGCTCAAGACACAGTACTGAAACAGCCCTGCTTGTAGTGTCCGCATATATTAATTCATGCCTCGATCATTGTCAGATGGCCAACCCACTCCTGTTGGATTTATCAGAAGCTTTTTACACTATCACACATCAGATACTGCTGTCTAGACTTGCACACCCAGGAGACAGTGGAACTGCTCTCCAATGGATTCAATATTTTCTATTGGATAGGGAACAATCTGTCATTTTAGAGCTTTTTTCATCTGCTCAAAAATCAGTCAAATATTGTTTTTCTCAAGGCTCTTCATTGAGCCCTACATTGCTTAATATATATTTGGTACTTCTGGCTTCCATGATTGACTCTTTTTTGCATTCAGGCAATTTCTGATACAAACGACACACAGCTTATTTTCTTGTTCACGAAAAAGGCAACAGTTGATCAGTCTGCTTTTAAAGAATGCTTTCTTGAGGTGGCAAAATGGATGAACAGTAATCACTTGAAATGTAATTGTTCTAAGACAAAGGGGGATATTCACAAGAACGTGCGCTAAACATCTCCAAAAAATGTTAACGCAACTTTACACATCGCAGTCTATCGCAGGAAAATAACCCTGTGTTAACGTGGAATTCACAACACGGTGATACCATGCGATAGTCTCCCGAAAACGCGGACAATGTCCGCGATACAACAACCGCGACGGTGATAAAAACCCAAACCCCAACGCAAACAAACATGCGATGGGCCAAACGCGCGATGAGGAAATCAGCGATAAGCAGCGCCAGGCCTGCAATACACACAGGGCAGGCGGGAAAATCACTACAAAAGTACAAAAAACACACAAACACAAAATAACCAACCCCGAAGCACCATGGAGGCAGCCGGAGCAGGCGCAGAGGACGAGCGGAACCCCACAAGCACCCCGGTCGACCAGCCTGGGACCTCGGGGACAGGGAAGGGCAAGGACAAGAAGAAGAGGAAGACGAACACGAAGTTCAGTCCGCAGGAGAATAGGACCCTGGTCACGGAGGTGATGGAACACCATCAAGAACTGTTCGTCACCTCCATTGTGTCATTGGGCACCAAAAATGGAATATGGCGGTCCATCGTGGACAAGGTGAATGCCGTCGGAGAGCACAAGAGGTCAATGGACGAGGTCAAGAGGCGATGTGTTGACATCAAGCGCAAAACCAAGGAGAAACTCGCAGGCAACCAGAAGGCAGCAATGCAGACTGGAGGTGGGAGCCCAGCGCCACAGCTGGAGCTGGATGACATGGAGGAGCTGGTGTCGACAGTCATCAGTGTGGAGACCGTGGCAGGAGTTGGGGGACCGGACACTGCTTGACATGACACAGCACAACAGCAACAGGGTGGGTAACCACCAGGTACTGGGGGGACGGGGGGAGATGGGCACAATAGCACACATGCACAATCAAGCAGAGCACAGTGCACACCCACAATGACTCTGGATCATGGCCCTGATCTACAGACTGTCACAATGTACATTGCCATGCTGTCTGAATGTGAACATGTACCATGCGGCTACATACATGTGGACACATTGTAACACAGGGGCACCGTCAACACCTCTTGCAGAGCAGTCCCAGCCACTCTTCACTGATGACGAGGAGGACACCACCAGCATCGACACCCAAGCCCTCCAAGACATCATTGAACTCATCCACCAATCACCTCCAGGACCAGGGCAGCCCAGCTGCATCAAGGAGACCCCACCCACCCCACAAACCACCCAGCAGGAGGCACCCACAACCCCGGCTGTCTCCCAAGACCCCCCCGAACAACACATGGCCTTCCAACGCAGTGTGTTGGAGGGCCAGAGGGAGATGGCTGAGCAGGTGCGGGTGGGGTTCGACCTCATGGCTACCAAACTTGATGCCATCCATGGGTGTCTGAGTCCCATCAGGGACCACCTCCAGTCCCTAACGGACACCCACAGGCCGCTCCATGGTCTCCAACTAGCCCTGGCTGACATCGCTGGAGTCATGACTCGGAGACAAGAACACCTGTCCGCTCAGAGTTGCTCCAGCGATCACAGCCGTGAGCTGGCACACATGCGGAGGCTCATGGAGGACATGGTGCGGATGGAGGCGGAAAGGATGGCAGCCACCGCTGCACATCAGCAAAATGTAGCTGGGATCTGCCATGCCCTGCATATCCTCATCATGGCATTGCTGCCACAAGGCGTGGCACAGATGAATGCTGCTGCTCCTACACCATCCACATCTCCGCCCCCTGGTGTGTCAGTGCCTCACAGTGTGGCAGGCATTTCCACTCCGGCACCTGATGTGTCACTGCCACACAGTGCGGCTGACAATCCACCTCCGGCCCCTGATGTGTCAGTGGCACACAGTGCCGCAGCCGGAACTACACCACCCACAGGTGGGGCAGAGCACACATCCGAGGATGAGGACATGGATGGGCTTGAGATCAGGAGGAGGCACTAGCATTCATGTCCGCCACCTGGCCTGTTGCTGCTTGGTGCCACACATGGCCCCATGACCTTCCACTGACCCCCGATACACTCTGCTGCACTCACCTTGGACCGCGACATGGACTGCAATATCCTGTTTGGAGACCAATGACACGGCGACCAGACTGCGGACTGTACCCTTCCTCTTCCGCTGTACTTGTCATTCCCCGATGGACTCTGGCTGGCCCTCCACGGGCCCATATTGTGAAGTGGGGTTGGCATGGCCCTGTACTGCTCCAGCTGCAAAACTCCACTGGATGTGCATTAAACATTCAGAAATGCACTGCTGTGTCATGTCTTTCATCATTCAGGTATGAATGTGTGGATGAATGTAGGGTCAGTGATTCCCCCTAACGTCAATGATGCTTATCTAGTGGGATTCCAGTCACAGGGTGCTACAATGCCGATTGCGTTCCGGGGGCCGTAGACACTACAACAGGGACACACGCATTAGTCACTTCCTTGTCCGGACATGGACTGAACCACGCCCAGAGCCCCCGAGTCATTGTTGCAAGCCCTGCGCTGGTCCGGCGTATGCCGGGCCAGACCACTCCGCTTACGCTCCGAGGGGGGGGCCACATAGCTACAAGTTGCAGGTTTACACGCTAGTGGTCTGCAGGTCACTGGTCTAGTTGTCAGCATGTCACGGCCACTCCCTGAGGGCAGGTTTGCACACACACCACACCCATCCGGCACAGGCATCACAGGCCATGTGACCCCGTCAATATAAGGGGCTGACAACGTCACATTCCCCACTGCCGGTGGTGACTGGATGACGGACGTTCCCCGAGTCTAAATCATAAAGGGCCCATGAGTTGTTGCGCACAGGGTTAGTCGCACCCGAAGCCATGTGGCTGTCACGGGCCTACCATCACGTGGCGCTGACTGGGGTTGCACAGGGTTAGTGGCACCCGAAGTCTTGCGGCCATCACGGGCCTACCACCACGTGGCGCTGACTGGGGTTGCACAGGGTTAGTGGCACCCAAAGCCTTGCGGCCGTCACGGGCCTACCACCACGTGGCGCTGACTGGGGTTGCACAGGGTTAGTGTCACCCAAAGCTTTGCGGCCGTCACAAGCCTACCACCACGTGGCGCTGACTGGGGTTGCACAGGGTTAGTGGCACCGAAATTGCTGAGCCGGTGTGCAGCCTGCGATGATGACGTGTGCACTGATGTGGTCTCTGCCATTGATGCCTCAGGACTCAGCGTCATGTGTGGGACCTGATGGGCCGCGGTGCGGGTCCGCATGATGTGGAGCATGCCATGGTGGCAGGACCGGAGCCTGGAGCTTGCACGGGCACGTGGTGTGCCCACTGGTGGACACACCATTAGCGGCAGGTGAGCAGTGGGGCCTGGGTGTGCAAGTGCGGACAGCCAGCGCCTGCCGGTGGGAGGAGGTAGGGTGCGGCTGCATGTGTGCGCAGGGACGGACAGGCGTTGTTGCCGTGTGCAGTGAGATGGACTCTGCCATGATTGACTCTGTCCTCGATTACAGATTGCAGACCTGGAGGCTTGCAGTGTATACCGGCACGTGGTTGGAGACACACCGGTGGCAGCAGGTAAGCAGTGGTGCCTCGGTGCGCGGGGCGGCAGTGTCCCTCCCTCTCTCTCTCTCCCTTCCTTTCCTTCTCTCTCTCTCTCTCCCTTCCTTTCCTTCTCTCTCTCTCTCTCTCTCTCTCCCTTCCTTTCCTTCTCTCTCTCTCTCTCCCTTCCTTTCCTTCTCTCTCTCTCCCTTCCTTTCCTTTTCTCTCTTTCTCTCTCTGCCTTTCTTTCCTTCTCTGTTTCTCTGTGTCTCGCTCCTTTGATGTGCGCATGACACACGTTCTGATTTGGTGCTTTATTTTCCAGGTTGTGACATCAAGGTTGTCCCGGACGGACCCGACAGGAGTCTTCCGAATTGGTGTTTTGTGTTGTATTTCAATAAAGTTTTTGGTTGTTACTTGAATGATGAGTGACTGTTTCTCGTTCTTCTGACCACACGTGTGTTTCTTGTTGTCATTGTGCGGCATCATGCGCTTTTTGTGGCTCTTGTGTCGTGCACAGTATGTGTTTGTCCGCGGGGGGGGCTGGGAGTGGTGGCGGTGGGTGTTGTGGCCCTCATGGGTCTCCGAGCTGCATGATCATTGGCTCCATGGCATCTGTGGATCTTCAGATGTGGCTCTGGCCTGGGCTCCCTTTCATGCTACAGGTAGTCGTCCTGCTCAACACCAGCAGAAGCCAGGTGTTAAATCCCTGCTGCTACCGCGGCTTATCGCCTGTTTTTGGTTCACATCGCAGATCTGGCAGTTCGTTGTGAATGTGGTGTAGTGGTGTTTTCGTGTGTCTTTGCACGGGAACGCCTACTCTGCATCTCATTAGGGTTAGTTGATGGTGTCACCCGTGGAGGTAAATTTTGCGGCATTTATCGCGGGAATACTGGCGTTGGCTGCAGTTTGCACCCGCTTGTGAATGGGGCGTTAAATCTATCTCCACTGTTGATGCGTTAAGGTGGCGATAACTCGGCGATAAGTCCTTGTGAATATGCCCCAAAGATTCTTCTCTTTGGGCACACCACCAATGGTTGGTCAAATGATTGGTGGGCGGGTGAGCTGGGGCCGGCTCCTACCCCAGCCGCGGTTGCTAGAAATCTTGGTGTTAAATTTGATGATAGGATTTCTTTTTTACCCTAGAACTCATCAGTGGCGGGGATGTGTTTCTCTTTGATCTGAACTGTAAAGAAAATAGTGGAATTTGTTCCTATGGATGCACCAAAACTACAGTGCATGGATCCATTACAACTAGACTGGACTATGGAAATGCTCTGTACATGGATTTGCCTTCTTACTTTTCATCCGTCAGCTAACAGTTCAAAACACAGTAGCCAGGCTGATACTTGGGCTACCCAGATGCCAACCTGTTTGTTTACATTTTAACTAACTTCACTGGCTTCCAATCAAAAAGCATATTAGCTTTAAAGCTCTGCTCATCGCTTTTCGCTCTTTTCATAGGACCGCCCACTTGTATCATGCATCTTTGTAAGGGGCTTTGCCACTAATGGCCAGTTCGTCCTCTGAGATCTAAAATACCCACAGTTTCATTTTTCTACCTGGGGGGGACTGATCTTTTACCTATATGGCCACCAAAGCTTGGAATTTGCTACACCGGTCACTCCGGCTAATTAATAATAAAAACCTGTTTAAGAAAACTTAAGACCTGTCTTGTCAGCCAGTGAATGGCTTCTGTATTAGTTTCCTTTCTTGCGTTAGCACCAGGAAGCCTGGTCGGCAGCTGTTGCGCACTATAAATTTCATGATTGATTGATTTATGTGTAAACAGAGGAGGGTCTCTTACCACCGCACTGCAGCAGCTCATCATAATTTAAGACAGACACAAGCGGTTGCCTCTCAAAACCATTTTGACAGAAGCTGACAGTGGTTTAGAATCCATATGGCTCTCTCGATCACACCAGATATCCACAAACCAGGAGTTTCAAAGTCATAAAAACTCTGCTTCCTAAAAACAGATCCCAAAACAAGGGATTGTCTTCAGATATCAATTAATTAATAAGCAACGAGGAAGGGTTTATAGTGATGCGGTATGCGATGGCGCCTGCTCGTGTGTACGTATAGTGTGAAACGATTGTCAGTATGCAACGGTGCCACAGGCGGGGGGATAACCCTAAACCCCCAAGGCGGACACAAGGTCACTGAAAATTTGGTATAGCAGGCCTGTGCACACGTAATTCTGGTCTGCAGCACCACTGCTGCGTGTCTATAGTTCCAACAAGCATATACACAACATACCAACCTGATTGGTCCGGGTGTATCAAAAAACATAATGACAGTAGCCCAATCTTGAGTGTCCTCCTTGTTTTAATGTAGATCAAAATGCCCAGCCAACACGTGTTTCGTCAGGGTGGAGACCCACGACTTCTTCAGGGCTATTGGACTGGTGGACTGAATGGAAACCGATCTGTCTCAACGCCGGTTGTATTTCCGTCCCGGCTGGGATGGGTGAGTGAATCCAGGTAATAGACTGCAATTTTTAAGTGGACCGTGCCACGACAAGTAAACTAAAAATCGACTGCCAATGAATGACGGAGTCCTTTCAATCTGCGCGGACAGATAACGTTCGTGAAATAGAGCGGGAGCATGTGTGGCAGGTGAACAGCGAGTACGCTGAGAATTCCCCGGACCTACGGTGATAACCGGGATTCACTCACCCATCCCAGCCGGGACGGAAATACAACCGGCGTTGAGACAGATCGGTTTCCATTCAGTCCACCAGTCCAATAGCCCTGAATAAGTCGTGGGTCTCCACCCTGACGAAACACGTGTTGGCTGGGCATTTTGATCTACATTAAAACAAGGAGGACACTCAAGATTGGACTACTGCCATTATGTTGTGTATATGCTTGTTGGAACTATAGACACGCAGCAGTGGTGCTGCAGACCAGAATTACGTGTGCACAGGCCTGCTATACCAAATCAATTAATTAATGTCCTACTCACGCTAGGAGTTGCCTCGTACTATAATGGACATTTTAGGAGATTTTCTGTCCGATATCACCACAGTTTTCAAACATCTACTCATCGTTTTTGGAAATATATTGTTTAACACTTTGATTATAATGGAAAGTAGCACATTGTTATGTTACTTTTGAAAGATTACCGTATACCTAAATATCGGCGAAATGCTTCTAAACGGTGCTTTTCTAACTTTCTACCCCTACTGTGGGGTGTCGTGGTTTGCCTATATATATTGTGCTCATCTAGTGCATAGGTAGTACTCACTAATGAAAATGGCGTTATATATTGTTGAATGTTCTTTGTTATATATATATTTTTTAATTAAAATACAATATAAAAGAAACCGGTTTGGGAAATCTAATCGAAGAAGATTTCTTCATTAATGCACACTGATCAACAAAAAAAATTAAAAGAATGAGAGTCAGAGCTAAATAATTATATTACAATTAAATGGTATTACTGCATTCTGCGAGGCACTAATCGTGTCCAGCAGGCCCGGTGATTGAACAACAAGGCCGAGTGGAGCGCTGGTCGAATGCGGTTTGCAGTTGGTCAGATTACTAAATGCAGAAAGCAGGGAGGGGAAACATCTCAGAAATAGCTATTTGTGATTGGATTAGTAGACTCATGCCATCTTCAGAGAGAGAATGAAGTGCCTTAAACCATAACAATCCGTCAACACATTTTGGGGCTTATTTACAAGGCCCTTGCACCACTTTTGCGTCCTTTTTAACATGGGAAAAGTGATGCAAAAGTGGCGCAAGGGGCTTGTAAATCTGCCCCTTTAATCTTACTGCATGGGCCGCACTCCTCCTAAAAATGTTTAGATGTGAAATAGTAACATGGCTGGTCTTAATTGGTTGTGCAGCCCGAACCACCCTTTCATATTGATTAACTATTATTGCTGAGGGTTATTAATCTCACTTATAGCCTGATACATCACGTGTCAGTTAAAAAGTGTGTTCTCCAAATTGAAGGTGCATCAGTTCACACAAACCCTCGCTTATAAAAACTCATTTATTCTCTTTTGCTCAGCAGAAAAGTAATAAGAAATAGGCCCCGAGTCCATCCCTGTTCTGCAGAACAAAAAGAGAACTGAACGCTTCAGTCAAGGTCTTGTCAGTAGGCGGCCAGCACTTGAAATACATGTTCCAATGATGTTAAAAGCCTCATGAAACCAGTGAGTTAAAGCAATCGACCTGTCCACTCGAAGCCAGTTCTAAGTAATAGATAAAAAGCCTCCTCAGAGAAAGAAAGCATACCATATTTCAGTAGACTACAACACCTTTTCATACTGGAAAATAACATCATGTTAATAGGAGTGTGAACGCGTGAATTTTCAGAATTGTTATAACTTTGTGATTTACTCCCAGCCTGTCTGCATTATTAGATTTTCTTTCACAGTGTAGATAGATGACAGGGACAAATTCTACGGAATGTCATAGAACATTACCTCTGCAAACAGGGTCAACATTGAAAACAAATTGTGAAATCAAACAGCTGCGGACATTCTTGAATGGTATGTCCCTCCTTCTAAAATTTCCTGGAATATCCATGTGGTTTTCAGAGTTGTACCCTAAGCAAAAGGGAAGTATCAGAACAATCAGTATTTCTGCACTCGATTCCCCTGGTAATGCCTCATTGTAGGACTGTTTTCCTCCTACATATTTCGACGGGGGTTCCTGGTATAATGTACACAGAACAAAATCAAGATTCGCCGCTTTCCGTTGAATTTGTAAACCCAGGGGGATATTACCAAGAAATTGCGATAATTATCGCAAAGCGCGCTTAGTGCTGTTTTTTTTATCGCCGGCTATCGCTGGATTTCATCGCGGAGATAACGCGTTATTATCAACGCTTATCTCCAAGGCAATAAAAAATTCAGCGATAGCGGCGAAACCCAGCAATAGCGCGAGAAATCCAGCGATAAATTCTACGCGCTAATGAAAAGCTTGCTAATAGGCAGGTGAGGACTTAACCTTACAATCCACCTCCCATTGACTATAATAGTTAAGTCAGGCTTTTAGCAGGTGTTAGATTCCAGCGATAATCGCGCTTAGCGCAAATTTTTTTATCGCTTCGCGGGCATTGCTAATAGGGGGAAGTTGTGTTTGTGACTGTTTTCAGTCGCTTTTAGTTGGAAACGCCTACTTTGCATGTCATTAGCGATATATATCGCTGACATGCAAAGCGGCACCAAAACGGTCGCTTTCGCCATAAAGCTGTCGCTAACAGCTGTTAGCGACAGCTTGCTAATAGGGCGATAGAAATATCGCCGCTTTACTGGCAAAAAGTGCCGCTAAAGCGGCGATAAGGCCCTTGCTAATATGCCCCCCAATTCGGCTGGTAACTGAAGTTACAGGTTGAATCGGTCAGATCGGCGTCGACTCCCAAAACGAAGTGGAAGGATTAAGAATATTTTTTCCAGAGAAAAAATGGAATTAGCTAGCAAGGTTGGATAACAGCAATACGGTTGGTTTATTTAAGATGGATTTGCTACCCAAATGTGTCAGCTTCTTCCGTCCATCACACTAGATAGGAACCACCACTACTCCTATGAAATGTGCATGAGGCATAAAAATCCTGTGATACTGGCACGATTTATGTTTGTGAGACTCTAGAGAAAGGTGTGGCCCTAAAACCCAATGGGCCTTATTTATGAGGCCTTGCAACAGTTTTGCGCTTCCGTTGCGTCACTCTTTGTGAGCATCGGCGGCGTAAAACATGCCCCCTGTTGCGCCCTATTTACAAAGTGATGCATCTAAGCAGATGCGTAACTTTGTAAACCCCTGCACTACATTATACCTCCGTCAGGTATAATGTATGCAGGGGGGGGCGTCCCCACGCAAGTAAGCCTAGTAGAAGTGACGCGGTGAAATCTTTGAGCTTTCACTGCGCCACTTCTAGGACACAAATGCATCAAAACCTTATGCCTGCCATCAGGCAAGCGTAAGGGTGACGCAGTGCTATATCCATAGCCCTCCCCCCTGCATTGCTGGAGTTGCATCATGCTTCCAACACAACTCCAGCAATGGGTAATTTTTGCGCCGACAGATAAGTCAGTAAAACTGACATATCTGTCATTCCTTGTGACATGATACGTCATACAGTAAACATGACACATCCATCATGTCGTGGGGCGCAATGAAAAGTGACGCATTGCTGTTTTCACGCAGCGATGCGTCACTTTTCATAAGTGCTTATTTTTCATTTTTAATAAATATGTCGAAGGGACAAAATTTGAGTACTGTAATAAATACAACTGTGCATAAATTAGTTATGGTTTCAGTGGTAAACTGCTTGAAAACATTCCAGCAATGCTGCCAGAAAATCTAAAAGAACACGGGGAGAAAACGCTCTCCAACTGGGAAGTGAATAGATGGAAGTTCATTTTTGTGTAATACCACACCTTCAACTGAGATAGTAGCACCTTTGTACGGTGATTTTCACGCATCTTAGACTATTTGACGAAAAACTTGAAACCGTGAAAGTATTAAAAGGCAATATGGCTGACAGTAGAGGTAATTGTAACAAGAAGATATAGATATGGCGAAACATAAAAATAAATCATAGGTAAGAAATTAACTACTACGCAGGACTCTGCCCTAAACCAATACCTGTAGCACATATTGATATGTTTTAATTAATATTGCAAATAACAAGACTTAATTGGTCCACCTGGTGTACATGGCCTTTTGCGAAAGTGGTGGCACTGAACTCCCTTTACTTTCTTCTACATGTTTGAGAATCTAGCATTATCTTTTTTGGACAAATTAAACCCTATTAAGCCAGATCCACTCTTTGGTTAGCAAACGAACGAACCCAAACTATGCTTTCTCATAAAGAAAATCCTTAAATGTCTTTCTCAAGAGTGGTAGTGCCCTATTCATTTACAGTAGGAATCATGAAACTGCTTTAAAAAAGTACTTTGCATGTTATGTCTAGTAACTGGCCTTTTATAATTTCTCTGACTTGGAGAAGATCTATGGAGGCTTTCAACAGAGTCATTAAATCCATCAATAAGAGGCCATCATAAAGGAGGCATGCATTCAACTCCATTACGCTGGACAAAAGAGCGATTGTACCAGTTCCATCAGTTGAAATATCCTATGGATTATTGAGTGTTTTTTTCTTGTGCCAAAACAAGGTGTATGATCAGCACTTTTAATTCATGTACTAACTTTCACATAAAGGAGTGCTCAAGAATATTCATGAAGATACTAGCTGTACTGATAGGAGATACCTACATCATGAAGGATTGTGTGGCTTTTCATACCTCAATAACTGACTGATTCATATTCGGTTGAGGTATTTGGCCCAAGTGGCTGGCCTAACTCAGGGGCTACGATCACACGCATCGCCGAGGAGAGGAATCGGTGACAAGGCCTCCAGGGAGGGATTTGCAGGTGCCTGAGGAGAGAGGTGCTCGCGGCCCCACCCTCTTGACTGTCGGGGAAGTTGGAGCGGTTCGATGCTGACTGCAAGGAACTGAAGGTTTAATAAAATACCTTCCCCAGAAGGTAAAACCGGGGAACAAAGAGACAGGCGGACCTCAGCTAGAGCACCAGCAATGCAGCACTAAACCTGACTGAGAGAAGCAGGGGCTGGGGAAAGTGCTTCCCCCCATCAGGAACCAGAGACCGGGACAGGAAACAACTCCCCCCTGCATAAAGTAATACAGACAAACAAGCAGTTAATAGGGTGACAAACCCCAGAGTTAAGGTGTGAAACGAGTCAAACTACGCCCAGGAGCAGAGAATTATTCAATAGCCCGGAGAAACAAGAAGGTCATCGGCGACGCCCGTGGCAGGATTTCCGCACTGGGAAGGCACCCGACAGGCCGCGTAGTGCCTAAGCGCACATACGGTCAGGCGACGGAAGAACCCGGAAGGGCTATATTAACTGCAACTGCCATGAACTCAGACCTGGGAAAATTCTTGAAACATGACAGGCTGCAAAGGAGTGTGAAGCTCCCACCAAGCTAAGATAGATAAATACACCTGGACAAGACAGCCGGAGGTGGAGGAGAGACTAAATGACGGGGCCGCTGCTAACGTCCCTGGACCCACATCCAAAGAAGACCTAACATTGCAGTATGTAATTGTGGCACTAAATAGAGTGCAGACTTCACTGGAGTCCAGAATTGACTCAGTCACCACAGAAGTCTCCCTGGTTAGGGCGGACCTTAAGAAAATGAGCTCGAGACTCACAGAGGTTGAGGAGAAGACAGCTGACCTACAGAATGACACAGCAACATTCAAAAGGCAAGTCAAGGAAATTTATGAAAGTAAAGAGTTGGAGGCCAAACTGGATGACCATGAAGGAAGGTCAAGACGTAAAAATGTAAGAATTATAAGTGTGCCAGAATGGACAGAAGGAGCAGCGACTGACTTATTTGTTGAAGACTTAATCCTGATATCTCTTCAGCCCCGTGGCCTCTCTAAATATTTCTCAGTAGAACGTGCTCACCGAGTTCCAGGGAGAAGACCGAGACCAGGAGCTCCCCCAAGACCGATACTTGCCCGTATCTTCAACTTTTGAGATTGGGACATAATACTCCAGACCGCCCACAGTGCACTGCCTGTGTGCTGCGAAAACAGTGAAATCACATTAATTCCAGATTTTACAACTAATGTCCAGAAACAAAGGCGCAGCTTCCTGGAAGTAAAAAAGCCCTGAGAGAGAAAGACCTAAAATATGCAATGCTCTTCCCAGCCAAGCTAAGAGTAGAAACAGAGGGGAAAGTTTGGTTCTTTGCTACCCCGGAGGAAGCATGGGAGTGGCTGGAGGGCTGGCGAAGAGTCAGAGATCCTAACTCCAAGGTGAGGAGAGACAAACGACTGAGGAAGAATCTGGAAGCTGGAAATGCCAACAAGACCAACACAACTCATAACAGGGGAAATCCACCGATAGCTGAGCCAGCAACAACGAGGGACCGCTGAAGACCTCCATGAACATCCTTGAGGTTGAAGCAAGAGATAAGTGAACTCAGAAGAGACACTAGTAGGAAATGCAAGAGGCAACCAACATCATAAACACTGAAATCAGGACACGCCAATAAGGTTGGGTGAGAATATACGACACTCTGAACCAGGAGCCAAGAGACTCTCGATAGAAGAACGAACTATCCAAGAAATATCATACCATGCATGTTTAGAAGTTCAATGAGGGGGGTTAGGGAAGGGAGAGAGGCTAGGAGACTGACTCCTAAGTTAGGGTTGGGAACGGACGAGAGGCGCTCCGCATAGTTGGGGAGGTGGGTAGTTCAAGGCCTGAGATGCAGGGAGGGGGGTTAGTTTAATTTTAGCATACAAAAAAGATAGAATAGTTGTATTTCAGGTTAGTCAGCATTTGACTTTGCGAGTGGTTTCTAGGGTTGAGGTTCCTGGGGATAATACGCTGAAGCCGCAGAAACACACAGAGTTACTTCACGATACTATACACTATAAATTTATAGTCCCTGCAATGATCATCTATTTACTCCCAATATCAGGAGCAGTAAGAAAAGGGCACACTAAAAACACAGCGATGAGAGATAATATTAGTATACCTCAGTTGTGGATGCTCTCGTGGAATACAAATAAGTTAGGGTGCTGGTACTCCAATATATGAAGCGCCATTTACCAGATGTCGCTCTCATACAAGAAACACATTTGGTTGGAAACACCTGAAAGGCACTAAACAAATAAGGATACACCCTGGCCACGCATGCCGGATTTGCAACTAGGTCAAGAGGGTTGGGGTATTGATGAGGAAGCAATTACCCTTCATGGTGGAAAAGACCTGGGCAGACGACCAGGGCAGGTTTGCTGCACTGTGAGGCAAGTGGGAGGGAAAAACGATTAACATTGTTTCAGTATATATATCACCAGCATTACATAATATTGTTTTCCAAGACCTAAGTGCATTCCTCCTGAAGTTACCCGATCGTGAACTCCTGATTGGAGGTGACTTCAACATGACATTGAATGATCTCCAAGATAGACTCCCCCCAAAGGCGCATCCACGCCGCCCCTCAGCACTGTCAGACTTTATAGGTGTGATGGGCCTGGCGGATGTATGGCGCACTCAAAACCCGCAGGCACAACAATAAACATATTACTCAGGAGCACACAATAGTCACTCATGTATAGACTTTATTATGTCACATGCAGATAAGGTCTTTGACTTTAAAAACATACATGAGTTGACACAAGGAATATTGGACCATTTCCCTCTCTGGGCCTGCTATTCAGCAAAAACTTGTAGTGCTCGACATGGTATATTACTGCACCCGTGGGGCTTGAGGGTGCCTAAGATGCGGAAAGGACTAATTCAGGCCACCAAAGTCTACCTTGAAGAAAATAAGAACTCGGTAGACTCAGCACTGGTTCTATGGGAGTCTTATAAGGCAGTCATAAAAGGGGAAGGACTCTCTCTCATGGTAGGATATAAAAGAGAATAGAGGGCGGCCATGGAGGAGTTGGAGGGAAACATACTGCAATTAGAGAATTAACTAGTCAGGAATCACTCCGAAGAGATGGCACACTCATTACAGCTTAAGCAACAGGAATATCGAGAACTAGCTAAGGAGGCTGCCAGAGCTAAACTGTCAGCAACAAGAGATAGAAAATATGAACTTGGGGATAAAGCTGGGAAGGTGCTGGCCTGGCTTGAGCGACCTGAAAGAGCAAATAGATGGGTACATACTATTACCACGGACTCGGGAGAGGTATTGAGGGATCTGGAAGAGATTGCGGATGCATTCGCACAATATTATACCACGATATACACAGAGATTCTGACTGCCACAGCGGAAGCCTCTAGAGCCATATTGGTGGATCTGCCACTCCTGGTACACACTCCTGATGACATGTTTGACTTGGACAGAGACATCACGGTGGAGGAAATAACCTCTGCCATCCGTAGTATTCAGTCCGGGAAAGCAATGGGTCCAAACGGTCTCCCAATCGAATCGTACAAAGCAGTGGCATCCCAAGTGGCACCACATTTACTACAAATGTACCTAGAGAGTGTAAGGAGCAGAGAGCTGCCAGCAGATCAACAACTGGCCTCGATAGTAGTTATACATAAAGCCAGTAAACTGACAGAATGTTGCTCCTCATACTGCCCTATTTCACTCCTAAATACCGAAATCAAAATACTAGCTAAGATTCTCACTTCCAGACTCATACAACACATCTCTTTTTTGATACACCCGGACCAATCAGGTTTCATGCCGGGAAGAAATACAGCACTCAACCTGTGCCGCCTCCACTGGATACTTGGTAGAAAAGAAACAATCAGAGAGGAGGTCGTGGTGATGTCCTTGGACGCACACATGCATGCCATTTGACATGGTGGGGTGGCCATATTTATTTGCAGTGCTGGAGGGTTTGGTCCCAAATATCAGGCATGGATTTGAGTCTTATACTCAGAACCCACGGCATAGGTGGTGGTGAACGGGTCGACCTCTGTCTCATTCACGTTGCGGAGAGGGACTCGCCAGAGTTTTTCCCTATCGCCACTTCTGTTCGTGTTGGTCCTTGAGCCATTGGTGGTGTGGATCAGGGGGTACCACCTGATACGGGGACTTCATTGGACAGTGAGATGGGAAGACCACATATCATTATATGCTGACAATGTCCTAATATATGTCGCTTTCCCATGTTACTCCATAACCATAATCATGATGATTCTTACAAATCTGGGTGACCAATCTGGGTACTTAATTAATTGGTCCAAATCCATGATCTATATACTCAATGGCCCAGCCCTGGTGCTTCCAGAAAGCTGTGAAGCGGCAGTGACGGGGAGGGATTTCGTTATCTCAGTATATTCGTGACAACAGATCCTGATCTCTTCTATGTTTGAAATATACAGGCCCCGCTGACTCGCCTCTGGCGTGACGTCCAGCACTAGAGGAAGCTGCCAATGTCATTACTGGGCTGAGCAGCGCTCTATTAAATGATGGCGTTTCCTCGCTTCTTATACACTCTACAAAATACCCTGTTTCTAATCCCCAAACATTTTTCAGAGTGGTTGAAAGTGAGGTACAGGATTTGCTATGGGATGGAAAGCCCCCAAGAATAGCAGCACAGAAGATACAAGGGTTGTTTGAGGGGGGCATAGCACTGCCTCATTTCGAGACATGGGTGGCCCAGTTGGCAGTAATAAATCAGTGGGTTCACTGACCACATGATGAACCAGCATATATGATGGACAGGTTACTGATGAGTAAGGGAGAGTATACAAGAGCCCTATACACAAAACCAGGAGGAAGTGCCCTGACAAGACCCACCTGGCATACGATCTCCCTGTGGCACAAGGTAAACAAAAGGCGGTCTGACATTCTGACACAAAGTACCCCATTATGGGACAGCGAGAAGCTTGGCGGGCTTCACACTTGCCAAGGTTTCGATAAGTGGGACCTCATCGGTATCTCGACGGTAGGAGATATGTGGAAACGAGGGGGAGTACTACCTTTCGAGGAGTTACGGACCAAGTTTACAATGGCTCTAACAGAAACCTTCAGATACTTGCAAGTCAAACATGCTTTGACGGCGGCTATCCCTTTGGGGAGCAATCCCCCTGAAGCCTCGCCGTTAGAGGACAGGCTTCTCAGAGACTACATGGAACATAAGGCAATCTTCCTGACTTACCAAAAGTTGTTACATTACTCCCCTGACCCCCTCCAGAGACTGCGTAGGCAATGGCACAGAGACGTGGGTGAACTTGACGATGAGGACTGACAAGAAGCCCTCGGATCTACTAGAGAAGTAGCTTTCTCAGCGAGATTCAGACTTATTCAACTTAAGATCTCACACAGAGTTCATCTCCCCAGAACAACACTAGTCAGAATGGGTAGGGAAACCACCATACATTGCCAGCGATAATGTGGACAAGAGGGTATGTTTTATCATTTAGTATGGGACTGCCCACCGATTCTGTTGATTTTGAAATGTGTATTTCTGTTGGCTATCAGATCTTTATAATGGTAGGGGATTTGGGACCTTTGGTATTTATCATCCATATTTGAGTGTACTGTTTTATTCTTTTGAAAAGTGTTGGGGGATGTGTTATTGGTAGGGGGAGGTATGCACTTACCACTAGCAAGAAGGACACCCAAGCAGTATTAGGTCCGGACAAAGTCTCAATATGTTATCCCCTTGCTCAACCCTTGGTAACTGGTTGTGAGCAGGCAGGCTTAACTCAGGAGACTGGTATGTTAACCCGATACAGTTGGTGGAGAATGCATTTTAAAAATTTCTGTTGGCTGTCCCGGGTAGTACATCTAACTACATATGTCACTCAGAACTAGGGGTTACCGTATATCTCAGACCTAATGAAAGACCAACCTGCCCTCTTGTGGCACAGGATAGGGACCTCCTCAAAAACGAATTTTCACTGTGAGAACATAAAAGACAGCCTTAAGCTACAGTGGGCACTGGATATCCCTTGGGTAAAATACATCAAAGACTTCATGTATGATGTTGGCCGCCCGAAATATTATGAAGATCCGGGGTCCATAACCTCGGTCTCCAGAAGGGATTTTGAAAAGTGGTTATTTGACGCACCTGGATGACAATTAGATTCTCAGCAGAGGCCTTAAAATATTCAGTACAGTCTAACTAAATGATATTGACCACTTACGGTATCCAGCCGTATCTAATAACGATATTAAGTGGATATGACAGATTTGTACTGACCCAATTTAGATTCAGGATTTTTCATCATATAACAAGTTTCCCTACAACAAATAATTGGTCCAATATGATGCGTAACTGCCCATGCGATGACACGTCCCAGCAATCAACAATACATGTATTTTTATTTTGTAGATTTTATGAATTACAAAGAAGGAGATGGATACTGCCCATCTTAAGGTCACTGGGTTTGAGACAATGTCGCCCAGCCTTTTTATTATTGCAATATTTAGAAAATGAATGTTTTATGAGGTCAATTGCTTCCTTTTTAAAGAGTGTAATTAAGTGTAGAAAAAGCATTATGTTATTGGGTTCCTGAAGTACTCTGAATGGTAACCCATTACAGCTGGTCATTTAAACTATGTACTTGTAATGCTGTTTGAGTAATGCTATTTCATTTAGTCTATGTCAAGAAATTAACATTTGTTTTTATTATGCATGCTTTTATGATTTTCTTACAAAAATCGAATAAAGCTTTTATTGAATTGAATTGACTGGTATGTAAAGCATTCAAATACACCAATACATTGAATAAGGAAGACACAATACACAATAAAAATTCCACACCAGTTTATAAAAATAGGAAATATTTGTATCTTTCAAATGATACCAAAACAACAAAAATCAAATGTAGGGAACCGAAAATATAATTTTTAAAAGATTATCCACTTTATAGTTCTTAAAAACATATAGAGCCAGGATGGGAGATCTGGTCGCCCATGACCGGGACAATGTCAAAGTTTGAGGCTGACCGTGATGGAGCACTGGTCGGATACACTAAGTGGTAGGCCCTGTTTAAAATTTGACCTTGGGACTTAGAAATGTTTCTGGAGGATTTTCTCCCGACATTGTGTGGTCCCCTTCAGCAGGCTGATTTTGATATGACATCGTTGGTTGCTTTTTCATGATTCCCCAGTCAAATCCTGGAAGTCTGGAGTTCCGAAGCTTTCAGCGGGATGAACCTGAAATCCAGGCTGTGTCACTGTTGAAGATAGTCGGCTTGACTCTCGACTTCGGGTCAGTCCACTTATGGAGCTTTTTTCAAAAGTCCCCAAACTTCTCCAAACTTCTGGAACTTCTTCCTGAAGTTCCTCTTCAAGGTTCAAAGTGTCCAAAACACACATCCATGGGTCTAGAAGCTCTAAGATGGTCCTTGGAAGTTCAGAACTACAATTCTCACAATGCACCTGGCTAGCTCCTTAAATGTCCATTGGATGCACGCCAGGCTGGGGACTTCTTGAGGGAGATGGTGCAGGGAAGCTCTGTTAACCTGTTGCTTTCAGGGAGTCCACTTCTTAATCCTTTTTTAAGCAAAGCAAAGCCCTCAGGGCTGTAGTTCCAAGTGTGCAACAGGAGCAGTCCTTCAGGGATCAATCCTGTGTGGTGCAGACAAAGGTTCCAGCAGGGCAATCCTTCCTCTTGTAGTTTCAGACAGCAAATCAAATTCAGAACTCAGAACTGAGTTGCTCTGCAACTCTCACATATTTATTCAGTGATCTGTGGTGACAATCAGGGGGTATCCCTGTCCAATGGGATGCAGGGTGCCACCCATTAACATGACAGCTTCCTCCAAAGTGTGGCACATTCCTCTCCCACAAAGCATTGCACTTTAAAATTCAAGATGGAGATTTTCTCTTCTTTGGAGTAAGAGCTGGCTAAACTAACCCACTGGGGTAGCTTATTTCCATTAACACTCCCCCTTCACCTCCTGCAAATTCCATTCCTGGGTCTCCCTTCTAAATTCGGTTAAAGGAATAGGGGGTGGTAGACCTGCCATTCCTTACTCTCCTGCTCTCTCTTTGAAGTCAGCTTGATTTACCCAGCCTCCTTTCTGACCCATCCTGTGCAGCTGCAGAGCTCTCTCCATCAGATAACCTCTGCTTTATGTGGCCACTTATCACCTCATCAAAGGAGCTTGGCTAAGCCTGTTAAGGCTGACCAACCAGGAGAGACTACTTGTAGGCTGGGTTCAGGCTCACAGAAAAGAAAGTTCTATAACTTCTTTTTTGTATTAGTGAAATTCACCCGGACGATAAGCTGTTTCAGTTCTCTTACTCACAGCACAACAAACTCCAACTGCACACCTGACTCCAATCATGGGCAGAACATTCTGCCTTCCCCTCCTCTCCCCAAATGCTTCCAAACACATCCAAAGGTCTGCTCATCGGATCATGCCCCTCCAAACAAGGTGGGAGTTGTGTGAAACCCGGCAAGAAGCTCCTGATTCCCGCAGAAGATGGCATATCCAAAACATCCTAGATCCGAGGGAGAGGGGACCGACAGAAGGAAGAGGATCTTCACAGATGAACTTTGCAGCCCATGCACAAGGTGCAGGGAAAGGTTCACCAACCTTGTCCAGCTGGTTGAATGACATTCAAGGAGCCTCATGAAACATCATGCAAGGAAGCAATAGGTTCAATCCCAGTCATGGCCACATCCAAGTCACAGGGGCCACAGAACAGTTTACCAGCGACCACGCGACCCAAGTCTATAGGAAAAAATCAATTGAGTTCATTAGCTATACCTACATCAGGTTGAGTATACAAGGTCCCAATAGAACCCAAGACTCTTGTTGAAAAAAACACAGTAGAAATAAGCAATTCCAGCCATTCCCCTGCAGGTCCATAGAGGGGCCTCAAATGACCCCCCGGCTACCTCCAGCATGCGGTCTTAGAAGCAGCAGTGCCCAAGAAACACCAAACAGAATACACACAAATTAGCCCATACACCCTGACCTTCCAGAAGGAGGGTGTTACCAGCAACTCAATTCAATTAGAGAAAACGTCATTCCACTCCACATGCAGCGACCCAAGTGACACGCAGGTGTCAACTGGTCAACTGGTGCATTGGCCTAAAAATTGAAACATCCACTTCCCCACACAATTGCACACAGCCCATGCAGGTCAAAAGGACACCTCTGCACCTATTAAACATTGCATCTTTAAATGGAGCAGCCCACAAAGAAAGAGTACTGCCCCCACTGTAGCAAGGAGAGGGGGGAACTATAATACAAACAGCACTAAAATTAGCTTAAACTCACCCCTCCCCAAAAATCCTAGCACATCCTTCCAGTACCTCACAAGGAAAAATCGAACACAGTAAAAGAAAAACATAGAGTGTATCAGTTAAATGTAAATGCAGGAATTTTCTGAACAACTGCTTAACTATGCATTTTTTCCAAGCTAACAGTCCATCATCCCTTCGATCAAAGCTTTCAAAAGGACTTTCAGAAGGCCAACTACTCAAGTAACATAGCCTACAAATTGACTTTGCCACCATTTTTAGAAAAAGACTAGTTTTTACTGCACCAAGACAAGACACCTCTGGGCACCCAGATCACAGACATTTCCCCTGAAGACAATCCTGCAGCCTAAAAATGTATTCTAAGTTACTTTTTTTTAGCCAGAAGTATGCCTCATCTCATAAACTCTAGTTCGGCATTCTTGCAACGCATGCGCAGAGACCTCTCTCACCTCACGTTCACCTATACTGAACCAAACTGGCATTCCTCACGCACTACTACACAACACCTGGTACCAACATATTACCACCGCAGCCACTCAAACCACAAATAGGTCATGCTACATATGTTCACTGATACCCCGCACCATAGGCGCACACAGGCTTTGCTCATCCCAGGAGATAACCCCTGAAAAATCAAAGTGCCTCGTCCATCTGTACCTATGCAGTATCAGGACCAAGATCAACCTAAAAGAGCAAAACCCAATAGGGCAATAGTAAACATCACCTGGTATGAGGCCAACCCCACAGCACTATACCTTTTCACCGATCCTAGCGATATCCAAACTAGGGGTGGGCGGAACTCACGGAGTTGCAGTATGTGGAATTCCGTGGAATTGCATCAAAACTACATGGAATTCCACAGAGTTTCGTGAGCGCGTGAAGTTCCTACACTCGCCCACCCCTAAAAAACATGATGCCCCACCTGTTCCTTATAAATTCGAAACCAACCGAAGGACCTGGGAAGCACATGGCATTTGACTTGTGGGTAACACTGGCACGTCCCCTCCCAAGGAATGCAACAACTGTAAGAACATGGCTGGCACCGTGGGCACCTCGGCATGTGAAAGTCTATATAATAAGCAGGCCGCACTCCGCGTGCCTGAACCCTGTGAAATCTTACCACGACTTGATGTTAACAAGAGTCGACAAACATGAAACCAAATAACATTCTGAGCAGTGCACACTTACCAGTCTGCAATCCCCTCATCTGTCAGTCATGTGTGCTGTGATAAAACATCAATTTCTCCTGTGTGTACACCGACATTTGACTAACCCTACTAACCAGCAGCCAGGCAGACTCCCATGCCTGAGCTGCCTTCCCTGTCTATCTCATCACACAGAGCAGAACAGATCACATCACCCAGCTGGGCACAGTCCATCTTCTATTTCTACATGAGATTAGGCAACCTCTTCCTGTTTGACAGGGTGTCTCCCATCCCTCCCCCTAAAACAAATATACATATCAAGCACGTGGGTAGGCGGGTTAGATCAGATGCATTTATCAACCAATGTGTGTAGCAGATGATCAGAAAAGCACACCCCTCATCCAATGTAAGTATCAGGCATCTGACTGTTGTTCAGTAAAACCAATGATGACCCGTGCAGGTGGAGCCTAATCATCGTTCAAGCAACAAGAAGACAGGGCAATGAAGTGTGGCTCCCAGACTGGTCAATAATAGGATTCATGGTGTAATAGGATTCAGGGTACAGCTTTAGGGTTCCTGAAAGCAGCCAGGTGGATGCGATTTTCCTCAAATACAATAAACACTATAAATAATCATGTACATTTTATTTTAATACTTTAGGTAATATGATTCATTCATTTGATTCTTTAAACAATGAAGTAGCGAAACATATATTTGTAAAACTAACAGTAGATTTCATATTTTTACGGGGATAATGCTCCTAGTTTGTTTTTGATTGGATGTTGCTGCTCATTTTGATGCCTCTCCTATACTACACTACTGCAAGATGGCAACCAATTTGATCTGAAGTTGACGGCAGTCTCAGGGAATTCCCAACAGTCTTTCCTCTCTGTCGCTGTTGGCCCAGTTATTCCATAGAAGGTCCCTCTCCAAGATGGCAGAAAAAGCGGAAGCACCAGCATGGTTTCCGTATTCCTTTGAGAGTGCAGCTCTACAGCAGTTAGTAGTGGTGGGTGCCGGTAAACTCCGCTATGTGGCGTACATAGAGTTTTTGCCAAACTCCACCCTCCAAGTGGAGTGCAGAGTGACAAAAACTCTGTGAACTCCCTCGACGGAACTGAGTTTACTGCCCACCCCTAATCCAAAGCAAACTAGACAGAATGTGCAGAAGGGGCACTAAAGGGGAGGACACTGTTTGGCCCCGGGACTTCGTAGAAAAGAGGTTCTTGGAGGTAGCAAGACCACCGCACCAGTGCACAAATACATCCACTCCTGCCTCTGTCTGCGGTCCCAGGGTGGCCCTTAACATCTTTGGGGGCCACCCTCTTTAACGACAAGTGGACTCAGGACATGGAATTCCAGTGCATGGCCGCTCACCTCAATCACACTAGGGGAAATGAGTCTCATGGGAGGGCGTCCAAAGGTAGCATAGATGCGCTGTGCCAGGAAATCTGGGACACCAAGATTAATAAGTACACATGGTTGGAGGGAAAGGGGCAACCCCTAATTGTACAGAAACGTACATTGTATTCTTTGTTTTTTAGAAGCAAAGGAACCATACCACTTGGCAGCAACAAAAATGGTGGCGTGATGCTACATATACCGGACCTGCAATGGGGCACCTCCACATTGATGGATATCTACTGGCAATGCGGTGCACTTGTCTCCACCCAATTGATCCCCTGATGGGGGTGCCTCTGCACCTTTGTAACCATACACACCCCAAAGCTGGTCATCCCTGGAGAAGATCTGTCTGAGTTGTCTCAACACCCGTTACAGAAGAAAAAAACTCTGTTGCATCAAGCTCGTAGAAGAAGAACTGCGATTATTCTGGCTGGGCTCAGTACAAGAACATTGCAGAAGAATTTAAACTATTTATGGAGATTAAAGCAAAAGCAGGAGGTTTGATACCCTTCTTCACCATGCAAACAAAAGTGAAACCCTGCTGGTTACAGATAACCAGGTGGGAAATTCTGAAGATGATCAACGAGCTCAGCCTAAACACTATCAAGGAAGAACTGAGAGCCATCGCCTCATGGTGATGCAACATCGGTACGTGTTAGACTTGATGACAACGATGGAGGGTGGGGTGTGTGCCAATATTGGTGCTTTCTGTTGTACTTTTATTCTGGGAAATTACCTCGACAATGGGTCTCTTGCATTTGCTATCCAAGAACTTCATTGTCTGCAAGCTGACATGAAGAAGGAGAGAGGTGCTCCTGAGCAGGACTGGTTGCATAGTATCTTTTCTTGGATCCGCTTATGGGTGTCTGAACTATTCACGTCACTAATCCCAGTTTTGATTGTTATACTTCTGTTGTGTGGTTTCCTAAGAATGGGAGTTTCCTGCTGTAAGAACTCAGTCCTTAAATTAGGTAGCAAGTACATAGCTTGGGAAAGAGTACCAGACACTAGAGAAACACACACAGTTTTGAATAATGTAATCGTCATGACATATGATGAGGATAGAGTAGTCGAAAATTCAACTAGAGGGGGGAATGTTGGTATGGGTGAATACGATATCAATGTATACCATGATATATGCAGGCCCGAAAATAGCAATATGAATAAATACAATGCCAACGTATGTCATAAACTATGCCTGCATAACAATATCAAGACCAATAAATGCAAGGCCAGTGTATGCCATAATCTATGCACGTACAACAGTGTTGATACCAGTAGAAATAATGTCACTGCACGCCATGATTTAGCCACTAATAATAATGTCAATATCAATTAAGACAATATCAATGTACCCTATGCAATGTTCCCTCTAATTTCTTTCCTCTGTGTGCGGCAGTGTAAGTTTGCTGCAGCCAAGGCTATGTGCACCAAGACTAACACATTTTAGTGTTGTGGCCCGCATCACTGCACTAAAATGCATTAATCAAACATTTGTCGCGCCTTTACAGAAAATGCTGCTTAAATTAAATGCTGGGGTGACATTCGCAAACAAGGGAAGTGTTGCTGTAGAGAAAGTAAGATGGCAGCTATTCGGTGGCGTGGTTCAGACCCTCATCTCGTTCTGTTCTGAATGAGTTGTTGGCCAGGGCGTGGCTGCGGGCCTGGAGGACACTTGCGGCTGTCTGAAAGAGTAGTTAGTGCCCTGATAGTGATTTACCACTGGAGGCATTGTATGGCAAGTACGTGACAGGTAGCACTTCAGGAGAAGGATCCCTCTGCTGTGCGGGATGTGGTGGCCTGCTGCATGGGGTTTGCTCAGTGAGTCAAGGGGCCCGGGCCCACTGGGGCCTGACCCGACCGCGCACTTGGTGTGAGTTAGTATGGAATGACTCATCAAACATCCCACTCAACTCCTGGGTGCAGTACCCAAAAACAGCTTGGCTGCCTGCTCATTTCTGGCAACGCTGTTGCCGGGAACACTCAGCTGCGGAGCTCCACTTTGGGGACAATTTGAGTTGCCCATTGTCTAGACCACCCGAGGGTAGTCTTTGGAATGAACGATTGCCTGATAGCCTCTTAGTGAGAGATCAACAAGGAGCGCGGGCTATTTTCCCACAGGAAGAGGAAAAGCACACAAGGAAGACACCAAGAGGAGCACGGGGAGGGAGAGTGTAGAGGTAGGGGAAGCACAGGAGTGAGAAAGCAGCATGAAGCAGTTGGGGATTACATATAAAAGCACAAGAGGGACAGAGAGCAACACGGAGAGCAGGAGAACAGAGAGGAAAGCAACATGGAGCAGGGAAGCATACAAGGGGAGGAGCAACACGGAATACAGGAGGTAGTGCCTCTGTGACTGCTTCAAAATGTGCTTATAAATTTTATTAGTAGCTCTAGCACGCCGCAGTGATGCCGGTCCAACTACCTCATACCTTGATTTTGCTCGCAAGAAACTGTCACTCATAGTCATTGAAATGGCACTCCTAATTACACTGAAATTAAGAAAATGTCCCACGTAGCAATCTGAAATCTTGGCAGCTATGCTTTTGTTAATAGAGCGCAGCAGACTGTGTGCCTTTTTGAAAGTATTCATGTTAATTGCAGTGCCCTTCATGCCTATGGACAGTGTTGCAATTAACATGAATACTTTCAAAAAGACACACAATCTGCAGCGCTCTATCAACAAAAGGCAAGCAGCAAGTCCAGAGGCACGTGTGCTTTCACAATCACTAATAGACACATCGTGCTTTTAGGCTTGCTGCATGCCTTTTGTTAATAGAGTGTGGAAGATTGTGTGCCTTTTTGAAAGTCTTCATGTTAATTGCAGCGCCCAACATGCTAATACATTTGGCTGCATTTTTAACAGGAAAACTTTATTAAAAATCACACAAACTGCAGCGCTCTATTAACAAAAGGGATGCAGCAAGTCCAGAACCACAACGTGTGCTTTCTGCGGGGCAGATTGTCTGCTTTTTCTAAAGTATTCATGTTGATCGCAATGCCCGTCATGCTTCTACAGGACGCTGAAAGTGACATTAATACTAAATGTTACATTATACGTTTTTCACAAATCCAAGGATCCGAGCGACTTGTAAGGTACCTGTAAAATAGCTGCATAAGACCAATATGACATGAGTACACCAATGTAACAGATGCAAAGCAAACTACTCGAGAACATCATGCTAATAACAATTTAACAGTACTCGTTCGTACACAAGACTGGTTTAATTTTACTACCTCTGTGTTCAAGCTTCACCCATGATGTCTGCTCCTCTCAGTATCTTGAAATAGGGTTGAAAGTCATCGGGGAGTTCAAGGTGAGCACAGGAAAAAAAACATTAAGAAACTGCAGCTGGAAAAAATGTTAACTGGGAGATAGCTTTTTCTGTAATCTTTGTCGGTGTGACTTAGTTTCAGTTTGACTGATGGAGTTTTTAGAATCATGAGCTGAAACTGATATGCACAGGGAACGAGAAGCAATAGAGCAGGGCACAGATTTCTCGTATTCAGTCACTGGTTACCAAGGCCTACAGTAATACATTGCTATGTTGGCCAACATAGAAGGCAACTGCCTCCACAAAACCACAGCAAATAGGTCAGGCAGCGTACTATCAGGCAGGCATCTGTGAAACATGTCTGTGAAACCCAACAACAGGAGAAGGGCATTTTTAAAGGCAGACAAGTGCTGTTTAGTGCCTGAAGAATTGCACACCACTAATGAACTGCTTTGAAGACAGAAATGCTACATAAATAGTGCACCTTCAACTTCCTCTCAGGTCACACATTGAAAAGACTACTTCAATCTTTGAAGGCCATCTCATTTAAAGATGATATAATTTCATCAAGTATATTAAAGGAAGTCTTAGGTGAAGCTCCGACTCCTCCACTTCACTGAGTCAATGCACCATTTTTTCACTGTTCTTTCTAATATTTTCTTTAGGGAGGGAAGATTCTCTGCCTTCTCAAGAAACTTGGGAGCATATTCTCAAGCCCCTATCGCCACGGGAACGTCACTATTTTTGACGTTCCTGTGGCGATAGGGTCAGCGCCCTATTCTCAAGGCAGCGTTAACCCACTTAACGAGGCTTAAAGCCAAGTTAAGTGGCTTAACGCTGCCTTGAGAATAGGGCCCCTTTCACGCTAAACTTAGCGTGAAAGGGGGCGTGCAGTGGGTGTTGCGGTGGGCGTACCACCGCAACACCCATTGAATTCGACGCTGCCACCTATTATCAAGGGCGGCGATAATAGGTGGCAGCGCCGAACTTAAGACCAGAAAAATCCTGGTCTTAAGGTGGCGAAACGAGGAGCAATGCTTAATTTCTCCTCCTTTCTGCTATTTCCATGTGTGCTGCCTTGTGCAGCACACATGGAAATAGCAAAATGCCATGGTTTGTTTATGTACAGGAAAGTGTCCCTTCCTGTACATAAACAAACCTTTTAAAAATGCTGTTTTGTAACTTACATGTGTGCTGCATGAAGCAGCACACATGTAAGTTACTAAACGGCATTTTAGGTTTGTTTATGTGCATTAAGGGACACCTTCCTGTACATAAACAAACCTCCCTGCTCGCAGACACCCTTGCACTCTGGTGCAAGGGTGCCTGCGTTGGCGTTAAGTCGTGAGACTTAGCGCCGTCGCAGGGGAAAACGCCAGGCTGCACCACATTCTTGAGAATAGGGTGCAGCCTGGCGTTTCCGAAGTGGCGGTGAGAGGCGTTAAGCCAAGGAGGCTAACACCTCTCACCGCCACTTCCTCGTAAATATGCCCCATGGTCTATACCCCAAAGTAAGAACCTATCTTAACTTCCTAATGACCAACGATGAGATAGATATTGCTAGCCAACTTAAAAATCAAATCAAAAGAAGCTCACCTTCTTCAAGAACGCCACTACAGACTCAAAACCTATGAAGCTTTGCAGCAGAAAAAGTGCTTTACCATTCTTTCCATTTCTTTAAACCAAAAGGTCTCAAACTTCAGGGGTATCGTTCTAAACAAATATAAGACTTTTGGGAGGAATATCATCTTAATAATATTACATCTTCCCACAATCGAAAAGTGTAAATTATTCAACCTATTAAAATCCGTCCTTGATTTCCGGATCACTGGTGCAAGATTCTTTTCAACGACCTTGGCTAAATCCGATGTGATAACAACCCCTAAATAAGTGGCCGAATCGGTCACTCTTGGATCTACCAAGTTTGTTTTCTTATTAACAACGATTTGCGTCTTCCCCCGATTAAGTCTATAACCAGAAACTGCCCCAAAGCGCTCTGCCTCATGTTCAATTTCGTCTAGAGCTACAGAGGGGTTAGCAGCCGTAATTGCCAGGTCGTCTGCATAGCCCAAGATCTTTGTTTCAAATCCGTTAAGCCGTATTGGGAGAATGCCTTTGTTCACCTCTAGTCTCCTAATTAAAGGATCAATATAAAAAGCAAAAAGAAGGGGTGAACACGGGCACCCCTGCCTAGTTCCTCGCATGATATCTATTGGATCACTCTGCCCCCCCATAACACGAAGTCGAATCTTAGGGTTCCTATACAACGCTTGTATAGCTCTTATGCACCCTTTGCCAATATCTACATTCTCCAACACAGACCAGAGGAAGCCCCACGAGACCCTATCGAACGCCTTCTCCGCGTCAAGAAGTATAAGCGCCATAGGGTCTCGTGTGACTGAGGTGCCATCGAACAGAATGCAAACTCTCCTAATATGTTCAGCAGTACCCCTGCCAGGGATAAAGCCATGCTGGCGGGTCGAAATAACCTTCCCTATATTTGTGCTAAGGCGGTTGGCTAAAATGTTTGAATAAATCTTTGCGTCGCTGTTCATTAGGCTAATAGGCCTATAAGATCCAGGTTTGTTAGGGGGTTTGCCTTTCTTTAAAAAAATGATCATACTTGCTTCTCCCCATGACTGCGGAGGTATTTGTCCGTTCTGTACCTGGCACATTACGCAACATAAAACTTCCCCCAAAACTGAAAAAAAAGATTTTATAAAATTCTAGCGGAATAAGATCAGGGCCTACCGCCTTGCCTGATGGTAAATCTTTAATGGCTCCCTGAATTTCTTCATTTGAGAAGCAAACATCCATGGCTGTGGAATCTTCTATAGAAAATGCCTCAGCAGGGGCTAGTTCTAGATAATCCCTTACATCTTTAGCATCCCTAACAATGTCCTCACTATATAAATTTTGATAATACTCATAAAATACATTACAGATATCCTTAGGGGTAGTAGCAACCGTCCCATCCGATGTTTTAATCTCCGCGATATCCCCCTAGTGGCTATCTGTCTAGTCCTTACTTCTAAAATATGACCAACTTGTTCGCTATATTCATGGTGGGTTTGTTTCCACGCCAAGAATTTACCAGCTGCTTTCGCAGCAATGATGTCCCCTGCGGTGGCTTTTGCTAATGCCAGTTTCTGTGCAATCTCGTCAATGTTAAGACTAGAGCCGATTACTCTAACCAATTCTTCTTCTAGATCCGCAATTAATCTTTATGTGGCCTCCATCTCCAATTTTTCCATCTTATTCCGTCTCAAAGAGTAGCTCATAGTTTCCCCCTAATTCCTGCCTTAAGAGCATCCCAAACTACCCCAAGCTCGACACTCCCCAGGTTAACCTCAAGAAATTCTTTAAGCCATTTATTCATATGCTCTACGTATTTTACATCCTGCAGTAAGGCTCGTTCAAACGTCCAGCATGATCCCTGTGGGATTACCGCGGGCTTTTGGATCTCTAGAACCAAGGGGTTATGATCAGATACCAGTCGTGGTAGTTTTTTAATTTTACAAAGAGAAAGGAGAGAAGAAGAAACTAGAAAATAATCTAAACGAGCTATGACCCTATGAGGTGCTGAATAGTACGTACTCCCTAACCCCGAAGGGGATGATTGCTCCCATACATCCGTAAGTCCGTTATCATCCATCAATTGGATTAAGGCCCTATGGCCTTTCTTTTTACGGCCTACAAATTTAGCTGGGTCTCTTTTCCACAGCCCATTTAAGCCATTAATATTAAAATCCCCACACACAATGATCGGAAGAGGCCAATTAGCCAATTGCATATTAACATAATTAAACATTTCAGGATCATCAACCGTAGGTCCATAAACTGAACAAAGCGTAAAAATAAGTCCTGGTATTTGACACTCCACAATTACCCATCGGCCATACTTATCAGATAGACATTTTTTAACCGATGTCCCCTTTCTTTTAGCGAGTATTGCCACCCCCCGAGTCCTAGTCTCTTGCGAAGTACATGCTATAAGGTGAAATCCCAGCTGTTCTAAGAGAGACTTTCGAGACCCCTCAATATGCGTCTCCTGTAAGCAGACAATGTCAGCTCGCAGGGTCTTAAGATATTCTCTTACCATCCTTCTTTTAGCGGCATCATTCAGCCCACATACATTAATAGTTACTATTCTCATGTTGTGTGTGGTTTATCAAACTGCCTAAAACCTGACACTTAGTGTATTGTCCCTGTTCCAATTTTTTGCATGTCTGAATTCCAAGGTTCCTTTCCTTGCTAGATGGTGAAGTTTGAGACCTTTTAGTTTAAAGAAATGGAAAGAATGATAAATAATTTTATTTGGGCACAGGGGAAGACGAGAAGGGCACTTACATTTATGTCCCTCCCCAGGGAGAAAGGGGGCTGGGCAGTGCCTGACTTAAGATTATATTATTGGGCCGCAGCATTACAATATATGCGTGGGCTATTAGGAGGCACGGTTACTGATAGGTGGAGGGATGATGACGCCGTACCGGATGTATACGACCTACTTATAGATGGTGAAGCGCGCAATTGGCTTTTGAGCTTCAACGAGGCCAGCTATTATAAAAAAACTAAATTTAAGACTTTGGGAGCAGCAATATTTGTTTGGTCTTCTGTTAGGAAAAAGCTGGGATTGGGCAGAATGAACCGTTATACTCCTCTATTTAGGAATCCATCCTTACCTGAGGTTTTTCATGATGTTGTTATGAGGCGGTGGGACGGGTTGGGTGTCAAAACGGTTGGCGATATTATAGACTCTGATGGTATAATTACATTCGAAAGAGCCCAGATCCGGTTTAATTTGGAGCGCAGGGAATTTTTTTAATTTTTACAGATTCGGTCGGCCCTTGTAAAGAAAACTGGGGGAACAAGAACATTCGACAGAGACACAGTTGTGGAAACGGTGCAAAACCCTGAAGGGTGCTCTATCACCCAGATTTATAGTGAGCTAAATCAGCATCAAAATGATGATCTGGGAAAATATTCTGAGAAATGGCGGTGGAAGCTTGATATTGAAGGGAGTGAGTTTTTAACCTCACTTAAGTTAGGATGTACGGTATTGAAGGTAGCTAATCTACAAGCTCAACACTTTAAAACCCTCTTTGAACTTTATTATACCCCTGCAAAAATAGACCAATGGGGGGGGACTACGGGCATTTATTGCCCGCGCTGTCGTAGTGCGGAGGCCGATACGGTACATATGTTCGCCTCTTGTCCTATGCTGGACCCTTTGAAAAGGGCAATTGAACACTTTATGGGTCAAACTTTGAGGATCCAAATAAGATTATCCGATGAATTAGTGGTTTTAGGTGTGGGCAGGGATGGAGTTCATGTAGCTCACCGCAAATTTTTATTTCTTGCCATGGCGGTTGTTAGGATCTGTGTGGCAGCCGCATGGAAGGACTTCAACCCTCCCACCTTTCAACAATGGGTATCACAGCTTTTAGCCATCTATAGTCTAGAAAAGGGTCTTTACGAGAAGAAAGGGTGGAAAGCTAGGAAATTAGGGAAACTTATCTGGGCTCCAGTAATGGATTGGAAGGCTAGATTGGAGCGACCCCAGCCATAATCCCAAATAACATCTGTTATGATTTCAACAGCTTTTTTACTCTTTTCTTATTTGAGGGGGTGGGCATCCGGAATGTTGCAGATTCAACTAATTTTGTTTTTTCTGACCGCTTTGCTGAAGATATACCAATCAGATGACTAGTTTTAATTTATTCCCTGTCTCACTGTTTTTTTTTCCTTTGATTATCCTTTTGGTGTAAAACGAAACCTGTATAATACTGTATGTTTTTTTTTGCAAATGATAAATGAAAAACTGATGGTGAAAAGAAAAAAAAAGAAAAAAGAAAAAGAAAAAGTGCTTTACAGTGACATAGAAATTATTGACAATTGTAAAACCTGAATCTTTGTCATTCTTAATCTCTACACAACATTCAAAACTATTGTTAAACCTGGCGTCCTTGGTGTGATTTCCCTCCTAACGTTTTGCTTTCTGACTTCATTTTTGCTGGCCTTAGGAGTGTACACACTTTATCACTGCTAACCAGTGCTAACGTGCTTGTGCTCTCTACACAAAACATTGAAACATTGTCTTATCCCCAATTTGCATATTTAATTTACTTATATGGCCCTTGCAAAGTGCACTACATGTGCCCAGGGCCTGTAAATTAAATGCACTAAGTGGGCCTTCAGCACTGATTTTGCCACCCACTTAAAGAAGCTCTTTAAACATGCCTCAGGCCTGCCATTGCAGAGACTGTGTGTGCAGTTTTAACCTGCCATACCGACCTGGGAAAATAATCCTTTTAACAGGGCCAAACCTTCCTTTTTGATACATATACCAGTCCCCCTAAGTCACGTCTAATGTATGCCCTGGACGGCCCCAAATGCAGGGTGAAGTAGATTTAAAAATTTGGGCATGTACTTTTAGGTTTTACATGTCTTGGTTGTGAAAAACTGTTAATTCCATTTTCCACTACTGCAAAGCCTATCTCTCTCATAGGATAACATTGGCATTGCCTGATAAAATTTTATAAGTTTAATTTCTAAATGGGAAGAGATAACTGGTTCATGTTTGGTATCTCTGGAATCTTAATTTAAAATCCTAACACGGTGAAGTCAGATTTTAAATTACAATACTGAAAATACCACTTTTAGAAAGTTAGCATTTTCTTGCTTTAGCCATTTTGTTTTTGCAGACTTCTCTGGTGACATGACTGGGTGTAATTGGCAGCTGGGTTTTGTGTATTCCTCCTAGACAGCCACACACAATGGGAACGTAGGTGTGACTGGATGGGTCATCATTGGCACGATAGGAGAGAGGAGTTGGGCCCAGTCTCACTCACACCTTAATAGGCTGTGTCCTTTCTCTACACAAAGGGCTGTATACCCTCTGTAGTTAGTCTGGAGCCAGGGTCAGGAAGGCAGGGCATCTGCTCACTTCAAAGACATGCCTCTAGAAGTTTCTCTCCACTTCCAAGGCACAACTGTGTATAAAAGATGGGGTGGGTGGAACTCACGAAGATTTACTCAGCGGAATTCCACAGCATTCCTTAGAAACTCAGCGAAATTACACAGAGTTCCGCCCACCCCTTCTTTCGCACACGTTGAACATGCTCACCTTGATGTCAAGGATGGAGTGCTTCAATTACCTCTCAATCGTCAATTCTCCCTTGTTTGTGTGTAGGGATGTTGATGTTGTAAGGCTGCACTGTGCTCTTCTTCTAACAAAGAACACCCCCGAACAGGCACCTGCCTTTCTTGCCTAAAGGTCTGCTCTCCCTCTCTGGTGCTACCCTCCGACGGAGAGGGTGCTACCACTTCCCAGTGTGCACCTTAAGGTACTAGTTCCTCTTAAATTGACAATTATTACATAAGATTTGTGATGCAGGCATCTCACTTTGTGGTAACCCAAGCTACAGCTCGAGTCCTTGCACGACCAGACAAAAGCCAATATTTTTTTAAATCAAGCTTTAAAAACATTGCATTTAAATCCAGACCTTATCGACCCATCCCAACATGGAGCCTCACTCGAGGACAGCGATGGCCGGTGCTCCCTTTCGCCTGCTCAAAGATGCTGCTGGCCAGCAGAACGCCATGTTAGCTGCCTCGTGACAGGGTGAACGTGTGCTTTACAAATGCACGTTATGTTCTGGTATGTTATGTTATGTTATGCCATGTTACGTTATGTTACGTCCCCGCTCCACCTCCACCGATGGGCATTTCCGGCACTCAGTCGGGGAGCAATGCGCTGGCAGCTGGGTGCCTGTATCAGCTCAGGCTACAGTCCATAGAAAAAGTCTCCGCCTGCGCAGCACTACTCGTGTTCACAGTTCTCTCCCTCAATACTCTACTGGCCAGCTTCCCTGATATCCTCTCCCTGCAATGCCCTGCATGAGTTCACAGTTTCCTGTATGGCACTTCTGTGTTCACAATATCCACTCCTTTGTCCCCACACTCATGCTGCTTCAGCTTCAGACTGCATGCATGTACTTGCCGGAATCGATGCACTTGCTATATATAGAGTCACGCCGACTAATCGCCTCTGCTTTAGTAAATTATGGAGCTTTATTTCGAGCCTGCTGCAGCCACCTAAGCTTTTAGCCACAGTTCATCCACATAGAAGCCTTCATTTCCCATTGTACAACGTGATATTGTGAGCCTTACCTCACTGGGGGTTTGCAGTCCAAGCAGAGCCCTGGAGGGTGGGGTTGAATACTAGAACGCTATGGAGTTGATGTCTGTATGAATAATGGATGGGGTCAAGGCTTTGACATGCTAAAATTTAGGGGTGGGCAACAGTAAACACTGCTACGTGGCGGTTGGCTGAGTTTTTTCTGAACTACACACTCCAAAGAGCAGAGTGGCAAAACCCTGCAAACTCTGCCGGTGGAGCGCAGTTTACCACCCACCCCTATATAAAAGAAGGACCTTAAACACCACTTCTGTACACTTCTGGATCTGTGGATACTCTGCCAGGAAGAAAGGCTCCTGTGCTGTTGAGGGACTGCCACACTACTGGACTGCATTCTGATGGACCCTTGCTTGGCTGTGCTGACCTGCTGTCTGCCGCCCTCTTGTCTGGGTGAGAAGGACTGGACCTACTGCTCTTGAACCCAGAACATAGAGTGACTCCAAATCAAGGATAGTTGGCTAGCCTCCTGATCTGAAGCAGCAGGGACATAACAGGCTTCCAATAATCTTGTATCTGCATCTGTGAGTCTACCCTGCCAAGTGGTGTCACCCTAGCCGCCACAGCCCGTGCAGGTAAGAGCGGTGGGGCCATGTGGGGAGGGATTGCGACAGACGATGAGGGAAAATTACATTTTTATTTAATTTTCCATTGTGGTCATCTGTCGAATCTGGCCCCAAACCGGCCCCACTGCTCTTACCTGTACGGGCCGCAGCTGCACCCCAGTCCTGGATCCATGGAAGTGGGCTCAAGGTGCTTCACCAGACTCTATGGATCCAGCGAAACTGGCGCATATCCTCTGCTGTGCAGATCAACCCCGAGCAGAACTGATGAATCTCCGCTGCTCTGTAGATTGGACCCGTCACAAAAACTCATATCACTGCCGCAGCCCGCATTGTCTTCAGAACCGCTGCTGCATGATGCATCCTCAGCGCAGGCCCTTGCATCTCTCGTTGATGGCAGCATCAACGACAGACTCCGCATTGCAGCCTCGCAGCTCCACGGAATTGGCACATCCCCCAAATTGCAAGATGCATCCCTGACTCCAGACTTCTCATTGCAAGCCCCATCGACAGGATATTCATTGTCTTAGCAACAGGACCTCGCACCGCAGCCTCGCCGTATCTCGACACCGATGCCTCACGTTATCTGTGTGACACATGTTTGATACGGATCCACGCAATGCTCCGCAAACCAGGATTTAAGGTTCTCTCTTCAGCTTGCCTAACTGGGTCCCTGTAGCCGACCCGTGCTCCATAATGGTTGCCTGAACTTGTGACTTTGTCCCAGTTCAGCATGACCAGATAGCCACAGTTGGTGCTTCATGATTTTTGGCACTATTTTCTCAAAAAACTTTAAAATGTAATATGTCCTTGTGAGAGATTTGGCCCTTTGACCCTTCTCCTAGCTGTAGTTTGCCACACCGCCCTCACGGTATGCTCCCTTGATGTCAGGACCCCTGTAGAAAAAAAAGAGAAGAAATAGTTAAAATATCCAACTCACACAGCAACACAGACATTAAAGGTCCATCATACTGGGAAACCAATCCAAAGGACACTGGAAGACAGAAAAGGAGGCCACGGATCAGGAAGGTGAAGCAAGGACGAAAGGACCAATGTTGGGGAAAACATATCGGCCCTAATTGAGAGCCACGCTATCATGGATGATGGGGAGCACCAGAAGGGATTGGCAAGGCAAGATACCGCAGGGGAAGATACCAAATGGAGGAGCTGAGACCGGCCTGTCCTGGACTATGAGGATGATGAGTCCAGGGCGGAAGACTGGTGGTCTGCCCCGGAGGATGCTGAAGAGCTGCCACAACTCAGAAGATTTGCGGCGTAGTGGGTGAGTACCAGGGGTATTAAAGGCAGGGATTATTGCTCAGAAGAAGGAGGGAGGAGGGTTTGCATGGGGTTTTAAGAGCTGGGGTGTTTTTAGTTATGTTCACAATTATTTCATATTTGGTCTATTACTATCTCATCTATGGCAATATATAGGCATAAACATTTTCTAGAGGTTAATGGGCATCACTGAAAGACTGAAAGCCTTTCTCAAGATAAATTAATAACTTAGACTATGTTATATACCAAAACCAGGATACTAACCAACTTTTTTACCCCTGAGCCACAACCCTGAGAATATAAAGAAGTACCCTATAAATCAGATATGGGGCGTTATAGCCCTTGAGAGAAGACAGAATGGTCTTCCGCCCTTCTCTCCCATCTTTCTTTCTATATATTTTCTTTTTCACCGTCCTTTCCCCGACACAAGCACTACAGGGTATGGTGAGAGCTTATCATGATTCCTACTCTGTGTAAATACTTACAGCTATTTTTCTTTCTCCGAGATTCTGGGTCCCCATCACTCTCTGTAGACCTAAGAAGGAAACACAAGAAGATTAACCCTCTGCAACTCTTGAATTAGCCATTTCCAACTCATTTATATTTCCATTTGCAACAATTGAAATAAAAAACACCATTGCTAAACAAACCAAGCCTTCTCTATTACATCCATCCTAGTCTCTTACAGTTCTGATTTAATAATTGGATTTTTGTCATTTTAGACTTATTTTTATTAAATTAAATGAAGCTCTATTTTCGTAATATGGTGTGGGAATATTTTTGTGTGGTGTTTTTACTGTTTTACTGTTTGAAGTATTGCACAAATACTTTACACATTGCCTCTAAGTTAAGCCTGACTGCTCTGTGACAAGCTACCAGGGGGTTGAGCACAGGTTAATCTGGAATTTGCTTGTGTCTTACCCTGACTAGGATTGTGGTTGCTGCTTGTAGCAGTAACCCAATTTCTAACAAACATTAACTACCAAGCCTTACTTCACACTATCACACTCCGGATGGTCTCTGACAGCATCTTCCTGAAGTGCTTCAAACCATACAAAAAGTAAAGAGCCTACTTAATTAATTTAAGATTCTCTAGATCAAAGTCCATCTATGTTTCAGTGGCATCCCTAAAGTTCCATCCTCAAACCAGTGACATTAACACTGTATAGAGGCTTCCAGCTAGACTTGCTTTCCAAGAGGGATGCCTCTTCAAATGTGTCTGCAAGTACAACAGGTCTATGGGCCAGATCTGAAATTTGTTGGATAAACTGTTGATTCTCCATCATGGTAGAACTGATCCAACCATCAAGCAGGCAGTTAAATGGCAGAGTTTGGGCTGACGTACTGCCATCTGTCATGACAGTGGGAGGACCATCTGCTATCTTTCAGTTCTCTGTTGTAGGTGCCCCTGCCCTCAGTAAATGGACAGCCCTCTGTCAATGTTGGTATGGCAGACATCTGTATGATGTCTGCCATATTTAGAGTTGTCCGCTGTCAGGGTTCAGTAGAGGAATACTCCCAATGGAGCCAACAATGGATGATGGATTTTCTGTCAGAGGACACATCTGTCAATGTTGACGGATACGCTCATCACCAAACACCTGCTCACAATCAACTCAGCAGCAGCACCTGCAGTTCCTACTACAAAAGATTCCCCTCAAACCACAAAAACCATTTACCACTCTCAATATTCAGCAGATCTCTAGGACTATAATTAACTAACAATGATGGAAGAAGACAACTCAGACTCTCATAAAATGAGTTAAGTGTGATAGTGGATGAGATATATAGAGATGAATCCCAGTTATTTGGAACACAGGTCCAGGCAAGAACAATAAGCCAGAGAAGGAACATGTGGACTTGAATCGTGGATAAAGTGAATGCTGTATGTAGCACCACGCACTCATAGGAGGGAAATGCTCAGTGGTGGAATGACCTGCTGGGCAGAATCAGTTCTCTTGCTTCCAGGGCACTCAAAGAGACCCTGGCAACTGGTGGTGGGTTCACTGTGCCCCTCAATCTCATGACCTGGAACGAAAAGGCATTGCCACACTCCATGCTGAAGGCATCAAGGGAATACCATCCGATTCACTCAAGTATGCTAAAAGTTGTGTTTCTCAACTCTTTACTTTCCCAATGTATTTAAAATGTATCTTGTCCTCACTCTCTCACACCCTTCCCCTTAACACAACTCATTAGTATTAGAAAACCATTCAAACAGGTGAAACAGCACATTTTGACCACACCTCACTACCATACTTATGTAACAGCAACATCTATCAAGTTACTCATCCCACTGTAAGGTGCACCCACTCTCATCATAATCAGATAGCAGATACCAACTCTCAAAGACCCAATACAAAGCCATAACAAACATATCCATTAGTACAAGGATGACCAGATGAATCCATGTCACTGAGACTAAACTGTTACACTTGTGTGTCTTCTTTGCCATACAGCTGCATTCTGAGTGTTTGTGCTTTACATTTTTGAGCCTATTGAACTAACACATATCATTCTAAAGATACATAAAATAAAAATCAAGAAATGGAAAAGAGAGGTGTTATGGTGAAATGGATCAATCTCATTAACTAAGTAACACACTGCTGTGGCACTCATGATCCCCACCCATAAGAGAGAGTTGGTTAGGCCTTTAAAAGTGCCAGGACTCCTCAGCTTATAAAAAAACACATCCATCAACCCATCTACATTGAAGTTGAAAGAAAGTGATGCATTTATCAGTCCTTCTAGAACACTGCAGAGTGGGCTGCACCTCCTGACCAGAATGGTACAGCTGCGTCACTCCACTATGTCACATGACACCTCTGGTACTAACAGACTATAATTGGAAAGGACACATTTGCCTGCTGATGCCCAGAAATTGCTTGAGACTTTAGAGCAAAAATACAGTCACTATTTGTAGGAAGCTGGCTCTGTGTATACTATACCAAAGTGAGGTATAGTGTGCACAGAGTCCAGTGGAACCCAAAAGATAGGCAGAGGTAAAGTAGATAGCACCTCACTCTCTATTTGTGGTAGTGTGGTCGAGCAGTAAGGCTTTATCAGAGGACAGTGTTAAGTATTTGTTGGTCACATTCAGTCAGCAAATGAATTCACACACTCAAAGACTTAACGTCAGACCAATTGTTTTTGTATAAAAATATTCTGTTAGTTATTTTATTTTCTAGAACCAAGCATGCATGGCACAGGTAAGCAATACATACTTTACAGTAGTAATGCAGTTTTTAAATATGTTGAATTACAATTGTAAATGTAGTTTGATTTGATTACAGTAGTGTTACTAATAATGCAATGCTTTTCAGAATACAGTACATATACTTTGTATAGGACTTTTAGTAAAATTACAGGTAAGGTACTTTTGAGATTACTTTTCTTACGCAGTGCAGTATGCCTGGATACTGCACTGGGACATTTCTTGTAAACAGGTAAGTAAAAGCGTTTTTCTTAGTTAGTACAATTTTAAAGAATTTCTTTAGGTTTTCCAACTCCATAGAGGGAGGCCTTTCATAGAAAAACAGTCAATGTTATCTTATGGAGGAAAATAGTGTTTTCGGTTTAAAGGTAAGTACTTTGTTGTGGGAGTTGGTGTTCTGGGGTTAGACTCAGGGGTCCCCCAGGGTCAAGGATGCACTTGTGTTACACCCTCAGCGGCACTAGGGCGGCCAGGTGCAGAGTGCTGAGGCCCAGTATTATCCAATGGGGATAGGGGGCCTCCGGTTGGTGGCTGCTGACGAGCACGCCACTGGGTTGTGGGAGCAAAGCTCCTAGACTTAAGCTCAGGGCAAATGGGGGTTTAGGCCAGCACAAAAGATGCACCCTCAGCGGCACTGGGGCAGCCGGGTGCAGAGTGCTGTTTTGGCATCGGAAGCCCTGTAGCTTTCAATGGGGAGTCTCCGGTTTGCAAAAGCACTGCAGGCTCAGGGACGAAGGTCTTCTGCGACCACCACTTGGAGAGGAAAGTTGGGATCTTGGAGGTTGGTTAGGCACTGCCGGTTGAGCCACCCAAGGGGCGTCGACTGCAGGGGTGCCTTTTAGGGTTGGATCTTCTTTCCAGCTCCTGGTCGCGATTGGGGGGACCTTCTGGTTTGAGGCTTCAGGAATTGGCTGGAGGCTTGCGGCAGGTCAGGGGTTGCCGGGTCTTGGGTCAGGATCGCAGGGGGGACCTCCTCTTGGTGTTGGGCCACTCGTACTCGGGCCGTGTGCATCGGGTGCAGAGTGGGGCAGACCCGCGGATCCTTGCAGAACTGAAGTCTGTTGTTTGAACAAATCTGGTGTTCACGGGAGACAGTGTCTTTGGGATTGAAGGCAGGCAAGTCCTCCGTGTTTGTCGAGGTTGCTGTCTGCAGGACACACCGGGATTTCGCTGGAGCAGGTTCGAGGTGGAGACAGGCCAGTAGGGCGTCCTCCTCTTGATAGCTTTAGCACGGCTGTTTGGTCCTTCTTCTTCTTTTCTACTTGCAGGTTCTAGTCTGAGGAAGCAAGGTTCAGGGGTGCCCCTAAATACTAGATTTAGGGGCATTACAGGAAGGTAAAAAGTTTGGGACCAATGGGTCCCTTCCCTGGGGTGGGTACACCCCTTATTATGCTACCCTCCAGTGGGAGGGGGGCATAAGCCTTTCCCTGGTTGGCTGGGTCCCCCCATCTGCAAGATGGCAGGGACTAAGAGTTGTGCTTCACCTCGCCTCCCCCACCTGAGGGGTGATGCTGGCAGAGGTGGGCACACCTCTCTTCCTCACTTGTTTTTCCCGCCGGTTCTCCCGCCCAAAGTGGGGGTCAGAACCAGTGGGGACCAGTTGCTGAAAGCAGCAAGTGGACTGGGGAAGCTCACAAAGGCGGCAAGCCTTTGAAGCTTCCCCTTCGTGAACCCTGCCCATCCTGGGGCAGGAGCCTTGGCACCTCGTCCCAGGATGTGCATTGTTTCAGGCCCCTGAGAGCAGCAGGCTCTCGACCCAGGGGTCCAGAAACATGTCTGGTGGTGGCAGTTGAAAGCAGCCACTCAGCCTGGACACTAGTGGTAGGTCGTTTTTCAGGGGGCATCTCTAAGATGCCCTCTGTGTGCATTTTTCATTAAATCCCAGTGCAGCCATTATGGTGCTGTGGAGTTCATAATGACAAACTCCCAGCACCATATACTCTTAATGGCAGCACTGCACTTACAATGTATAAGAATGGACTTAGACACTGTAGGGGTACAGGGCTCATGCACCTGTACCCTCACCACTGGTATAGTGCACCCAGCTAGAGGGGTGACTGATCTATGCAAGGGCAGTGGGTTGTAGGCATGGCACACAGTTATGTGTGCCATGTCGACTCTTCACTTTGTTCTGCACCAAAACCCCCAGCCTTCAAAGGCAGTGTGTGAGTGAAATGGTACAGGGCCTCTAAGGGTGGCACAATAAGTGCTGCAGCCCTTAGAGGTCTACCCTGGACACAGTGCCTTGGGTACCTGTGGTACCATTAACCAGGGGCTGACCTGTGGCCAGAGATGCCAAATGGGTTTTGTTTTTAATGCAGGTTTAGGGAAAGAACATAGGCCTGGGCACCTGACTGACGGGAGCCCAGGGCACACTCAGTCAAAGCACATCAGCAGTTCAGCAAAAAGTGGGAGCTACCATGCAGAAAGAAGGCACTTTCTCACACAACCCCCCAAACGAAAGAGGATGAGACTAACCTTTCCCTAGAGAGTCTTCATTTTGTAAGTGGAAGAACCTGGCAATTCCATCTGCATTGGAATGGGCAGTCCCAGGTCTGTGTTCCACTACAAAGTCCATTCCCTGTAGGGAGATGGACCACCTCAACAGTTTAGGATTTTCACCTTTCATCTGCATTAGCCATCTGAGAGGTCTGTGATCAGTTTGAACTAGGAAGTGAGTACCAAACAAGTATGCTCTCAGCTTCTTCAGGGACCAAACCAGAGCAAAGGCCTCCCTCTCAATGGCACTCCAACTCTGCTCCCTGGGGAGAAGCCTTCTGCTTATAAAAGCAACAGGTTGGTCTTGGCCTTCATCATTGGTCTGGGATAGGACCGCTCCTATCCCTAGCTCAGAAGCATCAGTCTGCACAATGAACTGCTTGGCATAGTCTGGAGCTTTGAGAATTGGTGCTGAGCACATTGCCTTTTTCACGGTGACAAAAGCCTTTTGTTATGTTATGTTATGTTAAACTATTTGCTATAGCGCACAAGTCACCCAAGGGCATCTCGGCGCTGATGCAGATCAGAGTAGGAAACGTACCTGATGGTTCAGAATAGGTAGGCTTTGAGTAGTTTCCTAAATTTACAATAGTTGGGAGTAGATTGCAAGGACAAGGGGAGATTGTTCCAGTACCTTGGGGCAAGGTAGGAAAAGGCCTTTCCCCCGATGGGTGTTTGGCGGATGCGGGGGACGGACATTAAGGCTTTGTCTCCGGATCTAAGATTGCGACTAGGGGAGTAGGCTGTTATTTTTTTCCGGAGATATAACGGCCTTTACCTTTTAATGAGTTGTACGTAAGGCAACAGATCTTAAAGTAGGAGCGCTCCTTCACTGACAGCCAGTGTAATTCCTTCAGCAACGGAGCTGAGGAAGTTCCAGGAGGGCGGTTCAAAATAAGCCTGGCTGCAGTGTTTTGCACCACCTGGAGCTTAGAGAGCAGTGATTCGCTGGCCTCTGCCAAAAGAGCATTTCCATAGTCCAGTCTGCTTATCACCATGGCCTGGACCAACGTTCTACGGACCGTGATAGGGAGGAGGGGGAAAATTCTACGCAAAAGGCGCAGATTGTAGTAGCATGAGCTCGTAGTTGCAGCTATCTGCTCTTTCATCGTTAATGCTTGGTCCAGTTTTATTCCCAAGTTCTTTACTGTTTGTTTGGGCACGGGAGTGGCGCCCAATTGGTGAGGCCACCAGTCATCCGACCAGATGGAGGGGGCTTTGCCAAGTAGCATAATCTTGGGGGCATATCAGCAACCACCGGCGATAATTATCGCTAGGCGCACTTAGCGCTAGGATAATTATCGCCGGCTATCGCTGGATGTTATCGCTGAGATAGCGCGCTATCAGCGACGCTTATCTCAAAAGCGATAAAAATACCAGCGATAGCGGGAAATCGCCGTTTGCAGGGAACATCGCTGGATTTCCAGCGATGTTCCCTGCAAAACGGCGATAACTCTTGCTGATACGACCCTGTGGTCGTATCAGCATAATCCACCCCTATGTTAAGCATAGGTAAGTCAGGATTTTAGCAGACGTTAGTTTTTGGCAAAACCGCCGTTTCCGCCAAAATCTAACGTGTGCTAAAATGCTGTGGGCTGCCTTGTAAATATCGCGATGTGAACATCAGCGATATTTTACAAGGTAGTCCATCCGGGGTACGCCCAGTGACGCCCCCTTTGCATCTCATTAGAGATGCAAAGGGAGGTGTCGGGAAAAAGGGTGCTAACATGCGATTCTGCATGTTAGCACCCTCTTGTTAATAGGGCGATAGTTTTATCTCCACTTTTTTGACTTTTTAAGCCAAAAAAGCGGAGATAAAGCCCTTGTTAATATGCCCCTTAGTCTTTTCTGCATTTAGCTGGAGGCAATTCTCGGTCATCCAATTGGAGATTGCTAACATGCCTGATGCGAAACAGTTTTTAGTTGTTATCAAGTCTTGACCTAGAGTAAACATCAACTGGGTGTCATCCGTGTATGATATAATCTCAAAGCCGAAGTGCTCTGCAGTCTTTGCTAACGGCACCATATAGATATTGAACAAGGTGGGGCTCAGACATGAACCTTGCGGAACACCCTTGTCTAAGGTCATTTTATGTGATGAGTATGGGCCCAGAATGACAGTTTGCTGTCTGTCTGTCAGAAAATGCTGAAGCCATTTGAGTGCCAGACCCTGTATACTGATTGCTTGCAGCTTTTCCAAAAGCCTAGAATGGGAGATGGTATCAAAGGCTCAAGAGAGGTCTAATAGTATCAATATCACTGGCTTCCCTACATCCACCCCCAGTCTCAAAGAATCGGTCACAGCCAGAAGCGCTGTCTCTGTGCTGTACCCTGGGCGAAAGCCAGATTGTGAGGGATCGAGGATATGATTGAGTTCAAGATAGGATCCCAGCTGTTTGCTTATTTGGCCTTTGAGCTGTTTGCCCAGTAGAATTAACAGGGATATTGGGTGATAATTGCTGAGAGATTTTTGGTCCAACGTTGTTTTTTTTAATATGGGTCGTACGCATGCTGCCTTCCACTCTGGCGGAATGATGCCTGTTTTAATTGAGCAATTAAAGATCTCTTGGATCACTGGGGCGCAGCAGGTAGCTAGCAGAGACATTATTTTTGCAGGGCAGAAATCCCGGGGGGACCCATACTTGGCTGAAACCAGGGAACTATTTATTTCCTTTAAAGTGATAGGCTGAAAACTATCTAATGCATGGAGGGTTGCCTTTGACTGCTCTTCTTTAGGGATGGTGAACTCTGTGTCCTGCAAGGGAGCAGTAAGGAATTTTGAGTAAATGTGGGAAATTTTCTCCTGGAACAAAATTGGCCAAAGAGTCACAGAGGTCCTGGGATTCCGAGGGAGACTGAATGCACGCTTGTGGGGAGATAAAATCCTGTACTATATTAAACAGGATTTTGGGGGAATTGTCAGCTAGTTCGATTTGGTTGATGATAAAGTTCCGCCTAGCGGATTTGATATTATGGTGGTAGCAAGACAGTGCTAGTTTATACTGATCCTTATCTTGAGGCTCTTTTCCTCTGCGCCAGCGCCTCGCTATGTTCTTGCACTTCGCTTTTTCTAGTTTTAGTTCTGACGTGAATCACGGGGCTGAGGATCGGAGGTGTGTGGAAGCGTGATGTTTTAAGGGGACGGTTGCATCCAGCGCCGCTGTTAGGGCAGAGTTGAAGGAGTTCAGCAATTCAGAGACCTCGGGATTATCATTTGATGTCTTAGGGTGGAAAACTTTGCGGAAGGCTTCAGGAGTAAGTTTATGCCAGAGTCTATGGACACCGTGTTGCGGTCTATTGTTCTTAATAGTACCCGGGGAGTGAGGGGACTGTATATCAAAAGTGATTAAAAACTGGTCAGTCCATGTAAGGAGGAGAGGAGTCTTACAGTCCAGCTGTTCTATGTTGGAAAATATTAGATCCAGTGTGTGACCAGCTCAGTGTGTAGGGCCACTGACTCTTTGGGAGAGTCTTAATGTATCTAGGTCAGTAAGTAACTTCCTAACTTCCACATTGGTAAGTTCTTCCCCATGGAAGTTAAAGTCACCTAGGAGGAGAAATTTGTTAGAGGCTAGAATATGCGTGGCTATCTGTCCTACTAATAGCTGACTGAAATTGGCCTTATGCCGAGGGGGGCGATAAATCAGTGCTCCATTCCAGCTATCCGTTGCGGATACTCTTATCTTGAAAATACCTAACTTCATAGAGTCAGTGCTGGTGGTTGAAATCCATGTCACATTGATAGTGTTTTTAAAAGCTATGGCAATGCCTCCGTCCATTTTTTCACCTCTATCGAGATGAATTAGTTTATAGTTTTCTGGGGCAGCTAGCGCGATAGTTCGACGGTTAGAGGGGTTTAGCCATGTCTCTGTCAAGAAACAAATATCAGGAGACTGGGAGGTAATCATATCCCATATCTCGGTTCAGTGCTTGGCCAGTGACCTTATATTATAGAGAAAGCTATTTAGGCCATGTTTGGTTGGAGAGTGTTAGAAATGGGGGTCTCTAGTTGGCATAGGTAGGTACCTTTGACCAAGTAGGGGCCCTTGCTTCTAGTCAGGGTAAGGGGGCTACACTCCTAAAATAACCCCTGCTCACCCCCTTGGTAGCTTGGCACGAGCAGGCAGGCTTATCTCAGAGGCAGTGTGTAAAGCATTTGTGAACACATACAGTAATACAGTGAAAACACTACAAATGGACACCACACCAGTTTAGAAAAATAAGTAATCTTTATCTAGACTTAACACAAGACCAAACGACAAAAATCTACAATACAGTATTCAAAAATATGACTTTCGGATGGTAGAAATAGCTTAGTTCAATGTGATGGTAAATGCGACACTTTACTCTCAAAGAACCTTGGATGCGTAATGCAACATAAACAAAAGGGTCGCAGGGAAGGCGATGCGTCAGTTCCTTGCTTCGGGGGAGGCGGCGCACCTGTTCCTTACTGCAGCGCAGGGGAGGCGATGCGTCTGTTCCTTACCGGAGAGGAGGCGAAGCGTCTGTTTCTTACTGTGATCTGGTGCAATGCAACAAGATGGCGCCTCGATGCGATGGAACGATCCGGTGCCATGCGAAAAAATGGCGTCTTTGATGCGATGCAACAACGTGGATGCGATGCGTGCACGCTTCTCCGGTGATGCGACCCGCTTCCTCGGCGATGCGACGGCGAACAGCTGCTGTGGCGACACGCTACTTCGGCGATGCGACGGCAACTGCTGCGGCGGCGACACGCTTCTTCCTCGTTGCGACGCACTTCCAGCTCCCAGCTACACGCAGTCTCAGACTGCCCAAAGCAACAGCAGGCATCTCTCTGCAGGTAGAATTCCCAGAAAGGAAATTCAGGGGAGCTGGTGGTGAAGTCTTTTTATCCCTGAGACTTCAGAACAGGAGGCAAGCTCAGCTTCAAGCCCTTGGAGATCTTCCTCAAGATAGCAAAAGTGCACACAAAGTTCCTTTTCTCCTTTCCTTGGCAACGAGTAACCCCTGCAGGCCAACCCAAAACAGCAAACAGCAGAGGGGAAGTCTCCTCCTTTAGCCTAATGGTTTCTCTCCTTGGCAAAGGGTTTGTCTTGATTCCCAGAAGTGATCTAAAGTTCTGGGGTCTGGGCCCCAATATTTATACTACTAAATCCTTTGTTCTCTGAAGGCAGAGAGTGTCTGTACCTAGTCAAAACCAGTTATGTCCTCCCTGGTGCAGCTTCCTGGCAGGAGGTGGAGATAGCATTGTTGAAAGCAGACCTGGCCCAGGTAGCTGAAAGCAAAACTCCTCCCCCTACTCTCTATTCTATGAAGGCTCAGGCAAGTGAAAGGAAATCGCCTCCCCCTACTCTCTATTCTATGTGGGCTCTATTCAGCCCAGCCCTGACTCATCAGACTGCTGGAGCCAAGGCCCTCTCCAGCCCCCTGTCACTCACAAACGAGACATGGAATACACAAACCTAGCAGAGGCATACTGGATGGTTAGGCAAGAAAATACCTACTTTCTAAAAGTGGTATTTTCAAACACAGAATGTAAAAATCACCCACACTAAAAGATGTATTTTAACATTCTGAGTTCAGGCATACTAAACTTTATTTAACGATCTTGTTCCCTGGGTCAGTTATAATTATAAGATGTTATAATCAAACTGCCCATTCTGGCCTATGGGAACAGATAGCCTTGCAATAGTGAAAAACGAAATTGGCTGTAATTCACTATCAGGACATGCCACACACATCAGGGCATGTCCTACCTTTCACATACAATGCACCCTGCCCATAGGGGTACCTTGGGCCTACCTTAGGGGTGACTAACATCCAGAAAAGGGAAGGTTTAGGGACTGGCAAGTGGGTGCACTTGCCAAGTCGACATGGCAGTCCCAGACTGCACACAGGCTCTGCAATGGCAGGCCTGAGCCACATTTTATAAGCTGCTTCTGTGGGTGGCACAACCAGTGCTGCAAGCCCACCAGCAGCATTTGATTTACAGGCCCTGGGCACACATGGTGCACTGTACTAGGGTCTGACAAGTAAATCAAATGGCCAATCATCGAGTCACTAATCCATTACAACAATTTACAATAGGGAGCATTTGCACTTTGGCACTGAATAGCAGTGGCAAAGTGCCCAAAGCATCTAGACCAGCAAAAACACAGCAAAAACATAGGAGGCAACAGCAAAAATGGAAGGGAGACCCACACAAATGGTGCCAGGTCTAACAGAGAGGGACTGGGCACTATCCCCAGGGATATCCCCGTATCCTGGTCACTTGGTACTGGCAATTATAACAGGCCACCGGGCCCGCTAGGGAGTGGGGATACCGGTTGGTGCAAAAAAGCTGTAGCGGTGTGCTAGCCTTCTTCTGTGCTCTTAGTAGGTGTAAGGAATCTACTGAGTATTGGAGGCTCTGGATGGTCTTATTTTTTACCTCAAAAGGTCCAGAGTTCCTGGCTCCTGGCGATGTCCAGGCACAGACGGGTGCATACGGGCTTGCCTTTGGTGCGCCTTTGGCACGGCAGCAGCGCCCGCTGAGCGCGTCCATCCTGGCATTGGCTTTTATGGCCGCATATGCTGCAACACTAGAGCACTCACCGTTCTTCAACCGGAAGTGTGGCCAGAGGCTTTCTCCGCGCAAACAGCAGAAGGTGTGGCGGACCAGAAAGCAAGGCTTCAGGATCCCGGTGTGGTGAAAACACGGTGCACAAGGGCGTCATCAGTGAGATTTAAAAGTAAGCAAAACTTACGAGCAGTGTGCCTAAAAACATGCCAAAGTCGCCTTAGCTCAAATATATGCTATTTGACAACTAACTGTCCAGTTTGCCTTTTTGGGCATCTTCTTGGAGGTAAGTTCTGTGAGGGGAGCCACAATGGACCCATATCCCTTCACAAACATCCTGTAGTACCCAGTTAAGCCAAGGTATGCCCTGACTTGGGTCTGGGTTGTTGGAGCTGCCCAGTCCAGGATAGCCTGGCTCTTGGGCTGTAAGGGCTGTACTTGGCCTCCACCAACAAGGTGGCCCAGGTACACCACAGTTCCCTGCCCTATCTGGCATTTGGATGCCTTGATAGTTAGGCCTGCAGTTTGCTGGGCATTTAAAACCTTCCCAAGGTGGATTAGGTGATCCTGCGAGGTGGAACTAAAGACAGCAATATCATCTAGATAAGCTGCACTAAAGGACTCCAATCCAGCAAGGACTTGATTCACCAACCTCTGGAAGGTGGCAGGGGCATTCGTTAAACCAAAGGGCATAACAGTGAACTGATAATGCCCATCAGGTGTGGAGAATGCTGTCTTTTCTTTTGCTCCTGGTGCCATGCCAATCTGCCAGTACCCTGCAGTTAAGTCAAAGGTACTTAGAAATTTGGCTGCACCTAATTTATCTATCAATTCATCTGCTCTTGGGATAGGGTGAGCATCTGTCTTGGTGACAGAGTTGAGCCCTCTATAGTCCACACAGAACCTCATTTCTCTCTTTCCAACCTGTGGATGAGGTTTGGGGACAAGAACCACTGGGCTGGTCCAAGGGCTCAATAACCCCTAACTCCAGCATCTTGCTGACTTCAGCTCTGATGCTTTCCTTGACTTGATCAGACTGGCAATAGATTTTGTTTTTGACAGGTGAACTGTCACCAGTGTCCACATCATGGGAACACCAGTTTGTCTGTCCAGGGGTCAAGGAAAATAGCTTTGCATACTGCTGCAAGACTTGCTTGAAATCAGTCTGCTGTTGGGCAGAGAGGGTTTCTGAAAAGACAACTCCATCCACTGACCCATCTTTTGGGCTGTATGAGAGGAGGTCAGGGAGAGGTTCACTCTCTGCCTCCTGATCCTCATCAGTCACCTTCAGCATGGTGATGTCAGCCCTGTCATGGAAAAGCTTAAGGTGGTTCACATGGATCACCCTTTTGGGTGTCCTGCTTGTGCCCAGGTCAACCAAGTAGGTGACCTCACTTTTCTTTTCTAGGATAGGGTAAGGGCCACTCCATCTGTCCTGGAGAGCCCTTGGTGCCACTGGCTCCAAAACCCACACCTTCTGCCCAGGTTGAAATTCTACCAGTGCAGCTTTTTGGTCATACCAGTGCTTCTGGAGCTCCTGGCTGGCCTCAACATGTTTGGATGCTTTTTCCATGTACTCAGCCATTCTGGACCTTAGTCCAAGCACATAGTCCACAATATCTTGTTTGGGTTCTTGGAGAGGCTTCTCCCAACTCTGTTTTACAAGACAGAGTGGTCCCCTCACAGGATGGCCAAACAGAAGTTCAAAGGGGGAAAACCCTACTCCCTTCTGTGGCACCTCTCTGTAAGCGAAAAGCAAGCATGGTAAGAGGACATCCCATCTCCTTTTTAGTTTTTCAGGGAGCCCCATAATCATGCCTTTCAATGTCTTGTTGAATCTCTCAACAAGGCCACTGGTTTGTGGGTGACAGGGTGTAGTAAACTTGTACTGCACTCCACACTCTTTCCACATGTCTTTGAGGTAAGCAGGCATGAAGTTATAACTTCTGTCTGACACCACCTCCTTAGGAAACCCTACCCTGGTGAAGACACCAATGAGGGCCTTGGCTACTGCAGTAGTCCTAAGGGGAATTGCCTCATGATACCTAGTGGCATGATCCACTACCACTAGTATGAATTTGTTTCCTGATGCTGTGTGATGGTTCAAGTGGACCCACTATGCCCACACCTACCCTTTCAAAGGGAACCCCAACCACTGGTAGTGGTATCAAGGGGGCCTTTGGGTGTCCACTTGTTTTGCCACTGGCTTGACAGGTGACACAGGAGCTGACAAACTCCTTTACTTTCTGAGACATCTGGGGCCAGTAAAAGTCTAGCCTTTCCCAGGTTTTGGTTTGGCCCAGATGCCCAGCTAGAGGGATGTCATGAGCTAAAGTTAGGAGGAACTCCCTGTACGTCTGAGGCACTACCACTCTTCTAGTGGCTCCAGGGTTAGGGTCTCTGGCCTCAGTGTACAGTAGTCCCTCTTCCCAATAAACTCTGTGGGTACCACTGACATCTCCCTTTTCCTGTGCAGCAGCTTGCTGCTTCAGGCTTTCAAGAGTTGGACAGTCCTGCTGTCCAAGGCACAGCTCTTCCCTAGAGTGTCCCCAGGAGCCCAAGAGTTCAACCTGGTAAGGATCAAGCTCCATGGGCTCAGTTCCCTCTGGGGTGTCCAAGACCTCTCCCTGTGGAGAGGGGTCCTGATCCTTTTGCTGGTCAGAAGCGGGTCTCCTAGTCTTCTAACATTTTCTCTTGGAAGGTTGGGCCATACTTTCAGGCTCCAACACTTCTTTTTCACCCTGTTTTCTGCTCTGTGCTCTTGTTTTTACACACACCATCTCAGGGATATCCAGCATTGATGCATGGGTTTTCAGTTCAACCTCTGCCCATGCTGAGGTTTCCAGGTAATTGCCAAGCAGACACACAGCTGGTAGCTTTGGAGAGACCACTACCTGTTTCAGGCCAGTAACCCTCCCCCCAGTCTAATGTTACCATAGCATGGTTAGTGGTAACACTTCCAGCATTGGTGACTGGGTAAGTTCTCCCAATCAAGTATTGCTCAGGGGAAACCAGTGTATCTCTCACCATAGTGACACTGGCACCTGTATCCCTCAGAGCTTCTATCCTAGTTCCATTTATCCAAGGGTATTGCAAATACTTCTTTAAGTTGGGTGGCCACACAGCTACAGTGGCAAACTCAACTTCCCCTTCTGACACTAGAACTGCTTCAGTGTGCAACCCGATTTGCTCTTGGCACACTGTTGATCCCATTTGGAGACTTGCTACACCAGGAGTAAAAGTAGTAGGACTATGGGGCTTCTTGTTAGGACAAGTAGCATCTACAGTTAAGGCGTCCAAACTTTCTACAGTTGTTACACCAGGCCTTTAAAGGATCAAAGTTCTTTTCCCTGTACTTGTTAGTAGATTGGGAAGAGTTTTGGGACCCACCCCCCTGTGCAGGTTTTTGGAGCCCTTTTGAAGACTCAGGCTTTTTATCTTGGGGATTCTCACCATCTTTCCCCTGGGGATGTTTTGTAACCCCTTTCTGTTGCTCACCCCCAGTGGTTGTTTTTGTCACCCTTGTCTTGACCCAGTGGTCTGCCTTCTTCCCCAATTCTTGCGGAGAAATTTGACCTAGGTCTACCAAATGCTGATGTAACTTCTCATTAGTGCAATTACTTAAAATATGTTCTTTCATAAACAAATTGTAAAGTCCATTGAAATCATGCACATTGTATCCAGTTAACCAACCATCTAGTGTTTTCACTGAGTAGTCTACGAAGTCAATCCAGGATTGGTTTTGGGTTTTGTGAGCCCCCCTGAATCTAATTCTATATTCCTCAGTTGTGAGTCCCAATCCCTCAATCAGAGTTCTCTTCATGAGGTCATAAGACCCAGCATCTGCCCCAGAAAGGGCCAGGAGTCTGTATTTGCAGTTACCAGAGAACAGGTCCAAAAGGAGTGCCCCCCAGTGTGACTTCTTCACATTTCTCATTTCACAAGCCCTCTCAAAGGCTGTAAACCATTTTGTGATATTATCACTCTCTTCATATTTAGAGACAATCCGTTTGGGGATTTTAGGATCATAAGATTGTTCTTTATCCTTATTGAGTAAATTGCTGCCACCATTGATGGGTGCTAGGCCCATCTCTGCTCTCTCTCTCTCTAGAGCCAGCAACCTGGTCTCTAGATACAGTCTTTTGGTCAACCTTGCTAAAAGGCTGTCCTCCTCCTTGAGGCTGTCCTCAATGTCCTCAGTGGTACCTGATCCACCTGTGTGGGATCTAGGTACTGAGAGGTTGATTCTTGGAGTCAGAGGCACATGGGCCCTTTTCTCCCTATGAAGTGGAGGGGGTTGATCTACCTGGTCATCCCCTTCCTCTTCTTCCTCATCTGATTGGTCTTCACAATTTTCACATGGGTGGTCCTTAGCATACCCAGCCAGCAGATACGGGAGCTTTTCTTTGGTGGGATGGGACCCCATGGCTATGTTTTTAATTTTACATAGGGACCTTACCTCCTTGAAAGACAAGTGAAGGTAAGGGGTGAGGTCAAGCTCCTCAACCAGGTCCTCTATGGCATTGTGGTTATTTTCACTAACAGCTGGGTTCTTGTAGTGGGAGATTGTTAAAAAAAGATTTCTAACCCCTCTAACCCTAGCTAAAGTGACTTTTTATTTTTCTAAAATTCTACAGGGACTTAACCAAGGCCCTAGCAAGACTTTTAGTAACTTTGCAAAAAATGCCAATTTGAAAAGATCAGAATTCTAAAGACAATTTAAGAGTTCTGTTGTGTGATCAGGTGATAACTAGGGGTGGGCGGAATTTGCGTAGTCGCGCTACGCAAAGCTCCGCGAAACGGTAAAAAATCTCCGCGAGCACGCAAAAGTTCCGCGAACACGCGGAATTGCTTGTTCCGCCCGTTCGCGATGCTTTTTTCCTGTTCGCGAACGCTGTTTGCGTGCTCGGGGAGAAATATCTCGCGAACATGCATTTTGAAAGCGCGAACAAGCAAAAAATTCCGCGAAATCGCGGATCGTGGAATTTTTGGCAATTTCGCGTTCTCCGCAGAACGCGAAATTACCCAAATTCCGCAAATTCCGCGAGCGGAACGGAATTTACCACCCAGGCCTAGTGATAACCAAGTAGTCCAACAAATGCAAAGTTGTATATCTCACCGCTGATCCACCAATGTAGGAAGCTGGCTCTGTATATACTATACCAAAGTGAGGTATAGTGTGCACAGAGTCCAGTGGAACCCAAAAGGTAGGCAGAGGTAAAGTAGATAGCACCTCCCTCTCTATTTGCGGTTGTGTGGTCGAGCAGTAAGGCTTTATCAGAGGACAGTGTTAAGCATTTGTTGTACACACTCAGTCAGCAAATGAATTCACCCACTCAAAGACTGAACTTGAGACCAACTGTTTTTGTATAAAAATATTCTTTAAGTTATTTTATTTTCTAGAACCAAGCAAGCCTGGCACAGGTAAGCAATAAATACTTTACAGTAGTAATGCAGTTTTTAAATAGTTTGGATTACAATTGTAAATAAACTTTGATTTGATTACAGTAGTGTTACTGATAATGCAATGCTTTTCAGAATACAGTACATATACTTTGTATAGTATGTTTAGTAAAATTATAGGTAAGTTACTTTAGAGATTACTTTTCTTACACAGTGCAGTATGCCTGGATACTGCACTGGGACATTTCCTGTAAACAGGTAAGTAAAAGCGTTTTTGTTAGTTAGTACAATTTTGAAGAATTTCCTTAGGTTTTCCAACTCCACACATAGAAACACAGTCAATGTTATCCTGCGGAGGAAAATAGTGTTATCGGTTTAAAGGTAAGTACTTTGTTGTGGGAGTTGGTGTTCTGGGGTTAGACTCAGGGGTCCCCCAGGGTCAAGGATGCACTCTTGTTACACCCTCAGCGGCACTAGGGCGGCCAGGTGCAGAGTGCTGAGGCCCAATATTATCCAATGGGGGATAGGGGGCCTCCGGTTGGTGGCTGCTGATGAGCAGGCCACTGGGTTGTGGAAGCAAAGGTCCTAGACTTAAGCTCAGGGCAAATGGGGGTTTAGGCCAGCACAAAAGATGCACCCTCAGCGGCACTGGGGCGGCCGGGTTCAGAGTGCTGTTTTGACATCGGAAGCCCTGTAGCTTTCAAAGGGGAGTCTCCGGTTTGCAAAAGCACTGCAGGCTCAGGGACGAAGGTCTTCTGGGTGCGACCACCACTTGGAGAGGTAAGTTGGGATCTTGGAGGTTGGTTAGGAACCGTCGGTTGGGCCACCCACGGATTTGGGGCGTCGGATGCAGGGGTGCCTTTTAGGGTTGGATGTTCTTACCAGCTCCATGTCGCGATTGGGGGGACCTTCCAGTTTGAGGCTGCAGGCATCGGCTGGGGTCACCGGGTCTTGGGTCAGGATCACCGAGGGGACCTCCTCTTGGTGTTGGGCCACTCGAACTCGGGCCGTGGGCGTTGGGTGCAGAGTGGTGCAGACCCGCGTATCCTCGCGGAACTGGAGTCAGTTGTTTGAACAAATCCGGTCTTCATGGGCGACAGAGTCTTTGGGATTGAAGGCAGGCAAGTCCTCCGGGTTTGTCGAGGCTGCTGTCTGCAGGACACACTGGGATTTCGCTGGAGCAGGTGCGAGGTGGGGACAGGCCGGTAGGGCTGGGGCCAAGTCAGTGGGTGTCCTCCTCTTGTTAGCTTTGGCACGGCTGTTCGGTCCTTCTTCTTCTTTTCTTCTTACAGGTTCTTGTCTGAGGAAGCAAGGTCCAGGGGTGCCCCTAAATACTAGATTTAGGGGTGTTACAGGTTGGTAAAAATGTTGGGACCAATTGGTCTCTTCCCTGGGGTGGGTACACCCCCTATTATGCTATCCTCCAATCGGAGGGGGCATAAGCCTTTTCCTGGTTGGCTGGGTCCCCCCATCTGCAAGATGGCAGGGACTGAGAGTTGTGCTTCACCTCGCCTCCCCCACCTGAGGGGTGGAGTTGGCAGAGGTGGGCACACCTCTCTTCCTCACTTGTTTTTCCCGCCGGTTCTCCCGCCCAAAGTGGGGGTCAGAACCAGTGGGAACAGTTGCTGAAAGCAGCAAGTGGCCTGGGGAAGCTCACAAAGGTGGCAAGCCTTTGAAGCTTCCACTTCAAGAAACCCAGCCCATCCTGGGGGAGGAGGCTTGGCACCTCGTCCCAGGATGTGCATTGTTTCAGGCCCCTGAGAGCAGCAGGCTCTTGACCCAGGGGTCCAGAAACATGTCTGGTGGTGGAAGCTGAAAGCAGCCATTCAGCCTGGACACTAGTGGTAGGTCGTTTTTCCGGGGGCATCTCTAAGATGTCCTCTGTGTGCATTTTTCATTACATCCCACACTGGCATCAGTGTGGGTTTAATGTACTGAGAAGTTTGATACCAAACTTCTCAGTTTTCAGTGCAGCCAATTATGGTGCTGTGGAGTTCATAATGACAAACATCCAGCACCATATACTCCTAATGGCAGCACTGCACTTACAATGTCTAAGAATGGACTTAGACACTGTAGGGGTACAGGGCTCATGCACCTGTACCCTCACCACTGGCATAGTGCACCCAGCTAGAGGGGTGAATGATCTATGCCAGGGCAGTGGGTTGTAGGCATGGCACACAGGGATGTGTGCCATGTCGACTCTTCACTTTGTTCTGCACCAAAACACACAGCCTGCAAAGGCAGTGTGTGAGTACAATGTTACTGGGCCTTTAAGGGTGGCACAATAAGTGCTGCAGCCTTAGAGGTCTTCCCTGGTCACAATGCCCTGGGTACCTGTGGTACCATTTACCAGGGGTTGACCTGTGGTCAGAGATGCCAATTGGGTTTTGTTTTTAATGCAGGTTTAGGGAAAGAACATAGGCCCTGGGCACCTGATTGGCAGGACCCGAGGGCACTCTCAGTCAAAGCACATCAGCAGTTCAGCAAAAAGTGGGGGCTACCATGCAGAAAGAGGGCACTTTCTCACACAAATACTATGTAAAAACTCAGGGGGATGCAGCACCCCCACTGTGTATCTTGCCAAATAGACCCAACACTACAAAAGGCAGTTGGTTGAGTCACATGGAATCAGCAACCCTACATGTCTTTGACTCACACCTCCATATTGCCTGTCTGATATTGTTTCTAGTTTGTGAGTAATTGTGTTTTATATTGACACAAAGAACTTGTTGTTACTGAAACAGAAGCATTATGAAATTCACTCCTGGCTGATAGCTGGAATCTAAGTGTTCCTACATTAACCTCCCTGAGAAGACTACGATTTCCTGCCACATCTATCAATGAAAGTCAAGTGATGGAGGGGTTGGACTTGGAACAGTTTTGCTAAAAGATAGCAGAATTAACCCAGGTACAGGAAAGCCAAATAACCTTAGTCCCTGTGGCTGAAGCAGAGGAGCCCACTCCTGTCCTGTAGACAGCTAAATGCCATTATACAATGTGCAACACAACAAGCTATTATGTATATGAAATATCAACACTCACACTTTTATTTTAAATTGATCTTTATTTATTGGGTGTTAGCAGTATACAATGAGAAAACAGTTGGTAAGACATTTAGTAGTCCGATACAGCACTCCAGTATGAAATCATGCAGCATTAAGCGCAAAATGGTTGGGTGAGTTATGATCTAGAATGTTTGTGTTCACTAATACAGGACATTGGTAAATAGCCAGCTTGCTGGTGGGGTGTGTCCCAATGTTCCCTTGGGTGTGCCCCATAGCCTACAATCATAGGTGTGGGAAAAAAGTGGGGCCAGTGTACCCCGAGTACAGACTGAATGTGGGGGGGCCTTACCACCACAAATTAGAACCCCACTGGTTCAACCCCCAACGGGACTGTCAGTTCCCTGTTCTATGCGACAAACTCCTGAGCTGCCTGAGTGCCCCCCCCGGATCCACCCCCAGTTGTTGCTCCTTCAGAGTTGTTGTCCATTTGGCAGGGTTACAATGCTAGTAGTATCATGTTCCATCTTGTGATGTGGTCAGCACGTTCCACCTGTCAGCAGAGTTCCTGCAACACATCCTCTGATTTTGCCCAGCAGAGCACATAGTTCTGCCATTCTGCGAGTGGTAGCGCAGTGTCTGCCCTCCAATGTATCACTATCATCCGCCTCGCCAGCACTAGTGCTCAGTCTTCGAACCTCCTTACTGCTTTGTCCATCTTGGGATGGTGCGTAAGACTGAGTAGACATGTTTTGGGTGTATGGATGTGCTGTCGGCCCATAACTTGTGTAACATATGTGCACACCGAAGTCTAAAATGGCTGCAGTACTGAACACTGCCATGTCATGTGGTAAAGGTCTGCGTTATCCGCTCCGCACCTGGAGAATTTATGTGTCACCATGCAAAACATCTGCTGTAGGCATGATGGGGAGTGGTACATTCAGTCGACATAGTTAAACTGTAGCAACTTCAACCATGCGTTCCTCGAGACCATGAGATGTAGCTCAGGAATTTGCCCCAGTAATGCTCTGATAGCGTGATCTGCAAGTCCTGCCTCCATTGATCCTTCAGGTCACTGAGGGCCCTACCCATCAACTGGATCAGTGTTCAATATATGTTAGTGATCCTGTGGCATGTACGGCTCCATATCAACAGTACCTACAGTACTGGGTCTATGTCCCTCTCTTTGTCGGGTCTCCCCATGTCTCACCGATTGCCCCCCTAAGCACTGCATGTGTCAAGAACTGTCCAGCTGGGATGTATATATCTATTGGAACTCCTCAAATGAGAGGGCAGACCCCACTGAGAACAATTGGGCCAGGTCAATGATGGAGGGTCGCTGACACTGGGACAGATCTGCCATCCGCCCGACCCAAGCAAAAGCTGGTAAGCACCACAGGGGCAGATTCAGCAAATATGCAGTTTTTGCATGTCTATGACTGTTGAAGCATGCCCACTAATACCAAGCCGCCTGTATCAAAAGTGGTATGTGCTCAACCCTAAAGGCCCGCTCCCAGCATGTCATTGGGCATACCCTCCCTCATTTTAGGGGACCGTAGATTGACCGTCTCAGGAGGCGTATCACGGGCTATCCACATCACAAGCCATTGTAGTTGCCATGCCAGGTAATACCATTTTTTTTGCCTGGTGCTTCCAGAACGGCCGCAGCCAGCAGCAAACACAATTTCTCCAAGGCCATGCGGTGGCGCCTCATGGCCCAGATCAGTTTGGGAGCCAGGTATTGCAGATTAGTATCAATGGCACGTTGGCAAACACATTACTGTGGCAGTGCAATCATTTTTCAGCGCCACTCTTCCCAATGGTGAAAGTGGCAGTCTCTAACAGAAAGCTGATAGCCCTCCGAGTGAGGTCACCATTCTGCCAAAATGGCCCTCACGAATGTCCTCCTAGTCCTAGAACTGAAAGGTACGATTAGCCTTGGGGACTGCATAGGGTCCAATGACTGTCATTAGGGCTGCTCACCGATCCAACAGCGGGAAGAGACACATTTTAGACATGTCATCCGCAGTCCCGACACCATTCCAAATGTGTGTATTGGAATTTCATTGTGGGCACCAGTCTGGTGTACACATCATGCAGATATACTAGAATGTCATCTGCATAAATGAAGACAGCATGTATTCCACCTCTGACCCTCACCCCATGGCTCTCGCCCTGTGACTGCAGCTGGTATGACAATGGTTCCATAGCAAGCACAAAAAACAACAGTGACATCCAGTAGCCCTGGCGGGTGCCTCTGTTTCTCTGCCATTCGTCCTCATGGGCTGTGTATAATACTCAAATTCAAGCCAGTAGTTCAGCTCCCAACCGCCCGAAAAGGTAGCCCAAGGAGATGCTGTCAAAGGCCTTCTCCATAGAAACCGAGATCGCCACTGGTGTTCGAGGCTCCTCTGTCTGGGCATCTATAAGACGAAGTAGTCGGATGGAGTAGTTCAAGGAGGTGGTCTTTCCTGGGACAAACCCGCTCTTGTCTGGGTGTACCAGTGCCGATACGTTGGGCTGGATGAATTTCGCAATGATTTTTCCCAGGATTTTGTAATCCAGATTTAAGTGAGGCAGAGGTCAGTACGCACTTCGGGCCAGTGGATCTCCCCCCCATTTCGGTATCATTACCATTAAGGCTTCTCGCAAGGAGTCCGGAAATTGTCCCGCCTTTCCCACCATTGCATACATTGCCATTGGGTTTTTATAAGGCTCACCTGACAGCATTTATAGAATTCTAGGGGAAGCCTGTCGCTCCAGGGTGTCTTGTCCGTCACCAACTGTTTAATGGCCAGGGCATTTTCAGTTCACTCTCTGGGATGGGCCCTCCATCTATTGCATATTATCTGGAGTGAGGACGGCGAAAGGAGTTTCGGACAAAAAGGAGTCCAGTAGTTCCGTTTCTGCATCGCATGACCGCCCATACAAGACCTGGTAGTAGTCAGAGAACACTGCCATGATATCCACCTGTCTATATACGTGGTGGTCCTCTTGGTGCTAGATCGATGTTATTACTGAGTGATCATTTTGCGTACATAACAGATCTTTAAGCAGGTGTCCGCACGGTCTCGCTCTGTGTGGGACTGTGCTAGGTACTCCCTGTGGTCATGCAGGGCCCATTAAATCCTCTTCTCTGCATGTTCCCTTCTTTGCCGTATCAGCCCGCCTCGGATATCCGCCTTTGAGACCGCACAGATCTTCAGGCACCTTGGCTCGGCCTCCATATGTCCCAGCTTGGACCACAGGGTGGAGCACACCCTGCTGAAGGGCTTGATACAAATCCCCCGATTGTATGTCTTGAAGGCGTCCCACTAAACCAGTGGCGTAGTGGCTGTGCCTGAGTTGTGTTTGAAGTAACACGCTCCCTTCTAGCACTGTGCCACGAAAGGCTGCATTGTCTAATGCTGATATCTGAAATTGCCAGGAGGAGATGCAGGTCTGTACCTCAAGGATAGTAGCAGTGGGCAATGATCTGAGTAGGTCTTCGCTAAATAGTCTTCATTATGTGTTGTTCCCACTAAGTCTGGAGAAGTGAGAAAATAAGTCTATTCGCATGTGTAGTGCATGGATAGAGGAGAAGTCAGAGTATTCCTTCATAAGGTAGCTGTGCCTAGCACCATGTGTTCAGTAGGCACTAGTTAGACAGCTGATCTATGATCCTACACACAACTGCGCCCTGCAGCGGCAGATGTGATCGGTCCAAGTCAACATCCTTCCACCACCTAGGGCTTGGTTAGAGTCCTTCCCATCACTCTGGGAGCCACCTATATGAGGACACCCCTAGAATACGCAGAGTAGGTAGTGGAAAAAAGTTGGCCCCTCCACCTGGCCCACAGACTCTTCCCCTCCTGTTCAGTCAAATGTTTGTCCTGCAATATAGTTACATGTACCATGCAACTCACCAGGTATGAGCATACTTGATGGCGCTTGTCCACCATTTCCATCCATGGACCTTCCTTGCGAGAAAATTAAAAACTGAGTATTGTGGTATATTTCCCACCAAGGTGGGTCAGTGCGAAGTGTGGATGGCACCCTGTCCCCCCGCCCATGTTTCCTGGTTGTCCCGAGTCAGCCCTCCCATCCCATCCCATAATTCTTACTGCAGTGAGCCAGACTCCATTAAGAATATCAAAACAAATGGTTAGTTCGGGAACACTTTGCAAAGAAAAAGGATAGGAAAGGTAAGTTAAAATTGCAATGAATACAACAGAAAAGTAAGTAAATATGTACAACATTTAGTGAACCAAAAAATATTTAAATGAAATTCATAGTCAAATGCATAGTCAAATACAGTGATAAGATAACAGCGCAGTGGGAAATTTGTAAACTTCAGGTGCAAAGATCAAAATAAATTAGGAATAATAGGCTGCACAAAAAGTCAATCATTAAAATGAAAAAATTAAATTGTAGAAGAAATATTTCCATCTGTTGCTGCAGTCCACATTATAATGAATGCATCAACGTTTCAGCCCATAAGGTTAAATTGACCAGGGCCATCATCAGGACAAATTGTCAAGAGACATTTAGACAAGAGCAACCTAAAGAGTTCAGCTAATTAGTACAAAGATGTTGGAGAAAAATAAATCATGGCTGTATCGATATGAAGGCACGAGGATTTGCACTAAAGGAAACATTCCGAGGCAAAAGTAGTGCTTTAAGTACAGTTGGGTCTTCCAAATGTGATGCTGCATCTTAAAGGAGGAGAAACAGCAGAGGTTGGAAGGGACATGTACTCTCCACAACCTCGAGCATCCCAAATGACCCGGCATGCCCGAGGTTGAACTACCACTATCCAAATGACATGCCCTCTGCCTGAAAGATGAGTCCAGAAGGGAGTGGGAAGGAGTACTACAGATGGGAGATACATCCTGCAGCAAATTGCATACAAACATGCAGGCCAAGGGTACCTCACAGAAATGCCTGCACATCTGATATCACTCTTGACACAGCATGGTGAAAGGCTTAGTGGAATCCACTAAGTTCCCAATTACGAGTTTGTTGGTCCTGGAGAGGGCTGTCACACCCCCACCCCTCTCCAGGACTTCCAAATAGGGCCACTGCCCGTCCACCAGATTATGAGTTTTCGTGTTATGGCGGGTGGGCGGCATAGAGGTCCTGCGGTGGTGCCTTTCAAAGGCACCGATGTATGCTTTAGAAAGGCACTGCATCAAAACTGCCACAGCACCTGCCAGCACGGCCTGTACTGTGAAGTCCATGCCGTGCTGGAACTGGGGGTGCATGCACACAGGGTGCACAATGTCTGCCCCTTTGCATGCACCCCCATGTATGGGGTACGAGGGGGCCCTGTAGCCCCCCTTTGTTTCTTGACTGGCAGCATTTACATGGAGGAAGAACCTCCATGACACTGCTGGTGGTCCTGAAACTTGAAATATGCATGGTAGTGCTGCAGCGGCACCGCCAGCATAATATGAGATTCTCACCACCACGGACCACCAGGGAATGCTGTTCCCTGGCGGGTGTGGTGGTGCAATTGCGGTCCGACAGCCAAAGTTGTGATACGGCGGTCGGACCGGCAGTGCAGGGAAGGCTGGACCGTTACCCGCGCGCCCCTGCAAGTCTATAGTTCCTTTGACTGCCAGACTTGTAATCTGGCCCTAAGTCTTCTAGAGTGTGCAAATACCTGGTAATTCATGCAAACCACAGGAATCATTATTCTTACTAGTCCAGGAAAGTGAGCCAGGGCAAGGGTATGCCTGTCCAGTACTCGCTGCTGCACGGCGCAACCCCTGCTAAGCCAATCAGCATGCTGCGCGCTGATCCAGTAGAAGGTCGAGGCCCACCATCCACAGATCCTCCCAATGGGTTGGGAGGCCATTCTCTCCCTGGTGCACGATGGAAGATGATGGGCCCCACTCCTCAATGCCTCCCTTGAAGTAGATCCTTCTGGGCCCCCTGCAGCCTTGGGGGGAAGAATGCCCCGGTGTGCTCTACTGCAGCACATCTTCCTCTCTCTGAGGGCCCATGCCGCACCTCTCAGCAGGAGAGGAGGGTGCCTCCAGCTGCCAGTGGTGGTCCGCACTCACAGCAGCCAGGCTGGTCTTCAAGGCCGCTCTGCAAGGCCCAGCAGGCCTCCTGGTGAGTCCAGTCATCTTCTTCAGGCAGTTGTCTCTGATACTCCCACCGGAGTCTGGCGATCATAAACTCAGCCCACAAGGGCCAGATGGGTCACCCAGTGGTGCTGGCTGGAGCCCATTATTACGGAGATGAAGGAGGTTAAGAGCAGTGGACCAGTGGAGTTCACTACTCTACAGCTGCCATCTTCCTCGTCTTAGCCACACCCATCCACACATGCTTCAGAACAAAAACCCCATAACACTTCATCATCAATAAAATACACAGAAACACCCTAAAATGTTGTGAAAAAACTAGCTTTTTAAAATTTATTTGTCTCAGAATTTGACCCCTTAAAGTCATAAATGTGTGGTAAATAAGGCATAGTTGAGCACACACGTAGCAGTACAACATTTACACCCAGGTCAGAAATTGAGGAGTGCAAAATAGGTCACTGACACCATGCAACTAAAATGCTCTTCTAATATATAACAATATGAAAAAAAGACAATTATACATATGACAGATATATGAATCCTCTGTCATTACAAATACCATTAGAATTATTAGCTGTAACTCTCAAATGCAAAATCCATAGTTGCAATAAATTTAACAAGATCTTGAGGCTATCACTTAGACTTCAAATGAATATGTAACTCAGAGCAAATTTGGATTAACATAATGCGCCCAAACACCATATCACACTGACTGTGTATCCTTCTATAAAGAAGGGATAGCGTAAGGAAGGAAGGGGCATATTAGCAAGACCGGCGATAAAATTATCGCCGTTTTAGCGGCAGGAAACTGCCGCTAAAACGGCGATAATGGGCTTGCTAATATGCGTTATAGAATTCCAATAGAAGCCCAGGTTAGATGTCCTGCACATCTAACCTGGGCTTCTATTGAATTCTATAACGCATATTAGCAAGCCCATTATCGCCGCTTTAGCGGCAGTTTCCTGCCGCTAAAGCGGCGATAATTTTATCGCCGGTCTTGCTAATATGCCCCGAAATTCTTTCACAAAATATAGCTCTGTGCCAATAGGTCACAGAAAATATCTCAAGTACATTGCTTAAAATTAAAATCAGGCCTATGCATTTCATCAAAAGAGCAAGGGCATTTAGAGATGAGGTGTCTGACCTTATAAACCTCAATAAAGGGCCAATGCTCCATAGCATGACATTGCAATGTGTATCATAACTATCATTTCCAAAAAGTCATATTATGTATTTGCTTTCTTTTTTCAAAGTGATGCACCAAGTTTAAAGTCACTGTTGTCCACTCTGCGGTCCTGCTATCAAGGAAAATCTTGATGACCAGCCTCGTCCATCAGGTTTGGGTGGACAGCCCCCTAGATAACACCCGCTCCCTGAAGAGACAAGACCGACAACATCCAGAAGAGTCCTTTCCACATTTCCAAAACCATTCTCCCATAAGCCCCCTGTGACCCACCCCCCAACTGTGGCCATCTCTGCCCTGAAACCTGTAACAGCCACAGATATAATATCTGCTGTGCAGCCAGGACACCTGTGACTACCCAGTCAAGGTCATAGGGTGGTTTGAAAAGGGCTGGGGAAGTACCTCCTCCTGGGAGGGATGCTCAGGGTGTAGTCACCAATGTCCAATGTGATATCCTAGAGTAAGGTGATTGGATGAATGCTTGCAGATAGTTTACCCACTTGCAATCACTCAGGATAGTATTCGAGTTATTGTTTTTTTGCTCACTATACCACCTCAGATTAGGCCAGGGCATATGCAAATTAGCCTAGGTCCTGCTCTGAAAATAACACTCCAGGCCAAAATACCAAGTCAGGTCCTCACTAAATCAGAACACAAGCCCCCCAAAACTGATTTTGTCCTAGTTGGTCCTCTTCAGTCAGGTGCAGCTTCGCTTGAGTGGAACTGAGCATGGGAACTATGTCTGGACATACCTTTCACCACTTAGAGCATTGTATCAAACACATAAAAGGTGATGGGAGAGATTCTTGCAGATAGTCCAGGTATTGACAATAGCTCAGGGTAGCATTCAAACCCATAATTTGTTTACCCACTATGCTACCACAGATTAGACCTAGCAACATGCAAATCAGTCTTATCATAGAGCATCTCCCGAGGGTGCAAACCCCACATTTTGGGAAGGTCCAGGATAGCTTCAAAGCACTGACTGAGCAGTATCTGATTTACCTGCTGCTTTCTATGATTAAGTGTTATCTGCTGATAGCTCTGTCCATGAAAAATCTCTAGCTGCCAGCACAATGGAAGGTGGCGAACTGCTGTCCACAATTCCACTTGTCACCAACCAATCTTTCCCACTTATGCTGCTTCAAGGGCCCTGAGGAGGGGTAATTAATTTGTCCCACTTTAGGACAACAGCACAGAACCTACTACCAAGAGTCTCAAAAAAAGATATCCTATATTCTCCTTAGCCACATGATGATGATGATGCACTTCCCAACCGTTCATTGGGGGATATTCTCAAGAACGTGCGATAAACATCGCCAAAATAGGTTAACGCAAGTTTTCATATCGCCGTCTATCGCGGGAAAATAACTCTGTGTTAACGTCGTATTTTCAACACGGCGGTAACATGCGATAGTCTCCCGATAACTCATCAAATGTCCGCGATAACATTACCAGAACGGCGATGAAAATCCAAACCCAAACGCGAAAAAAGTTGCGATGGGCCCAACCGCGATAAGACAATCAGCGAAAAGCAGCGCCAGGCCTGCAAATCACACACGTCAGGCGGGAAAAATCACTACAAAAGCAGGAAAAAAAACCACAAACAAAAACCAAACTACAGCGAAGCACAATGGAGGCAGCCTGAGCAGGTACAGAGGACGGCCAGAACCCCACAAGCCCCCCAGAGGAGCAGCCTGGGACCTCGGGGACAGGGAAGGGCAAGGACAAGAAGAAGAGGAAGAGGCGGTTCAGTCCGCAGGAAAACAGGATCCTGATCACGGAGGTGATAGAACACCATCAACAACTGTTCATCACCTCCACTGTGTCATTGGCAACAAAAAATGCAACATGGCAGTCCATCCTGGACAAGGTGAATGCAGTCGGAGTGCTGAGGAGGACAATGGAAGAGCTCAAGAGGCGCTGGCATGATGTGACGCGCAAGACCAAGCAGAAACTCACCAACAACCAGAAGGCAGCAATGCAGACTGGAGGTGGGAGTCCAGCGCCACAGGAGGAGCTGGATGAGATGGAGGAAATGGTGTCCACAGTCATCAGTGGGGAGACGGTGGCAGGATTTGGGGGACCGGACACTGCTCAACATGACCTGAAACAACAGCAACAGGGTGAGTAACCACCAGGGACTGGGGGGACAGGGGGAGATGAGCACAATGGCACACATGCACAATTAAGTACAGCACAGTGCACACCCACAATGACTCTGGATCATGTCAATGATCCCCTTGGCACACTGCAGCACACCTAGAAACAGCAAGTAGGCTCCCGTCGACTATGTGCCCAGAGGAGGCCCTTCCCACACATCACCGATTTCACAACCAACCCATGCACATGTGCCCAACCCAGCAAAGCGGCGTGTCTGTGAGCCACACTGACAATGCAAGTGACACTGCATGACAATTAGCATGGCTGCAGTCCGATCATCATGACATGGTGCACGCCACCACACTGAGGTGGCTGAGTGTGGACCATATCCGTAAAGGAGCAGGTCACAATCTGACACATCCACCTGCACAAACAACCCCTGACGTCAACAACACATCTGCGGACAAACCATGCCCCTGAGTCCCAACTCCCACCAAGACCCAAATTCACCCAAGTCTGCAACATCTCAGTACTGTATGGGCACAGAAGTCAAAGGCACACCACCTGAAAGGGACAAGGGGCAGCAAAATCAGAGCTGAAGGGGCGACTCTCCCAAAATGCAGCACACACACATGACATTCAGAGCACATCAGCATCGACAACACTGTGGTACAAACTGCAACACGTTTACAACAGGACAGAGGACACAACAGGTGCCGCCTGTGTGTAGAAACTGGCCAAGCACATTTGGCAAAGCAGGGAAATGTGAGATGTCAATGTACAAGTACAAACACATATCCATGATGTTGACGAAATGCCCACTGTCCCGCATCAAATAGGCAGCTCCTCCTAAACAGTCACAATGTACATTGTCATGCAGACTGCATGTGAACTTGTACAATGCGTCAACATACATGTGAACACAATGTAAGACTGCATCTCCCCTTCACATTGCAGAGGGAGCATCAACACCTCCTGCAGAGCAGCCCCAACAACTCTTCACTGATGACGATGAGGACATCCCAACATCGACACAGAAGACCTCCAAATCCTCATTGACAGCTTCAGCACCCCACCTCCAGGAGCAGGGCAGCCCAGCTGCATCGAGGAGACCCCACCCCCTGCACAGACCACACAGCAGGAAGCACCTACCACCCCGGCTGTCTCCCAGGACCCCCACGAACAACACATGGCCTTCCAACACCGTGTGTTAGAGGTCCAGGAGAAGATGGCAGATCAGGTGCGGGTGGGGTTCGACCTCATGGCAGCCATACTTGATGCCATACATGGGTGTCTGATTACCATCAGGGACCACTTACAGTCCCTCACGGACACCCACAGTCTGCTCCATGCTCTCCAACGATCCATGGCTGACATCGCTGGAGTCATGATACTGAGACAAGAACTGTCCAGTCAGAGTGGCTCCAGCGATGTCAGCCGGGAGTTGGGACAGATGCAGGGGCTCATGGAGAACATGGAGCGGATGACAGCGGAAATAATGGCTGCCACGGCTGCACACCAGCGAGTTCTGGCTGGGACCTGCCATGTTCTGCAGCACATCGTCATGGCATTGCTGCCTCAAGGCCTTGCGCAGATGAATGCTGCTGCTGCTTCTAAATCCACATCTCCGCCCCCTGATGTGTCAGTGCCTCACAGTGCGGCAGGCAATCCACCTCCGTCCCCCGATGTGTCAGTGGCACACAGTGCGGCAGGCAATCCACCACCACCCATGTGTGAGGCACATGTGACATCAGAGGACGAAGATGCGGGTGAATCAACCTTACCGGTAAGGAGGAGGAAGTAGCATTCATCTCCGCCATATGGCCTGTTTCTGCTTGGTTCTGCCCTTTGCATCATCCCCTTCCACTGTCCCCCGATACACTCTACGACACTCACCTTGGACCTCGACATGGACTGCCATTTTCTGTTTGGATACCAATGACACAGCGATCAGACTGCGGACTGAACTCTTCCTCTTCCGATGTACTTGTCATTCCCTGAAGGACTCTGGCTGGCCCTCCACGGGCCAATAATGTGAAGTGGGGTTTGCATGGCCCTGTACTGCTCCAGCTGCAATACTCCACTGGATGTGAACTTAACATTCAGAATCGCACAGATGTTTCATGTCTTTGATCATTCAAGTATGAGATTATGGATGAATGTAGGGTCAGTGATTCCCCCTTACGTCCATGTTGCTCATGTCATGGGACTTGAGTCACAGGGCGCAACATTGCCGATTGCGGTCCGGGTGGCATAGACACTACAACAGAGACACAAGCATCAGTTACTTCCTTTTCCAGCCCAGAACTGAAGCACGCCCAGAGCCCCAGGCCCATTGTTCCCACCCCTACGCTGGCCTGCCATACGCCAGGCCATTCCACTCCGCTTACGCTCAGAGGGGGGGTGACAAAGCTACATATCCCAGGTCTTCCCTGTAGTGATCTGCTGATCACTGGTCTAGTTGTCAGCATGCCACAGCCACTCCCTGAGGGCTGGTTAACACCCACACCACACCCATCCAGCACAGGTGTCACAGGACATGTGACCCTGCCAATAAAAGGGGCCTAGCACATAACATTCCCCACTGCCGGAGATGACATGATGGCGTCTGCACCACGAGACCCAATCATAAAGTCCACGACTTGTGGCGCACTGGGTTAGTGGCGCCCGAAGCACTGCCGCCAGCACGGGCCTACCTCCACGGGACGATGACTTGCGGTGCACTGAGTTGGTGGCACCCGATGCACTGCGGCCGGCACGGGCCTACCGCATGGGACGATGATTTGCGGTGCACTGAGTTGGTGGCACCCGGTGCACTGCAGCCGGTACGGGCCTACCGCCACGGGACGATGACTTGCGGTGCACTGAGTTGGTGGCACCCGCTGCACTGCTGCTGGCAGGGGCCTACCGCCATGTGACAATGACTTGCGCTGCACAGGGTTAGTGGCACCTGAAGAGCTGAGCGGGTGTGCAGCCTGCGATGATGAGTTGGCCTCGATGCGGCGTCCAGCGAATCAAGACTCAAATTGAACAGTGTGCCTGCTGGACAGCAGTGTACACGCAGGTAGCATTCAGCACACACATGACTCCACGGTGCGGTGCCGCAGGGTGCGCTGGGGGCCTGTGGTGCGGAAACCAGTGACCGGCTGAGGAGGATGCACCGGCACGTAGAGGGCCCTCTTGGAGACACGCCGGTGGCGGCAGGTGAGCATTGAGGCCTGGGTGCGCAGGGGCGGCCAGTCATCGCTGGGCATTGGACCGGTCTGGGGACCAGGGCTTGGGTGCAGCAGGTGCTCAGGATCGCGCAGGCACCACCGGTCACGGCGGCGGACTCGTGGCTGGCTGGGGGGCGCCGCCTTGCGGACACGACCCTGCATGCGATGATCGTGGTGTGCGCAGGTTGGTTTGGGACGTAGCCACCTCGTCTCCAGTGTGAATGTGCCAGTTGAAGGTGGTCGGCCACGTGTGTGTAGGCCTATGGACAGGTTGTGGCGGAGACTGAGACACACGCAGTAGTCACTTTGGTGGTGGATTTGTGACGGGTGCATTCCCACAGTTGTGAGTTGGGGGATTGTGGAGTTGAGGTGTGTGGTGTGTTCAGTTGGTACATGCCGATGGGCAGTGCATTTCCATGGGGGCCATCCTCAAAGCGCTGGTTGGTGGCGGACTTGCGGACATGTGGGAATCATGCACACTGCCTGGGGAGTTTGCGATGACATTGGTGGACAGGCCACGGTGATCCACTTTTGTATGCACAGTGATGGCATGCGTGTGGTTGCTGTTGCGGTGATTGTGTGCAGTGTTGGCAGGGGGCACAAGTCATACACTTGTGCTGTGAATTGCCCCCAACACGTGCATGACGCCAGTTATGGCGTAGTTCCCTTGCGTGGTCTCAAGATGTTCCTGCGCAGTGTGGGTGTAGTGAGGGGCATGGGTATAGAGCTGACACACACCGTGATGCTTTCAGGTATGATGAGTCCTGCATGATGTGACCGTAACAGCAGTTCGTGTGGTCGTTACCTTCCTCTTCATTCCTACGACGGTTACGGCCACACAAACTTCTGTTACGGTCTTCTCATGCATGGTTTGTCATGCCTGTGAGCATTCCGGTTTGTCCAAGTGCAGTACACTGTACCAGATTGTGCATGTGACTATACTGAAGTTTGACCATTGTCACCATTTCTCCCACAGGTTTCTGAAGACACGTTGCCCTGTTGAAGTTCCCCGTTGGGAATGGAACGCGTTGGCTGAGCTTTTCGTTTTGTTTGTTTGTGTATTTGTAATAAAGTTCTGTTTTTACACCACTGTTGACTACTGCACTTCATGACCTGGTGCACCCACATTTCGGTTACTACGATCTTGGGTCTGGGGCACGGTGGCGTCTTGCACGGCTTGCATTGGGGTTGGTTGCGCAGGTGCACTACGAATTGGAACTATCGTGTGGTGCGGATACAGGGGCCCGCTGTTGCTTTTGTGGACATGCATCCATGACATATGTGAGGGAGTTTGATGGGGCTGGCTCTGAGACTCCTCCGACTCTGGCAGTTGTTGGTTGGAAGCTACCAGGGGCCAACAGGTGCAGCACAGCAAGCAGCTTTGAGTGCGGGGGGATGTAGGTTGTCCGCTGTGTTGGTACCATCAGCCTGTGGGCAATGTGGGTCAGGATGCGGTGGATGGTTGTCCTTTTGAGCCTGTTTTGGCCAATGGCTTCCCCTGGCGTTGAGTGTCTGGGGCTGGTGCGTTTTAGGGTCGTCCGCTGTCCTGCACTGCCTAGGTGGTAATCCAGGGGGTGGTGGTACGGGAGTGGTGGCGGTGGGTGTTGTGGCCCTCTTGTTTCTCCGAGCTGCATGATCATTGGCTCCATGGCATCTGTTGGTCTTCAGATGTGGCTCTGGGCTGGGCTCCCTTTCATACTGCAGGTAGTCGCCCTGCTTAACACCAGCAAAAGGCAGGTGTTAAATCCCTGCTGCTAACGCGCCTTATCGCCTGTTCTTGGTTCGCATCGCAGATCTGGCTGGTCGTTGAGAATATCGCGAAGTGGTGTTTTTGTGTGTTTTTGCACAGGAACGCCTACTCTGCATATCATTAGCGTTAGTTGTCGCACTCATCTGTGGCAATGTTTTTTGCGGCAGCTATTGCTGGTAAACTGGCGATATTGGTAGTTTGCACCAGCTTGAGAATAGGGCGATAATTCTATCACCACTTTAGCGGCGCTAAAGTGCCGATAAATTGGCGATAAGTCCTTGAGAATATGCCCCATAGAGTGTTAAGAAAAAGGACGTTGAATAACTGTAGGCTAATCGCAATTTTCTCATCCAATATCAAAGTTACATTGTTTTTTGAGAATCTTTCAGGGTCTACACTGTTGCAAAATGTATAAAGTTGAATAATAGTAAAATCAATACTTGATACAAATAATGTCTATAAGCACCTCCTTAGAATCATTTGCAAAAATATAATTTTTCACAATCCGTAACTGCTTCACATTAAAATGTATACGTTTGTCAATCATGCCTTTCAGACAGACAATACACTCTTCATTACTTCAAAGAATTATAATACAACAAATATCAGAATCTAAAGCAACAGAAATCTTGGTTGGTAATAAAGAAAATCATTCAAAATGTGATAGCCAACCAAAAGCACAGTAAGAGAGAGGAATATCTCAACAATATGTTTTTACACTTGTCTAAAAACAGACCTCATAGAGCAGACATCACATTAGGAAGTCAACTACCATTGTAAACATTTTAGAAGGCATGTTTAAAATTGCAGTTTGACTGTGTCAATGCAGGCTACGTAAGCAATCCACAGATTTTGAAGATATAAAGTAAATGTTACATATTGGTGACAACTGGCCCTCTAGATACAGTGGAAGACCAATGGTGCTATTCATCAACACATTTGGTGGCCCCCATGTTCCCCACAGACAATATTCTCAGATGCAAGTATAAGGAACACCAAATTTCAATGGATAGGGTGCAGCTGATAACATCAAGTCCGAGTTCTACGCTTTGCGACACACACCATGTGTCTGGTCCCTTTTATGAACGCATGTACTTTTGGCATCACTCTGTGATGTTCCACGAACTGAATCACAACCATGCCACCAATGGTCAGACAAGTTGCAATGCAGATGTCTCCAAACTAAATATCTGTGCAATAGTCCAAACTATCCATAAATGTCTTGCTAGTGCACCAGCAGATAATGAAATTCTATGGCCTAGGAAGGATTAAGAAGATACAATCATGTGTATTGTGCTAACATTGTCTTCAAGAAAACCTCAAATGCTGTACTATAAAACCAATCATCCTGCATGGTCTGATGTCTTTTGTTTTGAAAAGATAAACCTAAACAATTCAAGCTGATTATTCATCTCAATAGCAATTTCAAACTACAAAACAAACTATATTCAGAAAGTAAGTTTTTTGGTTAGTAGGTATCGTTGTGAAAAAGGATATGGCCATGTCCCTGACCCCCTAATAAGGCATACATTGCTCTTACTTAGCATCAGGCAATGGTGTTTTCAATAAATTCAGACTTGAGGTTAGTGCCATGATCCTCATAATTGTTATCTTGCTGACCAACATCACCTTGGGCTTCCCACTCGTAACCCTCATCAGGAATTAATAGCATGTTCCCCCTCTGGGCAGTATTGGGAAGCATGCAACAGGGCACACCAAAATCTTACAGAAATTAGTTGAGCAAATTATAACAGGACAGAATGGCATCGAAATACTTAGTGAGACTTACCAACAAGCAAAGCCCTCCTCTGTGCAAGGTTTGCTATCTGTTGTGGTATGCATTTGTTGCGTAGCACCAGCAAATCCTGGGTAGGACCCGGCAATCTTGTAAGCACTCTGGTGATGTAGAGGTCTGCAATTCAACTCACCTGTACGTTGTTGGACTGGAAATACTTCTTATTGGAGTGTACTTCTTCCTGGTCATATAGTGGACCAGACCAATTTGGGTTCCATCAATGGCTCCTCCTACATGTGGTCTGCCTCCCAGTCCATAGAATTCAGCCTTGATATTGTTCAGCATAGAATTATCCATAGGAAATTTGATGTACTCATGCTTTCATCTGTACATAACATCCAGGACCTGGATTAGAACAGACCAAAAATTGGCAAATACATTCCATTTGAGTCACCCACTCAGAGTTGATATTATCTTCATAAAAGTTGGGATGGCACTCTGAATTTTGATGTCTGGCAAAAGTTCAAATGGTAATTGCTGTGCCAATCAATACCTATGTAGTGTTGCAGTTCAGCCTGTACTTGCTAATGATGTATCTTCCCTGTATGGTCTGCAGATCTAGACATGGTCTGTACACATGTTAATTACATTGAAGTGCCTACAGTTGCTTGTAAGAAAAGGCACATAGACTTCAGTCACTGGTGAATGGTGTGTGTTATATTTTAGCCAGGCAGAAAAATCACCCAACGTATTTTGGGGAGGAGCCGTGACCAAGGCGTCTCATTGACAAAACGTGTTGAGTGATTTAACACACACAGTTTACCAGTGACTAAAGTGAATGTGCCTTTTCTTACAAGCAACTTTAGAGAGGAGTGTTTGTTGATGTGATATGGTCTCGAACACAAGCACATACCACTGTACCAGTGGCTATATATATATATATATATATATATATATATATATATATATATATATATATATATATATATATATATATATATATATATATATAATCTACTGGCGGTCGCCAGTAGATAGTTATAGTTACAACCTATTATCCATAGGAAATCAGCGACATTCTATTTGAAATAACTCTCTTGCCGGTTGACGTATCTTCGCAAAATTTTCAAACTTTGTGGCCCGCTCCGGTCCGCTCCTACCCTGAAAGTCTCGGGGGGATTCGTCAAGCGGGGGCCGAGAAAAAAGGGGGGTCCCAAAACACGTTTTCCCCATGCATTTTTCCATAGGAAACTTTAGACACGGCTACAGCCCGAACTGCTGAACGGAATTACACCAAATTTGGCAAAGAGGTAGTTCTTGGTTCAGAAAGAACCCTTTTTGTTAAATGGTGTAAATCCGTTCAGTAGTTGCTGAGAAAATGAAAAGTAAAAAAGATAGTGATATCTAGGGCCGCGGATCCTCCCGAGCACGAGCTTTATGTTAATTGGCTGTCAACACTCCAAACCAGGAAGTGTTGGCAGCCATTTTGTCCCTCGGTAGAACCGAGGGACAGAAACAAGTGCGCAAAGCGCACAAAGGGGGCAGGGTAGAAACACCCTGACCCCTAGGTCTGCTCAGGGGGTCCCACAAGGACCCCCTGGGCAAAAATCGGCAGGATGCGCTCAGGGAGCGCGAACCCTGCCGAAAAAAAAAATCGAAGCGCGGTCTCGATGTTAGCACTGGCCCCCGGGTAGGCCAAGTCCCGGGGGCATGCTGGGGGGGTTAATTTTATGTGTGGGGGCCTCTAAGGGCCCCCAAGCCCCGGGGACCACCACCCCCCCGGGGCCTTATGTATAACGGTGCGGGAGGGCTCTGAGCCCTCCCGCAGCCCCGGGGACCACCACCTCCCCGGGGCTTCTTTTTAAATTAGAAACCTGTGTGGGGGGCTCCAGCCCCCCACACGCCCGAGGACCACCACCTCCCGGGGCACTAAGAAAATTAAAATGGGGGTCCGTTTTGGACCCCAAGCCCCGGGGACCACCACCTCCCCGGGGCTTTCAAAATGTAGGGAGGGGGCCGCGCGGCCCCCTCCTGGAGCCTGTGGTGGCCCTGGGGACCGCCACCCCCAGGGCCGGCTCCTGCAGTGTCCCGGGGTGCCTACCCCCGGGACACTGCTGCTTGCAATGACAGGACGGGAGCCTCGCGGCTCCCGTCCTGTCATTGCAAACTTGCTTTGGATATTGGAAGAGAGAGCAGGAAACCTGCTCTCTCTTCCAATATCCAAAGCACATTGCTTTTCCACATGGGGAGCAGCATGTTAGCTGCTCCCCATGTGTAAAAGCAATGCCGGCTCCCGTAGGACACGGGGAGCCGGCGGGACTGTGGGGGGCTTGGGGACCCCCCCACAGTCCCCAACGAGAGGCCAGGCCCCGGGGGATGGGGTCCCCGGGGCCATAAGAGGCCACGGAGAGATGCCACGCAGCCCCCCTCCCCAAAGTAACAACAAAAAAAAAAAGTGCAAGGCCGGCCCCGGGGGATGGGGTCCCCGGGGCCTTAAATGGCCTGAGGAGGGGGGCCACGCAGCCCCCCTCCAAATAAAAAAAAAAGAGGCCATGCCCCGGGGGATGGGGTCCCCGGGGCCAATACAGGCCCAGGGAAGGGGGGCCACGCGGCCCCCTTCCCGTTTTTTTAATTTTATTTTAATAAAAGAAAAGGGGTAAGGCCCTGGGGGATGGGGTCCCTAGGGCCTAAAAATAGGAAAAAGGAAGGGGGCCACACAGCCCCCTTCAGGGAGAAAAAAAAAAACGATCGGCCCATAGGCCCCGCCCCTTCCTTCACCACTCTGCAAACGCGCCCTGGCGCGTTTGCAGAGAGGGGAACGATCCCCTTGAATACTGGGGGTCCCTGGGGGCCAACTAGCCCACTCAGGAACCTCCAGTATGCCCAGGGGCTGCCTTGCAGAGAGGTGTACAGAGGCCACGCCCCTTTTACACCTCTCTGCAACGCAGCTCTTTGGCACTTTGGAGGTATATGGTGGGCTAGATGCACCCCAGGGACCCTCAGGATTCAAGGGGAGTTAATCCCCGACTTAAAACGCGCCACGGGGCGCGTTTGCACAGTGGTGAAGGGAGGGGGCGGGGCTTCAGGTGACATGTGTGCAAACAGGCCCCGTGGCGCGTTTTAAGATGGGGAATTAAATCCTCTTCAATCCTGAGGGTCCCTGGGGGCCAACTAGCCCAACAGGTACGTCCAGAAAGCGCCACAGAGCTGCGTTGCAGAGAGGTGTAAAAAGGGTGTGGCCTCTGTACATGTCTCTGCAACGCAGCCCCTGGCGCACACTGGAGGTTCCTGGTGGGCTAGTTGGCCCGTAGGGACCCTCATGATTCAAGGGGACTTAATCCCCCAACTTAAAACGCGCCACGGGGCGCGTTTGCACAGATGTCACCTCAGGCCCCGCCCTCCCTTCACCATTGTGCAAATATTCCTCTAAAATCAGCCGAAATACGAATTCTGATTTACTCACCTGTTATCAGGAGAGACCTCAGTGCTGCATCTTTCAGCCCAGTACTGGTCCTGAAAAGTAATTTTAACCGTACTTACCGGTAACTTGAATTTCCTTCATAGGCTAACATTGACTGGTTTCACTTGGAAATTCTTCGAAGTGTGGAGTTTTGGAACTTTAAAATATTCCTCTAAAATCAGCCGAAATACGAATTCCGATTTACTCACCTGTTATCAGGAGAGACCTCAGTGCTGCATCTTTCAGCCCAGTACTGATCCTCAAAAGTAATTTTAACCGTACTTACCAGTAACTTGAATTTCCTTCCATAGGATATCATTGCCTGCTTTTTGCTGAAAAAGTTTCTAAGTGTTGATTTTTGAAACATACAAATATTCCTCTAAAATCAGCCGAAATCCGAATTCTGATTTACTCACCTGTTATCAGGAGAGACCTCAGTGCTGCATCTTTCAGCCCAGTACTGGTCCTGAAAAGTAATTTTAACCGTACTTACCAGTAACTTGAATTTCCTTCATAGGCTAACATTGACTGGTTTCACTTGGAAATTCTTCTAAGTGTGGAGTTTTGGAACTTTAAAATATTCCTCTAAAATCAGCCGAAATACGAATTCCGATTTACTCATCTGTTATCAGGAGAGACCTCAGTGCTGCATCTTTCAGCCCAGTACTGATCCTCAAAAGTAATTTTAACCGTACTTACCGGTAACTTGAATTTCCTTCGTAGGCTAACATTGACTGGTTTCACTTGGAAATTCTTCTAAGTGTGGAGTTTTGGAACTTTAAAATATTCCTCTAAAATCAGCCGAAATACGAATTCCGATTTACTCACCTGTTATCAGGAGAGACCTCAGTGCTGCATCTTTCAGCCCAGTACTGGTCCTGAAAAGTAATTTTTACCGTACTTACCAGTAACTTGAATTTCCTTCATAGGCTAACATTGACTGGTTTCACTTGGAAATTCTTCTAAGTGTGGAGTTTTGGAACTTTAAAATATTCCTCTAAAATCAGCCGAAATACGAATTCCGATTTACTCACCTGTTATCAGGAGAGACCTCAGTGCTGCATCTTTCAGCCCAGTACTGATCCTCAAAAGTAATTTTAACCGTACTTACCGGTAACTTGAATTTCCTTCATAGGCTAACATTGACTGGTTTCACTTGGAAATTCTTCTAAGTGTGGAGTTTTGGAACTTTAAAATATTCCTCTAAAATCAGCCGAAATACGAATTCCGATTTACTCACCTGTTATCAGGAGAGACCTCAGTGCTGCATCTTTCAGCCCAGTACTGATCCTCAAAAGTAATTTTAACCGTACTTACCAGTAACTTGAATTTCCTTCCATAGGATATCATTGCCTGCTTTTTGCTGAAAAAGTTTCTAAGTGTTGATTTTTGAAACATACAAATATTCCTCTAAAATCAGCCGAAATCCGAATTCTGATTTGCTCACCTGTTATCAGGAGAGACCTCAGTGATGCATCTTTCAGCCCAGTACTGGTCCTGAAAAGTAATTTTAACCGTACTTACCAGTAACTTGAATTTCCTTCCATAGGCTAACATTGACTGGTTTCACTTGGAAATTCTTCTAAGTGTGGAGTTTTGGAACTTTAAAATATTCCTCTAAAATCAGCCGAAATCCGAATTCTGATTTACTCACCTGTTATCAGGAGAGACCTCAGTGCTGCATCTTTCAGCCCAGTACTGGTCCTGAAAAGTAATTTTAACCGTACTTACCAGTAACTTGAATTTCCTTCCATAGGATATCATTGTCTGGTTTTCAGCAGAAAAGTTTCAGTGTTGATTTTCACAAACTACAAATATTCCTAAAAAATCGCCTGTATGACTTAAACGCATTCTTTCAACTGTTTACAGGAGATGCACCAGTGCTGGATCCAGGATCCAACACTGAGTAAGAAAAAGTAACGATAACAGTTTTTAACTTCTAAGTGAATTTCCTTCCATAGGATAACATTGGTGATTCTATGAGAAAAAGTTTCTAAGTGTGAACTTTTAAAGTACAATAATATTCCTTAAAAATCACGACTGTAACCAAAACGCTTTTACTCAACTGTTTACAGGAGATGTCCCAGGACTGAATCTAGGATCCAGTAATGTGGTTAGAAAAGTAATCCATAAAGTAACTAATTGCATTTAACTAGAAATTCACATTGAGCTGAATGTTGCATTGTGTTTGAAAATGTGTTGCCCATTGCAACAACTGTAACTACTGTACTTAAAAGTCTATTGCCTATGTGCAAAGTAATTAAACTAAAGTAATTCATTCTGAGAAAGTATTTTTTGTAATGTAATGTATAATGTAATTACAATGTAATTTAAAAAATAAAATATGTAAAAAAAATTGTTTCTAAAAAATTTGGAAATCAGTATGAAAATTTTTTATATAACAATTAATACATTTAAAAATTGTCATTTACAAAACCTTTGAAATTCACTGAAAAAACTGTAGGTTTCAGACATGTTATAGTTACAAATTAGCATTTAAAAAACCTTTGAAATTCACTGAAAAAACCATAGGTTTCAGGGACGTTATAGTTACAAATTAGCATTTAAAAAACCTTTGAAATTCACTGAAAAAAACATAGGTTTTAGGGACAGTTATAGTTAGTTGGACATTGCACTCGTACAAAACCCGTGAAATTCCCCGTTATAGTTAGTCCAGCTAACTATAACTCGCGCCCCGCAATGCACTGCTGATGACGTCACATATTACATCACTCATGACATGGTCAGTGACATCACTGATGACATCACTGATGACATCTCAAATGACATCACTGATGACATCATCCACGTGATAATCTGATGCACCTCCTCACACCCTAATATAACTTTTGATACACCCACTCTAAATTACAGACTGCCATTCGCAAAACCATAGACACTCCAACACCAATAACTACATACCCACTCACTGATTCTTAGGTCTACGCACACATCCACTCACTCACCCGTACAGTCACTCATACTTACGGTCACTCAGTACAGGACTATCATATGCACTCATACTCCTATATAGACACTCAAACACCGCCACTCATCCATAGAGGTACTCACACACCTAGTCAGTCATGCAAATAATTAAACACACTACCATTTACTCACCTATACAGTTATACACACACCAGCTCACTTACTCATACAAATAGTAGCACAATCTTACGCTCTTATACAATCACTGATACAAGCACACACTCATCCATACAGCCACTATCACAATCACTCACTCTCGCTTATAGCTATTTATATACTCCAACACACATATATACTGCCTTTCACATATGTAGTTACTCACACATGTACCACTGGGACATACATTCACTCACTAACACACTCTTACACACACTTACCCATCCATACAGTCTATCACAGTTGCACTCTTGAAACCATCCACCCAGTGAATCACCCACTCACACATCTATGCACAGAGTTGCACACACCCCTCCCACACAAACACTCAGGCACCCATACAGATACTCAGACAAGCATTCAATAACTCATATAGACACTCATGTAGCTATTCACAAACACATGCAGCCACTTACACAGCAACAGACAGACGGATACAGACATTCACCCAGTTTAGTCACTAACCCATGCATTCAGTAAGATACGTTAAATCACTCACTTATAGAGTCAGTCACGCACCTACTAAATCATCCATACAGACACTTACACACCCACTCATTCTTCAATACGTCTTTTCCTATATATATTAAAAATATTTAAACTTTACAGAAACACACAGTCACTGGATGATGTCATCAGTGATGTCATCAGTGATGTCATTTGAGATGTCATCAGTGATGTCATCAGTGATGTCACTGACCATGTCATGAGTGATGTAATATGTGACGTCATCAGCAGTGCATTGCGGGCGCGAGTTATAGTTAGCTGGACTAACTATAACGGGGGAATTTCACGGGTTTTGTACGAGTGCAATGTCCAACTAACTATAACTGTCCCTAAAACCTATGGTTTTTTCAGTGAATATATATATATATATATATATATATATATATATATATATATATATATATTGTCACTAGAACTCACAACATTGGATGACCTCAAGGACTGAATATGGAACAGCTGAGGAACCAACCTCAGTGTTTCTGAACGTGCCTCCAAGTGAAGGAGCATTCCACCATGTCAGAGGACAGAGTGGCATACCCGGCTTCATTGTAAGTATAGTGTCAGCCACTGCAGGCAAGTCTTTGTGTCAGGGGAAGCTGCAGGTGACTGCATAATTACAGAACTGTCTTTCACACTGAAGCAGTCGAATGTAGTGAGCAGCATACTTGTATCAGACATAGAGAGCAACAGGGATACAAGAAGGCAGAATATAGTGAATGCTATTTTCTCAGATTATAATTTTGAGGCACATAACACAGATTCTGGAGACATAGAAACCACCCCCACACTTAAATAAAAGTATGAGAGACTAGAGAAGTTATTGAGAATGGAGCAGAAGAAGTGGTGGGAGGTGATGTTCTTACAGAAATACTGGGACGTGGACCGTATTCCCCAGGGATTGAGAATCTTTATTGTATTGCCTTTTGAAGACCTAGATCCGAAACAGCTGGAGTAATAGACATAAAATGTGGCCAATTGCTCAATGAGAATTCTGAATATTCTGGTGAAATATGCAAAACATGAGAGTGAGAAGATCCTCACAGAAATGCAATCATCTTGGAGGATATTAAGAAAACTGATTCAGTTTAGGAGAATGTCAACAAATTTATCAAAGGACTGAAGAAGACATTAGAGAAGATTGAGGAGAACATCAAGCTGAAGAAACAACATAAATTCATTAGGGATTGTAGAGACTACCAAATGGGGAGAATGTTAACATCTGGGAAGAAGTATGTTACTTTTAGATACAATGACAGAGGCAACTAACCAGATCACACCGGATGCTCCAACTATGGAGTCAGTCTCTGATAGTACCAATATGTGTAATGAAAGTGACACATCAGATGGGTGTAAAACTAGCCTAACAGAGACTTCCAACCCACTTTCTAAGCAAAGTTTTGCCTGCTCAATAGGGGCATGGATCATCAGCGAACAAAAGGAAAAGGAGCCAAAAGAGGTGGCAAAGGAAAAGGAAAATGAGGAGAAGCAATAAACGAAAGGAAAGACGATAAAAACCCAAGCGAAAATCAAGGCAAAGGGCCAGTGACAAGCCATATAACTGAGAATTATGAAAAGACAGAGATTAATTTATCAGAAAGATCATTAACACCAGATGAGCTCAATGTTTTTACTTTTGGATTGTCTTTTTGCCCCTCTAATGTGTACGACTATACTAATAGTCATATAGATGTGCATACATTTATATGCAAGCTCAAATTAAGAAAATGCATACCTTGAAACCCAGAAAGGTGAAATTGGTCAGGTTCCAACACGTCAGATTAGCATCCTAAGTATGGGAGATGTGGACATTTTACATACTTTATACATACTTTAGATGAATTAGATACAGATCCTGAGGCACACAGTGAGCCCTATTTTAATTTGATTGGCACAGGTGTTGAAGTTGATTTGAGCTGCCCGGGTGGCTTTAATACACCTTCTACCAACTCTCCTAGCCTGCCCTATGATGCAATTCATGCATTTGGAGCTGTAGTGGCTTCAGAGCTAAAAAAGATTAGGAAGGTCAGAGGTCCACACAACTCCAATCTGACTTGAGCCAGAGAAGGATGTTGCATTATTTTGAGAATGCAGATGATAATGTGATACTCTCACTTATAAGGTGGGGGGACATAGTAATACTACCTAAGGAGATATATATTAGAGAAGGATTACGTCATGTTAATGGCTGTTCAAAGCAACTGTTAATAGAATGAATCTGGAATATAAGAAAAGGTTTGTTGATTGGAGACACAATGGACAGCTTGATTGGGAAGAATTTCTCTTTCTCAAACGTGACTGTTCTAGAATACCAATTTTGTACCTCTTGACTAAGTTGAATTAGTGTCATTTATCCCCATCCCCATGAATGTTCAATTGTGTCAGCAAAAGGGAGCTTACTGGAGAATACCTCAAGATATATTTATTTCTTTTTGAGACCATACATTACAAACCTTGCCATTCCATATACTGGACACAAAGGATTTTCTATCCAGTATGCAGGGCATAACATGGGAAAAAGGATTACTACTTATGGCACTGGATGTCAATAGTTTATATGTCAAGAAACAATTCCCTTTGGGTATATGTCACACAGCCAAATCCACACCTTCAGTCACAAATCCAATTATTAGAGTCCATACCCTGATAGTATTCACAGTACCATATGAAATCACCAATGTATAATTTTTAAAATAATATTACATACATAAAAACAACCCAAAATTGTGGGTTCAAAAGCCCATAATATCCTAACATAAAATTCTAATGTCCATAATGATGACAATAACAAATATCAATCCAAATTCATAAAAAATATATGGTAGTGGTGATCTTGATAACCAATTGGTAAATGAACACGAACTATTGAGAGACTGTCGTGGTTGCCCTTTGTTCTCTCTTCAAATTTTCTTACCCTTTTTCTTTCCCGCTTTTCACCCCTATATCTTTCTGCGTTTTATCCTACTGGGGAGTTTTCAATCAAACATTTTCATGAATTTCGATTGATATTTGTTATTGTCATTATTATGAACATTAGAATTTTATGTTAGGATATTATGGACTTTTGAACCCACAATTGGTGGGTTGTTTTCATGTATGTAATATTATTTGCGCAATAACTTTTAAACAAATCAATAAAGGAGAAAACAAAAGTTTAAAAAAAATTATACATTGGTGATTTCATATGGTACTGTGAATACTATCAGGGTTTGGACCCTGTAATAATTGGATTTGTGACTGAAGGTGTGGATTTCGCTGTGTGATATATACCCAGAGGGAGTTGTTTCTTAGTATATAGTCTTATTTAAGCCCTGTCCCTTTGCGGCGAGGGGTTTCTTTCTATATGGTTTCACATTGTCAATAGTTTATACACCAGTATTTTACATGTGAATTGTGACAATGCCTGTAGACATTTCTTAAGGCCACACTCATTGACATATTTGTTGCATAGTGAAATGTTACTAGATATGTTGATGTTTTGCTTAGCTAATAATGTATTTTAATTTGAGGCTATTGTGTATAAACAACTGAAAAGGACAACAATGCAGACCTGCTTCGCCATCAGCTATGCAAATTTGTATTTGGGCTGGTGGGAGGAGAAAGTCCTCAGCTCTTCAACTGGATTTGAACAAATTGTGTTATGGATCAGGTTTATTGAGAGAGGGGGAGAGGCAGATACATTTGTCAGTATGCTCAATGGTGATAATCTGTATTTGCACTTTACTAGTCATATTAGTAAACATCAAGTAGAATTCCTTGACAAGCATATCCATGAAGAAGAACACACTCATGGCTAAGTTGTTCTGGAAGGAAACGGTACGTAAAAGTCTCCTTCATGAACATAGCAATCATCCAAAGAATTTCATAGTTAGCATTAGCTATGGAGAACTGTTTAGGGGCAAGAGGAATTGCAGTACAGAAGAACGACTTCTAGCTGAATAAGAGTTAGTGATTCAGAGATTCAAGTAGAAAGTAAAAAGAAAAAGATGATGATAATGTGGTCAGGTTTATTACTACTTATAGCAACCAAAAGGGGAGAGTGAAGACAAATTTCTGTAGACATTGGTCCTTCTTGAAGTCGGAACCAGTGATTGGGGAAAATGTTTTACAAAATATCCACAGATAACATTCAGGAAAGGAGCTAACCTCAATGATAAGATCAGCAGGAATTGTGTCAAATCCTCAAGTGGTACAGATAATAGGGGCATCTCTCACCAGTTTTATCCTTGCTCAATATGTGAAGGAGGCCACGCACAAAAAAGGTCACATATTAGGCCACGCTTGGTCATCCAATCTAACCATGTCAGACCTTACGGTCTCACCTTGCACATGGTCAGAACACCACCTTATTAGGTTTTCACTGAAAGATTCTTTTTAGTGGAAACCTTCCCCTTGTCCAAGTTCATTTTCTGGGAATTGGAATCAAATAAACATTGAGACATTTTGTGATACCCTATCACTTTCCATTCCTATATCCACCGAGAACCTTGAAGAATCGAGGAGGCACTAACAAACTGGCTGACAGTCGACAGCAATATTCATGCCCCCTTACAAGAAATAAAAAGATCTCAGCAACATAAAGCCTCAAAATGATTTTCTGAGACTTTAAAGCTTGCCAAATTGAAGCAGAGCAGAAATGGAGAAACTCTTACACACCTGAAAAGAGAAAAGCTTTTGTTCAGTGTTTAAAAAATTATAAAAAATTATTTTTACAGGCAAAGGCAATGTTTTTTTTCTAATAAAATTGTGAACTCTGAAAATAAAACCAGAGTAATATCTGAGACAGTCAAATAACTATCTAATCCAGAAAAAATAACCACACCTGGGATCCCCTCTCAAGAGCCATGCAATGCCCTGAACTCCGCTTTATCGACAAACTAAAGATGATAAAAGATAGAATCATCCCAGCTCTCTGAATGTGTGAACTCCACCTGAAGATAGTAACCCATGGGTCCTCTTGGCCTCCCCAGGTATCAGCAGAGATCACTTCTATGAACTGTTGGTCAAGGACAAATATGTCTGTCCTAATGACATCTGTCCCCCCAAGATTCAAAAAACAATTTGTTCTCACTTCCCAAACACAGCCATCTCTTTGCTTAATCAATTGCTTAGGCAGGGGAAAGTCCCTCATTACTTCAAGAAGGGAATGGTACTCCCCCTTCAAAAAAAGCTGGGAAGGATACTACCAACCTGAAAAACTATAGGCCCATCTCTTTACTTCTTTTTTTGGCAACTTCCTTGGAGGAGTCCTGTAGTGAAGACGCCAATAGCCAATGTAGTTTTCTTGAAGTTTTAATGAAGATGAGTAACAGCATACAAAACCAAAGGGCCCAGAGGATCAGCACCAACTGAAACCAGTGTTCCAATCCAGTGTCCACACCAATCTAAATACTGCATAACAGTTAATATAAGCACCATCTGAGTGCCCTACTTTCTATACCATATGATAAGAAATAGAAGAGTCTAAACTAGGTTTACAATAATAATAATTCAAAATAGCAGAACACCACAAGTCCACTTTCCTTAACCCCCACCAGACTAGCTTCTGACCGGCGCACTCAACGGAGGCAGTTATTTTGGCAGCCCTGGATGATTTGAGGGATGGAGCGGATAAAGATGTTACTCAGGCACTGGTCCTTTTGGATCTCTTGGCTGCTTTTGACCTGGTCGACCATCTCATTTTGATTGCCCGTGTCAGAACTGTTGGTTTGCAAAGCACCACCCTTGACTGGATGAAGTCCTTTCTAGATAATAATACTCAGGCGGTCTGCCTTTTTCCGTTCTGCTTGCTGAAAGTTCAACTTGGTTGCAGAGTGCCCCAGGGCTCATCCCTCTCACCTCTCCAATTCAATCACTATATCCAGCCCCAGATATACTCTCTCCAGCAGCGTAAGGTGAAGATATATAACTATGCTGATGACATGCAGCTGATCTCCACAATTAACAATACGCCAGGTTAAAAAACCTTCTTTCAGAACACAATGCTGTACATATGGGATTGGATGGATAACTATCAATTGAAATTGAACTCCAACAATACTGAGTTAGTGGTGAAGAAGAATAAACTTTACCTATAGAATCCCTCTTTTTGGCCTTCAGAGATGGGCGATCCTCCCCTCCCTAAAAGAACGGTCAAAAGATTTGGCATTTCCATAGATGAGGATTTATCTATGGAACCTGAGAGAGGTGCAGTGACCTCATACTGTTTCCAGCAACTTAAAAAAATAAAGAAAATAAGAAGGTACTTAACCCTTGAACTTATTATTCAAATTATAATTGCTTTAGTAATGTCCCGCATTGATCATGCCAATGCTCTTTATTTGGGACTTCCTTCTTGCCTCGCACGCAGACTGCAGATAATACAAAATCAGGCACCCAGGCTGGCCTTTTGGCAGCCTAGATATTGCCACATCAGACCCTTGAGAAAAAAACTGCACTGGCTTCCGGTAGCTCAGAGGTCCATTTTTAAAATGAAAACTAATCTTCAAATCTCTTCACGGTAAAAGCCCTGCTTTCCTTTCTTCCAAATTCAGCACTTCATCCCTAACTGCTAGCTTAGATCAGCACATTTAAATCTTTTGGTTGTTCCTAGGAGTGAAAGGAAGAGATTAGGGAGGGCCTGAATATCTGTGTCTGCATCTCACACTTGGAACACCTTCCCCCTTGAAATAAGATCTGTGGAGAACTACGAGGGATTCAGGAAAGAACTAAAAACATGGTTGCTCAGACAAGCTCATGAATAACTCTGGTAGCAGTAACCTCCCTCTACCCCAGCCCTTAGAGACCTTTTTGATGCACATGTGCTGAACAAGTGGCTATTAGAATAACATAAGGGTTTTTTATGTGTCAAGGATACTAGCCTGTAGATTCAGCAGTAACATGTCTGAATACTATGTCTCCTAAGAAGGGAAGAATACTATCAATATGTACATTACTTGCAACACTGATCACACATTATATGTACTAATTTTTCAATGTGAGAAGATTCATATAGGCAGCACAATCCACCCACTTAAGAAAAGGATAGTGGAGGACATGCCGATCCACATTATCCTCTTGCTAGACATTTCAAAGAAATTCATAAGAGAAATTGCAAACTGTTAAGATTTTTTGCAATTGACCACATTCCTAAATCCATAAGAGGTGGCAATCGTGAATTGAGCCTTAACAGATTGGAAAGTTGCTATATTATATTGATGGACTCTAAGATGCCACGATAGTTGAACACAGAATTGGAACTCAGTGTACATTCGGGTCTGGTTTAAAGAAGAAAAATATGGTCATTTGCTATGCTGAAATGGGTAGAAATGATGAAAACATATGCCTTGTTCTTTTCTCCTGGGTGAGTTTCACTGTCTATACATTGTTTGTAACAGAATTAGGATTTACAACAAAATTGATTATTGATCCATTCAACTCATAATTTCCCATTTACAAAAAAATCAAATTTTCTTAGCGATGCACCTAACTCATCGAGCGTTAATGCTGTAAATATTACATCAAACAATGAAAAAGTTTCAGCGATTGACAACAGCATTTTGCTGGATGAACTATGTGCAAAAACTCAGTGGAATGAAGCTAGTGATTGTTTTTGATATTTATTACTACATCCTTAAATCTGGAATAAATACTAAGGGGCCTATTACGATGTTAGTCGGAAAGACCGTCCGACCGATACAGTCACGGATACATTCCGCCCGACTAGTCTGAGATGTCTCATACCACCGTATTATGATGTATACCAGGCAAAACTCCGACCGCATAGGTCAGAAACGGGTCCGATCTGAACGCGTCAGTTAGAAAGGCTGTCCCATAGGGATTCCGACTCCGCAAATGCATTGGTTTTACCGCAATGCCGATTATGATGCATCTGACGAGGTTGCGGGCTGATGGCAATATGTGTGCCACATGGCAAATGCAAAATATAAAATATCTGGCCAAATAACACAACAACAAGCATAGTCAGCGCCCCCCAAAAAAGTACCACATGTCAATTTAAAAAGTAGACACACTCACCAATCCACCTATATAAAAATAAACCTAGACCATGATCCTTTGCCAACACAATATTGCAGAGAGAATTAGGGAGCTCATTCTTCAGTTATTGCTGTCAGTCCTGCACACACTCACGCACTGCATTCACATCACTACCTGCACATACCACTTTTTTGGTTTACATTCCTTTCTTAGACACACCTTTTAATTCACCTTGACACTCACCCTCACCCTCATCCTCACCATGTCAAAAAAGAAGCAGCCACATTTTACTGATGAGGAGTTGAGAGTGCTTGTTGATGAAATCCTCAGAGTAGAGCCACATTTATTTGGGACCCTAGTCCAACAGACTCCCATGAGCCAGAAAACACAGATGTGGGACGGGATAGTCAGCAAGATGAACGCAGCAGCCCCCATCCTGTGCACAATGGATGATATCAAAAAGAGTTGGCACGATGTCAGGAGGAGGGTCAAATATTTGGCCAGCAAAGACCACCGGGCCACACAACAGACTGGTGGTGGCCCTCCTGTACCACCTGTGCACTTTACTTCCTGGGAGGAGAAGGTGTGTGCCATCATTCCACCAGAGAGCTTATTTGGAATACCTGATGGAATGGAGTCTGGTAAGTGTGAACGTTTCACACAAGTTATGGCTTGTACATTTCCAACCACTGTCAGGAAAGCAGAGTTCCAGGTGGGCTGGTTCGGCTGGGTGGGAGGAGGAGTGTTTACAATGAGAACATCTCCCATCTGGCTCTGTCCTACACACACCTTCCCACCCCTTCCAGCCAGGCCACCAGGAAGAGTGGTGTCCTGACAATGAGGGGAAGTGTAATTGCAAGATGGCTGGCAAAGTTGCATGGTGTTTGACTTGAACCCAACTCCCATCAAGGCATGTGCTCCAAACACCATGCACCAGTGTCAGCCATCTTGCTAGTACACTTTCCCTCACTATGTGACTGCTGATACATAGACTATGCCCAGTACACAGGCCAGACAAACTAAAACATTTAGATTTTAAGAGTACATATGTCATTGACATTCTACAGATGTGGATCACTGTAATCCACCAGTGTCATCTACAGAGTGTCAGGTACAAGTCAATGTCAGTGAACGTGTCATAAGTAATACACAGAACATGGCCATTTCTGCACATAGGTGGAGCTGATCACAAATACACATCTTGTAAAACTTGCATTGTTCATGCCAAACATAGGCTACCATCATGGAAAAAGGAGGCAAATCATTCCTCTTAAAATGTTTTTTGGTCCAGTCATTGACGTAATGGGTTCTATTTAAGGTGCAGTGAACATTCAGATAATTGACTGTGTTATTTCTGTACCCACAGGGCGAGCTGGGAACACCTCCATGGCCAATGATGACAACAGCCAGGCTCAGATTCCAAGCCAGAATTAGCTAACTGGCGTTGAGGACTCTCCTGTACCCTCGGACGAGGAGGAACAACCAAGGCCATCAGGTATGGGGTGGCAGACAGCACCAGCATGTACAGCAGGGTCCACAGCGACAACTCCCGCCTCAGCTAGCAACTCTCAGCTGACCCCTACCCTGACAGACACAGCAGCCCCAGTAAACAACACCAGCACAGCTACACTGAGCACTCTAGAGTTGACAGACAACAACACAGTCAATGAGGAAGGAGGTTCAGGTTGGACTGTGCCACTGCAAACCGTGCATGCCCCTGGGGATAGGGATGGTGGGAGTGGTCGTGTGGATCCATGGCGTCAATCAGCTGGTGCTACAGATGCCCACCCAAACCTATCCTGGGTACTCAATGCCTACGAGGGGTACCAAGGAGCAATGGGCCAAGTTGAACAACACCTCCGGAACATTGGGCAGCTGCAGGCCTCCCAGGACCGAAGACTAGAACGTTTTAACCAACAAATGGATGAGGTCATAGGGGTGCTGAGGGACATCAGTACCAGCCTCCGCCAGTTAGCTTGTGAGCAAATCATCTCTCCCTGTGTGCCAACTCCATCTGTGCCAACAACATCTGCACTGCACAAGCCACAGGGAGGGACGTTGAGTCAGGCGGAGATTCCCTAGTATCCCAGGAGGCTGCGGAAAGATAAGGGAGAGTCAGATGGCAATGCACCACCGCCAGCAAGTAAAAAAAGGTGTCATCCATTGTGTGCCGAGCGTTCACTTTGTTGGCAGTCCATACAAACTGTTACACATCTGATGGAGATACAAAGTTGGACTTTGGACTTGGATAACTGTGGCTAGGCTCTTTTGGATTTCATCAGTAAACATTGTCAACTCCAATCATCACATATTTTTTTGTTTTATGAGCACATCGCTATTACATGTCATCACCTATGCACAATGTATGTCAAAATAAACCACTTTATACATCAATACTAGCTCATGTTTTGACTTTGACTTTAAACTCAAAATGTTGTCATCCTCTTTTTATTACAATTATGAAAGTGTCACCAACCTAGGTAATCAAGTACTTGTAAGTTGTAACTTAAGTACCACTAAGTGAATGAGCTTTTGCACATCAAGATAGATATACACAATCAGAGTATCAGACAAACTGTAGTACATGGTACATATTCACAGGAAGTCAATTGTATACACAATCATCACTAGTTTCCAGCCCAATCAACAATCATTGTTAGTCAACTCATTCATCATGTTCAAATTTAGATCATAACTTGTTTGGATGTGTGATATCAGACAATGCACACCGCAATGTGGAACACATTTTTTATTGTCCAGATACAAACTGGTACCTGAACACAAACTACATTAATATCACACAGTAGTGAAAAGCACTAATAACAAAAATACAAGACTATTATGTCAGAAGAAAATGCGTACCAAGTGTTTCAGCAATATTTCCATGTCCATGTTGGTGTCTGTCACAGCATCATATGTCTGGTGATGTCACAACTCAGTAAGTCCACTCTGTAGATCACATGGCAAAGTATACTAGGAAAAAACATAAAAAACGGCGTTTAGCAATCATAAATAATGTATCACAAGTCAAAGAAGTAGAAAACTTCAGCCACAATAAAGTCATTGTTAACACTAGATAGGCTTCACTGAAACACTGTGCATGTAAAATTTAAACATTTCTAAAACAAGTCTCCAACAAACTTCAGGACGCTTATCCTACACTCTTAAGCATACATACACATTGTCCACCAGCTACACAACAATGAGCAATGGTGGTTAGTAACCTCCTCTCCTTGCATACTTACAGTCATGTGAAAAAGTTGTTGAGAAGCTGTTGTCTCCAGTCTACTCCATCATCATTATCACCACTGTCATCATTGCCCAGTCCTGGATCCTCCATCGGTGGCACCTGCTGGTCTCCTTTGTCCTCAATTAGAGGTATGTTCTTACAAATTGCTATGTTTGTAACATGCAGCAAGTCACGATTTTCTGGCACACCTATTCTGGGGAATATTGGAGGGCTCCTCCCATCTTATCCAGACAGTGGAATCTTGACTTCAGGATGCCAAAAGTCTGCTCCACTATCTACCTGGTCCAGCCATGGGACTCATTAAAGCCCACTTCTGATGGGGTAACTGGGTTGCGCAGTGGTGTCAGTAACCATGGCTGGTTGGGGTATCCAGAGTCTCCTACATTGAAGATAGAAATTAGTTCTTATCTGACATACAAACAACACACACTACAACATTCATATACAACATAACCAACAAGCCAGGCATGTTCAGGTTGCAGTTGACTCATTAAATGTGGGATGATGCTGTTACGCAGGATATATGAGTCATGTGCAGACCCCGGAAATCTGGCACAGACATATGACTTGCACATCTCAGGCAAACACACCACCTGAACATTGATGGAGTGGAAGTATTCCTGTTGCGATACACCTGTTCATTGACCTACGGTGGTATCAAAGCAACATGAGTGCCATCAATTGCTCCAATTACATGGGGTATTCATCCAAAAGTTAAAAAATCACCCTTGATTTCGGAAACGTGATAAAGTGGTCCATGTATCGGGTCAGGGGTAATTGTGTCATTGGAGAACTCCAGCCCTCCAATAATCTTAGATCCATTAGGTGGGAATGGGTAGTTAAAAACCCTGCAGCCTTGATATTATCAAGGAATCTGTTACTGCAGACTATGAACATCTGTTAAAGATTCCTAGCGACTTGAGAAATTAAGTGATGGCAAAAACTCACGATATGCTAGGGGGGAATATAAGGGATGTCTTAGGTAAGCCAAGAAGAAAAGAGAAACTGCGCCCAAAACCTGAGTCCTGGCATATTAATGCTTGTAGAGTGGTTAAAGGTGAGCTCCTTGCCTCTATTAAAACTAGATCGCAAGCAGAGATTGCCAATTCTAGAGCCCGCCACAGGAAGGTGATTATAAATGCAAAGAGGGAGTGGGAAGACTTGCTATGGTTGAACCTGCATGAGGCCCTGGTTAACAAGAATACCAAAGAATTCTGGAAAGCTGCAACTGTGGCCTCAAATGGGAACAAACCAATGCTTGAGTATTGTATCCAACCATAAGAGTGGGTAACACATTTTAGTCAACTGTATTCAGACAAACACAAGATGGTGAATGACAAAGGTATTTTATCAGCTAGTAGTGCCCTATCAATGACTGATAAATTGCAATTTTCACTTGGTGAGACTGTAAAGGTAATCAATTCCTGTGCTCCTGGATGTGCCCCAGGGCCCGATAGGATACCGTATGACCTATACAGAGAAAACCCAGAAATTTGGGGCCCATATATTAATCTGCTCTCTAATAGTATTCTCTCAGGCATGGAAATCCCACAGTCATGGAAACTAGCAGAAATAGGTACCTACTTCAAGAAGGGGCACCGCGCACTCCCAGCGAACTACAGGCCTATTAGCCCCATAGACTTCCTGCGGAAAATCTTCGGTAAACTGGTGCTTGCTCATCTTCAGGATTGGATTTGTGAGGGGAACATCATTTCAAGTGGCAGGCAGGTTTCAGACCCCAAGTGAGTGCTAGCGATCAAATCTTTCATTTCACTTGTATTTATTGGAGGGAAGTGATTATCAACAACAGCAATTTGTATGTTGCCTTTGATGATCCTCGAGCCACTTTTGATATGATCCCCAGAGCAAAATTATGGGACGTTCTAGAAGGAATGGGAGTTCCGGCTCTCCTACTGAAAATTTTAAAAAGGTTGCATGTGGACACCTTGGCTCAAGTGAGGTGGGGGGAGAACGGGGCATTAACGGAGGCTATCCATATAGACAAAGGAGTAAGACAGGGGTGTGTTTTAGCACCCACATTGTTTACCATGTACATAAATCATGTTATAAAGTCTTTGAGCAGGGATGGGTGTGACTCACCAAAAATAGGAGGACGGAGGGCCCCTGCTCTCCTTTTTGCAGATGACACACTGCTTATTTCTAAGTCGCGTCAGGGACTCCAACAGTTGTTGAATGATTTCCAGGCATTTTGCCTGGAACGGGGTCTTGAGCTAAATATCTCCAAAACTAAATGCATGTTCTTTTCCTCCAGATGAACAGCTAAGTGTAAAAAGCAGCTGTATGTGGGTGGAGCCCCTTTAGAGTTAGTGCCTGAGTTTGATTACCATGGCTTAAAACTCACAAAGAATTTAAGTTGGGTCCAACACATGGAAAGGGCACAGCTATCCCTGATACAACATATGGTGAATATAGCAAAAATCCACAGGAAAACTATATCTAGGAGGGTGGCATTGGCGTTAGAGATCTATAACGTTAAAGCTTTAGATGCAGTTTTGTACGGTGCGGAGCTGTGGGGTTGTACAAAATCTAGTTACTTGTCAGTAATTGAACATACATTTTTTAGATCACTGTTAAATCTTCTGGCAAGTACCCCGTTGACTCCACTCTATCTAGATCTGGCCCAGAAAAAAATTACTCACAAAATTGAGCTTAGATTGTTTACGTTCTGGCATCGGCTATGGTCTACTGCAGCACTTGAGTCTTATAGAGTGGGCCTCCGTGAACTGATGACACCAACATGTGTGAGTATGATCCTGTGGCTGCGTACTGTCAAGAATATGTTACAGAGGTTAAGTCTAGGTGCATATTGGGACCAACCAGAACTCTGTGTCGAATTAACAAAAGTAGCCTTAAAGTGGTTTACTGGGGATTTGCTGAGACTGAACTCATAAAAAATTGAAAAGGATCGCTCTCGGCTGCTTTTATCGTTTTTAAACCGACACCGACTTTTGAGGATACTATAGATGAAATTGTACCTTCTCTAGCAAGGAAACTATACCTACAGTTTAGGTATGGCGGCCTACCTGTTAAATCCTTTAAAAGGAAATGGTGAAAAGTAGGAGACAGGGTGGATGAAAACTGTGCCTGCTGCTAAGGGCGATCAGAGTCAATCTAGCATGTCTTATTTTTTTGCCCCTTGTATAGTCAGTCTCAAATTAAATGGATAGCCCCACTTTGTAGAAACTTGGGAGTAAGAAAGTACAAGGAGGCGTACAGAATAATGCAGTCAGACACATCTCGTATTCTATACAGCCAAATTTCTAATGGCAATGTGGATCAGACGTGCCAAGTGTTCCCTTGATATTACTTAGGCTGTTACCTCATTGAAGGGTCTCGCTTAACTGTATTGTGTAACTCGAACTTATTTGTGTGGACTCCTCTTTTAATACTATTTAAGATATTCATTGATTTTTAGGCTGATTTTAAAGTATTTTTATAATGAATTCTTGGTCCTTTTAAAAAAGTAACCTTTACTGTTTCATTGTGCTGCTCTTGTAACGGACTGTAATTGCGCATTATAAATGTCTATGTTTTTATTGTGTCTGTAAGTGTTTGCTCTATGTTGTGCTTTTTTGATCTATAGTGATCGAAATAAAATCTTTTAAACTGTATCGGGTCAATGCCTTCAACACATCACAAAAAACAATAATAAACATGGGCTGGGACATTCCACCCGATGTTGCCACTGTGTATTGGAAAGTTCCCATGTCAAAGAAATGCAGTGCTGCCATCACCTTCATCTAGGGGGTTAGTGCTGTTGGATAGGTGTGCTGAGGCCGCAAATTAGGTGGCAACTGCTGGCACAAGTCATCGATTGATGCCCTTGTGAGACAGTATTTTTTGATTATGTCTCTCTCTTCCATTGTTTGGAGGTCCGTAAAGGGCCTGTACAGAGTAGGCTGTCTTCTGGCTCTTCTGTGATACCTATGTGTAGAGTGTATACACAGTTGGTGTCAGTTCAAAATGTACCATGCAACATGCACTTAGACCAACAGCAAAGAGCAATTAAATGCACATAACACTCCATGTCAGTGAAAAACACATTTCACTGATGAATATTATCATTAGATACGTATCACAGCTTGCATGTCATTGCTAAACATGTATAAAATGTTTGGTGACACAGCTATGGTAGTGCAGTAGTGTAATTTTCAGCAGTGTCAGTTGTTGTTCATGCAACTCAAGCAGGACATACTCCAAAACTCACAAGCCAAGAAGCCTAGACTTATGTTTGCTATATCAATTATATAGTTAATCTGTACACACAATAGGATCATATGATGCATGACATCTGGGATACCACATACATCTAGCATATCACAATGCAATATATGCACACTAATTGTACATGGTGGACACATTCATGTTGTTATGTTTGCATTCCACAAACAACGACATACACAAACCATTTACAATGTAGAAGTGTCATAAAATGCTGTTGTACACTTAAGTTTAGCACACAAAGATGTCCTATAAACTCACATAGCAGAGCAAAGCGTATGTATGCTGCTTTATATTAGAGTGTAGTCATTCTTCTTGCAATGTAGTATCCAGGACTTCAAACACACATCCCCTTTCCACCTGCACGTCACACAGATCGCACACTGGGTCACAATGCCTTGTAATGCAGTGACTAGGTGTAATCTGTGCCTGAAAGGCACCTGAGATGCATATTGACTCATATAAACCCTAAGTACCAAAATGGAGTAGTCTTTTTCCTGTTGGTATTAGCCTCCCAATCGGTGTGTCATGTGCCTCTCAAGGTTAGGTCATTATGGGAGTGGGAGCATTTCAGTTAGATGCCCCTTTCACCAGAAATATGCTGCATCCAGGCATGGAATATTACAAACTCACAACATTGACAAAAGTGTTTGCACTGCAGACCGATTTTTTAAAGGGCACTGTAGGTGGTTCATAACCGAATCGGACACAGCCATAGGCTGTTAGTTGTTATGGTGAAAGTTGCAGATCTAGTATTGTGTCCGCCTCATGTGTAAACCGGCGTGGTAAACTCCCGTTAGTCATGTATCAAAGTTACTCGCGGACCACAGATATTTTTTGAACCCCAAGGTAGGCGTGGTGTCAGTAAGCAATGGAATGCGTTGGACGGGTTTGGAAAATGCGACCAACGTGGTCCTATCGCTTTGGCCACCTGGACGGAAGACCACCTATGTGATCTAGGTATGTCTGGTGGTTTCAAAGAGAGTTCACTTGCCTGTACTAACTGCATTATTTTAGGATCTCCCCATCGCTCTGCTGCTGTCCACATTCTCTGGGAGCTACAATGTCTCACTGTACAAGGTGCAGGGCCCTGACCTTCACAGCTGAGGAACTCAAAATGCCGGTCGACACGCTCCTTCCCCTGTACAGGAGGCTATATGGCACATCAGAGGAGCAGGTCAGGGATGATCAGACAGCATTGTTAGTTTACATGTACAATAACCATGCACATCTGGCATTAGTAATCATAGGGACAGCCATTTAAACCTGTTTTTAAACCTTGCAAAGTGTGTATGTAACTGTTCTGGGCAATTACACTGCTGTAGATGTGTATGTAATGGTGTTAAAATGATGTCACTGTTCTCATGGGAAAGAGTCTTCATTGACCACAGGTGAAGTGCTGAGAAAACCACTATGCTAACTTTTAGATTGTTTGGGCTAGCTGTTCATGACTTATGTGTACAAGTATTTGTATATGTATATGTTGCATGTGAACTAAAGCCCTGTCACCATGTCATCCTTACAGGTCAACTCCTGTCAGAAGGTGCGCTCCGTGGGGGTCACCCGTCTGCTTTGTGCCCACTGCAGGAAACAGTGGCAAGACTTGAGAGATTGGACCAAGAAGATTGCAATAGTCCAGCTGGGCCTGTCACCTCCAGGCATTGATGTTCTGTTGCCATGAAATGTTGCTTTTTGGTCTGTGGTGTACTCATCCATACATTTATGTATACATACATACATGTACCCATAGCCATTTCTGGTCAGACCATAACTTTTTGTTTATCCAGTATTTCAAGGTCAAACTGTGGATACCTGGTGATGACAATCTCCCATTTACCATGCTCAATATGCTACTGGAGACTTTAATCTCAATTGACATTCACTTTGGTAGTTACGTTAATGTGTAGGGGTAGGTGTGTAACTTACCAGCGGCGATTTCCGTGATGCTTCATATTCTCATATTCATCGCTGACGTACAGTAGAGGGAAGACATGCGCAATGGGCTCCATGAAGCGTGTTGTGATGAATTTCGGACTTAAGAAACTCCCCTTCTGCCTCCTCTGAGGAGGTGGTTGAACAGAAACAGACTTCACGTTGGAAATAGGAATCGTAATAGGGCAGGCAGTTCCAGGGTCAGAACTTGCTTCCGAGAGCTTCGTGGGTGGAATTTCCAATCGGAGTCGGAGGAACCGCATTGGTCGGTAAGCAATGTCTATTAGGGCATCATAATACTGCAGTTGGAGCAACAGTCTCTGATGCTACAATTTGACGCTCCTACCGCCCCCGACAGGACCCCGGAGGCGCTCCCGACCAACATCGTAATCGACCCCTAAATGGTTACACAATTATTGCTCCATAGGTATCCTTCAGATTTAACATGGCTTATTATTTTTATATGTTTCCTGGAGTAATGAGGTAATCGCAAGCACAGTATCATATTTTTCGGACTACTGCAGGTTGAGTGAGAATTGTATTCTTATTATTTTTAATTACTTGTCCCAAACATACATGCTTTATTTCAAAACTTTAAAATAGTGTCTTAATTGCATTCTTTAATATTAGCATGCTTCAGTATAGCTGCCTTGGAAGAGATCTCAATACATCTTAATTAAAACCAAGCATTTTCTATTGGATGTATTTTTTTCAAGGGAATGAGAGCATAGTGGATTATATCACATATGAAAGGAATTACTCCAAATGTTCTTTCTGTGTAAGCTTTACTCTGCAAAGAGGATGGCCTACTCTGATTCCAAAAGCTACAGATATTCTTGCAATGTAATTTACATTTTAGATTCACAGAAATCTATTATTGCAAACAATGAAATCCCAATTATGTTTTCCGTTTAAAATAGAATATATGAGGAACTATCCATATTCAGAGAGAACTGATAATTATGCTTGTTCACACCAGTGTACTAATCTTGCCACATCTTTTCCAGAATAATATTTTTTTATAACGCCCAGACAGGGTTTTTGTCCCCAAAGAACTGCTCCAGTTATGCTTGTCAGAAAGCAGAGAAAATTGAGGTTATTTATCAACTCCAAAGAGATGCATACAGGGACATGATACCTGACATGACCTTGTGCCCTTCTCTTCTTTTATATATAGACAGTGGTTGAGCCAGAAGCTAGATGCAATCACTCTTTATGCAGCTGCAGACCACTGTCAGGCTGCAGAGTTGTAATCTGGCAGAGAATCCTGTAATTGAAATCCAACCAAAGAACTTCAAAACAGAGAAAATGAAAAACAAGTTGCTGCCATTGATAGTTTATTATCAAGTCAGACACCTGTACAACTTTCTAGCAGATCAAGATGGAGAGAGAGGTCACACACACACACACACACATACACACACACACACACACACACATACACACATACACACACACATACACACTTCTATTTTATTAATTTTGACTGTGAATTATCACCAGTCAGGTAGATCATGCTGCACCTTTTGAGAAGTTCAAAACTGATGCCTCATAAGGAGAGTGTTTCATCTGTCAAAGGGCATAATTTCTGTGTGTGTTGTATAAACAGCAACAGCCTCTAGGTGTATACAGAGGAATAGCTTGTTAAACAAATGATTCTTCATTGTGTAATAGGAAATGTTTCAATTACTTATGTGTAATCCCATTCACTACTCAGATTCTACTCCCCTGTCCCAGTCCTTATGTCATGAGGTGTGTCCGCACTCCGGAGACAGACACCCCACTGCTTACCAAAAATAAATACATTTTAAACTCCACCCCCTACATCAAAAAGACAACCTCTATCCAGAAACATCACAACTTGACCACCAAAGAAGACTAACAGACCATATTCGAAGTCGGGCATGTAGTAGAGAGAGCAAGAAGGCTGCAACGAATAGGGAGAGAAAGTAGTCTTGACAAAAAAGGATTACATGAAAGAAATTGAAGCATTACTTCCTCGTCACTTCTTTGTCGAGTGCCGTATGTAATAAGGGTATACAAAAGCAGGCATGACTCACATTGATCACTTTAAAATTGGTGTATTCTTTCAGGAGGGGTGAGTACCACCTCAAGTTATACCCACAACCTTTATCAGGGAGAAGCAGTAAAGTCACTAATGTAACCTGAGCTCAATCCCCTGTTAGCTATAGCACAGAGCAGATAGGCTTACCTGAGAGGCAATGGGTAAAGTAGTTATGCAGTATTAAAGCAGCAATAAAGTCAAAACACAACACAATAAAAATAATGAACCACTTTAGAAAAGTTGAGGTAATCGTTATCAAAAGAAATGATGCCAAAATGGCAAAAATACAATAACACAAACTGGAGTTATGAATTTTAAAGTTTAAATGTGAAAATACCACCAAAATGTGTTAAGCGCCAACCACGCTCATCTGGTTGCTTAGCAAGTTAAGGCTGACTGCAATTGAACACCAGGTTTAACCCAGCCAAAAGTTTTACCTTCTGACTTATTCTTTGAAATAGAAGTCAAAATTCGTCAGTGGGGGACGGCGGCAGGCGCTGGCCGGAGAGGGCTCCATGTCATTGGGTAGCCACTGGATGAGGCCTTGGTGGACACGTTGACTTTGGGCAAGAAAAGTTCAAGAAGGAGAAACTCAAATTCTTTGCTGGATGGATATTTTTCACTCCTTTGCTCATTGACGGATTCTACCTTCGAACTTTGTCTCTTTTTTGGATCTCGAATTCTTCCAGCAGGGTAAGGCTGCAGGTTATAGCAAAGAGGGCTTCACTTTGCTGGATACCTTCTCTGTGGGGTCCTGCTGAATTGGATTTGCTGCTGCGGGAAAGGTCTGAGAGGGAGAAACCCAAATCTCCAGCCCAGCAGCAGCACATCTTCTTTGGATAAGCTTAGCAGGTCAGACCAGATCCTCCGAAGGTCTTTGGAACAAAAAAGTTTCAAGTCCAAAATTTCTGATTTTGTTAGGAGGAGTGCACTTTGACACCAGCCAAAGGACCAGCACCTTAGGTACTGTGTTTGCTGTTCAAGAATCTCCCCAACAGAGGCCAGCAGCAGGGTCTGGGGTCCAGGGTAGGTTGAGTTGAAACTAGTCAGCTGGGAAATTGCATGAAAGTCTTCTTGTTGACTGTTGTGTTCCTATTGGAGTGGCGGTGAAGAGGATCGCTACGCCAACTGAGGGCACACGAGTTGACTCACTGTAGCGAAAGTTGTGGTATAGTTATCCGGCTCCTTATTTGCAGATCGGCAGCAGTGGCAATGAGGGAGGTGTGGAACACACAGTCATATGGAAGTGAATTGGGCCATTTGCGACCGGTAAAATGCATGATACATATGGACCAAAGTGATGCTATAGTTAGGCCATGGCAAATTTTGTCAGGCCGGCGCCTGTACGTTGCGTAGCAATTGAGCACAGTGAGAGAGCAGGAGCACTAGAAGGAAGGTTTTTGGGGGGGTTCTTCCCCAAAAACTTTTGGGGAAAATGGCAAAAATGGTGCATTCTACAACACATTTTTCATTATATATTCAACTGTATTAGCTTTTAAAACATAGTAAATGATGGGCTTACTGTGCACCAGGATATGACAATCTTTATTGGGGTCCTTCAATGGTTCCCTCACTATCACCCTCCAATAGTGCCCATCTCTCCTTAGCCCCTTTCTCATGTGTATTTCATTTGTTTTAAAGCGCCTTTGATACCACATCATGGTGTTGAAGCACTTTACATCAAACACACATAGAGACAATGAATAATATGTGTGTAAGTCAGGGTATAGAAAATGTTACTTAAGGCAAAGGGCACTAGGGGGTGTAGGCATTTTTAAGAGTGCTTGGGCTGGAGAAGTACAAACTCAGGATTCAAAACGTAACATCGTGGTTATGGTTACATTTACTAATAAGAATTTATTTCTACCCAAACAAATCCTTTTTAGCAACCAACCCCCCAGTAACAAAGTAACCCCCCCACTTCCAGCCTCCCAGGGAAATGTCTAATGCCCGGTATGGCCAGTCCGGCCTTGCCCACACCATGCCTTGAATATACCTTCACATATTACATCACTCATGACATTTGAGAAATCATCAGTGATGTCATCTACATGGCATGAGTGATGTAATATGTGCACTGGCAACACATGAGAGAATAGTCACAAACTCTTTCACTCAGAAGTATATTCAGTACACTACCTGGAATGTATTATTTGCTCAGCTCTTTCATCCGTTCATCTTTTGTGACTAAACCAAACATCATGATGCACACATTTGGCACTTCATCATCATCATCCATCAAAACATTCATAATAGCTACCAGCATTCTATAGTTGTTTGGACAAAATATTGGAAACAAATTGTTACTAAAATATTGTGTCAAAGATATCATCAACACTGACATCCCTCCCTCACAAGGCCTCTGCGACAAACTCAGCACCTTTTCCACCACCACAAAATCAAGAGCATCTACGACAACTTCGACGAAGACAACCAACACACTGAACCCTCACCAACCACCCCCGACACCCGTAAACCAGCGATTGACAACTGGACAGCCCTCACTACTGAAGACACACTGAAGACAATGAAGTCAATCCACTCAGGGGCCCCCACGGACCCCTGCCCCCACCACATCTTCAACAGAGCCGCCGACACCATCACACCCATGCTCCACCACACCATCAACCGCTCCCTGGCGACCGCCTTGTTCCCCGACGACTGGAAACACGCTGATGTCAACCCCCTCCTGAAGAAACCCTCAGCGGACCCCACCGACCTCAAAAACTACAGACCCATCTCCCTGCTTCCCAGCGAAAAACATTGAGAAAGCCATCAACAGCCAACTCGCCACATTCATCGAAGAACACAACATACTCGACTCCTCCCAATCCGGCTTCAGAAAAAACCACAGTACGGAAACCGCCCTCCTCGCCGCAACAGATGACATCCGCAACCTACTGGACAAAGGAGAAACAGTAGCCCTCATCCTCCTCGACCTCTCAGCGGCGTTCGACACAGTCTCTCACCGCACCCTAATACGCAGACTCTACGACGCAGGAATCCAGGACAAGGCCCTCGACTGGATCCGCTCCTTCCTCTTCGGCAGAACGCAGCGGGTCAGACTCCCCCCTTTCCTCTCGGACCCTACACCTACCACCTGCGGAGTCCCCCAGGGCTCCTCCCTCAGCCCGACGCTCTTCAACGTCTACATGGCTCCACTCGCCCCCATCGTCAGAACCTACAGACTCAACATCGTGTCATACGCAGATGACACCCAACTCATCCTCTCCCTATCCAACGAACCCAACACCGCCAGACACAACTTTCGAGAAGGCATGGAAGCCGTCGCCAAATGGATGAAAAACAGCTGCCTACAAACACCAACAAAACAGAAGTACTCATCATGGCCCAAACCCTGATGCCTGGAGCAACACCTGGTGCCCCCCCCCGCCCTCGGAAACCCGCCATCCCCCACGGACCACGCACACAACCTGGGAATCATCCTGGACTCCGAGCTCAAAATGGACCGCCAGATCAACTCTGTCTCGTCTTCCTGCCTCCACACCCTCTGCCTCCTTCGTAAGACCTTCAAATGGATCCCCCTCGAACACAGAAAGACCGTCACTCACGCCCTGGTCACCAGCAGACTCGACTACGGCAACACACTCTACGCCGGAATAAACAAAAACCTCACCCGCAAGCTACAGAACATCCAAAACGCCGCCGCTAGACTGGTTCTCAACCTGCCAAAACACTGCCACATCTCCCAGCACCTGCGCATACTCCACTGGCTCCCCGTTGAGGCGAGAATAAACTTCAAGATACTCACCCAATCACACAAGGCCCTCCACGGCACCGGACCAGCATACCTGAACAGCCGACTTAAATTCCACGCACCCCAAAGGACCCTACGATCATACCAGCTCTCCTACGCCGTGGTCCCCTGCACCAGAAAGACCAGATCGGGAGGCCGATCCTTCTCCTTCCTCGCTGCCAAAGCATGGAACGCCCTTCTGCTCCACCTCAGACAGACAACATCGCTCCCCATCTTTGCAAGAAACCTCAAAACCTGGCTCTTCGACAGACCCCCTCCTTGATGGAATGGAACCTGCACACCCCCTACCCCTAGCGCCTTGAGACCCTTACGGGTGAGTAGTCGCGCTTTAACAAACCCCTGATTGATTGATTGATCAACAGGAATATTTTACAATGTTAATAATTTAGTTTATATACATTTGTTTGTTGATAAAGTTAATTTGTTAATTTGTTTTGAGATAAAATGATATTTAATAATAATAATAATAATATGGTACACGCAGTGCACAACTTACATTCCCCTCAGTGTTGACTGTAGTGTGTTAACACTACAGTCAACACTAAGGCAGACGCCCTTAATGTTGACTGGAATGTTAACACTACAGTCAACACTGAGGGGAGTGCAAATTGTACCATGATGCAAAGTAGCAATCTTTTCTGGGATATAATGTAGTGTCTGGCCACACCCTTTTCCCTGCCAAACAGTTTTTCATGACCTCCTCCCGCATTTATCAGACGCGCCTATTGTTCCCTTTTGGCAAAATTACATTCTGGCCCATTGGATACACTTCATCCGGCCCGAGCCGGAGAGTACGGCCTCAGCCGGAGAATACGGCCCAAGCTGGAGAGTACGGCCCGGCTGCAGAGAGTACGGCCCAGGTGCGGAGATTGCGGCCCGACAGAGGATGTAAAGATACAACTCGTAAATAATCTCTGTGAATACAAAAATTCGTAAAGTTAGACTTTTGTCTCAGATTACCTTTGTGAATTGGCCCCTATGCCTTTAAGGATTTTGATTGTGGGTTCCTGGGAGTGCTTGCTTCTTTATATCCTGCAATCTCTCTCTTACTTCTATTTCTGTTACATTTGGGAGGTGGTCGTGCTCTCTTACATGAAGTACAACATCATTTTTTGTAGTTGCCCTTCCATAGCATGCATTAGAATAATTTTTAGTACATTTCCCGTTTATAGTTTCTGTTAATGCAGTTTTCTGGCTATAGTAACTTCTTTCCTTTCTGCGAAGTGATATACTTTACACCTTCTGTCAATGTATCTGAAAGTAGTGTTATATTATAAATATATATATAATATTTTAACATTTGTATATTTGTTATTTACATTTAAAATTATGCAATCACTTCTATTTTGTATACTTACTTGTATAATGTTTATAACTGTTTCTCACAATTGTGCTGCTTTTCCATTGGGGGTGTTTCTATGTGGAGCAAGTGCTTTCTTTTCTGTTGGATGAAAAATAATCATAAGTTTCACTTTAAATGTTAATTTGTTGTTAGTTTGTAGACAGTGAGGTCATTAGGTTTATTATTGATTGCTGTTTGGATGAGTTTATACCTTTGTGTAAATGTATGTATACTTAGGGGGATATTCTCAAGAACGTGCGATAAACATCGCCAAAATAGGTTAACGCAAGTTTTCATATCGCCGTCTATTGCGGGAAAATAACTCCGTGTTAACGTCGTATTTTCAACACGGCGGTAACATGCGATAGTCTCCCAATAACGCGTCAAATGTCCACGATAACATTACCGGGACGGCGATGAAAATCCAAACCCGTACGCGAAAAAAGTTGCGATGGGCCCATCCGCGATAAGACAATCAGCGAAAAGCAGTGCCAGGCCGGCAAATCACACACGTCAGGCGGGAAAAATCACTACAAAAGCAGGAAAAAAAACAACAAACAAAAACCAAACTACAGCGAAGCACAATAGAGGCAGCCGGAGCAGGTACAGAGGACAGCCAGAACCCCACAAGCCCCCCAGAGGAGCAGCCTGGGACCTCGGGTAAAGGGAAGGGCAAGGACAAGAAGAAGAGGAAGACGCGGTTCAGTCCACAGGAAAACAGGATCCTGATCACGGAGGTGATAGAACACCATCAACATCTGTTCGTCACCTCCACTGTGTCATTGGCAACAAAAAATGCAACATGGCAGTCCATCCTGGACAAGGTGAATGCAGTCGGAGTGCTGAGGAGAACAATGGAAGAGCTCAAGAGGCGCTGGAATGATGTGAAGCGCAAGAAGAAACTCGCCAACAACCAGAAGGCAGCAATGCAGACTGGAGGTGGGAGCCCAGTGCCACAGGAGGAGCTGGATGAGATGGAGGAAATGGTGTCCACAGTCATCAGTGGGGAGACGGTGGCAGGAGTTGGGGGACCGGACACTGCTCAACATGACCTGAAACAACAGCAACAGGGTGAGTAACCACCAGGGACTGGGGGGACGGGGGAGATTAGCACAATGGCACACATGCACAATTAAGTACAGCACAGTGCACACCCACAATGACTCTGGATCATGTCAATGATCCCCTTGGCACACTGCAGCACACCTAGAAACAGCAAGTAGGCCCCCGTTGACTATGTGCCCAGAGGGGGCCCTTCCCACACATCACCGATTTCACAACCAACCCATGCACATGTGCCAAACCCAGCAAAGCGGCGTGTCTGTGAGCCACACTGACAATGCAAGTGACACTGCATGACAATTAGCATGGCTGCAGTCCGATCATCATGACATGGTGCACGCCACCACACTGAGGTGGCTGAGTGTGGACCACATCCGTAAAGGAGCAGGTCACAATCTGACACATCCACCTGCACAAACAACCCCTGACGTCAACAACACATCTGCGGACAAACCATGCCCCTGAGTCCCAACTCCCACCAAAACCCAAATTCACCCAAGTCTGCAACATCTCAGTACTGTATGGGCACAGAAGTCAAAGGCACACCACCTGAAAGGGACAAGGGGCAGCAAAATCAGAGCTGCAGGGCGACTCTCCCAAAATGCAGCACACACACATGACATTCAGAGCACATCAGCATCGACAACACTGTGGTACAAACTGCAACACGTTTACAACAGGACAGAGGACACAACAGGTGCCGCCTGTGTGTAGAAACTGGCCAAGCACATTTGGCAAAGCAGGGAAATGTGAGATGTCAATGTACAAGTACAAACACATATCCATGATGTTGACGAAATGCCCACTGTCCCGCATCAAATAGGCAGCTCCTCCTAAACAGTCACAATGTACATTGTCATGCAGTCTGCATGTGAACTTGTACAATGCTTCAACATACATGTGAACACAATGTAACACTGCATCTCCCCTTCACATTGCAGAGGGAGCATCAACACCTCCTGCAGAGCAGCCCCAACAACTCTTCACTGATGACGATGAGGACATCCCAACATCGACACAGAAGCCCTCCAAATCCTCATTGACAGCTTCAGCACCCCACCTCCAGGAGCAGGGCAGCCCAGCTGCATCGAGGAGACCCCACCCCCTGCACAGACCACACAGCAGGAAGCACCTACCACCCCGGCTGTCTCCCAGGACCCCTACGAACAACACATGGCCTTCCAACACCGTGTGTTAGAGGTCCAGGAGAAGATGGCTGATCAGGTGCGGGTGGGGTTCGACCTCATGGCAGCCATACTTGATGCCATACATGGGTGTCTGATTCCCATCAGGGACCACTTACAGTCCCTCACGGACACCCACAGTCCGCTCCATGCTCTCCAACGATCCATGGCTGACATCGCTGGAGTCATGATACTGAGACAAGAACTGTCCAGTCAGAGTGGCTCCAGCGATGTCAGCCGGGAGTTGGGACAGATGCGGGGGCTCATGGAGAACATGGAGCGGATGACAGCGGAAATAATGGCTGGCACGGCTGCACACCAGCAAGTTCTGGCTGGGACCTTCCATGCTCTGCAGCACATCGTCATGGCATTGCTGCCTCAAGGCATTGTGCAGATGAATGCTGCTGCTGCTTCTACATCCACATCTCCGCCCCCTGATGTGTCAGTGCCTCACAGTGCGGCAGGCAATCCACCTCCGTCCCCCGATGTGTCAGTGGCACACAGTGCAGCAGGCAATCCACCACCACCCATGTGTGAGGCACATGTGACATCAGAGGACGAAGATGCGGGTGAATCAACCTTACTGGTAAGGAGGAGGCAGTAGCATTCATCTCCGCCATATGGCCTGTTTCTGCTTGGTTCTGCCCTTTGCATCATCCCCTTCCACTGTCCCCCGATACCCTCTACGACACTCACCTTGGACCTCGACATGGACTGCCATTTTCTGTTTGGTTACCAATGACACAGCGATCAGACTGCGGTCTGAACTCTTCCTCTTCCGATGTACTTGTCATTCCCTGAAGGACTCTGGCTGGCCCTCCATGGGCCAATAAGGTGAAGTGGGGTTTGCATGGCCCTGTACTGCTCCAGCTGCAACACTCCACTGGATGTGAATTAAACATTCAGAATCGCACAGATGTTTCATGTCTTTGATCATTCAAGTATGAGAGTATGGATGAATGTAGGGTCAGTGATTCCCCCTTACATCCATGTTGCTCATGTCGTCGGACTTGAGTCACAGGGTGCAACATTGCCGATTGCGGTCCGGGTGGCGTAGACACTACAACAGAGACACAAGCATCAGTTACTTCCTTGTCCAGCCCAGAACTGAAGCACGCCCAGAGCCCCTGGCTCATTGTTCCCACCCATACTCTGGCCTGCCATACGCCAGTCCACTCCGCTTACGCTCAGAGGGGGGACAACAAAGCTACATGTCCCAGGTCTTCCCTGTAGTGATCTGCTGATCACTGGTCTAGTTATCAGCATGCCACAGCCACTCCCTGAGGGCTGGTTAACACCCACACGACACCCATCCAGCACAGGCGTCACAGGACATGTGAAACTGTCAATAAAAGGGGCCTAGCACATCACATTCCCCACTGCCGGAGATGAAATGATGGCGTCCGCACCACGAGACCCAATCATAAAGGGTCTATGACTTGTGGCGCACTGGGTTAGTGGCACCCGATGCACTGCGGCCGGCACTGGCCTACCGCCACGGGACGATGACTTGCGGTGCACTGAGTCGGTGGCACCGATGCACAGCGGCCGGCACGGGCCTACCGCCACGTGACGATGACTTGCGGTGCACTGAGTTGGTGGCACCCGATGCACTGCGGCCAGCACGGGCCTACCGCCAAGTGTCGATGACTTGCGGTGCACAGGGTTAGTGGCACCCGCTGCACTGTGGCTGGCAGGGGCCTACCGCCATGTGACGATGACTTGCGTTTCACAGGGTTAGTGGCACCTGAAGAGCTGAGCGGGTGTGCAGCCTGCGATGATGCGTTGGCCTCAATGCGGAGTCTAGCGAATCAAGACACAAATTGAACAGTGTGCCCTGCTGGACCGCAGTGTACGCGCAGGCAGCAGTCAGCACACACATTACTCCACGATGCAGTGCCGCAGGGCGCGCTGTAGTCATCGCTGGGTGGCGGACCGGGCTGGGGACCAGGGTTGGGGTGCAGCAGGCACACAGGATCGTGCAGGCACCACCGGTCACGGTGATGGACTCATGGCTGGGTGGGGGGTGCTGCCCTTGCTGACACAACCCTGCATGCGATGATCGTGATATGCGCTGGTTGGTTTGGGACGTAGCCACCTCGTCTCCAGTGTGAATGTGCCCGTTGAAGGTGGTCGGCCACGTGTGTGTAGGCCTATGGACAGGTTGTGGCGGAGACTGAGACACACGCAGTAGTCACTTTGGTGGTGGATTTGTGACGTGTGCATTCCCAAAGTTGTGAGTTGGGGGATTGTGGAGTTGAGGTGTGTGGTGTGTTCAGTTGGTACTTGCCGATGGGCAGTGCATTTCCATGGGAGCCATCCTCAAAGCGCTGGTTGGTGGCAGACTTGAGGACATGTGGGAATCATGCACACTGCCTGGGGAGTTTGGGACGACATTAGTGGACAGGCCACGGTGGTCCACTTTTGTATGCACAGTGATGGCATGCGTGTGGTTGCTGTTGCGGTGATTGTGTGCAGTGTCGGCTGGGGGCAGAAGTCATACACGTGTGCTGTGAATTGCCCCCAACACGTGCCAGCTATGGCGTAGTTCCCTTGCGTGGTCTCAAGATGTTCCTGCGCAGTGTGGGGGGAGTGAGGTGCAGGGGTATCGAGCTGAGACACACCGTGATGCTTTCAGGTATGATGAGTCCTGCATGATGTGACCGTAACAGCAGTTCGTGTGGTCGTTACCTTCCTCTTCATTCCTACGATGGTTACGGCCACACGAACTTCTGTTTCGGTCTTCTCATGCATGGTTTGTCATGCCTGTGAGCATTCCGGTTTGTCCAAGTGCAGTACACTGTACTAGATTAGGCATGTGACTATACGGAAGTTTGACCATTGTCACTATTTCTTCCACAGGTTTCTGAAGACACGTTGCCCTGTTGAAGTTCCCCATTGGGAATGGAACACGTTGGCTGAGCTTTTAGTTTTGTTTGTTTGTGTATTTGTAATAAAGTTCTGTTTTTACACTACTGTTGACTACTGGACTTCATGACCTGGCGCACCCACATTTCGGTTACTACGATCTTGGGTCTGAGGCACGGTGGCGTCTTGCACGGCTGGCGTTGGGGTTGGTTGCGCAGGTGCACTACGAATTGGAACTATCGTGTGGTGCGGATACAGGGGCCCGCCGTTGCTTTTGTGGACATGCATCCATGACATATGTGAGGGAGTTTGATGGGGCTGGCTGTGAGACTCCTCCGACTCCGGCAGTTGTTGGTTGGAAGGTACCAGGGGCCAACAGGTGCAGCACAGCCAGCAGCTTTGTCTGCGGGGGGATGTAGGTTGTCCGCTGTGTTGGTACCGTCAGCCTGTGGGCAATGTGGGTCAGGATGCAGTGGATGGTTGTCCTTTTGAGCCTGTGTTGGCCAATGGCTTCCTCTGGCGTTGAGTCTCTGGGGCTGGTGCGTTTTAGGGTCGTCCGCTGTCCTGCACTGCCTTGGTGGTAATCCAGGGTGTGGTCCGGTGGGGGGCCTGGGAGTGGTGGCGGTGGGTGTTGTGGCCCTCTTGGTTCTCCGAGCTGCATGATCATTGGCTCCATGGCATCTGTTGGTCTTCAGATGTGGCTCTGGGCTGGGCTCCCTTTCATACTGCAGGTAGTCGTCCTGCTTAACACCAGCAAAAGGCAGGTGTTAAATCCCTGCTGCTAACGCGCCTTGGTTCGCATCGCAGATCTGGCTGGTCGTTGAGAATATCGCGAAGTGGTGTTTTTGTGTGTTTTTGCACGGGAACGCCTACTCTGCATATCATTAGCGTTAGTTGTCGCACTCATCCCTGGCGATGTTTTTTGCGGCAGCTATCTCTGGTAAACTGGCGATATCGGCAGTTTGCACCAGCTTGAGAATAGGGCGATAAATCTATCGCCACTTTTGCGGCGCTAAAGTGCAGATAAATCGGCGATAAGTCCTTGAGAATATGCCCCTTAATTTCTTATGTCTTTTTGGTGTTTTGTGATTGTTGTTATTTTCAGGCAGTTTATGCTGTTTCTATGTGTATTTTTTTCTTTTAAATGTCTATGAAAAAAGATAGACGTTGGATAGTATTTTAGTAATTATTTATTAACTTATGTTTTTAGGTTTAATAACAATTGCGGTTTAGAGTCAATATAAGTTTTACTTACTTGATTAGGCAGTTGTTGTTATGTATATATTTTTCTGCAATGGTCTGGTGAGAAAATATGTCAGAGTTTCTCCATCTTGCAGTGTTTGTAATTAGTTGTTTAAATAAGTGTGCCTTTTATGCTGTTGATGTAATTGTTTGTTTGATTGTATTAGTTAAAGTTGTTAATAGTTTTATTTGATTAGATGGTTTAGTTTTAGTTTGAATTTTTTTATCAGTTCAGTCTTTTTATGGCAAATGCTAATTTAAGTATTGTTTTTGATGTATAGTATATATTTGCTACTTATGAATATAAGTTTATAGAAATATTTATTAATATTTAGGTTGTAGTATAAATGTTTTTAGTTTATATTTCTTTAGGGTTGTATTGATATAATTTTAGTTATATATTTTTGGGGGGTGAAAAGTAAGAGCAATATATTTTTGTTTAACATAAGTATGTGTATACAACATTTCAGTTTTACTTTATGTTATTGTTTTCATGTTAAAAGTGAAACCAAAGGGCTGTCGTTGGTCTGACCACCACCATCAGAATCACCACCTTAGTGTTTTAGCTGGAAGTACAACATTTTCCAGTGGGGTAATGCAGCAGGCTGTATGTGAGAACGGTTACAGGACGATGAATAGGTGTTGGATGAGGTTTCGATGAAGCTGTTGGTTTTATCGGGAAAAGTTCTTGCTAGTTAGGTACTTATAGCACGTTCATCTGGTCAAGTTTCCTACGGATGTTGTCTCTTTTTTGGAGCTCAGAATCCTCCGGAGGGGCAAGCTGCAGGCTGTGTCCGATGAGGATCCACGAGGCTTGATAACTTCTCACCGATGTCTAAGTCCAGGTTTTCACAGGTGATAGGAGAAGTACAGTGAAACACTGCCAAGGGTCCCAGGACCTCAGGAACAGCACTAGGAGATCAAGGATCACTCCAGCAGAGGGCATCAGTAGGGTCAAGGTCAGGTCCAGTTGGAACTGGTGAGCTTGGCGCTACAGGAAAAAGGCATCTTGCAGCTTATTGTATCCCTGTAGCCACACAAGAGGTCACCAACTAACAGTTGGAGTCAAAACCTACATAGGAGGGACATATAAATATTGAAAAGGGAAGTTTTTCCATGTCAAAAATGGTAATTTTGACAGGTCAGTCTGCAATTTTAAAACTGCAACATTCAGTGTGATATTATCTTTCAACCAGTAAGTAATAGATCCACCAAATTAGGTAAGAAGAGGTTTTCTTCATTAGCACATCATCTGCTACAAATGATAGTTGAATCCCCTTCATCAACATTCTACCACAACATTTCTATCCTAGAACCTTGATGACTGTGGTATCATGTTATGACATCATATGAGAGATACACCACAGGAATCTATATTAAACCCCCCCACCCCGGGTTTGCAGGTTAGTGGCATGGTCCAGGTTAGACCACACATTGAAAGGGCACAGAGGGCCTATGAGTGGGGTATATAGGTTTAGGGGAGTGCTGGTGGCTGGATCTGTCTCTTACTTGGGATCTTTTGATCCTGTCTGCTATTAGTGTTGCTTTTGAACCACACACACTCCACCTTTTAAGAAGTATGAGAGAGTTTTTCTTAGAGGACCTTTTGGTACCTGGCTAGGTATGTGAGGGGCAGGGAGTTTTTTTTTTTACAGTGGGCTGTTTGTGGATTTGGGTGTGGGTTCCCAATTATTCTAGTTTCATATTTGTAATGATTTGGTGACTTTGCAGGAATTGGTATGGGTTTAGTACACTTTTAGGGCAGACTGCAGCAGGGAAAAGAGATTTGTTGCAGTAGTACGAGAGGGCTGCAACATCATCTAGTAGGCGTTTCTCATCTTAGACATGGTTGGGTGGAGGGCAGAAGTTGGTATTGGCCGGCAGTAGTGAGAAATTTTGGCTGAGTAACCTAACCTAATAAACCTGCATTTTAGTCTTTTAGTTGGCTTGCCTGTGGTTTCTGCATTGTCTTGCCCAATTTTCAATTTAGAGGGCCCACAGCTATATTTAATTTATATGGAAACACATTTATCATAAATGCACATGTGGATTGCACATGCGCCCTTCTCAACACATGTTCACTATGCAAGAATTTCAGCGAATTATGGGACCTCATCACCACCCTTGCACTTGGCATTGTCTTCTTCACAGAGACCTGGCTCAATCCCACATCCATCACAGACATTACCACAGCAATCCCCAACAGATATCAAATCACTCACCAGGACCGCAGCAACAAGCTGAGAGGAGGAACAGCCATCATCCACAAGAGACCAAACAGTGCAACACCAATACTGACAACACCACCACCCCCATGGAACATCTCAACTTCAAGCTTCACACGGATGACAATACAATCATTAGAGACACCCTTGCATACTGACTCCCAGGTCAACACTCTAATTTCTGCAACACCATCGCAGACTTCATTGCGCCCCTAGCCTTAGACTCCAAGTACTATGTCTTACTCAGTGACCTGAATTTTCACATTGACGACCACAATGACAACAACACCGCACACCTCTTCGACAGTATAAGCAGCCTCGGATTGACCCAACTCATCTACAACCCTACACGCACCATAGGACGCACTCTTGACCTCATTTTCACCTTCAACAACCACGGCATATACAGCCACATCACAGAGCTCACATGGACCTATCAAGCCATTATTCACTTCAGCATCTCAAGCCCCCACACCACCACTCCGTAGACAACCAACACCCCCACCACAGGTGGAACAAAATCTCACAGACCTGCTGGATGGACTCCCTCAACACCTTTAACACCGTTACCACCACTAACCTCGAACAGGGAATCAAGAACTTCAATGCCTGAATCACCAATGGCACCGGCAGCATAGACCCCTGGAAGAGCAACATCCAGAGAAAATCTTCCAAAAAGGCCAGCTGGTACACCCAAGAACTCAGAACAGTGAAACGAGACAGCAAACAGATGGAGAGGAGTTGGTGTGCCAGCAAGGACACCTCCAACAGGTCAGCCTTCAAGACCTCCCTCAACCTCTACCACCAGCTGTTGAGGGCAACAAAGAAGAGATCCCAAACAGCATGCATCGAAACCAGCACCGACAACAGCAAGGAACTTTTCAACATCATTAATATATTCTCCAACTTGACTGCCAGTGAAAACAACATCACACCCTCACAGGAGTTGTGGGACACCCTCACCGTCTTCTTCCATGACAAGATCACAACCATATATAGAAACTTCGAACCTCAGCCGACACCTACAGACTTCCTCGACAGATGCACCACCACTGCAACCGATGCGAACCACAGACTGACCACCTGGAACCTCCTTTCCACCCAGAACCTCACCACTACCATGACCCATCCACTCTGGAGCTCCCACAGGCCCATGTCCCCACCACATCTTCAACCCTAGAAACCAAAGGATCAGCTAGAAACTCACCACCCTGCTCAACACCTGTATCACCAGGGCAACATTTCCTGATACCTGGAAACACAATGAAGTCAGACCACTACTAAAAAAAAACTCTGTCGACCCCAGCAAACTCAAGAACTATAGGCCACTCTTTCTGCTCCCATTCCCAATGAAGATACATGGAAAAGATCATCAACAAGCAACTCATTACACACCTGGAGCAGAACCAGCTACTTGATGCTTCCTAATCCGTCTTCAGTAGCAATCACAGCACTGAAATTGCCCTGATCACAGCCACCGACGACATCCGAACCCTCCTCGACAGAGGAGAAACAGCAGCTCTGATCTTCCTTGACCTCTCAGCAGCCTTCAACACCATATCCCATCACATGCTGATCAAGGACTCTGCTCAGATGGATCACCTACTTCCTCACCGTAGGAACCCAGAGGACCCACCTTTTGCCTCCGAACTCAAGGAGATCCCCTGCGGTGTCCCCAGGGCTCATGCATCACCACTACACTCTTCAATGGATATATGACCCCGATGGACAACATCGTCAGATCTCATGGTCTCAACATCATTTCCTACACAGACAACACCCAACTCATCCTCTCACTCACCTGGGACCCCACCACCACCAGGACCAACTTTCACAGATGCATGTCAAACATCAGCAACTGGATAAGGAACAACTGCCTGCAGCTGAACATAGACAAGACGGAATTACTGATCTTTGACAACAGCAGCAAACCAAGGAATGGCTTCTGGTGGCCATCAGACCTAGGACCCACTCCTTCCGACCACGCCAGAAACCTCAGAATCATCATTAACAACAAGCTCACCATGAAATCACAGATTAACGCCATCCCCTCCACCTGCTTCCTCAATCTATGCATGCTATGTAAGATCTTCAAGTGGCTACCCTTACACACAAGATGCATGGGGACACAGGCCCTCATTATCAGCCGACTGGACTACGGCAACACCCTCACTGTAGAAATCACTGCACACCTCCTAAAGAGACTTCAGAAACATACACAAGGCCGCAGACAGTCTCATCCTCGTCCTTCCCCGATTAACCGACATCACACACCACCTCATGCAACTCCACTGGCTACCCGTACAGAGGAGATGTCAATTCAAGCTGCTGACCTATGCACTCAAGGTTCTACACAACCAAGGACCCACCTAAGTGAACCAGCACCTAAACTTCCACCAACCGTTGAGAGGATTATGCTCTGCCTCCCTCTCAATTGCCCATACTCCCCGCATATACAGAAGCAGAAGTGGAGGACACTCCTTCTTCTACATCGCAGTAAAGACCTGGAACAGCCTCCCCATGCAACTTTGGATCGTCACTTCACTTCCAGAATTCCGAATGGCCCTCAAAACCTGGCTGTTCAAATAACCCTTCGGAACTTGCAAGCGCCTGGATACACTATAGGGTAATATGCTGCACTTTATAAATCCTGATTGATCGATTGATTGATTGATTGATGATTTACGTGCCCTAATGTGGGAAGTAAAAGTATAAAAAGTATCTAACGTAATGTGACATTTGAAGTTCATTTGAAACGAGTATTAAACTTTATGTTATCTCGTCATAACTAAGTTCTGATAACTGTGTCTGTTTTTTGCCTTTCTTTGGTTTGCTTTTTATGATATGATCTAAAATCTAACTTAACACTTTATATGAACGTGCTTTTTGTGATTCCTCATGTGTGCTTTTTTGTGAGACATAAAATATTTAAATGAATGTAAGTTATTCACACACCAGTAGTGGCTCACATTTTCAGGCAACTCCTTCTGGGCCCTGAAGCAAAAGCGGCCTTTTTATTTGTATCATCTTTGTTATGCTTGAATGCCCTCGGTGAACGTTTTGCCCTCATGTAGCTTTAAGCAAGCCATGTGGGTGCATCGGAGACGCTGACATTAAGCTGTACAAACATGACCTTTAAACTGTAAAAACAATGCAGAGGTTTCATAGCACTTTTGGTCCTAGACCTATACAACCCAGAACCTTTTTCAGAATCTCTTCCTGAAAAATGTCAGTAGATATTCATTCTCGGCAATTACTGGCCTTGAAATAAAATAAAAAAAGAATGCCATAAAAGGAAAAAATGTGATACAATAATGAGGGCACTACTTACTAAAATATTCACAAATTTTAACTCTCGAATTTTAAACACAAATCCGTTCTTTAACTTCATCTGTTGGGGGTATTCATTGACCTTCATTTTCCAAGCAGATGTATCTTACAACTTTCATAAGAAACAAATAGATGCAATTCACTGAAAAGTAAATGTATAGCTGTTTTCCCAGGCTTGTTATCATTCTTATATTTCTGTATATTCTGTTTCTATTTTGTACTTTCGAGTTCCCAGCCAGGGCGGCTTTACATAAAAGAGAAAAAGCAAACAACAGATGGTCTAGCAAAAAAAAAAAAGACATGGCCAAGTAAATACAAATAGATAGTTAAAAGTATACAGTTTGGCATAAAAGGAAGATATATGATATAAAAAAGATATACAGGAATAATAAAGATATTAATAAAAATATATTTAGAGAGTCCTTTTTTTAATCAATTATTTTTTGTAATTTGAAGCACAACCAGCACAATGGTCAATTTAGTAAATAACAACAGTTTTACAATAAGCATTGGAATTACAAGTCATGATCCGCTCCATCTGCAGGAAACAAGTGAAACCCATAGACACAGTGAAGTGAACGGCAACTACAGAAACTGACAGGGTCAGACTGCACCATCGTTCCTTGAGTTGTATCCAGCATCCACTGAGGGTCTCACTTAAACAGTCTCTACTTTCAAGTGACAGTGTCATTTATGCTCGAATCCATGCAAGCCCTCCCCATTCCACTCTACAACGGAAACCTATCCCCCAGGTCGAGGACACTGCCCCTAGGTCCTCATCCTCAAGGCTTGGTCCTGTAACAGCACCATCTCCCTCTCTTTGCCTCCCTCCCATCACCTTTGCCAGACTCATTGTGAACATCCCATGACGCAACAACATCACTGGCCACCAAAGGGACCTTCATTGGCTACCTGTCAACACAAGAATCACCTTCAAGCTTCAAAGCACGCCTACAAAGCACTCCACAACACTGGACCTGCATACCTCAACCATGCCTCTCCTTCTACACTCCCACCAGACATCTCCGCTCCTCCAAACTGGCCCGGGCCACCATCCTACAGATCCACAAGACCACAGCTGGAGGAAGATCCTTCTCCTACCTTGCTGCAAAGACCTGGAACTCCTTGCCTCTGCACCTCAGGCAATCATCATTGCTGACCTGCAATTCAGGAAGGAACGAAGACCTGGCTCTATGACTGAACCGCAGACCCACTCTCCCCCCCAGCACCTTGAGACCCTCACAGGTGAGTAGTTTGCGTTATAAGATTACTGATTGATTTATTGGGAAACCCCATTGGTGATCATACTACACTTCCGTAGGGTGTTAGAGAATCCGTGCTACATCAAGCGTGCCCCACCACTCCTCTACTGTTGGTAAAGGCCTACTCAGGTGTAATGATACTTGCAAAGTCTATTATGGGAGGTTTGCCCCGGGTGGGAAGGGCCTCCCTCTCTCGTTACATTTCTCAGTCTCATAGCAATGTGTCTTAATAGGGAAGGAAAGGGAGAATGGGAGACTCCGCCTTTGTTCAGTCAGTAGTCAGGGAGGCAGGCAACACCTAGCCTACAATTTGAGGTCCCAGGCAACCCAAACAGAAACTGTGGAAGTTTGCACTTACAGAAAAAGCAGCGGCCCACCCCTACCCAAGTCCTCTCCATGGCAACAAGACGGGCTCCCATGCCTACGCATAGATATCTGATTGGTCATTCAGCATATAGCTAATCCATTCTCAGTCTGCAATTGTTACCATTTCCATTAGACAGTTGCCTCCACTAGGAACCATTGGTTGTCTCTACTGGGGGAGAACACAAAGTTTAGCAGTGGCCAATCCTGTCACTAACTACTGTTTCCAATGTTTAGAGGTTATCTTGCAGCCAGTCATGTTGTGTAAAAGCGCCAGTCTAGCCAAAAAAGAGTATCTAGACCCTTTTCCGGTTCACTAAGAGTGAACCACAGATCTGACCAGTAGCCGGTTAGTTTGGGGCAATTCCATTGAATATGTAGCATACCACAGCTTCCCATTCAACACCTCCAACAGTTGTAATGCAGCAACAGGACACCTCTATGCAGTTTAACTGGTGACGACCAGTTCCAATTGTGTAACAGTTTAAATTATGAAACCTTCAGCCATGCCTCTCAGAGGAGAGAATCATGGGAACCAAGCAATGACGTACAGTCCTTGGGAGAGCATGTATGTTCTATGACCACTTGCTAGTCAATTCAGGACATTTCTAGGGTAGGCTGTGAGAAGGTGCCATCGACCAGCAGACTGTAGAGTCCCGACATTACTCCCCTGGAAACACTACATTTATTGAAGTAGGAACAGATTGGTAAGGGCAAAAGTGATATGGGATCCTTCTCTTAGTGCCCCTGGAGACTGCAGCGGAGTTGCATATATTGCTATGGGAACACTTGTAGAAGGCCGTACTCTGAGTAGAGGTCCACAAATGACTAGAATGTAGACCCTGGGAGCAACTGGTCAATTGATTGAATACCAGATTCCCCCACATCAACTAATAGACCTTATGCACTCCTATTCATACCTTCACATTGTTCCAAATCTGGGCTCCCTCATGAAGCGATGGATCTAAATTGAAGGACATGTGCACCTGTTTCCAGATGCAAAACATGTTCAATATTATGGGGTTGGTTAGTACCCATGACTCAAGCATTGCACTGTAAAGGGCATCAGTGGTAGCCTCATAATGTAACACCTCTCACTCTCTATCTGGTGCCAAACAGGTGGATCTTTTATTGCCGCTGACCAGTATGCCATTTGTGATAGGTGGTTGGGTAAGTAATAAGTACCCATGTGTGGTAGGCTAAAGCCGCCCGACTCGGTGTGTGTGTATAACTTGGGCATTCAGTTTTGGGGCAGAGTTGCTCCACATGAAGCCCTTAATCTTTGAGTCCAAAGTGTGCAGGAGAGAACATAGGACAGGGATCAACAGTATCCCCAATATGTAATTAAAGCAAGGGCCCATCATCATGTTCACCTCCTTGTGCAATACCACATGGATAAGTGGAGATGGGACCACTTCTCAAAATTCAGATGTGCAGAGGCAAGCAAGGGTAATAAGTTAGCCGGTACTATTGTTAATAGCCACTGTTAGGCGCTCCCTCTCGGTATTTCAAACCTTTTGGGATCCATCTCATTGCCACTCCCTGGACACAAGTCATGGTCGTGACTATCAACATTGGCATCACCTCGTACTTTCCCCAGTTCACCCAATATTTTGAAAAATGCCAGAATGGATGTTTGCAGGCTGGAGATAGTCATCAGGATGTCACTGCACAAAGGAAAGACTTTATGGGTCCAGCACTAATAGGGATGCTTTGTATTGGTGGAGAAATTCTGATTGCAGTTGCCAGCGGTTCAAGAGAAAAAAAGAAAAGGTACAGGGGTAGTGGACATACCTGATGGTGCCTCGCTTGTCCTGAATCGTACGAGATGATGCCCTTCACTGTTAACATGCACTGCCAGCCCCTCATGAAGCTATTTCACCTTGTTGACAAAATCCTAACTGAGCCCAAAGTGTGTAATTACCCGGAAGAGATAGGGCCATTCGACCCGGTAGAACACCTTCTCTTTATCCAAAGATAGGGTGGCCAGTCCTTTATCAGCATTCTGAGAGTACCAAGGGAGGTGAGCCAAGGTACAGATATAGGGGCCGATTCACAGAACTAATCTGAGACAAAATCCTAAACGTACTACTTTTTGGTATTCACAGAAGGCATTTAGTAGTAGTAAAGTTAGGATTTTGTCTTAAGTTTGACTTAAGACAGACTTAAGACAGGCTTAAGACAAACTTAAGACAAACTTAGGACCGACTTAAGACAGACTTAAGACAGACTTAAGACAGACTTAAGACAAAATCCTAACTTTACTACTACTAAATGCCTTCTGTGAATACCAAAAGTAGTAAGTTTAGGAATTTGTCTCAGATTACTTCTGTGAATCGGGCCCATAGTTCGGGGAGGCATGGCACGACATGAAGCCAACGTGAGTGGTATGGATCAAGGAAGTTATCTTCTTCTGTAGTCTGTTGGCACTAATCCTGGCCAGAACCTTGATATCGACATTCAGAAAGGAGATAGGTCTATGAGACCCACTTAAGTGAGTCACACCCTTCCTTAGGCAGTACTGTTATATGGCTTTGTTAAAAAGAGGGCCAAGACTCCCGGGCTCGGTAACATCCTGGACTACTCAATATTAGGGCTGGGCAGAGCTCATGGAGTTCCACTCTACGGAATTCCATGGAGTAACAGAAAAACTCAGTGGAATTCCGTGGAGTTCTGCGAGCGGGCGTAGTATTGCTCTGCCACCCCTAGACCCAGCCCGTTCACCGTGAAGGTGATGATGTGTGCACTCTACCAGCATATCGGGTCGTGATGCATGGTGGAGGCTAATACAAAGCACTCACAAGAAGTTAGAAAAGTGTACATTGTGGGGGGGTGCATTCGGACTGTGTTAACTTATTTCGGCAAAACATCTAATGCACTCGCTGTGCACAGTGCATCCCCTTACAGTCTACGTAAAAGCAAACCGACTTCAAGTTTCAGACAGTGCTGTCATTTTAAATGTTAAATAATAAAAAGGGCGAGGAGTTGCCCTTTCCAACCTGCGATTACTAAATGAGGGACGCCATTAATGTTTTCTGGCAAAGTTTCCTTCCAGTCTCTGGTCGCTCTGCCCTTGAGAGGAAGCCATGCCACCAGACTCCTCTCCCTCTCTCGTCCAGGCTTTCCTTCAGGCGTTCACGCACTCTCACCGTCTCTCTGTCGTGCAGCCTGCTGATCTCGCTTGCCTTTATTGCTCGAACCCTGACAGAGTTCCATTCTCTGCTGCCTCCTTCCAGCCCTGCTGGAAAGTGAGTGACCTGCTCCGGAGCTGTTAAACGCCTCTGTTTCGGAGTCCACCATGTTGCCTTGCCTTCTCAACTCATTGTGTACAGTGTACACACAAGTGCTTGCTCTACCACCTCTAACCCGTGCAGTCATTTGACTCATTTCCCCCTACTGAACTGTCCCGCCTCCAAAGCTGCTGTGACATCAGGGCTGAAGCAGAGTTGAAGCAGTCATTGGCAACAGAAGAACTACCTGTCGACTGTTGAGATGCAACTGTGCCTGAAAATAGCATTCGCTACCCCAGGTTTGTAATGCTCATTAATTAAAAACCCCAAAACAGTGACTAATATATTCTTCTGCATCCATTACAGCGCACACACCAGTTCACTCTGTTCCACCTGCAATGGCAGAGTTTTTTGCTGGCCTCCGTGCTCCAAACGGAGCGCGGAGTTGCAAAAACTTTGTGGACTCTGCCAGCGGAGCGGAGTTTACTGCCCACGCTTACTCAATATAGCATTTGTGTTAATTGGGTTTCACATGTCTTATAACATTCAATGGGGAAACCCTCTCCAACTGATGATTTACATGTAGGTAGGCTTGCTATGGCATCGCTAATTTCCTCTAAAGTAATTTGCCCCTTTAGGAAGTCTCTCCCTTCTACAGTTAAGGTTGGAATACAGATGGAAGACATGAATTGCTTATACACCTGTGTGGGCTATCTGCTGGTGGAGTCATAGAGGTGTTCATAGAATGAAGCAAAGGCCTTGGTGATGTCAGATGGTTGGGTGACTATTTGGCATCGGTGTACATATGCCTCCATTTGAATGTACTTACCACTTTCTCTGCTGTCATAGGATAGAGGGAATTATACTTTAGTTTTCCTTTATATAACTGGGCCTGTTGTCTAGCATACACAATGCATTGTAGCCCACTGTGAGAGAGGCTATGGAAGACACCAAGAGATTCTTTGCCGTAGCATGCCTTTGATTGGATATTGTTCTATTTCTCTTCCAGAGACCTCTCAATGTGGCCTTCTCAGCTGCTGAATCCATCTGAAAGGAGGTGATCAAGTGTTTGTTTTCTGAGCAGCAGACTTTGATGTGGGTATTTAGAGCCTTCTTTTGAACTAGGAGGCGATATTTGGATGCATACATACACCAAAGTCCATTGATGTGGGAGTCTCTGCCCTATTGTCACATCAAGTGATATTATGTTATGCTCTGATAGGCCCCCCTGGCAATATGTCAGTGTGAAATGTTAATGATGGAAGTGAGTGGTACAGTAAAATGAAATTCAGCCTAGAGACAGCATTATGGAATGATGATAATATAGTCTTTGTCTGTGTGATGGTCTAAGCGCCATACATCTAGTAAACCATATCTCCCAGTAGGTCTCTGAGCCGTGCTATGTCCGTGGCATTTGGGAATTCACTGGGACCAGTCTTCCCAGTTGCCCCCTATCACCAGTTTACTACCCTAAATTCGGTAAACAGTCTGTTCAGTTGGCAGAAAAGGTTGGTTTTAACACCTATTGGTGCATATACAGAGTCTAGAATAAGGATCTGATCTCCCATTTTCAACTTTACTAAGGCATATCAGCCCTCAGGCTAAGTCCAGTGCTTGAGGAGCTTATGAGGGAGGGATTTATATATTGACATAGCCACCACACACTTTCTGTTCAGTAGAGAGGAGGTAAATGGGGCCATAGTCCCAGTTCCAAGAGGGATCATGCAGCTGCTCCCTACCACTCATCCAACCAAGTCCCTCTGTAGTTCATCAATTTTGCTGGCGGTCTAGTGTAATTCCTGCAAGAGTGCAATGTCTGTCTTGTGGTGGTGGTAGCAGGTAAGAATCTTTTCAGTCTAACATTCAATCTAATATACAGGGACAGGAAACAAAGAGTTAGATCATGTTGTGGTGGGGAGGTCATTGTCGTAGGTCCGAATCCAGCCCCAGACATATGAAAGAGGACTGGAAGAGTGCCTACTCGAAGGCAATCAACAACCGGGACAAGGTGCATATCCAACAAAGCGGGTTGGTAAAGCATCCAAAACTTGGAAGTTGGCAAGCAAGGCAGTGTGGTATGTGTGAATTTACTTAGTGTATACCTTTGCATTTGCTAAAAATGGAAAAGCTGTAGTCTGCCGTGCAAAACCGGATACTCTGCTACCAGGGAGCCCCCCACAGAGAGCAAGAGTTCATGTCAGCCACTATACTGTGCATGGATCAATACTATGTGAAAAGGCTGCAAGAGAACATCATCAAAAAAGATTACAACATTGGTTGAGACAGCTACAAGAAAGAAAGAACCACCACAGCACTTGCCATTTTATGGTCATGATCATCACAGCTGACACCGCTAGTCCAAAGCTGATCCCTTTCTCCCGCAGGCAGGGGCAAAGAGATAGTAGTTTTTTCCACTTAATTGTCTCATGACTGAAGTTCGAAGTTACTTGTTATGCTGACTATTCATTGTTGAATGGGCATCCTTTCCTTTTTGCTGTCCGTAGGATAGTTCTGGTGTGCTTAGGGCAAAGGAGAAACATTATGATTGCTCTGGGAACGTTGGATTGGTGCACAAATCATATCCTCAGTCTATGCTCTCTCTAGAACACAAAGGGCTCTGTGAAGTTCAAGTGAAGCAAAGTGGGTTCGGTGGAAAATGAACAAGTCATTCCCTTCTATGCTTTCCTGGATACTGTGCATTTGGATGTTATCCATGCAAGAGCAGTCTTCTGAGTCTGAATCTTTCCTTTGCAACCTATTTATTTCAGTGAAACCGGTCCGGCTGCAGGCCGTAGAGTCTGTCCAGTTCATCCATCCATTTATCTGTTGTGAGAAATCAGGACCTGTTTGCAGTGTCCCCCCCACTTGTTGCCCCCATTTTTGACTACAAAGTGCTGGTTTTCTGACTCTGATTCTGGCCTGGGCTCTGCTATCCAGACCCAGGGTCTGTGCTCTGATTAAAAGTACATGGTTAGGTATAATTATAATTGGCAATGACAGACTCCTCTAAGTCCCTAGTATATAGTAAGGCAAAGGGATTCAAACTACCTATAAGTCCCTAGTATTTAATAGGGCAGGGAGGTTTAGAGGCCCAGTAGATTTCCTGCACTAAAGTGTGCACTGTTGTGTTGCCTGCTGTCATTTTAAAAGCCAGCTCTGCCTTGCAGGTGCTTTAAAATTGTAATTATATGCAAATTCAACTTTGGAGTTACAGGTACATCCAAAGTCTTAATCTACCTTATTTGTACATGTAAGTCACCCCTAAGGTTTCCCTAGATGCCCTACTTTGACTTTGTCCCGGTCAAGCGTGACCAGATGTCTCAAACTTGGCTATATGCTTTTAAGCACTAGAAATTGTATGTTCTTTAAAAAATCATATCTCCGGTTTCCCTTCATTGGATTTTTGTCATTTTGGTGTCTATTTGTTCATAAAAATACAATCTATTTTTATAAGTTGGAGCTGGATTTTTATTGTGTGTTGTGTCCTACTTATTTAATGTATTGTTTTTTTTTTATAAATGCTTTCACACACCTGTCTCCTAAGTTAAGACTGCCTGCTCATTGCCAGCTACCAATGGTTGAACAAGGAAATAATTTATTAAGACCCTCACTGAACATTTTATTGTGTTTGTGGCCTTATTGCTAGTGGTAAGTCACTACTTATCACTACTAATAATCCACTTTCCAACATGGTTTGAGTTGAGACTATGCATATGTGAAAGATCCAACCTTAGGGACTTAGGGCCTTATTACGAGTACGGTGGTCCATAGGACCACCATACTCGCAGTGGCAGTCCGACCACCAGCACACTGCGGGCCCACCCGCAGTAATACAAGAGTGGCAGTCAGATCGCCAGAGGACAGCTGCATTCATCGGGGTTCTAGGATCCCACATTGGTTGTGCAGTGGTCAGGGAGCTGCAATATGTTGGCAGTGCCGCTGCAGCACCACTGAGCATATTACAAGTTACCGGTCCACTGCCCCTTTCATGGCAGTGAGCCCGCTATGAAAAGGGTGGCAGAGAGGCAACAAAGGGGTCCCTAGTAGGGCCCCCTGCCACTCCTGGTCTTGGGGGTGCATGAAGGGGAGCACCTGTCTTGTGGGCTGCCCTGGATTTACACTCCCAGTTCCTGAACATTCTGGCATGCATGCCACACCATGCAGGAACGTGCAGTTGGTGCTCTCACAGCGGCGGTCTGCAAGTCAGGCTCTCCCATAAGCATAACACACCATCGCCATCAGACAGCCGCTGCACAGCCCGCCTGCCATGGATTACAATCATAATCCAGGGAGAGGGTGCACTACCAGCCTTGGTAGTCCTCCAGCAGACGGCGCAGTGTCGGCACCAGTGGAGGACCACCAAAGTCGGAATAAGGCCCTTAATGTTGGCCAACATGTCTGTAGTTGCAGTGTCAAAGGCAGTCAGTTTGGAGCTCATAATAGTAACTTATTTGAGGATGGCCGAGAGAAAGTTTTTAATCATGGCAGCTGACTTGTCGAACATGTGTGGAGCAATGGACAGCTGCTAGGTCGCCTTTGAGCCCAACATGGATGATAGATGCAGAAGACACTAGAAAGTAAGCTGTCCGAGTAGTGCTGTGGTTGTCACTGGGGCTCACAGTTCAGCAAGCCCCCCAGCAGGTATAAGAGAGGTCGGTAGGTACCAGAACACTGCATTGATTGTGGATGGCAAGATGCAGGCAGTGACTGTTGTATTACAGAGATAGCTTCTGCCATTGCTGTGACACACAGCTGTCAGGCATGGTATGAGCCAAATACCACTAGTTCCAGGGACAGTGAAGATTCAATGGGGTCTGAAGGCATCACCTTGATGGTCTGTGAGCCTGTGGCCAGGCACTGGCAGACCACTGGGCCTCATAAGAGGCACATCGAAGATGCACCAAAGGCGAAGAAGTCATGCTCTTATAGCCCTCACCCAAGATGGATGTACACATGGCAGATGATTCAAGGCTCTGGCAGCAAATGGGGCAAGGGAAGGAAAGTCTTATCGGCATGGATGACAAATTGTCTACTTAGTAAGGGCAAGGCTGTATCAGGCTGGAGACGCTGTCCCAGTTCCATCAACAGGTAGATGTTCCCAGGGCAGCCTCATAACTATGGTGTGTCTATACATCCAGGCCTTGAAGTATGTGGATCCAGCATGGGCACCCAATTGAAGCAGGCTGGGAGATGGAAGGCATGATGTCACAACAAGCTGTGAGCCACCGCTCCCTCTGGCAGATGGGAGGTGAGCACCCGTCTCTCATCTATGGTCCCTGGGTGTTCTGGGGTGGCAGTTGCCATGCCATTTGCCAAATGTCCAGGAGGAACCCCGGTCTTACCGCTCAGGCCATGTGAGGGTCTGTGCTTCCAGGGACAGCTGTGTATCAGGTAAGAGGTAGGGGAGGTGTGGTCAGCACTCCGGCGGCAATGCAGATGTAGGGGCAGTCTTTGGCTGGGAGCCTCTCAGCAGGGTGCCCCAACATTGTGCCCCTTTTCCCATGATAATGCAGGATGACTGCCCCACCAGTGCATAGAAAGCAACCTTGGAGGTCCTTGGTTGCCGGAGCACATGTCCTAAGCAGCCATTTTCAATCCTGGCAAACCTCTACCCCTCCAAATGTACAATCCTATTTCATGCATGTAGTTAAGGCGTAGCTTGTTCTTGTGGTGGTTTTGAGTGACTATGATCAAGCAAATCCTGATGCGTACTGTCAATGAGGCAGTGAAAAATGTTGCTCATCATTTAGGGCCAGATGTAGGAAGCCAAATTGCGAGCGCAAATGCTGAAATTCACAGAATTTCAGTGTTTGCGATCGCTATTTGGCTGTGAGCAATGTAGGTAAGTTTAAACCTACTCGCAAAATAAGGAATCGCAAAAATTGCGATTCCTTATTTCTTGTAAGCATTTAGAGAATCGCAATTTGCGATTCTCTAAATGCTATGCAAGAAGGCATCACAAATTGCGATATTGCCTTAAGGAATCGCAAATTAAGACCAACTTCAAGTTGGTGGTAATTTGCGATTTCCTTTAAAAAACACTTTTTTGCTTTTTTTAAAGTGCCATGTGGACACATACATGCCCTTAGGGCATGTATGTGCCCCACATGTGCACATATGCACAATTCAGGGGTGCAACAGGGTGTCCTTCTGGAACCTTTGCACCTTGAAATTCTGCACGCAATTTGCAGTACCTACTGGGTACTCGCAAATTGCGTGTAGCACTTCCTATTCATTCCTATGGGCCTCTTGGCCCATAGGAATGAATGGGATGCCATTCCTTATTTGCGACTCGCAATTTGCGAGTCACAAATAAGGAATGTGTAGGAATCGCAAAAATGATTGCGATTCCTACCTACATAGCATTTTGCGAGTCCTTAATAGCGATTCCCTAAAAATCGCTATTAAGGACTCGCTAAATTGCTTTTACCTACATCTGGCCCTTAGTTGTTATTGTTGAATGATCAGTAGGTGGCTCTTTACTCAGTGTAGCTGTGAGACAGTTTGACTAATGGTTTCCGATCCTGGGGCATCCATGAAAAGAAATGCTTCATAGCATAATTTCTAAGTGAAGACACATTTTGCTGCCACAAAAAAATCACCCCTTCAATATGTGAACTTAAATAGTTATATTTCAGAGTGCTCAACTGCAATACCTTTTATGAGATTAAGCCTACATAATATGGGCTGCAAGCATTAAGGAACAGGATTTCTTTTAAGCTTGACAGTTCTGGCATAATATGGTAAGATACGTAGGTCCAGTCCATTGAGTAATTGAGTAAGTCATTGTTGTACTCAATATATGAAATGGCCATGATTTGCATGTCTGCTTTAAGGAGAATTTGTCTGATGGAACAATGTAGTTTGTACCTAAAGGGATATTTGTGATATGTGAAATCAAGTGTGGGGTCAAGGGTGAATTTGGGTGGATTGACAGTTTTGACTAACTTGGAGCAGTGTTTATTTTGATAATTCCATTGGAAACTGGTGGTTATATGTTGAAGAGAAGATTAAAAATATTTAAAGTCCAAGTTTCAGTATTATATTTTGCATTTATATCTAGTTATCTGATAAGCACGTGGATGTGTGATATCCACTTTAAAACGTTATCTGTTCATATTCAAGTTCGTTTTTTACTCATTTAAACACCTAACATACCACTACTTTGTTTTTTTCAGTCAATTTATAGGGTTGGTTTGTAATGTAAGCTAGTTTTATTAGCATAGCTAACTATAATGTGACTTTAACCTTTGTTTTTTCAGAAAATTTATGGCTGTTTTAATGTTAGTCAAGATCATGTTAACGTACCTGACTCAAACATTTTTTTAACGTATGTTTTTTCAGTGAATCTCTAGAGTTTTTAAACACATTCAGGGGTCAATTCCGATTCGGGCCGGAAAAAGCACCGACCGACTCGGATCCGGAAAAAATACCGACCGACACGTACCCGTGGCGCACGACACGCCAAGTACGATGCAAGGCGCGAAAAATCCGACCGACACATACCGAAACAAAGTCGACCGACCGAGCCGCACGGAAAGCAGCAATACGGCCGGAAAAACACGCGAATCCAACCGACCGACACGCACCCGGAACAAATCCGACCGAAACGTACACGCGAACTCCAAACCTCAAAGTACGATGCAAGGCGCGAAAACCACGAGCGAGTCGGACGGAGGCCAAGCCGTACAACCGACACGCATACAAAACCGAGCCTAAGCAACACAACACACCGCGACCGACGCGTACGCAGCATAGAAAACTGCACAAACACAGCGTGAACGAAACGGAGAACACCGTATGAGACCAATGCAGGGTCCGACTCGGTCACAAGAACGTTTCCAACATACACAAACAGCACAAAGGAAAAATCACCCAAAAAAAGGCCAAACAAGCAATTACCAAGCCAATAAATACTGGGGGGGTGGGGACAGAGAACAAAGACACACCCACAACTCCACCTATATAAAGGACACAAATCACTACCATGAGCCTTTGCAAATGCCATTCCACTGCCAGCACCCAAGAGAAAGCAACCACACACCCACAGCTCATCCCTCACACAAGCCACACACCATCAGCACACCAACAAATACCTACCTCACATACACCCAGCAAAACACACACTCACACACCCTCACCTGCACACCAACACACACATCACCCACCATCACCACCCATCACCACCCATCACCATGCCCCCCAAGAAGAATCCCAAGTTCCTAGATAGTGAATTGGAAGTCATGGTAGACGAGATCCTCAGGGTGGAGCCACAGCTGTTTGGCACACTGGTCCAACAGACCCCCATGTCGCAGAAAACCAAGATGTGGGAGAGGATCATCAACAGGGTGAACGCCCAATCACCATGTCGGCGCACAAAGACGGACATCCAGAACAGGTGGTATGACGTGCGCAGGAGGGTACGGGACATGCTGAAGAAAGACTACATCAACAGCCAACACACCGGCAGTGGCCCTCCTGCCAAGCCAATATACCTCAGGCCCTGGGAGGAGAAGGTGCGGGCCATCCTTCCGCCAGTGAGCGTATATGGACTAGAGGACATCCCAGAGCCTGGTGAGTACACAACAAATGTACACAATATACTGCCACAAAACACACACACATCACTGTCAAGGGGAGAGTCAAACCATGCACTCATAGCAATTACACAGCAACCAGAACAGAATCATCCCAAAATGTGTATGTCAGTCAGATAAACACAACACATGCCATCAAAAAAGTCACATCCAACTGTGCCATCACATGTACAAACAACTACAACTACAGCTAGGCAGTGGCACAAATAGAACTAACAAACACATCCAGACATGTAGCCACCACAACAACACCAACACACAGTGAAGAACACTCAAAGGAAGGAATTCTGTGTATGCTGGCCAAGTCAGTGTAGCCAATAGCATCATGGGAGTCGCAGTCACACATATTGCCCCCCCACAACTGTCCCATCAACACCACCATGAACCATGCGCACATCACAGGGAGTGGAGAAGGACTCACAAGATGGCTGACACTGGCTACTGCTGTGGGGAGCACAAGGCCCTGCTGGCAACTGTGCACCAACAAACAGCAGGACACCACTGACTGACATCCTGAGAGACAACTCCCACTGCCTGCAATGCAAGCACGTTCCATGGTGGGATATCTGGCTAGCTGGGTGGGAAGGAGGACTTGCAGCACTGACCATAGTCACAAGCACCTCCCCTCACACACACCCCAACACAAACTCCACAGAACCCACCTGGTAGAATGCAATGCCCCCCATCCTAACACAAGATCCCACAAAGAACCACCACCCTGGGTTATGTTGTGTGAAGCACAGGGACACTCTTGGGACTTTTAGCCAAACAACTGCCAGGACAACACTCCCAGCCATCCTGTCAGCACAGCCAGCCCACCCCACAGGGAAGCAGAGTCAAAAGGAAGGAAGCATGGGCATGCTGGGAAGGGGGTGGAGGCAATAGCATGATGGGAGTCGTAGTCACTGATATTGGTCACCCCCACAACTGTCCCATCAACACCACCCTGAACCATGCTCACATCACAGGAAGTGGAGGACTCACAAGATGGCTGACACTGGCTACTGCTGTGGGGAGCACAAGGCCCTGCTGGCAACTGTGCACCAACAAACAACAGGAAACCACTGACTGACATCCTGAGAGACAACTTACACTCCTTGCAATGCAAGCACGTTCCATGGTGGGATATCTGGCTGGCTGGGTGGGAAGGGGGACTTGCAGCACTGACTATAGTCACAAGCACCTCCCCTCACACACCCCCAACACAAACTCCACAGTACCCACCTGGTAGAATGCAATGCCCTCCATCCTAACACAAGATCCCACAAAGAACCACCACCCTGGGTTATGTTGTGTGAAGCACAGGGACACTCTTGGGACTCTTAGCCAAACAACTGCCAGGACAACACTCCCAGCCATCCTGTCAGCACAGCCAGCCCACCCCACAGGGAAGCAGAGTCAAAGGAAGGAAGCATGGGCATGCTGGGAAGGGGGGAGGAGGCAATAGCATGATGGGAGTCGTAGTCACAGCTCTACATCCCCCACCACATGGCCCAGCAAGCTCACACTCACGTATGCACATCCCACAGAGAGTGGAAAGGCCCATCAAAGATGTCTGACACTGTTGCTGTGTCGTGGGGAGCACAAGGGCATGCTGGGTACTGCACACCAACCAACAGCAGGACACCACTGTCAGCCATCTTGCCATTGCTCTCACACCCACACACACTGAACTCCACACAAAAGCAAGTAAGTATGGGAATGCTGGGAAGTGGGGTGGAGGCAATGGCATGATGGGAGTCGTAGTCACAGACATAGCTCACCCCCACAACTGTACCATCAACACCACCCTGAACCATGCTCACATCACAGGGAGTGGAGAAGGACTCACAAGATGGCTGACACTGGCTACTGCTGTGGGGAGCACAAGGCCCTGCTGGCAAATGTGCACCAACAAACAGCAGGACACCACTGACTGACATCCTGAGAGACAACTTACACTCCCTGCAATGCAAGCACGTTCCATGGTGGGATATCTGGATGGCTGGCTGGGTGGGAAGGGGGACTTGCAGCACTTACTATAGTCACAAGCACCTCCCCTCACACCCCCCCCCAACACAAACTCCACAGTACCCACCTGGTAGAATGCAATGCCCTCCATCCTAACACAAGATCCCACAAAGAACCACCACCCTGGGTTATGTTGTGTGAAGCACAGGGACACTCTTGGGACTCTTAGCCAAACAACTGCCAGGACAACACTCCCAGCCATCCTGTCAGCACAGCCAGCCCATCCCACAGGGAAGCAGAATCAAAAGGAAGGAAGCATGGGCATGCTGGGAAGGGGGTGGAGGCAATAGCATGATGGGAGTCGTAGTCACTGATATTGGTCACCCCCACAACTGTCCCATCAACACCACCCTGAACCATGCTCACATCACAGGAAGTGGAGAAGGACTCACAAGATGGCTGACACTGGCTACTGCTGTGGGGAGCACAAGGCCCTGCTGGCAACTGTGCACCAACAAACAGCAGGACACCACTGACTGACATCCTGAGAGACAACTTACACTCCCTGCAACGCAAGCACGTTCCATGGTGGGATAACTGACTGGCTGGGTGGGTGGGAAGGAGGTCCGGCTGCCAACCAAACACAACCAATGCAGACCATGTTCACACCCCAGAAAATACATAGAAATGCCCAAATAATGCAGGACAATGTGCCACACCAATATCAACCCCTGACTGTGACGACTCAGGACAATGCAATGTACAGGCCCGCACCCAGAGGCACAGTCACAACTGTCATGTGTGTCAACCATTGATGCCTGCAGAAACATGACATACATTGTTTGTGTCTCCCAAAAACAGGTGATGATGGGGACACAGCAGCAGACGCTGAGGAGTCCCAGTCCCAGGCTCAAGAGGATGCCGAGCTCACTGGCGTCGTACAGCCTCTGTCCTCCTCGGACGATGAAGAACAACCTGGCACATCCGGTGCAAGTCAACATGCAGCACCAGCAGGACCACCAGCTGCAGCACCAGCAGGACCACCAGCTGCACCCCCTGCACCCACCCCTACAACGACTGTCACCACGAATACCATCCCTGCCGACATGGACAGAATAAGGAGCAACACCAGCACAGTGACCCTGGACCAACCTGGGGCCATGGACACCACCACCACCACCAACCCCCAAGGTGGACCAGGGTTATCTGTGCGTGCCACTGCACACACTGCACATGTCAGCAGGGGTGGTGGGAGGGGTGGGAGACAGAGGTCGCTGCTTGCAGACGTTGCTGGTGTGCATGATGACCCACAACTGGTACGCATAGCTGATGCGTACCAGTCCAGCACCGGAGAGCTCAGCCAGGTAGTGGGGCTCCTCAGAGACATTAAACAGCAGCAGGCTGCCCATCATGCCCGCTTGGACTCCCACATGTCCCACGTGGAGTCACACATGTCCCGTGTGGACTCACACATGTCCCGCGTGGAGTCCAAGTGGGATGCACTGCATGAGATGACGGCGGTGCACAGGGACATTTTACAATGCCTCCGCCAGATGAACAGCAACCAGTCCACACCTCCCTGTGTGCCAACAACATCTGGTGCCGAACAAACTGCAACTGCCACAGGGAGGGAGGAGGACTCTGGCGGAGAGTCCCCTGCACCGCAGCAGCCTGCACTTGAGGGCCCCCCAAGAAGAGGGGTCGTCCGAGGAGGGAAAAGTGAGAGGCCGATGGCCAAGCGCAACTCCCAGGAAGCCTGAACCTGTTCTGGATGTTCGCCTTTGTGCACAGACTGTTCACCCTGTTGACGGCAACACTACTCCCACACATTGCATGGGGAGTACAAGTTGGACCAATGTGTCAGACAACTGTGGCCCCGATACTGGGGATCCTGTCTACCCGGACTTTCAATTCACCTAGGAACTTGGGATTGCAAGATTCATGTACAGCACAACCCATCCTATGCACTATTAACACAAATGTATCACAATAAACACACTAATACACCATACTTGCCTCTGTCGTGATTCCAACGTGGGTGCTGTTATGGGGATGATGAACTGCAAAATTACACTGTGTATGCGAACTGCAACAGCAAGGACAACACAGGCATGTGAGTACAGGAAACGTGACACACATGAGGGAGACACACCACCAGGGCTACACGACACATACACACCTAGGCCATCTGACTCATTGCCTACACTGATGTTGCCAGGGAAGACGGTGCAATGCACAGACACCACACCCATTCCCAGTTGTAGTCAAGTAGCCCACAGGTGCAGTAAGCAAATGGCAGTCAAATGTGTGACCACAGACAACGCACATCACAAAGTGAAGCACAGGTTTATTACACAGTTGCAACATGCCGTAACCACTACAGATGCAAGGTAACCCCACCTGGCAGCGGGCACACAGTCAACAACTGTAGACGGAAGGAAGTCCATGGGTGTGGCGCACATCACCTGTAGGGACACAACAGCTACCAGCCTGGATGTGCAATCACGTCGTCGGTGGACACAGTTGACCAAACGAATCTGAAAGTACCCTGTGAAGGACAGAAATGACACACAGTCAAAAGCAATGGAGTACAGGACAGAACAGCAAAACACATGCACAATACATGTTACAAGATACCCACCCAGAACCAAGTTAGCATGTCAACACTGTTGGGGAGTACAGCCCACCTGTCACCACACATCGCAACACACATCCAGTCAAGTGGCCCATGGACACACTCCCACAGCACCAGAGCACCACCCACACATCATGCCAACTCACATCATTGACATGACACCTCAGGATACTCACATTCAGCTAAAGAAGTTGGTGATGAGCTGTGTGCGGACATCACCATCACACATCATCATCATCATCGTCACTGGCATCGTGGTCCAGGCCAGGATCCTCCACAGGTGGCGGATGTTGGTCATTGTCATCCTGGATGAGAGGCAACTCCTTCCGCACTGCCAGGTTGTGGAGCATGCAGCAGACGATGATAATCTTGCACACTTTCGCAGGGGCATATGGGAGGGACCCTCCGGTCTTGTCCAGGCAGCGGAAGCGGCTCTTCAGGAGACCAAAGGTCCGCTCAATCACTCTCCTGGTCCGACCATGTGCCTCATTGTAGCGCATCTGGGCAGGTGTCACAGGGTTCCTGAGGGGTGTCAGCAACCACGGCATGTTGGGGTATCCCGAGTCACCTACGGACAGACAAGTGCACATTAGCTGACTTGGAAAAGTGGGCGGAATACTACAGATCAGATCACACACAATGGCACAAAGTCAGTACACACCGACAAGCCAGGCACGCTGGTTCTGCATCTGTGCCATCATCCTGGGGATGCGACTACTCCTCATCACAAAGGCATCGTGTGCTGAACCAGGGAAACGGGCACACACGTGTGTGATGGTCATGTCTGCAAGACACACCACCAGTGCATTGACCGAGTGGTAGTGCTTGCGGTTCCTGTAGGCCTGCTCCTGGGCCTGTGGTGGTACCAAAGCCACATGTGTCCCATCAATGGAGCCAATTACATGCGGCATCCTCCCCAGGGCATAAAAGTCACTCTTCACGTCAGTGAGTCGTCGCAGTCTAGGGAAATAGATGTACCGGTTCAGGAAGAGCAACATTGCCGCCAAAACATCGCGGAGCACACGGCTGAACATGGTCTGTGACATCCCACCAGCAGTCGCCACAGTATGTTGGAAGGTACCAGTGGCAAAGAAGTGTAGGGCTGCCATCACCTTCACCTTGGGGGTCAGCGCTGTAGGATACGGCCGGCCAGGCTGCAAATGTGGGGACAACTGCACTGCCAAATCCTCAATCAGCTGCCTGGTGAAGCGGTACCGTCGGATGCTGTCCCGTTCCACCATCGTTGCCAGGTCTGGGAATGGCCGATGGACAGCAGGAGCCCTGCAGTGCAGAGGAGAAGTAAGCAAGATTGTCAGTCACCCCACATATGCGGCATTGAACACACTCAAGATCCCAACATACATCATTATGAGGCACAACTACATGAAGTGTGCAGTACCGGAAGGACATGTATGGTACATACATGGCCAACATCTGTCAACACGGTCCAACAGGTGGCATCAATTAGTCCCAGGTTGGCCCATTGGATATCATGAGGCCGTGTCACAGTTCCCATCTCCTGCTGCCGTGTCACAATAACCCCCACAGGGACATGTGAGGACAGATGTGCCCCAGGCACCACAGCTCAACGACAGGTACATTCCCAGGGACCCTGTAATGCCACATGGACACTGGCATTACATGGAGTATCATGTATACACCACAGCAAAACAACCATGACCCCCACAGGTAGTGGCCCCACTTGCCACGGCAGGACAGACATGGACGTCTGTGACACACACGCACAACATCAGAGTCCATGCACACACAACGTGGATGTGGAGACTGTCTCCCATTGTGCACATGAAATCAGAGACATTGTAAACACCACATGCACAAAGACTGTGGAGGACCATCACTATTGTGCCACTGGGACACCCTGGCTCAAACATACCGTCCCACATGGGACTCACGGGGTATGTGACATGACATACACATACACCACTGTGAAATGTGACCATGGCACATGCACAGATATGAACAGTTGCACATCACAGTGGTCACGTACACGTAACACCCAGGATCCTGTCCCCATGAACACGTGCACAGCCTGGGGGTGGCTGCCCACAGGTGACACCCACAGGACAACATGTACACCAACATACACACAATAGGAAATGCAGCCTTACATGCCTTATGATAAAGTTTGGACAGGCTGTCGTGATGTAGGTGTGCCCCTCACTCCCTGGGAGCTATCTGTGGCTGGCATATGTCCATCTGAGACAGGCATGCTGACATATGCCAGTCACATGTACAGTGATGCGTTGAACAGCAATGGACCGATCGGTGCCTCCGGCCGGCCCATTGCTTTCAATGTGCGGGTACGCGTTGTACCCCTGTGCGCGTTGAACTGCAATGGACCGATCGGTGCCTCCGGCCGGCCCATTGCTTTCAATGTGTGCGGGTACGCGTTGTACCCCTGTGCGCGTTGTACCGCAATGGACCGATCGGTGCGCACCCATTGACAATGGGCTTGCCTGGCAACGGACGCGTTTTCGAATTTCGAACGAGTCGGTTGCTGGAAATTCAGTTGGTCACCCACAACAATGTTGCAAAATCATGTATGTCATGAAGTTGAAGATTTGAAGGATGCTGTGGGCGTGTTTTGGTGCTGCTATTCCATGGATTGGCCAGATTCAGAAGATGCAAACGACTTGGACCTATCACTTTGGACACAAGGGACAGTATCTGCCTCTCCAGCACATATATATTGCTGGCTGTTCCCCTGAGAGCCCACTTGCCTGCACTACATGCTCCAAGACGACATCTGCCACTGCACTGCTGCTGTCTCTGCCCCTCTGGACCCTGCAATGGCACGTACTGTGGAGAGAGCCCCAGCCTTCAGCCTTGAAGAGAACCAGGCCCTGCTGGACAGCCTACTTCCACAGTACAGCAAGCTGTATGGGACACCAGGGGAGCAGGTGAGTGTTCTGTGCACTGCCTTTCTGAATGTGCATTTTGTCTGACTAGCAAGGCTGAGAGTCTGCACGCCACTGGCTAGCAGGCTCACTGAGTAGTTGTCACCCCCATAGTGTGTAGTGACTTGCACTGGACAGGTATGGTGCAGTGACAGTGCATTTGAACATGGTTTTACTTCCCATGCAATGATACCATGTAGTGACGTCTGGCAAACTGTCCATGGTCAGCTTTGCACTGCCTGTGTACATCATGTGCCCCTGTGATTGAGACATGTATATACAACTGTGTCATGCACGGATATGTTGCATGTGTGGTAATGGCCTTTTCACTTTGTCATCCTCACAGGTTAATGCCCATCGGAAGCAGGAAATCTGGAAGGACATCGTCCGGGCTGTCCGGTCCGTGGGGGTCTACAAGCGCCGGATCCGCAACTGCCAGAAGAGGTGGCAGGACCTTCGGGGCTGGACCCGGAGGATTGCACGGGTCCAGCTGAAGCTGTCGCCTCCTCGCAGGAGGGGCGGAACACGGACCCTGACCCCCACATGCTCCAGATCCTGGCGGTGGTCTTTCCAGACCTGGATGGGCAGCTGAAGGCCAGACAGCAGCAAGGAGGGGGTGAGTCAAAGACTGCACTGTGAACTCTGTATTACATGCTTTGTGCCCTCCTCTGGCCTGGTTCAACTGCCACAGTGCAGCAGTCATGTTGTCCAGGAGCCATGTCCCTCTATTGTGCACTGACCACTGCTCATCTGATACCCAGGTGTGGCCCTTACAGTCAGGGAATTGTGTCACTTGGGACTGTGTCCTTGCAGTTTGCTTCACTAAAGGTGGGGGACAGCATCTGTTTCCCTAACTCTGTTGTGGGCATCATGGGTGGGTCCATTGTTCACACAACGCCTGGGTTTGGACATGTGATCTGCGTGTTGCTTTGATATGCGGTCCACTTGCTGAGCTGAGCCACCACATGTGCCTGGGGTATGTGGCACACGCCCATGCAGCGGGTGGGAACAATGTTTGTGCCCCAGGAGTGTGCAGATTACGTGTGTCACACATACATAGCCAGCTATCCACTGTCCAGGGCACATCCCTCATTCATGTGGAGCAGGACAGTCATGCCTACTCCAGGCCATGCAATGCACTCTGTACTCCCACTCCCGTGTATCAGCTGACACATTGTGCACAGTGATTTGACCCCTCCGGTGTCTGCCTCTGTGTCAGTGTGCTGTGGATTAGTTGCCAGGACTGCTGGGGTGTTTCTTGGTAGGGGCTCAGCATGCCCCTGGAGATGTGACCATAGGAGACGATACTTGTGTGTCACATAGGTGTTTGATCAGCTGCCCGTGCAGACTGGGGTATGCGAATGTGATGTTCAGGCAGCTGTTCCCCATTCACAGCAAATTGTGAGGGGCTCAGGTTCAGAGGGTAGTGTCACAGGTCTCCCATATGTCCAATAGGTGTGACCTGGACAGATGAGGGTTGAGATGATGTGTTGTGTGGGGGATGTACATGTGCACTTGTGCAGCTCCAGGACTTGCATTCCCCATGACCTACTATTGTGACACAGTGCATAGTGTTGTTGTCTGGCTGCCAAGTCATACATCACTGAGACAGTGATGTATGACTTAACAGTCATGCCTCTGCCATGGCATGTGTCAACTTATTTGTGGTCCTGCAGGGGAGTGACATGTGCTACATGCACACCATAGTGGCGCTGGCTATCAGGACATGGGTGCATCATGGTGTCTGTCGCTGGTATGCATCACATGCATTTCCTATTTGACTCTGGGCATCCCTTTCATCCGGAAACCTGTACTGACTCAGTGGCAAGAGCTGTGATGTGTCCACACCGTGTCCTCTGCACTGTCCAACTACTGTGTACTTGGTGCATGTGTCCACACTGGGGTGTTGCAATCCAACAGACACCAGACAGATGGGTGCAAGGCCATGTGGGATGTGAGTGCCATGCTTGGCATCAGACTGACAATTGGCTTCTCCTGTTCAGTTAGGGCACTTTTAGCAATGTACAACTAATGATGCCAGGGCTTGCTCTGTGATGTGCTGTGCTCACAGTGGTGTGTGCGTTTTGTGCAGGTGACTGATGTCTGTCTGTTTCCCCATTGTTTGCAGATACATCCACGGCCACGGAAGGGGACAGCTCCACGGACCAGGAGGAGCCAGAGAGCCAGACTGGGTCAGCAGCCGAGGAGTGGTCGGAGGGACCCAGTGGCACGGAGGGCGAGGGGAGCCACACCGAGGAATCCTCAGCACCATCCACCTCAGCTGAGGACCAGAGCAACTCGGAGGATGACTCCCTTGTGGAGGCGGGTGTCAGCAGCCACCACACCCCAGCTAGTGTTGCTGTCCCCGCCACCACCAGCACCACCACCGCCCTCCCATCGGCTCCCATTCCCAAGGTCCGTGGAGGCTCCCATGTTCGGGAGCGTGTCTCCTTTGGCCCAGGCACCGCACCCCCTGCCCCTGTGTCCCCTGCTGCCCTGAGTGAGGAGTCTGTGTACCTCCTTCGCCAGCTCCATGTAGGGCAGACAGCCATGCTGAGTGTCCTCCATGCGCACACCGCACTGTTGACTCAGCTGGTGTCGTTCATGGAGGGCATCTCATCGGGCATGTCTGACCTACAGAGGGGCAACAGGTCCATGGACTCCTCCCTGACGGCAGCAGTGTCCCTCCTCAGACAGTCCCTCACCCCTCCTGCCTCTGCTCCATCCACACTCCCCAGCACCTTGCCCGTCCCAAGCACACACACACCGGCACAGGCACACACCAGCACACACACATCCAGCACACAGACACACACGCCACAAACTAAACGCACACGCACGCACAGTCAGGGGACTGAAACCAGACTCACAGGGGATGGGGCCCTGGTACACACACACGCATCCACGGGCACTGCGCAGTCCTCAGTTGCCTCTCCCTCCAAAGCACCCTCCCTTGCCTCACCTGCAACCCCAAAGACCCAGCGCCTCTTCCTCAGTGACCTCGGCCTCTTCCCCTCCGATCCAGCTGCCCCAGCATCCAGGGGGAAGAGGAAGCCCCCCACACGGAGCAGAGTGCCCCTCGCCCCCGGACACCCTCCCCCAGGCGCAGACAGACTGAGGCCCCCACCCGCAAGTCCCCCCGGAGTGGTAAGAGCAAGACCCCGCCGCCGCCCTGCAGCTCAAGCACCAGGTCACCTTCCTCCATCCCTCAGGCCCCCACTCCACAGGTGCCCCCGCCACACCCTGCCCCAGGTTCCCCCACCCACAGATATACCATCCCCAAGAGGCTCCGGCCTTCTCCCCTGCCACTTGCTCTCCCGGCACCACACCCCCGCTGCGCTTGTCTGTGCCACTGATGTGGTGAGGGTGTCCTCCCCTCTGTCCAGCCCACCTTGCCTGTTCCCCATTCTCCTCCCCTGGTGGTAGGCACTGCAGTGGAGTCCACTACCACCCTGTCTGACTTGGGCACTGCAGTGGCGGACCTGTCCACTCCATCTGCAGGGTCCACTGCAGTCGTGCCGGCACCCACAACATCTGAGCCATGCCCCCAGTTGTGCCGGCACACACCATGTCAGACACCTCCACTGCAGTTGTCAGTGGCTCTCCAGCACCCACCACCCCTTCCCTGCTTCCTCCTGGTGAGCCCTGATCCTGTCCCTGCGGTGCCTGGCCTACCCCCCGGTTGCCCCTCCTAGTGGATTGTCCCTGGTTTTGTGCAGGCATGTGTAGGGTGGCATCTGCCACTGTCACCCACTTGTGACTTTGTTGATGGACTGGCCATTGGCCTTTGTTTATGTTCTACCGGACTTCTACTTTTAATGCCACATATGCTGAATAAAGCAACTTTCTGTTCTCTAGTGCTTTTGCTTCTGATGTACATGATGTTGATGATGCTAACAATGCCCTTGCTGCAGTGATGGTGATATTTGGTCTCATGATAATGAAGTGTTACTGTGCAGGAACCCATGTGGTCCAGGGGTTATGTGTCCTATCCTGTGGTGTATCCATGTCATCCATAGCAGCATCTGAGGGTGTCATGTGTTCAGTATTTGGCAATGAGATTTCCTACTTAGATTGGCAACTTCACATCTGTGGCTTCCACCCCTGCACATCTGTTGTGCCTGCCATTGTTCTATTCGTCTACTTCCCTGACCGTGTGGCCATCTCCAGTGAACATGCAGGTTTGGGCATCAATGGGGAAGGACTCATCTGTGTTGTCAGTGCAACATTGCTATACAAGTGTGTTGGATCTGTGCTGATGATTCCGTTGGCACTTCCATGACCAGGCTGATGGGACGGGAGCCCTCATTTGTTGCTAATTGTTGATTGTGTGTCCCATTGCTGCCATGGTATGGTATCTGTTCGCCTCACATCTGCAGTCTCCACAGGGTATCTGCATGTGTGTGCCCATTGGTGCAAATATGTGGGTCTGCATTCGGATGGTCACTTCTGTCATTGTGTCATTGATGATTGTTGACGGTGTCAGCCCCCATGGGTGTTGTTTGTCTGCACATGGCCAAAGTTATGTCTTATTTGCACTGCAGGATTTGGCTCCCCCAATTTATGTTGCAATGGGACACATACACTACTTTGCCACTGATGTGTTTGTTGTTCTGTGACCAGGAATCATCCATGCAGTTTGGCAGTTGCACCTCTTACTTTGTCAACACTTGCCTTTTGGTCACTGTGATGATGGGGGTTTGGACCCCATTGCCACAATGTTCAAGATGTGCTGCAGCTATGGACCCCACACTTGCCTTTTGGTCACTGTGATGATGGGGTTTGGACCCCATTGCCACAATGTTCGAAATGTGCTTCAGCTATGGACCCCACACTTACATTTTGGTCACTGTGATGATGGGGGTTTGGACCCCATTGCCACAATGTTCGAAATGTGCTTCAGCTATGGACCCCACACTTACATTTTGGTCACTGTGATGATGGGGGTTTGGACCCCATTGCCACAATGTTCAAAATGTGCTTCAGCTATGGACCCCACACTTACATTTTGGTCACTGTGATGATGGGGGTTTGGACCCCATTGCCACAATGTTTGAAATGTGCTTCAGCTATGGACCCCACACTTACCTTTTGGTCACTGTGATGATGGGGGTTTGGACCCCATTGCCACAATGGTCATGGCCTGCTTGCATTGTGGGTGCCACACACATATATGTGTGGCACATGTGCTAGGGGGTCACATTGTATGTTCAAAGTCATGTTCGGTGTTGTAGGCATTTGACACAGTCTACACACGCTTGTCATGGTGTTGGGGGATGTCTTCTTCTTGCATTCCCTAGGTTGTGGTGTGCTGGTTGTGTCATGCATTGTCCATCCTATGAGTGGGGGTGGTAGTAGTGGTAGGCATCCTGCCCCCCTGGGTGAGGGTGGTAGTAGTGGTGGGCATCCTGCCCCCCTGGGTGAGGGTGGTAGTAGTGGTAGGCATCCTGCCCCCCTGGCTAAGGGTGGTAGTAGTGGTAGGCATCCTGCCCCCCTGGGTGAGGGTGGTAGTAGTGGTAGGCATCCTGCCCCCTGGCTAAGGGTGGTAGTAGTGGTAGGCATCCTGCCCCCCTGGGTGAGGGTGGTAGTAGTGGTGGGCATCCTGCCCCCTGGGTGAGGGTGGTAGTAGTGGTAGGCATCCTGCCCCCCTGGCTAAGGGTGGTAGTAGTGGTAGGCATCCTGCCCCCCTGGGTGAGGGTGGTAGTAGTGGTAAGCATCCTGCCCCCTGGCTAAGGGTGGTAGTAGTGGTAGGCATCCTGCCCCCCTGGGTGAGGGTGGTAGTAGTGGTGGGCATCCTGCCCCCTGGGTGAGGGTGGTAGTAGTGGTAGGCATCCTGCCCCCCTGGGTGAGGGTGGTAGTAGTGGTGGGCATCCTGCCCCCCTGGCTAAGGGTGGTAGTAGTGGTAGGCATCCTGCCCCCCTGGGTGAGGGTGGTAGTAGTGGTAGGCATCCTGCCCCCCTGGCTAAGGGTGGTAGTAGTGGTAGGCATCCTGCCCCCCTGGGTGAGGGTGGTAGTAGTGGTGGGCATCCTGCCCCCTGGGTGAGGGTGGTAGTAGTGGTAGGCATCCTGCTCCCCCTGGGTGAGGGTGGTAGTGGTGGTAGGCATCATGCCACCCCTGGGTATGGGTGGTGGTGCGCATTCAGGCCCCTGTGTGCATATGTGGCATTGGTGATGTGCATCCCGCCCCTATGGTGCTGCTGTTGCTGGTGTAAGTATATTCTGCATCCCTGTGTGTGTGTGTGATGTGTCGTGTACGTGTTGTATGTGTTTTGTGGTTGGTGTCTGGCTTACCTTCTGCGCCGTACGCGTCCGTGCCTGTTCCGGTAGTAAATGTAGAATATTGGTATGATCGGGACGAAGGGATTCATGGTCGGTTCGTGTCGTTCGTCCTTCTCGTTGCTTCGCGTCGTCCTCGTCGCTTCGCCTCGTCCTCGTCGCTTCGGGTCGTCCTCGTCACTGGCGTGTTCGCCTCGTAGCCGTGGATCGTGTTGTGGCGCGAATCGGAGCTTATGTGCGCCTCTCCCGGATGCTTTGACGTGCCGTGCGTAGCGACGGGTTCGGCGCGTACGGAAAGCGCATCGTACTTGTCCGGCCGGACGGGGCTGCATTTTTCCTTCCGTGCGACTCGATTCGGCGTTTCCGGATTCGCCTCGGTCGGAGAACAGGACCTGGTTTGGGTGAGTACGGCTCGGCCGGATTCTTTGCTGTTGTGCGCATCGTACTTGCTCGTTCGGTGTGCTGTACGGATCGGTCGGGAAACAGGCTTTCGCATGGCTTTTTTCCCGACCGAATGGTATTGGGTGCGCCTCCGACCGAGATCGGAATCGGCCCCTTAGTCAACACTTCCACTGCTCACACCCTTTGGCCATTTGCTGCAGGCCGTTGCCCACAACAGCTTGCTCTCCATAGTCAGCTTGCTACCTTTGCCCTCTCCTCATGCTCTTTGTTCTCCATGTGCCTTCCCCTACCTACTCTAGCCTGCCATCTATGGTCCATAGTGCTGTCCCTACCCGCCTGCCCTCTCTGGTCAGCTTGCTATCCATTACCCTGCTCCACTTCACCCTGCTATCCAGTCTCCATTGTGGCCCCTCCCTCCTGCCCTGCATGGTCCATGGAGCTCACCCTGCCAATGCCCTCCTTCTTGCTGTAGTTAGATTGCTACCCCTGCCCCCTTTCTGCCTGCCCTCTGTCCACCTGCACACCTCAGCCCCACCCAGCCAACCCTCTCTGGACAGCTTACTGCCCTTGCCAGCCTGCCTTTCAAGGTCAGCTGGCTGAATTTACCTCCTTCTCCCTGTCCTTTGTCTCCATGTGCGTGTCCCTTCTCCTTCCATCCTACCCTCCATGGTCAATTGTGGTGCTCCTGCCAATGCAGGCCTTACCTCTGTGTCAGCAAGAAGCAGAGGTGGATGAACAATTATATTAAAGTTTCACAAAGATTCATAAAACGGTGCAAAAGTTAATAGCCAAACAAAAATGTTCTCTCTATGGAATCTCTGTCACAACATAAAAACAGATTGGCAGTCACCACTGTATAGTTACAGTTAGGGGTCGGGGCTTTCAGTTGCAATATTGTTATTGTTTCATTAATATGTTGGATGAGCCTTCACAAACCATTCAGAAACAAATTTCATTAAACTCAGCTCCTTCATAGAAAGTTTTGGGGTGGTCTGTCAATGGGGGCAAAGAAAAAGTAAGGTGGCAAAATACAAGTTTCCAAACTTAATTCCCATTGGAAATATTGGGAAGCAATACAGAAAAATGGCTGAATGAAATTACACAAAATTTGGCACAAAGTTAGGACTTCACTCAGATATATTGTGGAAGTCAATACAGGACTCATGGATAAAAGTGAAGATGAAAAAGTAGACAAGCATACATAAGGCACATGGAATTTAAGAAAATCTCTTTTGAGAGCATCTGAACAATTAGTCCATATATTAATTCCATATAATTATTTCCTAACCTGAGTTGAGGCGCCATTCAGAAATGATTTCACTATTGCAATGACTCATGTCAAACTTCAAGAAACCACTGTCTGCCAAAACGTTGTTAAAAGTCTGAATTTCACAACCCTTAGCAGCCAAAACTTCATTAGAGACATGAATTGTATTCAGATCTCAGGAGACTTGAATTTAATTACTTCAGAAAACATTTAAGGCCTTATTATGAATTTTGCGGCCCGTTGTGCACCCGCCGGCCAGATTACAACTGTAATCCAGGGTAAGCGGGTGGTGCTGCAGTGGTCTCACGGTGGTGGTATGTTAGGCTCATAGGAGAGCCTATACCACATACTGCCGCTGTGAGATTGCTTGCTACACATACGTGCACTGTGTGGCATGCACCATGTCGTGCATACTACACAGAGCACGCACAAAAGTGCAATTGTAAGGGGCAAAACATATGCCCCCTGTACACACCCCCATAAGCAGATTTGCCTGGGGACCCTGTTGGGGGCCCCCTCCTTGCCTTTCTGCTAGCTCTTTCATGGCAGGATTATTGCCATGAAAAGGCTTGCGAAAGGGCAAGTCGTACTATGGATGGTGGCACCGGGATCGGCACTGCCTCCATTCCTCCCCATTGCCAACACCGCCAGCAACGAGAGATCCAGGATCCTGGCTGTGCTGGCGGTGGTGTAGCGGGAGGCATGCTGTCTGACCACAGCACTCCTAATATGGCGGGCAGAGTGCAGTGGTCGGACCACCACCATGAGTACGGTGGTCTTAGGTACGCCGTACTCATAATAAGCTCCTATGTTTTGATCAAACAATTTGAAATTGAAATCGTGATGACTATTGTTCCAGCATGAGCAACTTCATTCTTTTAGGGATATTAAACATAATAAATGTCATAGTGCAAAGTCTTTTCCAGAGCTCGTTTTAAAATTTCAGACTTGGGCGTGGTTCAGCATGCCCTCACTATTATCAAATCCAGGTGTACTTTTGAGACTCCGGAGAGAAGGAATTCTTTATTTAGATTGTACATCTTCTGACACCTGTGGAACGTCTCTGATATGCCAACAACTACAATTTATTGCATCATGATACATTTTACAGACCTGTTTTTCAGCTGCAATCTAAGTATGATTTTTCCAACCACTATCTGCCACTCATCTTGAAATGTCTTAGTAATTTTTAGTTTTGCCCCAGCTTCTTTGATTCTCTTGGTAATGTTTGCAATTCTTACATCTATTTCTTCCATTTTGCCTTAATTTCTCCAACCTTGTTTCTCATCTTATACTGCGTAATATTTGCCCATGGTACTTCTAACTTCCACACAGGTACTCATACACCCAATGATTCATCAATACACCTTGGTATATATATTTAACACTCATAAACGTTTTAAAAACACTCACAGCCATTGAATGATGTCATCAGTGATGTCATCAGTGATGTCACTGACCATGTCATGAGTGATGCAATATATGAGGTCATAAGCAGTGCATTGCGGGGGGCGCAGGTTATAGTTAGCTCAGCTAACTATAACTGGTATATTTCTCTGGTTTTGTATGAGTGAAATGGCAGCCTAACTATAATGTCCCTGTAACCTTTGGTTTTTCCAGTGAATTTCTAAGGTTTTTAAAAAATATATTTCCTAACTATCACGTCTGTGCAACCTTTGTTTTTTTCCGTGAATTTCTAAGGTTTTTTAAATGCTAATTGCTAACTATAACATCCATGTAACCTTTGCGATCATGAATATGTTGCAAAATCGGAAGACAAAAGCAGATATTCAATGACCACCACAGCCTAAAAAATTCATTCTATTACAATACACACATTACCAAGCATATCACTGCTTTCAAAACATATTTGTACATATATATTTGTAGTATCTTTTTTAAAATCTGTCTTTGAAGCTTACTTCCCGTTTTCGCAATTACACCGAGAGTAGCAATGACTCCGTTAGCCGCGAAGATCACGCCTTTTTTTGGGGGTGCATAACCCATATATGCACACATTTTACAGTGTTTTACACACTGGGGTTTATTACTGCACTGTTTAAAGTCATATTTTTGTAAAGAGTTTGCATAAAAACAACCATTTAAATTGATTTTCCATTTTTGTGGTGACGCCGGGTGGCACAATGATATGGGTAGTCGCGGTCACCGCGAATATGTCGCAGAATGACAAAACAAATGCAAACATTCTGTAGCCACCACCACATTCAAAACCTATAACTGCAAAACTGAATTATAACCATCACACTAAACACATTACTATCTAAATGACTGTGTAACTTGTACAGCTCCCTTAATATATCTATAACACAGTGCATAACTTTTTCTATGTTATCTATGACTGCATGCATTACTGTATCACTAAGTCTCTCATTCACTGTCCACGTATTTGAGGGGATCTCTGAGATGATGCATTAGTCTATCAGTACTTCTGTAATGAAATGTGTGGCTGCCTCAGTACATCTATGAATGGGTGTATAAGTGTCACAATGGGTCTGTAATTGGTTGCATAAATCTCTCACTCAATCTGTAAGTAGGTGCATGAGTGCCTTTGTGCATTTGAAAAGTGACTATATGACTCTCTGGTAGATCTATGAGTGGATATATGAGTGTCTAAGTGGGTTTCTGAATGGGTGAGTGAGTGGGCGCATGAGTGTCTGAGTGGATCTGTGAGTGAGTGAGTGCATGAGTCTCTCAGTGAGTCTATGACTGGCAGTATTAGTGTCTGAGTGGTTCTGTCAGTGGTTGTGTGGGTCTGTGAGTACGACTGTCCATGGTTACATGAGTCTGTGAGTGTATCACTAACTGGGTGCATAGGTCTATGAGTGGGTCTTTGAGTAGTTGTGTGAGTGAATGTATGGATGTGTGAGTGTCTGAGTGGAACTTTGAGAGGGCATACAAGTGTTTCAATGGATCTGTGAGTGAGAGCATAAGTATCTGAGTGTGTGAGTGAATGGGTGTATGCATGAGTGTCTGGGTGGGTCAGTGAGTGGATGCATGAGCCTTGAGTGGGTGAGTGGGTGGGTGTGTGTATATCTGAGTGAGTTTGTGAGTGGGTATATGAGTTTCTGAGTGTATGAATGACTGGCTGAGAAGGTAGAAGATATCTATAAATCTTTTCCCACGTGCCTCTCGGACCCTGTGGCCCCATTAGCATCTTGGCCGATTGCTACCCTGGTAGCAATTCCCCCGATATCTCAGGATGAGCTTCTTATATTAAGCACTAAGGTTAAATCTGGTTCCCCTCTGGACCCAATGAGGCCTGCCCAATTTAGAGATTGTCTATCTATACTTCTCTCGCCCCTATGCCTGTTGATTAATTCTTTTTTTGGTTACAGCAATGGTCCCTCTGGCATGGAAGCAGGCTAGGGTGATCCCCCTGCTGAAAAAACCCTCATTGGACCCTACTAAGCCGGAGAATTTTCGACCTATTTCTCTTTTGCCTTGGGTTGCTAAGATCGCGGAGGCTCATACTAATAAAGTTCTTTCGGACTTCTTGAACAATAGCAGTATCTTAGACCGCTCCCAGAATGGTTTCCGCTCCGGTCATAGTACCGAGACAGCACTATTAGCAGTGAGTGAACACCTGCGGACCATTCTGGATGAGGGTCAAACGGCGGCTCTGATACTGCTTGACCTCAGTGACGCGTTTGACACGGTCTCCCATCAGATCCTCCTGCACCGTTTAGAGGAAGCAGGGGTAGTCGGCTCGGCACTGGAATGGTTTCGGTCTTTTTTGTCCGACAGATCTTTCCAGGTCTCCGCCCCCTTCCTCTCTCATGCCCACTCCATCAAACAGGGGTTCCCCAGGGCTCGGCGCTGAGCCCTACTTTGTTTAATCTCTATGTCCAACCCCTGGCAGGAGTAGCGCAGGACCATGGCTTGACCATGGTCTCTTATGCTGATGACACTCAGCTGGTGGTAGCCCTCTCTGATGACCAGCCTCGGGACGCTATACAGTTCCGGAATGGTCTAGAGGCGGTTGCACGCTGGATGACCACAAACTGCCTTCAGCTCAATGCCAACAAATCTGAGGTGCTATTGGTGGGGAATGATAAGGGGCTTTGGAGTACACAGTGGTGGCCGGCATCCTTGAGCCTCGCCCCAACACCTAAGCTGTTGGTTAAGAATCTAGGGATCTGGCTCGACTCCACTCTTGGATTCCAGGATCACACTAAGAAGGTCGCCGGTACCTGCTTCGGTCTCCTACGGGGGCTGAGGCCTATTCTGGGGTTTTTCGACCCGGCTACACTTCAATTGATAGTCCAGGCGACTATTCTATCAAGACTTGATTACGCCAACGTTTTACTGTTAGGTGCCAACAAGGCCGAAGTAAACCGTCTCCAACGTGTCCAGAACGCAGCCGCTCGAGCTCTGCTCAGACTCCTAGAAAATGCTCTATGTCAGGCGCTCTACGCCGCCTCCACTGGCTCCCTATCTCCAAGAGGATCGAATTCAAGACATTATGTCTGGCTTTTAAAATTCTCAAGTTCTCTTCCCCGGAGATATTATCCAATTTGTTGGTCCCCTATGTCCCTGCTCGCCAGCTACGCTCCGCGGAACAATTTTTGGCCACTGTCCCACGAGTGAAACGTATCAGGGCTGGGGGCAGGTCTTTTCGTTGTCTGGCTGCCAAACTGTGGAACTCCCTTCCAGTACAGACTCGTCGTATAGACTGCTTGCTATCTTTCCGAAAGGCCATTAAAACTCACCTGTTCCCCACAACCTAGCTCTTGCCTTCTCAGACTCTGTATTAGCGCCGGGACGCCCCTTTGTTGGGGCAGCTGTGCGCTTTATAAACTAATTAACATAACATAACATAAGACTCTGAGACAGTCTGTGACTGAGTGTGGGAGTGACTGGATGGGTGTGTTATTGGTATATCAATGTCTCAGTGGATCTGTGAGTGGGTGTATGAGTGTCTCAGTGGTTCTGTGAGAACATACATGAGTGTGTGAGTGGGTCTGTAAGTGGGTGCGTGAGTCTCTGAATAGGTCTGTACATGTCTTTATCACTCTCTGAGTAAGTCTGTAAGTGGGTGCATAAGTACCTGAATGGGTATGTGAGTGAGTGCATGAGTATATGAGTGACATGTGACTGGATGTATAAGTGTGTGAGTGGATATGTTAATGGGTGTATAAGTGTCTGAGTGAGTTTGTGAGTGCATACATGAGTGTGTGACAGTGACCGGTGAGTGTGTACAAATGTATATATTTTTTTATATTTTCACCAATATTCGTGATGACGTCGCAATATTTGCAATGTCCCCACAATGGTACATGGGGGCCCAAGCTGGTTGTTGTGCCATCATCATGAATATCATGCATGATTAAAAAAATAAATTTCTCAAACATGGGATCAGAGTACCTCTACTCTGACACCTTATGTTAGCTATTTTGGAAATTTTCAGCCGTGGGAACCATTCCTGATCAATAAAATTGCAGCCACAACTTTCTGTTCAGGTTCCGTCCATCCAATCAGAGCATTCCCGTTAGCACTTGCATTTGTGATTACTCGCGAAACAGTCACAAAATATTCATGACCAGAGATATCACTATATATTTCGGCTTAAATTTCACCAAAAATACTGAACAGATATACACTAAATAGGCAAAAGTCACTTCCTTGAACCAACGTCTACCTCCCTACCAAATTTGATGTAAGTCCGTACAGCGGTTTGAGCTGTAGGTGTGGCTAAAGGTTCCTATGAGAATTAACATTACAAACACACCCTACTTTCGCGGCCCAAATTCTCAGTCCCCACTGCACGGATCATACCCAAACTTTTCATGACAAACAGAACCTACCTTGAGACTTTTTTGGGAAAATTTTATGAAGATTGGTCAAACAATGCCAAAGTTATAGGCAAGTCAAAAAAGGCTTTTCTTATGGAAACTAGGTCCTACTATAACTACCTAATGGCGAACGCCAGTCGGGAATATATATACACTGAAAAAACCAAAGGTTAAAGGGACGAGATAGTTAGGAAATAGAATGAAAAAAACCTTAGAAATTCAATGAAAAAAACAAAGGCTAGAGGGAGCAATAGTTAGGCTGACATTTCACGCATACAAAATCAGGGAAATTCAGTAGTTATAGTTAGCTGAGCTAACTGTAACTTGTGCATCCTCAATGCATTGCTTATGACCTCACATATACAACCCTCATGACATTGTCAGTGGCATCCCTCATGACATCACTCATGACATCTCAAATGACATCACTGATGACATCACTGATGAGGTTTTTAAATTCTATTTCCTAACTATAATGCCCTGTAACCTTTGTTTTTTCAGTGAATTTCTAACATTTTTAAATTCTATTTCATATCTATATGGTCCCTGTATTTGGTTTACTATAGGTAGATATTGAACATTACATCTGCATGGTGCACCACTTATTGTTGTATTTGTCATCTATTTATTTAAAAGTGTAGTAATCATCTTATTTCAAGATATTGTAGATTTTTAAGATGAGATCGCGATTGCCAAGGACACACTGAGAATACCGCATGTTTTTGAGAAAGTGTAAAATACATATATAGACATATTTTAGAAAAAGTTTCAGTGTAGCTGTTTAGTAAGATACTAATTTAACTTTCCCCTTTGTATTCATCTGTTGAAAAAACTTCATCAAAAATGCATTTTCCTTCTTCACAACAACACCGTCTGTCGCAATGACGTCAGTAGTCACAAATACATAAGACAAAGTATAAAGCAGCTATATAGACATATTTTACACAAACCTTGAGTCTATTTGTTTAGTAATATATTGGTTTAACTTTATTTTAACAGCACATTTGTAAAAAACAACAGTTTCAAAAAATAACTTTCAACATCGGAACTCACGAATATAACATAACTGCCAAACATCCATCAAATTCCCCATTGTCACCCAAACTGATCTTGAACATTGTGCTGGTTTTGAACTTTTTTGACTATTTCTACAAAATAAAATGGATTTAGAAGAACCAGATGAAAACCGACAACTGGTTGAAGTTGTTGAACACCAGCAGGTTTCAGCTGCACATGAACAGCCTTCTGAGGAAGAACCAGCAATGAACAAACAAAGCATATCTTAGGATTTTTTCTATATTATATCTGGTAAATCGAAGACCACAACTGAACTGGTGAGGTGCAGCATACGTGAGAAGACAATATCTCAGGTCATAGCAAAAAAATATTCATGTTGTGCAACAAGTATGTTGTGCCACTTGAAAACATACCAGAAGGAGCAACTTAAAATTCCAAAGGGAATAAAAAGCAAAGACATCATCAGTCTCCAGACCTGTAGCCCCTGCTCCTGACAACAAAGTTCCAGCTTAAGTGAAGAGAAGATGCAGTGAAATGTCACCAGAACAAAAGCGATTTGCTACCTTCTACATGAATTATAACACCATCGTAACTGCCGGGAGCAGTCTGTGGATGTAAGTTTGCAGAATGTGAAAAACCATACTTGTTAATTTTTATTCCTTTTTTATTGCAGCACAAGCACTGTGAAAAAAATGTAAACAAAGAAAAATATATTAGGATTGCATTTTAAACATTATGCAACCAAAACAAGATATAATGGTGAAGTGGAGAAGAGACTTCTTAGATGCAAGTTAAAAGAGTCTTTCCGTTCTAACAACTTGCTTTAGGCAATACCCCTAATAGGCCGAATAATGTCTCAGAAACTCATAACTTATATACATGTCAACAAAATACCACATTTTGTTATCCTAAATTGTCCTTAAAGATTCAGTTCTAGAAATAGCAGATATAAGTTTGTTAACTTTTTACGTAGTCTTGATTTGAATGACATTTCCAGATCATTGCACTCTGTCCATCCTCTTTGACATTTTTAATATATTGTCTAGTGTATAGTGGTTATATTAACTCCTTCATGTTATAGGTTTGCTATAGTTGTGAAACTTCTTTTTGAAATGGAAATTTGTCCAGCTACAAAGTTTGTAATTTCAGTTTCTAATTTAGTACCATCCACTCTGCAGCATTGTAGCATGACTATGATATATTTCCCATACGTTTGTAGTAACAATGTACACCTACGTTCTAATCTGCAGTTTGAATGGTCATATCTTGATGGCCGCTTTTGGTTACATTTTCAAAGGCCTCAGCTCTACAATCTGGCAACGTCAAGTAGAAGAATCGTTCCAAATTAATTTCACTGCTAGAGGTGATTTCACAATGTTCACAATTGTGGTTCCATTTATAACTTAAAGCAATGAATCCATTGATATTCAAATCCTCTTCCTCTAATTGTCCTAGCATTACCATTAAAAATTATTGCGCATCCTGCTGAACATTTTGAGAAAACGCTAGTAAATCAGAACACTACTCTACCTTTTAGACCTTTCTGCAGCTTTGTTGGTTGTAACTTGCCTGTCTTTGGACCCATACTATAGCCTGACATGGAAGTATACTTTGGATAAGAATTCACTCATAAACATTTAAACCTTGAAGTGGTTGTGGAATGGCAACCAGTACTAACTTGTTATGCACAGCTCTAGCAGGCATTTTATTAGCAACTAATTTATTGCAACAGTACTTACATATAACTTGCTGTGTGGACAAGGTAAAACACTCTTCTACAATAAGTACACAGCAAACATTTCTCAGTTATCATTATTGTCTTTTTCACTTTTTAAATACAATTTAACAGTCCGTGTTTGGATCTTGTAGTGAATGTGTTGGCAACATATACAAACATACTCTTGTTTTTCAGAGCACACTGTTAAATTTTGTAATACTTCTTCAAAGCTATCACTATAATACCGGTGTACTGTTCTGCAAATCCTCCTGTTATCAACTCTTACTTTTCCACAGAGTCCTGCTCTGGACAAAAGAAACAAAACTGCACATCATACCAAACCTTTTGTACCTCTGCCACAGTATCATAAAAAAGTGCTCTATTCATTTCTCCTAAACATAAAACAGGAACTTTCACACAGTACAACCTCCTGACTAAACTTGAGGTGTACAGCTTACATCCTGAAATGATGAAAGGTACTTTGGCACACTTTCTTTGATAAACAAGGTAGTGAATGTCCCTCCAAATGTATATACTTTCTAACCTTGCAAGGATCTAATCCTTGTAAAGAACTTTTTTTGTGTTTTAAACTTTGCCTTGGAAAGATATATAGTAATTTTCTTAGTACATCAATAGATTGCTGTTGAATACTACAAACACTACTATAATTCCATTTGTATATAGGGCCTGACTACGCCTTCCCTGTACCTCTTGTGCAATAACTTGTTCTACATTTGTAGACACCATCACCTCTTTTGCTATAGGTGTGCCATTTTTAATTTCATAACATCGTCCTCTTTCATCAATAGCGTCAACTTATGTGTTATCCTGGAGATAGCGTTCTTGATTAAAGAAAGGCTCTATAGTAGAAGTATGTATCCATTATTCTCCACTAAAAACTGTACAAAAGTTAGTTTTATTGACTAATCTTTTCTTCCGGTTTTGTCTCCTCATGTACAACACAATTTTGTCAAGAGTCTTCATTCTATTTATAATCAAAGTGAAAAGCTTCCTCTTAAAAGCAAAGGGCTTATCATCTACTCCCACAACCTGTTCTTTCTGTTTCAGTGCCTCTCTCCTTCTTCTATACTTCTTCACATTTCTCAGTAGATTTACAACCACTCTACTACAAAACATCCTGGCTCTGATTTCCTTAAACTGTTTCTTTTTCCTGGTTAAGGTGTGTTCATCTTTGTTACATTGTTTCCTCTTCTTGTAAAGTAGATATTGTCCACTCTTATCCTTTCTCATACTTTGGTTTTTATTTTTCATTATTTTGTTATCTTTGCTGGCAGCCACATATATTTTCAAGAAATTATGTTGTCCTCTTACCAGTAGTTCTTTTTTCTTTCATCACTTTTTCTGCATTTTCCCCATTTTGTGTTCCAGTTTTGCAGAGATACTGTAGTTGCTCCTATTGCTTTTTCCTCCAAACTTTTGTAGGCATTCTAACTGTCTGTAATTATGCAGATATTGTTCTGTAAAAAAAAGTATATTTTGATTTTTACTCTAGCCAATGTACCAACTACTTTACTACTGACTTACACATAATACGAAAACACTTTTTATTTTATGTTGCAGTTTTAAATCTACAGATGAACCTAGTTATATAACTACATGCACTTACTTCAATATACCAAACCCTAAGCAAAACACAAAACTTTATTTTATTAGATACTTCTAACATTATAGCACCCTCTCCTACAACGCAGCGGCACCACATCTTACTTCTCACTTATACATGGTGAAAGACCAGTTTATTCCTTCTGTTGTAAATTTTAAAATGAACATCAACCAAAGTGTAGACATACATACAGTGTCTCAACACTGTGAATCCAAAACAACAACATAAGAGCTATGTGTGTACATCTCTACCACTGCATCAGTGGTGTATTTAGTATCTCAGCACTTTTCTACTTAAATGTATTACATTTAAATTTTGTGAAATGGTGCATATAAAAATCTGCACATTAATCACTATCAGAGCATATAGCTCACTAATTCTTCCGAGTACATGCAAAGAGTGTGTGACAGCTTGCATATATAATTCACCAGATGGTTCTAAAAGACTACATAGTCCTCACTAAAACTTGTAAATACATGTGAATGTGGTTGAATACATGAATACTCCTTGGATGATTGAATGAGTGCATAAGTAGTGCCCAGGTGATTCCCTGAGGTTACAGGTAGCGCCTGGATGATCCCCTCAGTATGTGAGAACTCCATGGGTCATTCCATATCTGCATAGTTATTGCCTGCTTGTTTGCATGAATGTATCACTACTATCTGGGTGTTTGGATGAGTGCACGAGTAGTGCCTGAATGATTAGATAAGTTCATGACTAATGCCTCAATAATTCAATACCTGCATAGATAGAGGTTGGATGATTAAATGAGTGCAGCTCTAGTGCCTGGATGATTACAGGAGTGCATGCAGGCTGTATAGGTGATTTATAGAGTGCATGGATAGTACATATAATTGTTTAAGTGCATACATAGCACCTGGCAGATTGGATGAGTGCATGAGTAGTGTTTCAGTGATTGGATGCCTACATGGCTGCTGCCCATGTGTTTTTGTTTGAGTGAACAGGTAGTGCCTGGGTGTTTAGATAAGCAAATAGGTAGTGTCTGAATAATTGAAGAATTCATCAGTAGTGCCTGGCTGATCAGATGAGTGTATGACTAGTGTCTGAGTGATTGCATGAGTCCATTGTTAAACCTTGAGTGATTGGATGAAAGCAAGTGTACTACTGGGGTGATTGTATTAGTGCAACAGTATTGCCTCAGTAATTGAATGAGTGGATAGGTACTGGACGGGTGATAGGTTCACTGCAATGGTGTTGCCTATGTAATTGGATGAGTGCATGGGTTGTGCTTCCGTATTTTGATGAGTGCATGGTTTGTAAGTGGGTATTTGGAAGAGTGTGTGGGTTGTGCCTGGGTGTTTGAATGAATGCATAGGTACAGCCTTGGTGCTTGTATAAGTGGATGGTTAGTGCCTGGGTGATTGGATGAATGATGGGTAGTGCCTGCATAGTTCAATGACTACATAATTAGTGCCTGCGTGATTGCAAGAGTGCATATGTAGTGCCAGGGTAATTGAATAAGTGCGTAGACAGTGCATTAGTGATTCGCTGAATGCCTGAGTAGTGGCTGTGTGATTGGATGAGTGCCTGAGTAGTGCCCGGCTTACTGTGAAAGTGCCTCCGTTGCTGTTAGATGCATAACAGATGTGGCTATATCTATGAGTTGTTTAAGTCTGTCAGTATGAAACTACCTGTTTTAATGTATCTATCCATTTCTACTGAGCTATGTGTGAGTGAAGTCTAGATATCACACTTGATATATGATTGGATACATGGCACTGCAGGAGCTTACATTGCTCTTTCTCAGTGTTCACATGCATCAGTAACGTTCTAAAACTGAAAACAATTCTCACTTTTTCTAAAGCGCAAAACATTTTCTTAATGGCATACCTACATCATTTTTCAAATATTTCTTGTTTCTTTAAAACATATATTCAACATTTCTCAAAGAAAGGTTACAAACCAAGTGAAGCTAGCACAAGAACTTTCAAGAGACATTCTGCACTATTAGCCCTCCTCAATTTTAAACAGAGCATGTTTAAAGAAATGCACACCCTCACCATATAAATGAACTTTTCAACAGCCTTATGGAACATAGATCCCCATGTAAACAATATATGATTTCATAATAGATATACACCTTCAGGCCATCTTTCCAAAAATATATAGTTCTCTACATCTTTAAGTAAAATCAAGAGTCTTGTCATACATATAACTATCTGCAACCAGAAAAAAACATGTCTCACCATCTAAACATATACAAACCAGTCATATAAGTTAAAAACCATATTGACAAACACTTCCTAATAAATACCGAACAAGTATCACTACTTTATAATTCATATACAGGCGCAGCAAATTTTCTCATCTTTTATTCTTGACTACAATACTCCTGTTTAGTAATGTGACTAAAAGTACTACAATTCCCAGAATACAAATAACAGATCTGTCTGTTCTGCATATGATGCTTAGACATTTAAAACATTGTCATTTTTAAAGGCATTGCTCATGGTAACATTTTCAAAAGTACTACCATCTTAAACACATACTCTCTGCCAGATACAGTTCATCTGATATATTTTATTTTCATATCACTGTGATACTCTTTTTAATCAAACTCCCATATACATCTTCATTTCTAATGTAAATTTTTTAAATAATTAAAAAGTTATATACATACCAGTGAACTGAGTTCGTAGATTATATTGTTGTTTTAGCTCTTTCTGGATAATTTTGACATTGTTAAGATTTGTAAAAACTAAGCACAAGAATGGTACACCACAATCATACAAAGCAAATATAAAATGGCAACCTTTCAACTTTCCCCTCTGTGATCATGACAAAAGCAGCAAATCAAATCATGTCTTTCATTTTAGACTACTCTATCTCCACTTGTGAATAGTTAGCATCTGTTAACCCTTTCCCTCTCTTTCAAAAAGAGATTCCTGTCTACTTGTGTTCACCAAGTTTTCGTGATCTTCGCGGAGTAATTTTGAAAAAAAATGGGAGTCCAAACCGATATTTAGCTTTAGGTTTTTTAAATGTAAATATTGCACAACAGTTTATTACATACTCCTCAATTGGAAATGAAAGTTTATCATTACTTAAATTGTGTCATAACTCCTCAACTTGTTTAAAATATGTTCTGTCTCTTTAACACCTTTCCACTCCAATACTCTCTTAGCTCAGTGTATCTAGCAACCTAGTGGAACCAGTAGGTCATAAGTTCACAGAACATTCTAGAATGAAAATGCTACTTCAAAATGAGATACGGCATGTGTGGTTTGCTCCACAGATTCAAAAGCATATCCATGTCTGTATTACATTTCTTCTTTTAAACTTCTTCCTAATGCATCCAACACACTACCTAATTTTATTGACTTACATGCTGACAGTATCCAATGAAATACATATTTTTTTAAAACACCTCCATTTTAACTGCTTTTCATTTGGAAAACTACCTCATTCAGCTCTAGCCTTCTCCTGACTGCTATTGCTCCTTCACTTCAAAATGCTTAGAGTGTGGAATGTTGGCCACAGCTATGTCTATTGGGCTAAAGAGGCTGCAAAAAAAAAAGCTATTGACAGGGACTTGGGTTGGCCAAATGTGTAAATTACTTGGTTTGGCCAGAGAGGGCCAAAGTTTCACCAGTTTCTGACTTTGGTTAAAACCATTGTGGATTGCCGAGCTCCTAGCCTCATGATTGTGCACTGTGGTGGCTATGACCTAGGCACATTGACTGGGGTAGGGCTGGAAATCCTAATGAAGGATACCTTTGCAGAACTAATGGCGCTTTTCCCTCAGAATGTCTTGATGTACTGTAATATATGCAAAAGGCAGAAATGGGAGTGGTCAAATCAATTCTGTCCACAGATTGACAAAGCCAGGAAGCATGTTAATAAAACTATTTATTCCTCTGAGACATAACATGAGCTCAATCTATAACAACAACCTGCGTATTGACATGCATGGAATTTATAGAAATGATGTAGTGCACTTTACATATGAAGGCAACAGGGTGTTTCTAAGTAACCTGAAATTCTGCATCTGGTCTTATGTGTAGCTGTCATATACAGACAATCAACACAACGGCTCTTGTCAGAGCCACCCTAGTACCCAAAATATTGTTAATTTGTTTTCAAAAGATCCTTATTTTGTACTTGTTGGGAATCTTTGTGACGACGTCGCAATGGTCGAGAATAAGTTGTGAAATTCCAAAACAAAAGCAGACATTCAACAGCCACCAGCACATGCAAAAATAGTAACAAAAGAAAATCCATTCTAAACGTTTCTCTACACATATTACTATATACATGCTTCTTTAAAAGCATGTTTAAACTCATGTTTTTTTACTAAGTTTCTTTAAAAACCATCTTTAAAACCTATTTTCCATGGTTAATCAAGGCGTTGCGATGACGCGCCGTTAACTGCGACTAATGCGCCTTTTTCATAAAGTGTAAAACACATATATGCACACATATTACAGTATTTTACACACTAGGGGTTTATTACTGTATTCTCTAAAGGCATGTTTTTCTAGTGAGTTTCTATAAAAACCATCTTTAAAACCTATTTTCCATTATTGCGGTGACATCAGGAGTCACGATGATATCGGTGCCCGCGATAACCGAGGATACGTCGCAAAAACGCAAAGCAAAGGCAGGAATTCAGTAGCCACCTCCACATTAAAAAATGATAACTATATAATTCATTCTAACAATCACACTAGATAAACCACTATCTAAATAACTTTATAGAAACATTTATCAGTCTCTCAATATCTCTATTACAGTGTGTAATAATGATTTACTGGTTTATGTGAGTGGTTGCTTCAAGTCTCCAAGTGGGTCTGTGACTGGCTGCATGAGTCCATCAGTACATCTACAAGTTGTTGCATAAGTCTCTGAGTGGGTATATGGATGGGCGCAAGAGTCTTTGAGTGAGTTTGTGAGTGGGTGTATACGTCTCCGACTAGGAATGTGACTGGGTATGTTTGTGTCTGAGTGCTTATGTGAATAGGTGTGTGAGTGTCTGAGTGGGTATGTGAATGGGTGCATGAGTCTGTGACTGGATCTATGAATACATGCATAAGTGTCTGAGTAGGTCTGTGAGTGGGTTTATCAGTCTTCGACTGGGTCTGTACCTGGGTGTATGAGTCTCTCTGTAGATCTGTGAGTGGGTGCATCAATCTATCAGTGGGTGTCTGAGTGGAAGCATTAGTCTCTCAATGGGTCTGTGAGTCAGTGTGTGAGTGTCTGAGTGGGTCGGTGACTGGGTGCATGCATTTCTGAGTGGATCTGTGAGTAGGTGCATCAATCTCTCAGTGGGTTTGTGAGTGAAAGCTTAGTCTCTCATTGGGTCTGTGAGTGTGTGCGTTAGTGTCTAAGTGGGTCTGTGAGTGGGTGTATGAGTCTCAGAGTAGGTCTGTGACTGGGTGATTAAGTCTCTGACTATGTATGTGAGTGGGCGCATTAGTCTCTGAGTGCATCTGTGAATGGGTGGATTAGCCTCTGAATGCTTATGTGAGTACAGGCATGGGTCTCTGAATGAGTGTGTGTCTGGGTGCATTAGTGTCTGAGTGGGTGTATGAGTGTCTCAGTGGATATGTGCGTAGGTACATGAGTCTGTGACTGTGACCAGCGAGGGTGTGTAAATAGATATAGATACTTTGTGTTATATATTTCCACCAATATTCGCGAAGACGTCACCATGACGGAACACGGGGCCCACGCTGGCAGTCGCGTCATCGTCAGGGAAATAACGCACGATTAAATAAATCTATTTTGGACACATAACTTGTGTCACTAACACCGCCATTTCTTAAACATGGGGTCAAATACCTCCACCCTGACCCCTGATGTTAGCTTTCACAGAAATTTTCAGCCCCAGGAATCGTCCCTAATCAATAAAAAGGCAGCCGCAACTTTCTGTTCAGGCTGCCTCCAGCCGATCTGAGCATTCCCACTGGTGCGCGCATTCGCGATTGCCCTCAAACATGTCACATTTCAACTGAGATCACACTGAATCTGCCACGAAATATCCACGGCCAGAGAAATCACTATATTGTTCTGATTTAATTTCACAAAATCTACTGAACGGATTTGCACCAAATAACAAAAAGCACAATCTACGTAACAACATCTACCTTTCAGCAAAATTTGGTGTAATTTCTGTCCAGAGGTTCGGGCTGTAGGTTTGAAGTGTTCCTATGGGAATTAACATTACACATGCACCCTTATTTTGTGCCCCTATTTCTCGCTCCTGACTGCACGGATCAACCCCAAACTTTCCATGACACACAGAACCTACTTTGACACTTTTTGCGAACATTTCATGAAGATTGGTTCAATGACGCCAAAGTTACAGGTAAGTTTAAAAATGCTTTTTCTATGGAAACTAGGTCCTAACTATAACTACCTACCCTTAGGGTTAGCTGTTTGGGGGCCAAGAAAGAAAAAGAATGCCCACCCATGCCCAGCTGTACAAATACGACAAGGAAGTAACAGTAATAATTTGCTGGATCTCAGTTGACGAGTCAGGATATATGGCTGCAGCTAGTTTTTGAGATAGCAGTAACAATTCCCATGCAAAGATTTGAAAACCAAACAAAGAAGTTTGAAAAGAGCTTGTTTTTTTATAGGGAGCCAATGAAAGTAATGTAATAAAGGTTCAGAAGAAGATGGAGGAGGAAGGTTGCAGACAATGGGGGCAGCAGTGTTCTGAACAACCTGAAGTTTGGAGGAAAGGTCTTCATTCATTATGATGATAAAAGAGTTCCCTCAATAAATCTATGTGTAAATAAAAAAAAATAAAAAATAAAAATAAAAAAAAATATATATATATAGGCTTGCAAATCCTGGGCCAAGTTCCTTACAAACAGGAAATCAGGTACAGACCACAAACAGCTTTCAGTGAGATGAGTGCTTTATTGATCAGAGGATCTCCACTGCATGACGCGTTTCGACCGGGTTACCCCGGTCTTGATCACATGACGTGCCAGTGTATTGACGTGTCTTAAATAGTAACGTGCTATACAATTAGCCACTCCTCCTATAACGACAGACATAGAGAGCGTACTATATTGCACAAAAATGGGCATTTACAACAAGTACATATTAATGCAACTAAATGCCTACTATAGTGGCATAGATAGTAAATGCTAATCAATTTCTAAACATGAAGCCAAGTGGCCAAAAATAGTATGGGTAATAAATAGTAACAGTACAATTCAGATTCATCACATCTCTGCTACTGCAAATTACCATTAAAAATTGCAAAGTCTGCCATGAGGAATTAAGGTGCTAAAATAAAAGTGCTAGTGCAGTATAAAGTGCTGTGCGTGACACATAAAATTGTAGCTATTCAAACATCATAGCTTCAAAGGTACAGGATTAAGGCAGCCGGTAATTTCTAAAAAGTGAATATCTAAAGTGCACATCACTAGCATAAAATGCATGAAATACCCGAAACTAGTAGGGATGACATTTCAAACGGGAAACCATGTAGTGAGAGACATGTGGCATAGATAGCCAAGCCAGACCGCATCAATGTGCATACATTGACTCTATGGTAGGTGCTGACATAAAGTGCAAGGTTAAATCCTGCATGGAAAAAATGTGCAAATACGCAGTTACAGTACCAGAACATAGCAGGACATAGCAGCATAATGAGTGGTAAAGAAAATGTGCAAATTCGCAGTTACAGTACCAAGAAATAGCAGCATGATGAGTGGTAGACAAAACATCAATGATATAGGTATAAATACAGCTATATATATGTGTATAAATAAATAAATATATATATTTGACAGCCAAAGATAAGCCTTCACTAAACCGATCAAAACCGAGTCATAAAATTCCCATAAAACCAGTTAAAACCTAAAATATTGGCTAAAACTAGGTAAAACGGGGGTCAATAGCACGGTCCCAATAGTCGGATCAAAAAAGAGCCCCTTGGCTAAAAAATATATAATATATACATGCATGTTTCCATATAGGTCATTTCTTTGTACACAACCAATCTTGACAAGTTCTTACCTATATGCCCGGGTGAATGCAGAACACTAGCATGATTGTAACCTTTTACAAAAAATTGTGCATATCCTCACCCATATTTAATCCATTTGGCATCTTAGTGTCAAGTGTCAAGATGTAATTAGTCTCTAATTGGCGCAACTTCCTTTCTCTGTTTCCACCTCTGGGCGATTTAGGGACAGCATCAATAACAAAATAAGTGAAATCTTTTAAGTTATTGTTGTGTACTAGATTAAAATGTCGAGCAACAGGGTAGGTGTGATCCGTATTGACAATGGCACGCAAATGCTGCAGGATACGGTTAAATACCTGTAGCTTCGTGCTCCCCACATATTTGAGATGACAAGTACATTCTAGTACATAGACCGCAAAGTCAGTGCGGCATGTGTACATGCCTTTGATCTTAACAGGTGTTGGGTCAAATGCATCTGAGTATTCTTGTTTGTTTGTGCCAAATTTACAGGCTCGACAAACACTGCATTTATAAAAACCTGTTCTGTTAGATAGCCAAGTAGTGGGTGTCATCATGACCTCTGGACTAGACCTCACTAAAGTGTCCCTCATAGAAGGCGCCCTTCTAAATGTGATGGAGGGAGAGACTGGCAATATGTGCGAAAGAGTTAAATCAGTTTTTACAATGTGCCAGTTATTGAGTATGATCTTTCTAACTTGAGATTCTTGATCACTGAATGTGGTTATGAGTCTTATCGTATTAACGTCACCTGAATTAGCATTACTAGTCACAGACTCAGCATGACTAGCAGTAACTAATGACGTCTCATTGGTGTTGGCTTTGGAAAGAGCCATATCTAGATCCTTGCTGTTATATCCTCTTTTTAAGAACCTTTGAACTGGGGTTCTGTGAATGGATTTCTACGCGCAAGCCAGTGGCGTGAAAGAGGCCCCGTTCTTCCAAGTGGTGGGAGTAATGCTGGCACCAGCTGTTGCAGCTTTCTATTTTCGTCCAAGGAATTGGAACAACTCCTGCCCGCCTCCAAGTGCAGACCAAGCAAGGGATGCTGCCAGGTGCAGCTCGCGACTTCTCGAGGAGCCGATTTCATTGTTATTTCGACTCACAACCCAGCTGAAACCTGCACCGGGGGCTGGAACGTCAAGGGGACCCAAGGAAGCCTGATGACATCGTATTTACCGGGACTATCCATCCTAACACAACGCGCCTTTGCCCTGTTGCCTTCCCCACGCAACACCTAGCCGGAAATATTGTCTTCTGGGAACTGTAGTCAATTCTGGACCGCAGTGGCAGTGCGATCATGTGACCTGGGGCGGAAGACTCCCTCCAATGGGGGCAATACAGGACATTCAAAGGCGGGGGTGGAGAAAACCGGTTAGCAGTGGCATCTGAGGAAGGCTACAATTGCCGAAATGCATCATGCCCATGCTGTCTGAAATAAAAGGTTTCCAAGGTTTTCCACGAAGTAGCCTCTTACCTTTTCTTATCGGATGGGGTTCTGTGAATGAATATATATATATATATATATAGCACGTCTTCAGGTTCAATCCATCGGCTGTGACGAGGGGTTAAGTTCACAGAATGCCGGTTATCCCTGAAAAGGTAGTGAGTGACTATATCATCATAGGTTAAAGAGTGCTGTGCAGTATTGTGACCCTCGTATATTTCCCATCGGGGAAGGATTAAACATTTATACCATTTGGGGTCAACATCAGATTCGATGAGGGAATCACAATACCTCTTCGGCATGGCAGCCGTATAACCATTGTGTTTAAAACATTTTGCAGCTCATCTATTGGTTGATAACATACCAATAGCAGCGATGGTTACTCGATTTAACAGCCAACCGGACTCCGTGTTCTGAACCATTTCCAGCACTTGATAAAGGCAATCTCACCGAAACGTGTTGTGGAGGAAACAGTGGACTTTTATTAAATTGTTATTTTTAGTAAATAAACCCCGTGAGTGCTACAATTTCCTTGGTAGTTGTTGTGTAACAAGCGAGTTCCCGTCCTCGCTGTGGATCAAAGCACCCGTCCTGATATATATATATATATATATATATATATATATATATATATATATATATATATATATATTTATTGAGCGCACTAATCATCCCCAAGAGGAACTCTCGGACACGTGAGCTGCCAACACAGAACACGGTTCGATGATAAGATTAAACAACCAAGTTTTCAGAAATTTCTCAAATGAAGGTAGGTCCGAAATAAATGTAGCTGTAGGGGCCAAGAAAGAAAAAGAGCACCCTCCATGACCAGCTGTACGAATAGGACTAGGACATACCAGTAATAATTTGCTAGATCTCAGTTGAAGAGTCAGGATATATGGCTGCAGCCTGTTTTTGAGATAGCATGGACCATGCCCATGCAAAGATTTGAAAACCAAAAAAAGAAGTTTGAAAAGAGCATGCTTTTTTATAGGAAGCCAATGAAGAAAATGTAATAAGGGTTCAGAAGAAGACCGAGGTGAAAGGTTGCAGGCAATGTGGGCAGCCGTGTTCTGCACAACCTGAAGTTTGGAGGAAAGGTCTTCATTCATTGCGACGATAAGGGAGTTCCCATAGTCCAGGCAGCTCACTATCAGTGCCCGGATTAGTGTTTTCCTGGTCTGTAAAGGAACCCAATGAAAGGCTTTTCTGAGTATGCGCATCACACCAAAACATGTCCCAGAGATTGAATTGACATGCTCATTCATGGAAAGGTTGTCATCTAAGAATACACCTAGATTTTTTGCCTTTATTTTGGGAGTAGGAGTCGGTCCTAATTCAGACAGCCACCAGTCGATGGACCAGACTGCATGTGCCTTCCCATAGAGCAGAATTTCCGTTTTCCTGGAATTAAGCTGAAGAAAATTGCCTATCATCCAGAAAGCAATTTTTAACATGCAGTCCATAAGTTTATGTTTGGTGTATTCCGTATTTGGCCCCGTAGGGATAACAAGCTGGGTGTCATCAGTGTGTGATATGGCATCAAAGCTGCATGACCTGATAAACGTAGCCAGGGGAGCCACATATATATTGAAGAGGGTAAGACTTAAAATGGATCCCTGTGAAAAACCTTTATCCAGGACCATGATTCTGGAGTTAAAGAGGCCCACTTGTACCGTGTGGGTTTGCTCCAGCAGAAAGATTTTCAGCCATCCCAGTACTTTGCCACTGACACCAATCCCCCCCTAATCTCCGGATTTGGGTTGAATGAGAGACGGTATCAAAGCTGCCAATACATCCAGGAGAACCAGAATGGCGGAGTTCCCTTGAATTAAGGCAAGCCTGATAGTGTCAGTGGCCACCACCAAGCCTGTGCCCGTGCTATACAAAGAACGGAAACCTGACTGTGAGGGGTCTAATAGGGAATGGGTTTCCAGAAAAGAAACACATTGATTAACCTGGGTCTCTGTAACTTTCCCAAGAAAAAGAAGCAATGGTATTGATCTATAATTGACCAAATCTGTGGGGTTGGGCGCAGGTTTTTTAGGAATAAGTCTAACCCGGGCAGCTTTACATTTGGTTAGAAGAGCTTCCAGATTGAGAGAAAGGTTACATTAGTCCGTTATTGGAGCAAGAAGTTTTGGGGCCAAAGTAACCATAATGTGAGGAGGGGAAGGATCATCAGGAGAGACAGATTTAATCCTGTTAAGCGGGGCCACCTTCCTTAGGGGTGGCAGGATTAAAGGACTCCAAAGTTGTGGATGGGGGGCTAGCCAAAGGTTCTGGTGGGGCTTGCCTTATCGATTCTGCATCTTTGAAAATAATTGGTAAATATTATCGATCCTCCGTTCAAAATGGGCTGCAAGATTATCGCAGAACGCCTGAGATGCTGGAATGTTAGGGATACAAATCGTCAGGTTGGTAAATTCTTTTAGGATTTTATAAAGCTCTTTTGAAGAATGTCCTGCAGTGTTGATTTTATCAACAATCTGAATCTTTCTTGCCGCATTGATATTTTTTAAGTACTTTCTTAATGCATATTTATAGATACATTTATTCTCAGCAGATTTAAAAGTTCTCCATTTATGCTCAAATTTCCTAAAATTTCTTTTTTCCCTTTTAAGGGATGCAGTGTACCAGGGTGAGACTAGATTCCTGGTTTTAGTTTTGCTAAATTTTATGGGGGGCAGTGGTGTCTATAACCTGAATGAAGGTTTTCTCAAAATCCCTTAAAGCTAGATTAATATCTCAAAGTCCTTCAAAGGAGGAGGGGTGAAAACAGATGAAAATATAGAGGGCACTAGTAAGTCTTGAAACATTAGGATTAGCATCTCTTCATCTATCCATATCGAAGTGGAGGCTGAGGGTGAAATGGTCTGTCCACTCTTGGGCAACGGGGGGATCAAACTCTAAGTTGGGAGCGTTGGAAAATACTAGATCCAACATGTGTCCTGAAATATGGGTTGGACCTTCTATTTTTTGGTGGTGTCCTAAGGATTCCAAATCTACAAGCAAGCATGTAGTGTCTGGATCAAAGTTTTTATCAGCATTGTGATTAATATCTCCTATAAGCAGGAAATTATCCCCTGCTAGAATGTGTGAGGCGAGCCATTTCATTAGCTTAATGCTAAAATCTTTCTTTGCACTTGGTGGACGGTAAACCAGAGCCCCCCTCTTTGTTGACTTTGAAGTGGTTTTTAATCTAAAGGTAACCATCTCTATACAGTTAGCAGAACATGAGTCTAGGAGCGTGATATTTAGTGGGTTACGTGAGGCAATAGCCACCCCTCCTGGTTTTTGACTGTCTGTCCAATCTGATTAGGTTATAATAAGCAGGAAATACTATTGAAATACACGAAGAAGCTGCAGAATTGACCCAAGTTTCTGTTATGAAGCATGTATCTGGTTTATTGGAATCTAACAGATCCCAGAGCTCAGAAGCATTTTTCGGGATGGAGCATGCATTAAGGTAAAGACCATGTAGCTGAGAAGAGGCAAGCCTGAGAATTTCAGATGGTGTACTATTCTCATTACTAAAGGACCTTGCCTTGAAGCACAGAAAAGCTTGTGCTTGGTTTGGGAGGGCGAGGGCGAGGGGAAGCAAGTAAAATTGCAAACACTACAGTGCAGAGGACCTTCTTGATCCAGATATAAACCCTCCTGCACAAAATGGGCTAGGGGTTGTTCTCCTTCTTTCCTTGAGGTCCACACTGGTGTGGGATATATGAGACATGTTGATACTTAACTAAAAATATGCAACCTTCTTGGTGGCTGGGAGTATCCCGCGGTGGACGGGCACAGACAGGAACTGAGGGGCTTGCCATTGTCGTGCCTTTTCTGGTCCGGTGGCATGCCCGCTACCGGTCTGGTGTCCACATCGAGACTCCAATTATATAGCCTTTGGCTGACCAGAAACATAACAAATACTGCAACACTAGACCATCAACTGACCTAAAATGGTGGTGGCGGATGATCGATGATTGGGCTAATTATGTTATGTTATGTTATGTTATTGTGTCTTATAAAGCGCGACAGCTGCCCCAGCAAAGGAGCGTCCCGGCGCTAATGTAGGAAAGACTGACATAGCAACAGAGCAGGCACAAACTAAGATGAAGGGAAGAGAAAATTCTTAATGGCCTTCCTAAATTCTAAGTAGTTAGTGAGGCCACGAATCTGCACAGGGAGTGGTTCCAAAGAGTGGCAGCTCTGTAGCGAAAGGAGCGGCCGCCGGCACGAGCTCTACGTATCTGGGGAACCACCACCAAGTGCTGGCCCTGTGAGCGGAAAAGCCGTGGTGGGGCATATGGCGAAAGGAGATTGGCCACAATAGAAGGGGTGGCCAGTTTCAAAATCTTAAAGGAAGTACATAAGGTTTTAAATTCGATACGCCTGGCCACCGGTAACCAATGAAGGCGGCGGATGGCGTTGGACACAGAGCAAGACTTGCGCAGGCCTAAAAGGGTTCTAGCTACTGCATTCTGTGCCCTTTGCAACCTCACAACCTCCGCCTTATTGGACCCTAGATAGAGGGAGCAGGCATAATCAAGTCTGGACAAAACCGTCGCCTGAATGATGACCTGACGCGTAGACGCATCAAAGAAGCCCAGCAATGGTCTGAGCCCTCGTAAAAATTCAGTGTTAGGTTCCTTCACTCAATTGGCACACACTGTGACTGACCAGGGAATTGGCACCAGAGAAAGGGAGGAACGTGTAAAGAACAATTAAAATATTTGTTTCAAAATACTTGTGAAAACTCCTGCACCAAATATGCAAAACAATAAAATTTTAAAAGCCCCTCCCCCTTCCAAATTAAAAAAAACTCTGATTAAAATACACAAATACACAACAGTTAGCAGCAATGTTCTCTCTAATTTTTTTTCTCTGTGTGCAGCAGTGTAAGGTTTATGTGCACTGCGCCAAGACTAACGCATTTTAGTGTAGTGGTCCGCATCACTGCACTAAAATGCATTAATCAAGCATTTGTAGCACCTTTACAGAAAATGCTGCTTAAATTAAATGCTGGGGTGACATTCACAAAGGAAGTGTTGCTGTAGAGAATGTAAGATGGCAGCTATGTGGTGGTGCGGTAAAGACCCTAATCTCTTTCTCTTCTGGATGTGTGGGTGACGGGGCCTGGCTGTGGGCCTGGAGGACACTTGCTGCTGTCTGAAAGAGTAGTTAGTGCACTGATAGTGATTCACCACTGGAGGCATCATGTGGCAAGTACGTGAAAGGTAGCACTGCAGTGAAAGGACCCCTCTGGTGTGTGGGACGTGATGGCCTGCCGTATGGGGGTGCTCAGTGAGTGAAGGGGCCTGGGTCCACTGGGGCCGCCCCGACCCCGTACTTGTTGTGAGTTAGAATGGAAACATCTCAGCAATCTGAAATCTTGGCAGCTATGCTTTTGTTAATAGAGCGCAGCAGATTGTGTGCCTTTTTGAGAGTATTCATGTTAATTGCAGCGCCCGACATGCTAATACATGGGGCTGCATTTAACATGAAAACTTTAAAAAAGGCACACAATCTGCTGCGCTTTCAAAATCACTAATATAGTGATTCTGAAAGCACATGTCGTGCTTCTGGACTTCCTGCGTGCCTTTTCTTAATAGAGCGGGGCTGCGGGCAGATTGTCTGCTTTTTTTAAGTATTCATAGTGATCGCCGCACCCGTCAGTCTTCTACAGGGCGCTGCAATTAACATGAATACTTGTCTCTCGGGGGATGTGCTATGTGCCTGCACGCTTCAAAGAAGACACTGCATTCTCGGAGTGACATAGGTGCACGCGCGCACCTTAAAGGGAACAGTGGATAGCGGCAAAGATTAGGCAACAGTGCTAGCAGCACACTAAACGGTTAAAACAGTGACGTGCACACCACTGCACGTCCACATCCGACTTCAACTAAATAGCCTTTGGCTGCCCAGAGACAGAACATGCAACACTAGACCGTCAACAGACCTAAAATGGTGATGGCTGGCGATCAATAAATGTAATTCGGTGTTCGGTCCTTCTGCTCAATCAGCACATGCCGTGACAGACCAGGGAATCGGCACCAGAGAAATGGAAGAACATGTAAAGCACAATTAAAATATTAATTTAAAAATGCTGGTGGAAGCTCCTGTACCGAATGTGCAAATAATACAATTTTAAAAGACCCTCCAGCTGCCGAATTAAAATATCTTTTATTAAAACCAACCGTTAGCAGCAAAGATTTGGCAATAGTGCTAGCATCAGACTAGAAGGTTAAAACAGCATCCTGCACACCGCCAGTAGCACCATTACCACCATTACACATATTCGCTTGGTCAAATGAGTTATGTCACTTTGAACTTGCTTTATTCGGTGACGAAATCTGCTGCACTAAGGATGAGCCATTTTTTTACCCTAAGTAGGGATTATTGGACCCCGGTGAAGATGGCCAAGATAAGAGGAAGTGAGGACACCAGGTGCAGAAGGTGAGTTGCTTGGAATGCCGATGACCCATATGTTTGCCAGTTGTCCGACCCTGTAGAGTTACTGGTCATTTGGGGGTAAGACAATCTCTGCTGCTTTGGGAAGGTCCACAGAGGTAAGATCAACCCTGATAACAGCAAGAGGTGTGGTGCAGAGGCCAGAAAGGCTGATTCTGGAGCGTCGGGTCACAGTTTGATCGTGGGCAGCAGCTCAGCTTAGCACCATGTGACTCTGTGCAATAGCTCACTTAGGGGCATATTATCAACGGCCAGCGATAATTATCGCTGGCTGTGCTTAGCGATAATAGTCCTATCGCAGGCTATCTCTGGAAATTATCGCCCTGGTAGCGCGTTATTAACAACGCATTTCTCCAGGGCGATAAAAATTCCAGAGATAGCGAGGTTATCGCCGTTTTGCAGGGAACATCGCTTGTTTTGCAGCGGTGTTGCCGTGCAAACGGCGATAACCTTGCTGATACGACCCTGTGGTCGTATCAGCAGAATCCACCACCTATGTTAGGGATGGCTAAGTCAGGATTTTAGCAGACGTTAAATTTTGGCGAAAACGGCCATTTTCGCCAAAATCTAACCTCTGCTAAAATCATGTGGGCTGCCTTGTAAATATCGCGATGTGAACATCAGCGATATTTGCAACGTAGTCCATCCGGGGTACGCTTAGTAACGCCCACTTTGCATCTCATTAGAGATGCAAAGATGGGCGTTGGGGAAAAGGGCGATAATGCAATGATTCACGCGATAGCGTGACCTTGCTGATTAGGCGATAAAATTATCGCCGCTTTTCATCCGAAAACGGACGCAAATGCGGCGATAATTGTTTATCGCCTCATTGATAATATGCCCCTTAATCTCCCCGATGGCCCCCAGTGCCTTGAAACCCTTAAGGGGGTAATATGTTTGCGCTTTGCAAATAGGAATTATTATATAACATTTGACTTGCCACAACAGGAGGATGGTGAGATGCCCTTTTCAGTAATACAATTAAAAACGATTTTTTACCTGATTCTTTAGTCTAGGAGAGAGATGTTTCTAAAAAATGGTCCCTTTCCCAACCCTCATCATGAGTTGATTGGTGAAAGTCAGTGAGATAATTTAAGGAACTTGACAAGGAAAGTCTGACCACTACAGGGGAAGAGGGATTTTGGGATCTGGTAAAAAGTGACTGAAGGTTGTGTCCTACGATTAAACCTCTCAAGTCATCACTAGCAGGTGAGGTCACGACTCAGATTCACAGCCCAGTCAATTGACTGAAAGGAGCCTGTCATGAGCACTAGGACAGTCTGAGGTACGGAATGTGCTCAACGGAGGTGATATGAGGACAAAATTAAAATAAAAAAAAACACTCAGAGGTGTTTGAGTAAGAATAAAACATTGACTGTGACTTAAGCATCGTATATTATGCGAGGGAGCATTCTTTCTAGACTTTTGGTCTGAACTGATAGTGAGGGTCCACTTCCCATTCCCCCTCACACTCAGTTCTTATTTGTGAATGAGTGAATTTTATTCCAGTTCTGGATATCTAATGACTGGACTGGATTTGAATTGGTGTGGATCACAGGCTTTGTTAACTGGGACTCATGCTGGAAATATTAATTTGTATGTTTATTCTTTGATTGTCATTGCTGGTTTTTTGGCCCCTGACTTGCAACTTCTTTGGCATTTGCATTTCCGATGAAACACCCAATATGAAAATTCGAATGTTATGCACGCCTAAAAGACGTCTTGAGAACGTAGATCTGGATTTCTGTTGGCATGTGCCTGTTTTTCAAATAGATAGAGAAAATGTATGAAATGTGTCAGTCCTGTAATGATTCATTCTTTGAATTCTTCGTTCCCTTTCCGGCTTTTAGGAACATGGCCCATTGCTCTTTCAACAAGAAAAGATAAATATTTGTTTAGAAATGAAGCCAGACTCTAATTTCCACTTTTCCTGGGTGCCATTAAAGGACAATACTTAACGCAACGGCCAAGATCTCAAAGAATATAAGGTATTATTATGGGTAAGAATGTGCTCTCGACCAGTGCCGCCAGAAATATCACTTCAGAGTACAGGAAAGAACAAGACCAGGTAAGTTGTCAATCTGCTTTGCTTTTAATGTCTCTACTTTTAAAGCGATTTAAAGAGCAAGTTCAAGGATTTGAAATGATGAAATGGACATGTTTTACATTTCATAAAATTCCTTCTTCATGATACAACTTTGAGTTTTGAGCAGCTAATGCAAAATTTCTTCTAGACAGGAATAATGAACTCTGGTCTTTGAGGACCTTGTAAAATCGATTTCTTTTAGGATGCATCGGGAAGCCGCTGTCGGACAGAACAATGATTACAAGTAAGTGACAGAAGAGGTGATGAAATCCTGTCCATTAAAATATTCGATAATAGTGAAATGTATACCTCAAAATGCTGCAGAGTACAATGCTATGCCACAACTTAATGAGACGTGCACCTTTTGAGCATCAAGTATAGGCCTTGAGTGAGCTTTCAGCATCATGAATAACACCCAGGTAAAATCACAGAATAGATTAAACAAAAAATGATTTCGATATACTGTTACAAATTGTGCCCAGTCTTCACCTGGGCAAGGATAATCTTAAGGAAGTATAAATCGCTGTCAGCGCAGAGCAGACAGATGTTACAGTATGTCCCAGATCTTATATGCCGTTCAGTTTCTGGGTGTTTGAATTTGTGACTGGTACTGCCCGTGTTACATAAACAGATCTGTGTCTGTAGTAGTTAAAAGCAGCAGGGATATTGGTGAAAGCTCGTAAGCAGTTCTGTATCTGCGACGATTTATAAATCAGTGATACATGTTTTAGCTGTATTTGATTGAGTACTTTATAAAATGAGTAGAAATTAATGTTAGTGCAGCGGCCTCCCCAGCTCGATAGCATGCAAATGACTACGCCATACACGGAGCTCTGTAGAGAACATCTTTATTCTTCAGAGTGCAACCAGCAACTAACTGTCCGCACTGCCTTGTGAATTTATTAACCACACCCAAACGATTATGTCATTCTTCTACGGATTCCATCAGAGACCAGAAGGTTCCTCACTGTACTCATTTACAAGACACTACATCTCCTCCTCTGTTAAGTAAAAAGTACAAATATTACACATATACATCATAATTCCTCAATGAGTCATCAAGATGCTTGAATCAGTCTTCCAGACCTAGTAGTGTGAGGTTGATGAGGTGGAGGAGTGGGGCCTGCTCCAGGCACTGGGGAGGCAAAGGTAGGCGTAGGAGGGACGTTGAGCGGTCACTATATGTCCTTTCCTTGGCACTACCCACAGGGTTTCAGTATCAAATGGAGCATCAGACCTTCATTTCCATTTTTGTTTGACCAGGATTCGGTCTCCTTCTTTGAAAACCGTGTCCCGAGCACATCAGTGTTTATCAGCATAAGTCTTCATTCTGGACTTGGACTAGGAATCTGTCATACGGATCTCGTCCGCTTCTGTCGAACTATAAGTGGTCCATTGCTGCAATTTGATTCCCATGGCTCTCCCAAACATCAAGGTGGCAGGGCTTTCATCTGTAGTGGAATGGGTAGTTTATCTGTAGGCATGAAGGGCTGAACAAAGAGCGGCTTTGAGATCACTTCCTGAACTAATCTCTTTAGGGTTCCCATGAAGGGATTGACAATGCAGTTGGCCTGTGACCAGAAACGGGAACTTTTCTGATGTGTGACATTAATGTTAGTGAGAAGCTCTTTAAATAGTGGGCCAATGTCTGACTTAAGAATAAAGGGAACACACCATGTTGCAAAAATTCCATTTAATGTCCCTATGACTTTGTCATGTGTGGTTGGTGACTCGTCTTCCACCAGGAGAAATGATGAGTACTCATGAATAACTACCATTAGATGATGTCCATTGTTAAGGGGTCAAAAGAAATCAATAGCGACCCCCTCCCACACCTGCTTCGGGAGGTCAGACATAACTAATGGATGCTTCGCTGTTTTGGTAGACAAGCAGTTGTACAAATGACAGGCCTTTAATTATCTTTCAATTCTTTTGTTAAGGTAAGGAAACCACACTGGGCCTCGAAGAGCTCTCTTGATGGCGACAATGCCATGATGACTTGTTGTTACAAACTCTCTGGAATGACAATTCTAGAACCTCATAATATGCAAAACTCCTAAATTATCGTCCTATCTCCCTGCTCCCACACTTTGGGAAGATTTTAGAAACTCTGATCAACCAACAACTTGTCAACCACCTTGAGAGCCAGGGACTGTTGGATCCTTCTCAGTCGGGTTTCAGGGCAGCGCATAGCACCGAGACGGCTCTAGTCGAGGTAGCAGACAACATCAGGCTAATCCTGGATAAACATCAGTCAGCCGTCCTCGTTCTACTTGATCTATCCGCTGCCTTTGACACCATCTCCCATAGCATTTTAGAACAGCGTCTCTGGGAGATTGGTGTCAGAGGCAACGCCCTCGAGTGGCTTAAGAGCTACCTTACCGACCGAACTACTACAGTCCAGATGGGAAACAACATCTCATGTGAGAGACCAGTCAGGATGGGAGTGCCACAGGGCTCTATTTTGAGCCCAACACTCTTTAACCTGTATATGACTCCTCTGGCCAAAGTGATCAGACTTTACGGTTTTGATGTCATATCCTACGCAGATGACACTCAAATTCTGATCACTATTGGTCCAGACCCCGCTGAAACTAAAGAGCGTTTCAAAAATGTATGTCTCACATTGATAGGTGGATGAGTTCCAACTACTTACAATTGAATGGGGGTAAGTCGGAGATTATGCTTTTGGCAATGCATCTGAGCACTGGTCTAATGACTGGTGGCCATCCCAGCTGGGACTTTGTCCAATACCCAAACAGACAGTACGAAACCTAGGTTTCTACATGGACAATCAATTGTCCATGAAAAACCAGATCAACCACATTATTGGTTCCTGTTTTGGAGTAATTCGCAGCCTACGGAAGGTTTTTAAATGGATTCCAATTGAGACTAGAAAACCCTTGGTCCAAGGACTAATAATAAACAGAATGGACTATGGAAATGCTTTACTGCTCTCAATTAATGAAGGTCTCCTAGACAGACTGCAGATCTTGCAGAATACCGCGGCAAGGCTAGTTCTGGATCTTCCATCCAGATCCCCTCCGCACCCTGTTTGAGATCTTTACACTGGCTCCCTGTGAGAAAGCGAATCCTTTTTAAGGTTCTCTGCCTGACCCACAAACAGATGCACGGTAAAGGCCCTAAATACTGGTCTCAGAAACTATGTTGGTACCAACCACATAGGACGCTCAGATCCAGCAATACATTTTTGCTTACTCCCCTTAAAGTTCATCTGGCCAGAAAAGGAGGCAGGTCTTTTTCTTTCCTCGCTCCAGCATCTTGGAATAAAATCCCTTTTCACTTGCGCACCTTGCCGAACCACAATTCTTTTCGTAAGGGATTAAAAACATGGCTATTTGGCATCTGAGCTATTTCATCTATCAGAGCCGTTTGCGAGCGCCATGAGACTTCTAGTGATGTGAGCGCGATACAAATGTCCCTTGATTTGAAAACAATAACATTTTAAAAGCCCCTCCCCCTTCCAAATAAAAAGAAACTCTGATTAAAATACACAACAGTTAGCAGCAATGTTCTCTCTAATTTTTTTTCTCTGTGTGCAGCAGTGTAAGGTTTCTGTGCACTGCAGCCAAGGCTATGTGCGCTAAGACTAACGCATTTTAGTGTAGTGGTCCGCATCACTGCACTAAAATGCATTAATCAAGCATTTGTAGCACCTTTTCAGAAAATGCTGCTTAAATTAAATGCTGGGGTGACATTCACAAACAAAGGAAGTGTTGCTGTAGAGAAAGTAAGATGGCAGCTATGTGGTGGTGCGGTAAAGACCCTAATCTCTTTCTCTTCTGGATGTGTGGGTGACGGGGGCCTGGCTGTGGGCCTGGAGGACACTCGCGGCTGTCTGAAAGAGTAGTTAGTGCACTGATAGTGATTCACCACTGGAGGCATCATGTGGCAAGTACGCGAAAGGTAGCACTGCAGTGAAAGGACCCCTCTGCTGTGCGGACGTGATGGCCTGCCGTATGGGGGTGCTCAGTGAGTGAAGGGGCCTGGGTCCACTGGGGCCGCCACCGACCCCGCACTTGTTGTGAGTTAGAATGGAAACATCTCAGCAATCTGAAACCTTGGCAGCTATGCTTTTGTTAATAGAGCGCAGCAGATTGTGTGCCTTTTTGAAAGTATTCATGTTAATTGCAGCGCCCGACATGCTAATACATGGGGCTGCATTTAACATGAAAACTTTTAAAAAAGGCACACAAACTGCCGTGCTCTATTCACAAAAGGCATGCAGCAAGTCCAGAAGCATGACGTGTGCTTTTAAAATCACTAATATATATTAGTGATTCTTTGAAAGCACATGCGTGCTTCTGGACTTGCTGCTTGCCTTTTCTTAATAGAGCAGGGCTGCGGGCAGATTGTCTGCTTTTTTTAAAGTATTCATAGTGATCGCCGCACCCGTCAGTCTTCTACAGGGTGCAGCGATTAACATGAATACTTGTCTCTCGGGGGATGTGCTATGTGCCTGCATGCTTCAAAGAAGACACTGCATTCTCGGAGTGACATAGATGCGCGCGCACACCTTAAAAGGAACAGTGGATAGCGGCAAAATTAAAATTAAAAAAAACACTCAGAGGTGTTTGAGTAAGAATAAAACATTTACTGTGACTTAAGCATCGTATATTATGCGAGGGAGCATTTCTTCTAGACTTTTGGTCTGAACTGATAGTGAGGGTCCACTTCCCATTCCCCCTCACACTCAGTTCTTATTTGTGAATGAGTGAATATTATTCCAGTTCTGGATATCTAATGACTGGACTGGAGTTGAATTGGTGTGGATCACAGGCTTTGTTAACTGGGACTCATGCTGGAAATATTAATTTGTATGTTTATTCTTTTATTGTCATTGCTGGTTTTTTGGCCCCTGACTTGCAACTTCTTTGGCATTTGCATTTCCGACGAAACACCCAATATTAAAATTCGAATGTTATGCACGCCTAAAAGACGTTTTGAGAATGTAGATCTGGATTTCTGTTGGCATGTGCCTGTTTTTCAAATAGATAGAGAAAATGTATGAAATGTGTCAGTCCTGTAATGATTCATTCTTTGAATTCTTCGTTCCCTTTCCGGCTTTTAGGAACATGGCCCATTGCTCTTTCAACAAGAAAAGATAAATATTTGTTTAGAAATGAAGCCAGACTCAAATTTCCACTTTTCTTGGGTGCCATTAAAGGACAATACTTTACGCAACGGCCAAGATCTCAAAGAATATAAGGTATTATTATGGGTAAGAATGTGCTCTCGACCAGTGCCGCCAGAAATATCACTTCAGAGTACAGGAAAGAACAAGACCAGGTAAGTTGTCAATCTGCTTTGCTTTTAATGACTCTACTTTTAAAGCGATTTAAAGAACAAGTTCAAGGATTTGAAATGATGAAATGGACATGTTTTACATTTCATAAAATTCCTTCTTCATGATACAACTTTGAGTTTTGAGCAGCAAATGATGAGATGGACACATTTTACATTTCATAAAATTCCTTCTTCGTGATGCAACTTTGAGTTTTGAGCAGCTAATGCAAAATTTCTTCTAGACAGGAATAATGAACTCTGGTCTTTGAGGACCTTGTAAAATCGATTTCTTTTAGGATGCATCGGGAAGCCGCTGTCGGACAGAACAATGATTACAAGTAAGTGACAGAAGAGGTGATGAAATCCTGTCCATTAAAATATTCGATAATAGTGAAATGTATACCTCAAAATGCTGCAGAGTACAATGCTATGCCACAACTTAATGAGACGTGCACCTTTTGAGCATCAAGTATAGGCCTTGAGTGAGCTTTCAGCATCATGAATAACACCCAGGTAAAATCACAGAATAGATTAAACAAAAAATGATTTCGATATACTGTTACAAATTGTGCCCAGTCTTCACCAGGGCAAGGATAATCTTAAGGAAGTATAAATCGCTGTCAGCGCAGAGCAGACAGATGTTACAGTATGTCCCAGATCTTATATGCCGTTCAGTTTCTGGGTGTTTGAATTTGTGACTGGTACTGCCCGTGTTACATAAACAGATCTGTGTCTGTAGTAGTTAAAAGCAGCAGGGATATTGGTGAAAGCTCGTAAGCAGTTCTGTATCTGCGACGATTTATAAATCAGTGATACATGTTTTAGCTGTATTTGATTGAGTACTTTATAAAATGAGTAGAAATTAATGTCAGTGCAGCGGCCTCCCCAGCTCGATAGCATGCAAATGACTATGCCACACACGGAGCTCTGTAGAGAACATCTTTATTCTTCAGAGTGCAACCAGCAACTAACTGTCCGCACTGCCTTGTGAATTTATTAACCACACCCAAACAATTATGCCATTCTTCTACGGAGTCCATCAGAGACCAGAAGGTTCCACACTGTACGCATTTACAAGACACTACATCTCCTCCTCTGTTAAGTAAAAAGTACAAATATTACACATATACATCATAATTCCTCAATGAGTCATCAAGATGCTTGAATCAGTCTTCCAGAGCTAGTAGTGTGAGGTTGATGAGGTGGAGGAGTGGGGCCTGCTCCAGGCACTGGGAGGCAAAGGTAGGCGTAGGAGGGACGTTGAACGGTCACTATATGTCCTTTCCTTGGCACTACCCACAGGGTTTCAGTATCAAATGGAGCATCAGACCTTCGTTTCCATTTTTGTTTGACCAGGACTCGGTCTCCTTCTTTGAAAACCGTGTCCCGAGCACATCAGTCTTTATCAGCATAGGTCTTCATTCTGGACTTGGACAAGGAATCTGTCATACGGATCTCGTCCGCTTCTGTCGAACTATGAGTGGTCCATTGCTGCAATTTGGTTCCCAAGGCTCTCCCAAACATCAAGGTGGCAGGGCTTTCACCTGTAGTGGAATGGGTAGTTTATCTGTAGGCATGAAGGGCTGAACAAAGAGCCGCTTTGAGATCACTGCCTGAACTAATCTCTTTAAGGTTCCCATGAAGGGATTGACAATGCAGTTGGCCTGTGGCCAGAAACGGGAACTTTTCTGATGTGTGACATTAATGTTAGTGAGAAGCTCTTTAAATAGTGGGTCAATGTTGGACTTAAGAATAAAGGGTACACACTATGTTGCAAAAATTCCATTTAATGTCCCTATGACTTTGTCATGTGTGGTTGGTGACTCGTCTTCCACCAGGAGAAATGATGAGTACTCATGAACAACTACCATTAGATGATGTCTATTGTTAGGGGGTCAAAAGAAATCAATAGCGACCCCCTCTCACACCTGCTTCGGGAGTTCAGACATAACTAATGGATGCTTCGCTGTTTTGGTAGACAAGCAGTCTTACAAATGTCAGGCCTTTAATTATCTTTCAATTCTTTTGTTAAGGTGAGGAAACCACACTGTGCCTCGAAGAGCTCTCTTGATGGCGACAATGCCATGATGACTTGTTGTTACAAACTCTCTGGAATGACAATTCTAGAACCTCATAATATAATGCCTTCTTGGGCGACAGAGAGCTCCTCGCTCACATTTTTGAACTTTTATCATTCAAAGTCATCAATAAGAAATCAAGTGTGTTTCTTCCAGGATTGCTGGACAATAATGTCTTTGAGAACACACTGATCTATATCTGTATTTGTAGCAGCAGGAATTTGCTCCACTGAAGGTGCTGAAGGTGTGCTTAACTTGACTATAAAGTTAACATAGGCCTCAGCCACTTTAGACATTGTACTGTGATACTGTACTGGCCCTTGTGATAAGTAGTCAGTGGGACTCTTATCTTTCCATGTGCATATGCGCAATAGTGCAATCATACTCTTGCAAACGCAACCCCACGTCTCATTGCGAGGGGTCATCTTGGCTGATGGATTCCCAAAAATAGTAAGGAAAGCTTGGTGGTCGTTGGCAAGGGTGAAGTGTTTTCTGTATAGAAACACATGGAAGTGTTCGCAAGCCCACACCGCAACACTTTCTTTCTCAGGTTGGAAATAAGCACTGCGGCAGACTCCGTCTCTCATACACCACTATGTGCCTTGTCATGTCCACTGTGCTGGGCAAGGATTGCACCCAACCCCACTGAGCTGGCGTCTACTACAAACACAGTGTGAAATTTTGAATCAAAATAGGCCATTTCAGTAGCGTTCTCAATTGCATGTTTGATTTTCCTAAAGCTTTGGTTGCATTCAGGCGAACACTAAGACAAAGCATTCTTTTTTCTCAAGTGTCAATAGGGCTATAACTGTGGCAAAATCATGAATGTACCTGGAACAGTAACTGGCCATGCCAAGGAAGGATCGCAGCATGGTCAAATCTTGTGGTGGAGTAGTGGACATCAAAGCTTGTACTGTAGCTTGATCTGGCGTCATACCTTTCTCAGAGAAAATATGTCCAAATAATTTGCGTTTTGTTTTGTGAAACTCACACTTTTCTGCATTCAAAGTGAGACCGGCATCAGCCAACAAGCGGCATACTTGTGTGAGGGCTTTGTCATGTTCCTTTTGAGTGGCCCCAAATATAAGTATATCATCACTATAATTAAAAGCATGTATGACAGGCTGTATTATGCTGTGAATGACATCCGAACAAGTTCTGCAGCTGACGATTCACCAAAACGTAGTCTTTTATATCTGAGCAAACCAATATGGGTCGAAAAGGTGGTACTGTACCTGCAGTTTTCCTCTAGTTTGCGTTGATGATACCCCTTATTCAGATCAAGATGAGAAAAGACTTTGGCCGTGTTCAACTGTGTAATCATAGCTGCAATATGTGGACCAGGATGTTGTTCTCTCAATTGCCTTGTGAGTTTGGAGCATGTCAACACAGATGCTAACAGCACTTCCACTGTCCTTTTTTGGCACTACCGCTATGAGTTTCACTCATGGGGTCGGACCAGTAGAGCGTTCAATGATATCATGCTTTAACTGCAGTTCAGTTCTTTCTCAACAGCTTCCTGTAAGTGAAAAGCAATTCTACAATGTCGTTGAGCAACAGGGCGAGTGTCCTCATTGATATGAAGCTCCACTTCCATGGTCTTAAGCTTTCTTAGACCATGAAAAAATGACAGGAATTGACTTACTATGTCGGCATGTGTATTTATGTTATAGTTGATGGAAATCAGATCAATGTCTGCAGCAGTACTGAAACAGAGTAAACACGCACTTGACAAAGTACCATTAAGAACATGAACCGATGCTTGTATCTTCGTATTCTTGTGTCGGTCGCAGGGTTGCTACAAATGATCCTTGACTGTGCAATGGCTTGGAGGTAGCCCATGTGTATACCTTTGTCTTCGAAGGTGTGAGACGAGGCACTGGTGACAGTTCATTGTACTTCTCTGCCGGCATGATGTTTATCGATGCATCACTATTGATGATAAAAGTTATGAAACAAGCATTCACCTTTAGTGTCATCTTGAGACAATGTACAAAACAACATGGTTGTTTCACGTGGTGATCTCCCTTGGACTTGGACTCTTCTCTGCATGAAGCCAAACCTATATGCTCATGTCATTGACCAGTCAACACCATCATCGCACAGCCATCTTCTTCACTGTTGCTCAACAATGACATTGAAGAACCTTTGGAAGATGAATTTGATGATGATCGAATTCGTTTAGTTTTCACTTGCCTCAATTATTGTCCCCGCTTGGTCTTGTGGACATGGCTAGAGGGTCTCTGGAACTTTCTGGTGTTCATTTTCTCTTCTCAATGGGATGTACTTGGCTTCTCTTTTGCTTTGCAAACCATTACAAAATGGTCATCTTTTCAGCGGACTTTGCATACTTGTCAAAAGGCGGAACATTTACCTTTGTGTGAAAAGGAAAATCTGCATCAGAAATACAATTTCCTTTTCTTCTGAGACATCACTTTATGGTCCTTGACCTTGTGTCTCTGCTTACTTTTTATGTTCATTGTTGATTCACTCTGAACAATTCCATCTTCCATATCATCAGCCCACCGGTCTACATGTTCTGCTCTCACAGTTATGAGCACTCTTTCCAGACTGAGTGTCGTGCACAGCATGCATCATCTGAACGAGTTGGAAAGGCAACCATTGATTACTCTGAGATGGATGGCTTCTTCATCATTGAATTCTCTGAACTTGCAGTGCTCGGTGAGGGCTTCAAGTATTTCAGCAAACTCATCCATCGTTTGCCCAGCTTTCTGTTTGGCTTGGTTGAAGATGCACCTTTCATCGTTGACATTTAGCATTGGATTGAACTTGGTTCCTAATGCCACCCTAATCTGACGGTAAGATGTTTCATCAACTTGTGGTATTTTCTTTATTGCTTCTTTCACTCTGTCACCTGCAAGGTTCTTTAAGTATTTAATTATCTACTTGTCATCTGTTTCTTCTAGAGTGTTGATGAAATCATCAAATTTTTGATCCAGACAATCCATCTTGTGCCAATATTCTGCTTTTTGCAGGCATCAAATGGAAGCAGCAGTTTCAATAAAATGGCAGCCTCATAGCCAGTTGAGGTCCTTACTGATGTTCAGAGTAGGGCCCTCTCTGGTGCTGTCTGCTGCCTGGTGGGACCTGCTCCATTCATACCATCTCTAAGCCCCAGCTGCGGGCTTGCATCAATGTTGTTGAGGCCGATCTGATGTTGTATGGCCTCTTTTTCATCTTTGGCAGTGAGTAACTGTTTCATCTCCTGTACATGGTCATCACCACTCTCACCTTCTGTAAATACCTGGTTTTCACTGCCTTTAGCATTTCGTGGTGCCTGGCTTATTCTGCTTTTAGTGTGCTTCTCTGCACCTGGCTAACTTGGCCTTCTGTGTTTCTCTGTACCTGGTTGTCGCTGCCTTTAGCGCTTTCGCACTGTATGTATGCTGGCTCTGTGTTATGTTGCTACGCATTACCTCTTCTTTCAACATTACCATCAGATTCCGGGCTGACTGTGACTGAACTTCCTGTAGGGCCCTTGCCTTCTTCAAAAGCCTTGCACTGGCTGGAGTGCCACATTGACTCCATATGCACCAACCATCGACTCATTAACTTTAACTGCTGCACATGTGGTGCTCAAGAGCAGTTTGCTGGACCTCAGCAAACTCACAGGGAGAGAACTCTCATTACTTTGGGTTGCAGATCTCGCAACTCGTCACCAGTTGTAGTGTCCTCTCCTGGCCGGTAGCATGCAAATGACTACGGCACACACGTAGCTCTGTAGTGCAATTCTTCAGAGTGAAACCGCTAGCTCACTGTATGCACAGCATCATGAACTTAATTAACCACAACCAGACACACCCAAACGATGATGTAATTCTTCTACGGAGTCCATCAGGGACCAGAAGGGTCCAGCTATACATACTTACAAGGTACTACAGTTAGTGCCACATCACACACCAAATTCTATTTTTATCTTTTCCCGTGGAGCTTTAAAAAGAACTTTTTGAACACTTATAAGAAACTGCACAGCTTATGAAGTGGTTGGAAGGCGCATTGTACTTGCACGTTATTTGAACTTTTATATTTATAGCCAGTCTCTTTATAGTGTCAGAATGAAAACCTTTTTTTCAGTTGTGACTTGGGTGCAGGAGCTTTTGTATTTAATGGGTTATTGTTTCTTATACTTCGTTTAAATGTTTCTAGTAGTGAGGCAGAACATGAACAAGGAAATGCTAATTAACAATTTCAACAGGCTTGCCCTTTTATTGCGCATATCTTTAGTTGTGTTTATTGAACCTTTTAATGTGTACTTCTGTTAATTATACAGTAGGTTTAGTGAAACAAAGTCAGATGTACGTTTACTTGTATGATTGTTCACTTCTTGGATGTGCCTCCAATGTGACACAGGCTGTTGTTTTATGCTTTGTGGTGCCAAAGAGAGACTTTGTTATATGGAATTGCTGTTTCTGGGGTTTTAGTGCTACTTTTGGTCAGCTTAGGCTGTGTTCTATAATTTCGCAACCACTGTTGTTACCTCCAGTGTGACCTTCATTATATAGCTGTACTTGGAATTGAAAGTTTAGATGGAGCTATTAGTTTGGAGCAAATTAGACACAAATTGCAATTTTCCCATTCTGTGTTGCTGCCTTAACCGTGAAATTTACTGTTGCTGTGTAAATGGTGTTGCAGCTGGCTTAGTGAAGGCTGTGTTGTTGCCTCTATTGTGAGCTGGATTGCTGCTTGATGGCGTTATAAGTGAGGCGTAGGTTTGTTATATACATGGAGGTATTTAATATTAACGTGCACGTTATAATGTTGCCAATTAGCTATGCACATTGTGCTAGGGGCGCTGAAACCCATGGTGGCCCTTTATATCACTTTGTGATGCAGTAAGACTGTGATGCCGGAAAATAGAAGCGTGGGCTGCAGAACTGCAAACACTGCAGAACTGAGACCCAATCCGACTTAGGCAGCCACTGACCAGCAAATCAATGGAGGAGGGTGGGCACCTGTCCATGACTGTCAGTGTTAAATGAGCATGAGGAAGAACTCAAAGCACCTGTGACATAGATCAGTCATGAATTTGACGCCTTAAACTTTAATGTGTTCTGTGAGACAATGGAAAAGGGGGTAAGATGAGCTTTGGGAAGAATACAGCATTGAATATAGGACTGTAACCTGTAAAAAGGCCTATATATAGGTTCTGAGTTATTGTATTATTAATGGTAGAAAATGACAGCTTTTCTAACTCGGAGCACTTTTAGATCAGGAGCACAATGGATTATGCATAGAATTTTAGATGGGTAAGAATGAATAACAGGAATTTTTACAGAGGGCTTCTGAGTGACATCAAATAGACAACAAGCAAAGATTGAGTTGTCTATGAAGTCACTCAGAACCCTGAGGTGGTAATACAGTTTTACCTATCCATAATTTTATGTTATCCATTCTCTGCAAAATCATCTGCCCCTGCTTTCAACAGCTGCATAATGACAGAAGAGTAATCGTGGAGCCATGCATAACACAGCCTCTTGTATGTATACCTGTCACAAAAGTGGAAAAAAAATAAAACATTAGTTAACTGCCATTCATGACCAACCCCAACCCCAACCACCTTTCCTTTCTTCCTTCCCCTTCCCTTCCCCCTCCTGCAGCTGTGTTTTCTGAACTCTCAGAAAGCCCTGTCAGCCTGGCCTGGAAGGACTTTATGATGTAGAAACCGTGGATAACGAGTTTTGTTATCAACTATTGCTATGCCATAGTGGTGAGATATCAGATTTGGAAACTGATATAAATGATTGAGGTTCTTTGAGAGCTATACATTACATTGCAATGAATATTGTAGCATGGCACACAGTCGTTGATTTGCATGGAGAGACAGGGATTTAGAATGATCAGGGGCCCCATTACCTTAGAATTAACATTTGGCAGCAGAAATAGTATTACTGAACATCTGTTAATAGATTTGAACCCAACCAATGCATTTTGCTCTGTTTTGTGCACATATAAGTTGAGATATAGGTTACTTTGAGCCAACAAGAACATTCTACCTATATTAGAAAAGATGTTAACATTTATTTAGGGCCAGGATAGGTTAATTTCTGTTATTAAAGTGTATGTATGTATGTGATACTTTATTGTATAGCTCAACAAATCAAACACAATAAAGATATAGAACTAAACATGGCCTACAATAAGACAGCCCATTTAATAAATATAGCAGACTAGGATTTGCAACTAATCTATTTGCAAAGATACATTTACAGTTAATTCATAGCAATTTGTAATCGTGCAAAAACTAGCCTATAAAGTACAATATTAACATTGATTTACCACCAAGCTACAATGCAACAGAGAACATGTTTTTTGATTGGATAAGGATTGCATGATGGTGCAGCTAGAATTGAAGGAATTGATAAGGCCACTAGATCCAATAGCAGTTTAAGCACGGTAATTGCTAAAAGCTAAACTTGCTAAGAGAGTTTAGTTCAGGATAGAACATGTGCAGAAAAATAATTCACCTAGATACAGCTATTGAAAGCAGCAGCAGCAAGTGGTAATAGCACAAATTCAGGATATTGGCAGCAGACAATCATGAAAGGGAATAGAGAGCGTGTGCAATATTTTTCTTATTTTATCAGGAGAATGATGTGAAGGGTCAGTTAAGCCTAGGCAGAGGACTAATCATTATCTACCAAGTTGTGTAAACCATTGCTTACTCATATGGAAGAGGAAAAAGCAATTCAGGAATTAATATTGAGTAAGGCACCTGGCCCTAGTTGAGTTCTGGTTGAAATTTCTAAAGAAGAATGTAGAGATATGGGCCCCTTTATTATTACAAAGGAAAAACACAATAATTTCAAGTTCCATCTCCACATCATGGAAATCTGTTCTAAATTTGTGCAGTGACTGAGAGAAATGTATACTTATTTTGTTATTGAACTCTGTGGGAAATGTTTTTGGCAAACTCCTCCTTAATATGAGCCATACATATTTATAGGATGAGGATATTTGAATAACAAAAACGCCCAATCAGGCATTAGGAAGTGAGTGGGAACCATAAATTAATGATTAGAAATTGTTGGATGTGTGCCAAATATTCTAAATTGAGAAAAGTATCAGCATATCTTACTTTGACAGACTCAAGAAGCATTCTGAAATAAACAGGCACTACATAAAGCTAGCTAAGGAGGATCCTTTTTAGCGTTGCAGAACAAATGTCAGATGCTTTTATTATGTAGGTAAGGCAGGGATGCAATGTTAGCACCTACTTTGTTTAGGCATTTGATGAATGACCTTTCAAAGTTTATTGTTTATTTATTATAGATTTTATGAAGTCAAAGGGAATGTTAATTTTATTGTTGCAGATGATCCTGATGCTATCTGTAGCCTAATAATACTCTCCATTCACACGTTACTGGATGATTTAATTAACTAATGTTTTTCCAATAATGTAGTTGAGAATGTAACTTCTTTAGAGATAGTCGAGTAATTTTCTGGAGAAATCAAGTAGAAAAAAGCAGCTGGCGTGTCTTTTAAGAACACTAATGTGATAACATTTTAAGGAGAGGTTGGGGATAAGCTCTGCAGAAAACCAATAAAGGGCTAAATCCAGGCATTGCAAACACAAGGAGATGATGGACGAAGTGCTAAAACCTTTCAGACACTCACCCCCAGTCACAGATCTGGGTTGAATCCATCATCGGTCTTTAGCTCACTTCACCACCCCAGTTCAGACTCAGCCATATGCAAATCAGTCTTCACCCTGTTCCTTAAGGGAACAGTCCAGCCAGAAATGCCAAGCCAGGTTTACCCTGGACTGGAAACAAGTATCCTGGGACAAATTTCGGGGTCACACCCCTCATCAGCCGGGCTAGCTTTAATCCAGTGGCAAAGTGAGCAAGGACCCACGTCTGGGCATACCCAGCCAACTTAGGGCGAACAAAGCAAACACAAAGAGATGATGGACCGAGGGCTGAAACCTTTCAGGCACTCACCCCCAATCACAGATCTGGGTTGAATCCATCATCGTTCTTTAGCTCACTTTGCCACCCCAGTTCAGACCCAGCCATATGCAAATCAGTCTTGACCCTGTTCCTTATGGGAATCCAGGCATTGACAGGTGCTTTGTGTGGTATGGATCTTTGGGTATACACTCAGGTCAAGACTATAGTTGACTATAGATGTCCGGGAGAGCCATGATGACCGAAAACCTCAATGTATCAAAATATCCAAGGGATACAACGGAAAAGTGTGATTTGATTTGAATTCATTTTGACCCTGTTTTATTGTGTTGTGTTTTTAGATACAATAAACTATATGTAGCATTGACAAATATAGAATGATGCTGCATGTTCAAACTAAACATTAATTGTTTGATAAAAATGTGTAATTAAGTTAAGCAAATGTATGTTTTACTGCCATTCTGAAAAGTATTTTCCATCAGGGAATTTTCTTGTATACAGATATAGATACCCAGCCTCCTGTGGCGTTACTGGGTTGACCTATTGCAGTTTGTTTAACCTTAAAAATAAATGGCACATTATTTACAATACAATTGTTTTGCAAGTGATTTTATTCTCATCTAAGTATGTTATTGTAACATTCTTTTATGTGTTGATATTGCCATGACTGTTGTAAAGGCAATGAATACAAGTAAAATATAATTATATTCCATGGTCCCACTAGAGTTCTTTTAATCAGCGGCCAGAGTCATTTTTGAAGTGCACACACCGAACACACACCAAGACAAACTTCGCTAAGTGCTCGTTTAAAATGATCAGCAGCATGAATGAGTCTTTCTCTTGGAGCGCGCCAGTACTGACTGATTGCTCTGCAAGTGATCTCGGGAGAATGGTGAGTGCACTCAGAGCAATTCCAAACAGAAACAGGCTGTCTGTTCCCCTTCATTTATCTAGGAGAGGTGCCCTCAAGGGCTTTTCACAGTAGTTGGCTTTGGTAAATGCTGCCTGCTCCGTATTTTGCATTTGCTTGGTGGGGGGACGGGAGGGCTGTATTGTTATGTGAATAATTAACTTTACACGCAACCGCACAGTATAGTTGCTGCTCTCCTGTAGACAAGTGTTACAGCAAACAAATGATGGACGGAATGCTGACAATGCAAACATTCTCCCCAATCAAAAGATCTGGGTTAAATCCATCATTCTTTTGCCCACTATGCCACCCCAGTTTGGACCCAGCCATATGCAAATCAGTCTTGACCCTGTGCCCCATGGGAACAGTCCAGACCGAACTTCCAGGCCAGGTCCTCCCTGGACTGGAAACAAGCATCCCGGGACCAGTTTCAGGGTATGTCACCCCTCTTCAGCCAGGCTAGCTTGAATCCAGTGGCCCAGTGAGCAAGGGACCCACGTCTTGGCATACCCACCCCACTTAGGGTGAAAAGTGTTACAGCAAACAAATGATGGACGGAATGCTGACAATGCAAACATTCTCCCCCAGTCAAAAGATCTGGGTTAAATATATCGTTCTTTTGCCCACTACGCCACCCAGTTTGGATCCAGCCATATGCAAATCAGTCTTGACCCTGTGCCCCATGGGAACAGTCCAGACCGAACTGCCAGGCCAGGTCCTCTCTGGACCGGAAACAAGCATCCTGGGACCGGTTTCAGGGTATGTCACCCGTCTTTAGCCAGGCTAGCTTGAATCCAGTGGCACAGTGAGCAAGGGACCCACGTCAGGGCATACCGTCCATCATTTGTTTGCTGTAATACTCCTGTAGACAAGAGTATCAACCCTACAGTAACACCAATTCACACCATGGGGACTACAACTAGCACTGTGCTCGTATCTCATGCAGTCTCTTAAATCTATAAGTGCAGCACCTCCTGGCCTGGAAGAAATTATAAACTGACTTTGAAAAGGGTCTATATTCATGTACTTAACTTTATACAGGCAAAGGTAGATTTTTTGCAGCTTATCAGGCAACACTTACTTAGAAATCAAATCCGAGAACCATTTTGTTATGGACTGTCCTGGCTCCTGATCCTCTGGTACACCTACAAGTCTTAGATTGGCACGTCGTGCTCTGTTTCCAACATCATCTATCTTAAACTTAAGATATTCTAGTTCTGCTTGCATTCTCAAAAGGGCCACTGTAGTGACACAGTCAAAATGATGAAGCAAGATTTCTTAACAATGACTCTAGGTAACGCTTTTTTAAAAATGCTTTGATAATCCCAAAGGTATTCAATGCAGTTCTTGTTTACATTGCAATTGCTTTACTTCACCGTTAACTCCTTAGGGGTAGTTCATGTTCCTAGATGTTTTGTTTCTGTTATTTTTTCATGTCATACAAACCTCTCACATAGTGCTCACTGTGAACTGAGCCACCTCTAGGTGTTACAGCTGTCGAAATTTGGACACCACCAAAAGAAAAGAAAATGCAATTTTTACAGGCAATGTGGTGAGGTTGTGTGTGTGTTTAGGATATAGTAATGGAAGAGATGAAAGGAAGTACATACAGAAAGATAAAGGAGAACCAAGGTGATGAAAAGGAAAGATCATGCGTGATATGCAGACAGAGGATTTCAGAAAGAAGCGGGAAGAACAAGCATTGGCAATGCCAATAGGTCGCACCTTTGAGACCTATCAGCTCTGCCATTAACTTTTATTCATGCTGTACCACATCAGCTGGATAGCAAAACAAAAGTGAGAAAAAAATGTGTTGCATCATTTTATAAGTGTGCATGCATCATCATGAATGTGTGTGAATAATATCAATATGAAGTAGCATGAAATCGCTTTTATTTAGAAAGCAAAAGGGTTAGTAGTAATTTGTGACCCGGCCCTCCCAAAAAACAATCTTAAAATAAAAGTTAAAATTTAAAAAAAAGATCTGCAGAAGGGCAACAGAAGAGTGGATACAAGCAGAAAGCAATGGGGAATTGGCGGTGGAAAAGCAGGACACGGGGAGAGAAACACCGGAATAGTGAGATGCATGCAAGTGAGACACAGCAATACGGAGAACGATGATATGGAAAGAAGCAAACCAGAGATTGATAGCAAGAGGGAGGTGAAGGAGGGTACCAAGCAGATGGAAAAGAACAACATGCAGTACAGGAGGGGAGAAGCGCAAGAGGAAGACAACTGGAAAAAACATGCACTCTCTAGGAGTGCTTAAGCATAGAGAAAAAAAGTGTTGACTAAAACTGAGAAATGGAATGTCACAAGTAAAGAAGCTAGGCTATATGGGAGGGATGTACGCAAGACTGACAATTCAAGCCATCTGATAAAAAGCAAGTAGTTGAGAGTGACAATAAAGTCAACAAAGGATAAGATTGGTCAGGATTTAAGCACACTGTAAGTTCTTGGCAAGCTTGCAATATGTTGCTCTCAGCCAGACTTCTATCTTGTAGGCTGGATTGAAAAAGGACTAACTGGCCATCAAGTAAGAGACTGCAGAGGAAAGTGGTGTGAAGGAGTGAATAGGAAGACACTCTGAATACCACTACCCTGTCTGTAGCCCTTAGTGATGTCTAACAAAGTCTTATAATTTCAGAAACATTTTCAATTCTAATTACTTGATACTTCTAACAAGTATTAGCAAAGCTAAGAGGCCTAGCTTGTTTTTAGACACAGTTTATTGTTGCATAATATGTCTAGAGGCAAAAGGGAAAACTCAGAGACGGAACAAAATACTGGTCACGTGGCAAGCTATGTGAAGGACAAGATTTTAGCTACATGCCCCACAAATTCCCTTCGCCGTCTTGCCGCCAGGATTGACATGCCCGAAAATATTCGGAAGGAGAAGTTCTGATGTATCAAAAGTCTTTTTCTCAATAGCCTGAGATAAGATCTGCTCTTTAATTATAGCCTCTCCAAAATTAACCAGAATCATGTGGGGTTATCTGGCATTTGAGGCTTGCTCTACAGGAACCCTATGGGCCTGAGCAATGGTTAAATCTCCCCCTTCTGGCAGCTTATCAAGCAACACGTATTTAGAAATCAAATCCGAGAACCATTTCGTTATGGACTGTCCTGGCTCCCAATCCTCTGGTACACCTACAAGTCTTAGATTGGTACATCGTGCTCTGTTTCCAACATTATCTATCTTAAACTTAAGACCTTCTAGGTCTGCTTGCATTCTCAAAAGGGCCACTGTAGTGACAGTCAAAATGATGAAGCAAGAGTCGTGTCCAGGGCCGGACTGGCCGTAGCGGGCACCGGGCGTTTTTCCCGGTGGGCCGCTAGGGTGGGGGCCAGTTTTGGGCCCCTGGGAGCCGTTTTTGTTACCGGGGGTCGGCAATATCGGCCCCCTGTAACAAAATCGGCCGAAACCGGCCCTCGCAAACAGCTCGGCTTCACCCCCCCTACCAAGCAGTTTGCCAGGGCCGGTTTCGGTTCCCAGTCTGGCCCTGGTCGTGTCACATTTAATTACAGGGTTTATTGGCCACAGTGTCCGTAGTCCGGCAGCAACTGACACAATCAGCATTGACCAGAACCAGAGCCCCACACCACATTGCTCATACCAGGAATACAGTTCTGGAATGTGGAATGTGTTAGCAGAGACATCACCACAATAACTCCCTTCCTTACAAATGGTACAAAGAGATGCAATTAAAACAATGACATTTTCAATAACAGAGAACAAAAGTAACCAAGGCAAAAGAGCAAAATAATAAAACATAATAAGCAACAAAATAAGAGAACTGAAACTGTCTAGCCCCGCAAAGCATGCAGGGAAACAATAGACTAATCATGAAACCTGAGGGGCCTAGTGATAGTACGACTACTATTCCTTTGTTTGAAAGATTGAATAACTACAGTAGGTGCAGTACCTCCGCAGGTTTTAGAACGTGAGACCCGAACCTCAGACTTATCACTTGAGGGGCCTGAGACCCCAGCGTCAACCTTATTACCTGAAGGAACTGCAAGATCCTTGCGTTCAGAAGATGCATTGTCTTTGTTCACCTTCACCACCCTGCTCATGTTCTACCATTCATCCCCCTCAGTGCGGACAGCATTTCTAGTGACAACTTCCACTCTGACGGGTGCTCTGAACTTAGACTTCCCTTTGGCAACATGAGTGGGATCTTTCACGCGCACCCAATTGCCCACACAAATGTTAGGACTATTAGGTTTGACTCTGTGCAGAGCATCATACTGGGTTTTCATTTTAGCTTGAAACTTTTCAACTCTAGGTCTTACAATCTTATCCACACAAAACATCCAATCATTTTTCGTTTGACACTCTCTCAACCATGCAGGACATATACTGATGCAGGCACATGCCCCCTCACGATTTCGAAAGGAGACAAACCAGATACAGCATTCAGACAAGACAGGTGGGACCACAACATATTCTCCACAGCTTGGCACAACTCCACCTTGTTTTGCAAGGCCCACTGTATGCATTCCACCAGAGTGCGGTTCATTTTTTCTATGAGTCCAGTAGCTTGGGGGTGATACAAAGCTATACGTTTGTGTCTTATGTCATTGCTGTCCAAGAAAGCCTTCATTTCTCTCGACACAAACTGGACTCCATTGTCAGAAACAATATCCTTCGGACACACCTCTCTTAAGAACAAACTTTGAAAAAATGTAATAACACCAGAGGTGTTGGGTTCCTCTACAAACTTGACTTCCCACCATTTGGTATTGTAATCTACAACACCAATGGTGACCCTAAACGTACGTGGCAAAGTACTGAAAGGACCAATAAAATCAATTGACAGTTTGGACCATACACTTTCAGGAAGACAGACAGGTTGAACGGGCACAGCTTCAGTTTTGAGCCCTTTATCGCTGGTGGCACACATGACACATGCGCAAACACTTGCTAAGATTGCAGCCTCCATCCCAGGCCATCAATAACTGTCCCTGGTCTTTCTCTTGGTGATGGTCTGTCCCAAATGTCCCTCATGACTACTAAGAATGATCTTATCTCTCAACACAACAGGGGACACAAATTTGTCACCTTGCACCAGCATCCCTTTTTTCTCGATAGAAAGCTCGTCAACAACTTTGAAATAAGCTTGCCAACCATAAGACAACGCTTTCTCCTTAGGCCATCCCACCACAACGCATTTCCTCACACTTTCCAGTTCTTCATCCTTCACTGATTCATCAATCCACTCCTGTTCCGAGAAAGTGGTATCATGAAACACATCAATACTTGCAATTAAACATTCCTCATCATCTTCCTCTCCATTGTCTGGGATAGGCAGAAACACTGAGAGGCGAACAAGATAAATAGTCTGCCCTCGTGTTTTTCCTACCTGGGATGTACTCCACATTCAAATTGTACTGTAACAGTTTTGAACTTAATCTGGCCAATCTGGGTGTATGATCTTTGATGACCGTACCCCCAAGAATGCTGATTAAAGGTTTGTGGTCAGTTCTGAGAGCAAACTTTCTCCCCCAAATGAAACTTTTGATGGATTCCCCCGCCCAACAACAACCCAACAATTTAAATGACCGAGAATACTTTTTTGTTTACTCTCAGAGACCTGGACGCAAACCCAACCGTCAATTCTGAGGTTCGTTTTAGTTGAGCAAAGGTGGCACCCAAACCGTCATTGCTGGCATCTACAGTGATAATGCACTCTCTGGAAGGATCAAATGGTGCTAAAACACCTGCGGAAACAATGTCACTTTTTAGTGCTTGAAATTCATCTTGGCACACGTTGCCCCACTCAAAGGTTTTGTTCTTCTTTAAAAGTTCTCTCAAATGAAGAGTTTTTGCAGAAAGGTTTTTGATGAATTTTGCATGAAACTCACAAAGCCCCAGGAAGGACGCCATATGTTCCTTCTCTTGGGCGTAGGTACTTTAGTAATAGCTTCAAATAACCCAGGCCTGGGTTCCACTCCTTTTTCAGAAATTATGTGTCCCAAATATTCAATATTTTTTGGGGCAAATTCGCATTTTTGGAGATTGGCTACAACTCCAAATTTTTGCAAGCTCTCCAAAACTGCATGCATATGTTTGTCAAGACTGACAACATCTTCACCAACGATGAGTATATCGTCTTGGAAAGTCATAACCCCTTCAATCCCTTTCAAAACATTCTCAAGCACATGTTGGAAAATGGAAGCAGCTGATGAGAAGCCAAAAGGCCTCCTCTTGAACTGAAACGTTCCAACTGGCTACACAAAAGCTGTAAGGTGTCGTGATGATTTTTCAAGCTCAATCTGATGGTAGGCGGATGACAGGTCAATCTTAGAGAATACCTTGGTGCCTGCAAAAGTGCTAATGATGTCCATCTATATGGGGTAAAGGGTGGGAATCTACCCAGATGGCTTTGTTGAGGCTCCTATGCAAACTCTCAATTGGCCATTATTTTTCCTTGCTATCACCAAAGGAGATAACCACAGGGATGATTCAATTGGCTCAATCACACCATCAACACACATTTTTTTGAGTATGTCTGCTAATTTATCACAAACACTGAATGGTACGTGCCTTAATTTATGCTTGACTGGGGTGACGTCACTTTGGACCTTGAGCCTATGCTTAAATCCCTTGATTCTTCCCAACTTATTACAGAAAACTGTTCAAAACAAATTAGTCCACTTTGCCTTGGGGTCAACTTCACCAGGAACTTTGTCAGTCGGAAACCTATCAGTGACCAGAGAGACCTCCCAGGCCTCAGTGTCATTCCAAACAAACCCTGATGATACCATCTAAGAATATTCAAACCTTTCTTGCCAACGTCTTCTTTACCAAAAACTGTCTGGTTTTAAACTTCAAATGACTCTCAAAATACCCAGTCAGCTCAATCTTCCTCCCATCATAAGTTACAGGATTCCTATCTGGTGGGAGTAATTCCCTGTTGCCCCATACCTCCTGGAACAATTCATCAGTCACCATCGGCATCCTGGCACCGGAATCAATTAGTAGTCTCAACACCTTGCCGTCAACAATAACATTTTCATATGGATCAACACAATTGGATTCACCACCTTGGACAACCAGTACCAAGTCTTTCCCCATGATCTGTTCTTCCTCAGAGCTGTCGCACAACTCACCGTCCGGTACAGCGTTGACCTTATCCTTGGTTGACTGACAAACTTTGGCAAAATGCCCCACTTTACCACAGGTCCTGCACTTAACATTCCTCGCTGGACACAGTCGACCATTGGGACCATGATTAGAAAACCTGAACCAAAAACAAATGTTTTTTTGACTAAAGAGTCTCCCTTTAAACTCTTTCTTCTTGGTGGCTTTATTTAAATGGGCATTTTGTTTGTTACTGCCACTTTCATTCACTACTGATGCGCCACTGGGCTCCCTATGCGTTAATTCTTTGCAAGACTTGCGAGACACCTCAATATTTTCACAACATCAACAGTCTCTGTTAAACTCGAATTTCTCATGGTTAGTAGTATGTCCTGAACTTTTTTATCCCAACAGCATACCACTATCTGGTCACAAATCAGTTGTGACGTAAAATTCTCAAACTCACATTGAGCGGCTAGCATACGTAAAACTGCTAAATGCGTGTCAATGGATTCATCCTGCTGTTGCTCTCTTGTAAAAATGTGTGTCTGTTAACTAGTAAACTGGGTTGTACATCAAATTGTTTTTCTAGTTTCTTCACAGCCAACTGGTACTCATCAATCTCATCATCATCCTCTTGCAAATGAAAGGGTGGCAAATGCTCACAAATGGATTGACCCTTCCATTCTGGGCAATACCTATTTCCCCCAATGGCTCCCAAGTATTTGGTGAAAGCCGTGTATCAATGGGTGGGTCACATAGTGATTGCAGGAAAGGGGTGGAGCATTAACACTTTGCATGGTGGAACACACTTTTAACGTACAAGTGTGATGTTAGATACACAAATGAACTTTCTTTATGATGAGTTAAACAGAGTCAAAACTGTAATAACAAATAAGGTTACTTGACCTGGAGATTTATACACTGTTTGTTTGTGAATCACAGATGTGGAAAAACAGCTGCATAAAATGTACTCCAATGTTTCATAAAGGAAGGCTGGACTGCGAGTGCACGTCACAGATGCGCTCCTCTTCGCTCACAGTAAAACGCACAAAATGTGTGCGCATCACAGATGCTTCTTTAGATGGTGATCCGATAGAAACAATAGGGTGTTAGATAAGGCCTGTCCCCAAAGCAATCTGGATGCTGTGCAGACTCTGGTATCCTGGATCTGTATACGCCGTAAATTTGTACAAAGGAAATCTGCTCCGTACCAAGCCAATATGGCCTCTGACGTTCTATGCATCACAGAGAGCCTTGGAGACGCTGGTATGCTCCCCGCACATGTGCCATGACGTCGAGACAGCAAAAGACAAAGGAGCTGAGTCAGGTAACGGACAGGCCGGAACGCTGGTCAGTTTGCCAGGCACATGTGTGGGACGTCCAACAGAGTGAGTGCTCGAGCTTTTTTTCAAAAATCGCGCTCGCTCTAACTGCTGCACTTAGACTCGAGCGCAGCGTGCAATGAAAGTACAGACACTGTTTCACGCCCCCATCCTTCGGCATACTCTCGTGCCACCAGCCTTCGCTTAAAGTCCCAAAACACTTTCTCTCAGGCTAGCGAGAATTTTCCTTTCCAACAACAATGCGGCACATCCACAAACACACTCATGACTTGTCTGATCGTTTCATCGTCCGTGATGTTTCCTATTCATTTGTATTCCACCAGGAATGCAGACTGTGCTGCCTCCAGAAGTGCGTGGGTTCCTCACTGTGGCCAAAATGTCGCCAAATTGTAGCGACACTGGCACAATGATGAAGCAAGAGTTGTGTTGCATTTAAGTACAGTGTTTATTGGCCACAGTGTCCCCAGTCCTGCAGCAACTGACACTATCAGCACTGACAAGAACCAAAACCCCACACCACATTCCAGTAATACAGTTCTGGATTGTGGAATGTGTTAGCAGAGACATCACCACAGCCACGTCCTGTGTTATCCTAGTGCCCTCCAGTGCCGAGACTTTTAATTCTACCTGCGACATCCAAGAGGAAAGTTGTTGGATTTTCTACTTTATCTGCCCCAGCTGCTCATTAGTAGTTCTGTGGGCATCCTCCTGAGATATCTTCATCTCTCACAATTTTTGTAATATCTGACTTAACATTATCTCGATTGAAATTGGAGTTGATACTGATTGACAGGAGCTTTTAAGGGGAGATCTAAGACTCTCGAGTGGGTTAATGTCAGACTTGATATTGGTTCTTTATCCGCTGTCTCCACTACCCCCGCATTGCTCTGTTGTGCCATTTTCGTTTGAACCAGAGTCATCATCGTTGCACTATCTTTCATTCCTCACTTGACCCCTCCCAGCATAAAAAGGGGATATGACAATTTGTATATTGTCCCTCAATCTTCTGAGGTGCTTAAGCCTGTGACTGTAGCAGTGGCAATGGGAGGAGATGCGTCTGGGCTGGAGGCAGTGTCCATTGTATCCCCTGTTTTCTGTATTGAACTGTCAGGGAATGTATCCAGCAGAGCTACCTTCCTTCGGGTTTTACTGCTTTGATCCGTTGATTTCTGGTATTTCTCTTATCTCCTTTCAGTTTCTTGCTGTGTGCATGGGCTTTCATTGAGGAATCCCTAGATAGGCGCTTCATTTATAGGTCTGACGGTGGTGTACTATAATATGCTGATATCTACAGAGACTGCTAATAGGAGGGGGAGTCGATGCCTGATTTCTCAGGGGGACAATTGCCACGAAAGCCGGAGTTTGCGGGAGGAATGCTGGAGTAGGTCGCAGATGAGCTGCAAATTGCACCAGCGCTACGCTGACCGCTTCTGCCACACATCCACTACCCCTCCACCTGGGTGGGACCTAGAGTTCCACCTCAGGCTGCTTTAACTTCCAGCTACCTTGGTACTTCGACCAGATTATAGCAAATTTCTTATTTTCCGCCTTTCATAATTCCTATTGTCCAAGCGGGCCACCACAGAACCTGGCTTGGCAATGGGACCCACTGATGGCCCCCTTTTCTTTTTTGCTTTTTTCCCCTTTACTACCTCCGTTTTCCTGATTTTTCCTCTTCTCCTTACTTCTCCCCTTCTCCTCACCCCTCCTTTCTCCACCACTGAGGGGCCTGCTGTCTGTAGCCTTAAAGTGGCATGTGGCTGTTAGCATCTACTCACCGCTTTGCTTACAGGGAGATGGTGAGTTGGTGGACTTGCCTCCTTCCTTCTTCTTCCTCAGAATACCGGTGAGGCTCTGCTCAGCGCGTCCTCCTCTAAATTTGGTGCTAGCCCAATGCCTCAAATTGCTCCAAATGCACCAAACTTAACCAAATCGGTCCGAGCCCCTTTTGCTTTGGGTCATGTAACTATCTTTCCTCTTTTCTCATTCTCGTTCTTGTTTTACATTCTCTTCCCCCTCCTCGAGAGTACAGCCACTGCACGTCGGCTTATCAGCCTTAGTTCATTGGCCATCTCCACTCAATTCAATTGTCGAGTGTGAGGAGACAGAAGCATAAACGGCAGCCTCTCATTTCTGCATCTCTAAATCCTGCGGCCAAAGCAGTATTCAATACAGGTAGCCTCTCTCGGTCTCAGTCTCAGTTGATTGGGCCACACACACCGCTAGCGCTGACCGCTGTCCATCTTGCAGACTCTCCCTGAAATTGACTCAGCCATGGAGCATGACGGGTCCTCACGTGACTTCCTCTTTTTGGCGAGGGGAGAATGACACAACTGAGAGAGTGTGGAGTATGGGTGGGGGAGAGTAGAAAACAGGAGTGAAAAAGGGTGGAGCACAGAGGATTGACAAAGAAGCAGAAGAGAGAGACACCTGGTAAACACATGCACTCTCATGGAGTGCTTCACAAAAAGAAAAAAATAGTTACTACAGAGCAGACACTGGTGAAAGACTAGAAACAGCCATTCAGAGAAGTAGTAAAGAAGCTAAGTTTTAAGGGTAAGAACAAACACAAGATGGGCTGATAAAGCAAATTAAAGCATCAAATAGAAATCAAGCAAATAAGCATGACAAAGCAGAAAGTCAATGGTAAACAGTGGGTGGAATTGCGTTTCAACTCAGCTCACGCCATATCCCCAAGAGGTCTGCTGTGCTGTCTGGTAGGTTTCGGCCTAAACAACTACATGACATTATTTAATTGTATGACTTTGAATTGTTTACAGTTCCGAGTAGTGCAGTTACTGGGAGGTGCAGCTAGTTTTCATGGGAAGTTTGGAGTGTGTATTTCAGACTGAGAAGAGAGTTGGGGATATGAAGAGCCACTATCTTTGAGAAGATGACATTACTCTGCAAACAGTGGCATATAGTTTCAATGAAGATACTGCAGTAAGTAAGTGTTTTTGTGTTAAGGCTTGCCACTGTTTACATAGCCAGATGCAAATATGTACTATTAATGGTTAATTGTCAATGCACATATATTATTACATGTGCAAAAGAAATTTTAAAAAGCACATGTTTCATATTAGTGGCACTTCTTGGAAGGTAAGATATAGAACTTGATCATTGGTCTTTGGAAACAGTGATTGAGTCATAAAGAACTGTTGACCACAAACTACTAGGGGGTGCTGTGCTTTGTGAGTATGTGCTACACCTTCCTTTGATGTAGGTGATGAGAAAATGCCACGCAGGGGGAAATGAAGGTGCTGCAGCAATGAGAGTGCTCTCTAGCCCTCAGATGGAAAACCATGCACAGAACTATTGTGATGAATAGGAAGTCTCTGTAGTCTAGGGAAACTGGGGTGTGAATGAGTTCAAGAGGAGGGAGAAGTCTGTTTGCAGGGAGTCTGGCTGAAGAAACCAGGCCCCCTCCTCTTTGCAGAGTCTGTCCAAGGTATACAGGGACCGCCATAAATCCTGTAACTGGTTCAGGGACTATCCTCATGGAATTGAAGCAGCAGAGAAGTGGCAGGTACAGCCTCTGGCTAAAGAGGGGAGTTCCAGTGTAGGCAGAAGAGGACATGGTATGTTGTGTATGTTGTTTGGAGTGTTTGTGTTGTGTTTTAGTGGCAAGAGGTCGGTCACACAGCTAAAGATCTTTGTAGTCAGACAACAAAATAAGTGTGCTTGGTAATCATGCATTAATGAACACCGAAGAATCAAAGGTAGGTCTCCTATTCAGAGACAGACAGCACACACACTAGTACTAAGATTGTGCTGGCTGGCAAATAGTGCAATAAACAGGAATTTAACTCTGCCCTTCTAATACGGTTTTCACACATGTTCTCTTTTGGTATGCAGATGAGTATGGAGAAACTTGGTTCAAAATATGTATAATTTTCCTACCTTTTTTTAGGTACGGCAGTAGTGAAATACAAATAATGCATAGAAAGTCACATTCTTTTGTATACATTCCAGTGCTTCCTTTGTGTTGTTTAGATATAGTCTGTAAATAAATGCTCACACTTTGATCATCCCTCAGTTCTCTCCAGGAAAGATTTAGACTTTCAAGCATGAGTAGAAGGGCAAATCTTTCTGTGCTCTGCTAGCAGAGGTAATGATGATGCAATGGAACCTTGGGGTATGTACATTAACTCCACTTCCAGAGTACTGGTCTCATTCCCTAAAAATATTCTAAATAGTACATGATGAAAGTATAGAAGCCCCCAAGGTCTCTTTGTCCCCACAAACATATCTGCTTGCTGCCAGTTGCAGATCTCTACATACTGTATCTCATGGTGCAGCAAAACATATGGGCTGGGTGTGCAAATAAAACATGCCAAACACGATTGTTCTAAAAGAAAGGACTTTCCACCATATTCAAACAGTCAGATATGACACATAATTAACATCAGTTTCCTTTCTTTTAATCAATGTTTGGTGTTGCATGGAAACAAGCAGTAGATGCCTCCTAAAGTAAGATGACTCACACTGAACTGTGTTATCATCCTATCAAGAAGGTAGAGCAAGTGAAGACAAAACTCCATCAACATAAGAGCAGAGCAATTAGGTAAATTGTGGTTTGTTATGAGGGAGATCAAAAGCACCAATACCAGGCAGACCAAAGTTAACATGATTGCAACTGTGCCTGTATTTTCCTCATATACCTGCGCTAGTAGATCAGTCATTAAAGAAAGCAGACAGGCAGTAAATATACATAGTCAGCAGTGCAAAAGTAAGAAAATAGAAGATATTCTCATTTTACCTTCATGGAGGCAATCACCATGTGGCTGTACCATTCTGGTGCCACAGAGACTGGCAGAGTAGAAAAAATGCCCAAAATCCAGACACAAAGAAGAAAAAGCAGCAAGTTTCAGTGTTGTCTGAACATTAGTTGTTTAACAGTCATGCACCCCATAACCTGTGCTTAATTTGAGCAGGTGGGGTCCACCAACATTCATTTTTGGGCACAAGCACTTGTTTTCCCTCATTTGAATTGGCCTGAGGGCAAGAGAGAGAAAAACACAATATGTGAAAAGAAAGAGGAAACAAAAGATAGAAAAAAGGGAGAAAGGGGGAAAGGAAGGTTTATAAAACCTGCAAGAGGGAGATAACAGAGCAAGGCATGTTGGTTGGCGGAGGGTAGGAGTCAAAATAGCAAATCTGACCTACTCAAACTCCAATACTTTTCCCAATGTAGTTAAGTTTGAAAAGGGAAGAGTAAATATAATGTCTTCAAAATCCAACATTTTTCCTAAGGTGGTTAAGTTTAAATTGGGAATAGTGTATTTGACCACCCCCTCACCCCCAAAATTCAACACTTTCTCCAAAGTCTTTAAATTTGGAATGGTAACAATAAATGAAGCTCCTCCAAATCCCAGTCCTTCCCCAATGTGGTTAGGTTTGGTGTGGGAATGGTAAATTCAACCTGCCCAAAGTCAAGGGATTTCCCCAATATGGTTACATTTGGAGTAGGAAAAGTACAGTGGCCCCCTCCAAGTTCAACACTTTGCCCACTGTGGTTAATTTTGGAGTGGGAATACTCAATCAGACCCTTACCAAAGGCCTCCACTTTCTCCAATGTCAATACAGTTGGAGAGCAAATAATAAATGAATCCCCTTGAAATTCTAACACTTTCCCTGAGGTGGTTAAATTAGAGGTAAGAAAACGAAGTATGACCCCCTATGCATGTCAAACACTTTCTCCAATGTGGTTATGTTTTGAGTGGGAATAGAAAATCTGGGCTACCCAGTGTTCAACACTTTTCCCAATGTGGTTATGTTTGGAGTGGGAACAGTAAAACTATAGACTCCCCCCCCCCTCCAAAGTCCGACACTTTATCCACTGTGATGACTTTGGAGTGGGAAGTGTTGAATTTGGAGTTGGAAAAGACAATCTAGCCCCTACAAAGTCCAAACGTTTCCCCAATGGAATTATGTTTGGAGTGGGAATAGTAAATCTGATCCCCCCCCCCCGCCAATGTCCACCACTTTTTCCATTGCGATTAAGTTTGGAGTGTGAAGAGGAAATCTAACTCTCCAAGGTCTAACACTTTTCCCAAAGTGGTTAACTTTGGAGTGGGAAAAATAAATCTAACCCCTCCACATTCTAACACATACCCCAATGTGTTTATATTTGGAATGGGAATAGTAATCAGCTCCCCCAAGTTTAACACTTTCTCCAATGTGGTTATGTTTGGAGAGGGAATAGTAAATCTGACCACTTTCCCCAAGTCTAACACATTCACCAAAGTGGTTAAGATTGGAGTGGGAATAATAAATCTGCCCCTCCTGCCCCCAGTATTTAAGACTTTCTCCAATGTAGTTAAGTTTGGAGTGGGAATAGTAAACCTGATACTATGAAAGTCTAATGCTTTACCTAATGCGGCTACGTTTTGAATGAGAATAGTAAATGTAATACCCTTAAAGTGCAACATTTTCCCCTGTGTGGTTAAGTTTGCAGTGGGAATAGTAAATCTAGCTCCCTAAACTCCAACACTTTCTTGAGTTATCTTGGATTTGGTGTGGTAATAGTTATTTTTTTTCTCTGCTTGATGGCCATAGACTGGATCATGAAGATCTCCACAGCAAGGAGAAGAAATGGGATCCAGTGGACACCTTGGACACAGCTGGATGACCTGGACTTTGCAGACAACCTGACCCTACTCTCTCATACCCAGAGGCAGATGCAAGAGAAGACTGACAATGTGGCAGCCACATCAGCACAACCTGGGCTTAACATCCACAGGGGAAAGACCAAGATCCTAAAGGCCAACATGGCCAATACAGTCTCTTGCAGGTGATGCACTGAAAGAGATTGAGGCCTTCATTTATCTGGGCAGTGCCATAGAGAAGCAGGGCGGAATAGACACCAACGTCGAGGCAAGAATCTGCAGGACAAGGGACGCCTTCATTCAGCTAAAGAAGATCTGTAGCTCCAAGGACAAAACACGGGAAACCAAGATTAGGCTTTTTAACACCAATGTAAAATCGGTCCTTCTGTATGGAGCAGAATCTTAAAGGACAACAGTGACCACCACAAACAAAGTTCAGACCTTCATCAACACATGTACGAGGAAAATCGTCCAAATCCACTGGCCAAACACCATCAGTAACAATGACCTATTGCAGAAAACTTCCCAACTTCCTGCTCATGAAGAAATCATGAAAAGATGCTGGGGTTGGATGGGTCACACCCTCCACAAGCCTGCATCTAAAACCTTCAGGCAAACCCTGACCTAGAACCCTCAAGGGAAAAGCAAAAGAGAATGGCCAAGATACACCTGGCACTGAGGCCTCGAGGCTGACTGCAAAGAGATGGGCTACACCTGGAGTCAGATTGAAATAAAAGCCCACAAAAGAGCTGGCTGGATTGTCCTTGTTGATGGGTTATGCCCCAGAAGTGGTAGTAGGTATACTTAAGAAAGCAAGTTTCATCAAAATATATTTCTGCATTTCTTATCACTTGCTGTCATTCACTTCTTTTTCAGGCTCTCTGGGCCTGATCCACAAAGGTATACTTACTCTTGGTAGTAAGTTTACCACTTTATTGGAATTCACAAACGATCTGCAGAGTTTTATAACTCTGCACTCACTATACTTATGTGTGTGAGTTCTCCGCTTCTGGAGACTCTACAGTCAGGGCGGAGAACTCCGTAAACATAAGTATAGGGAGTGCAGCCTTGTAATACTCTTTATCTAGTTTGTGAATTGCATTTTGTAGTATGATTTGTAGTACTACAAATCATACTACAAACTGCAGTTCAGAAATCAGGATCTATGTTTGAAAGAAATAGTCACTCTGTCTTTATCCTGCCCACCCCATCTATAACATTTTCATTGGTTACCTCTCTCATTCAGACTATGCTCCCCATTTCTTAGAAATTCTACCTCTTCACTTAGGGCCTGATTACGATTTTGGTCTGTCCTGCCTTTGCACCGGCAAACCCGTGGTCGGGCCGCCCGCCAGATTACAAGTGTAACTCGTGTCTGGCAGGCATTTGTTTGACATTCCCACGGCGGTGCCTCTGAAAAGCGTCTGAAAAGTGTATGCTGTGCAGGAACTGGGGTGCATGCACCCAGGGGGGGGACCATGTTGTGCCCCCCTACATGCACCCTATGACATAGAGACACAAGAGGGCCATATAGGGCCCCCTTTGTCTCTTCTCTGCCAGGGAGGAGGAACTGCCATGAAAACCATGATGGAGAGGAAACTCATAATATGCTTGGTGGGGCTGGTGATATCTCCTGACCACCACAACACTGGCAGCTGCAGCGGGGCAATGGTGGTCCAATCGCCCTAATTGTAATAGGGCGATCAGGAGACTGCACCACGTGGACCGCCGGACTCATAATTGAGCCCTTAGTCATATCCTCCTCCCTCTCTAGCTCATATTCTGCCCTCTGTTTCTTGCAGACCACCATTCCTATACCTCTTTACAATTTTGCAGTTTGTCTACCCTCATAATGATGGTTTAGTGGGGCGGGGTACTAACTCCCCAATTCCCCACGTGTAGTTTTTAATACCAAGTGGCAGTTCGTAGAGTATAAAGGTTCGACTGGATTGCCACATTGGTTTTTAAATGCATATATTGTTTCACTGATCTGTATTTAGTAATACGTGCCTCCCTGATTTCAGGGCGCAGGCCCCCTCTTCATCAAACTGAGTTTTGAAGAGCACGGGGAGTCCTATGATGAAGCATGATACCTGGTGGTGTGTGAGGACCTCCCATCACATTTTTGTGTGTGTCTAGAAGCAGGCTGGTATGACATGAATACACTGTATAATGTAGCAGCTTAGAATATTTAATTAAAAGGTGGCTTTTTTTGTGTGCAACAATACCCTCATTAAATCACGGTTTTATTTCTCCTCCTTCAGACACTGAATTTATTTCAATTCAGGCAAGGTTTCAATGTTCATTGTTTTCCTGGCCTCACATAACATATCCTTGTCAATCTTTAAATAAGGCTTCATTTAAAGTTTGGCAGACAAGTTATTCCACCACAAAATGTTGGTCCAGATGATCCACTTTGAGTTGGGTAGACCATCATGTTCCCACCAGCAAAGCCTCCACTGGCTCTGCTGGTGGAAACTTTATGCTGATGGACCTGAGGCCATCAGTGTAACTACATCCAATTGTCTACCGTATTTACAGTGAAGGGGAAAAAAACCTTTTTGGTTATGTAACTATCTGAATAAATTAAAAAATCTAAATTGAGATGCAAACTTCTTGTGTGAGGAGTAGCTTCCACCTGAGCTAACATACGTTATTGTTGGCTAAGAGGAACCGGCCCCCACAGTCAGGATGATCTGCTTGAATGTGAAGCATAACTAGTTGCAGGGTGTTAGGTAACCTAGTCAATTTTTTTCACTGATGCATCCTTCACCACTGAACAGCAGAGAAAGAAACTGACCATTGTTCTGTAACCACTTAAAGGGTAGGAGTAATCATGCCAAAATGATACATTCTGTGAAGCTGAGTGTGTTTTACTAAAGTAATGCCATTCATTGTCTGTGGGACATCTGCTCCCTTGTGTGTCATTAGTCTGCTCTTCCACCAGCTGACCTGATTTGACAACATTCACAGTTGGTCTGTAAAAGGGGTGCAAAGGGCTCTTAGAAGAATCACTTCTCCACTTTGGAAGTTGATTTTTGGCTATGATAGTTGTTGTACTTGGCTTCTGCCATCATCTATCATGTTAGGAATGTGGAACACAGTCTGCGCTCGGGGGCCACATTCCTGTGTGGTAGTGGTGTTCCAAGAAAAACAGTTGAATACTGGCTGGCAAAGGAGGAGCAGCTATCTTGCTGCAGGGAGACACTGATCTTGAATAAACCCTACCTTTCTTTCCACAAGTCTTGCCTGTGTGATCAATTATGATTCAATAATATGGAGATGAGTTGAGCCAGCTGATCCTGCAGCGAAGCAGTAGCTGTGAACCCAGCTTGGCACCACGAGTACTGGAGCAGTAGCTGTTCTGAGTTTGTAGTCACCTGTTACTAGGAACGCTTGACAGCATCCTTAAATCCAGGGACTGGTGGGGGATTTCTACTGTTTTCTTTTCTTTTCGGCAAAGATGCGTAGGCAGTGGCAAGGCCAAGTGCAAGAGTGAGCGTGAGCAAGACAGAGACATCACGCACAGCTCAGCCGAGCATGGGGTATCTGCACGCACAAACAATATTACAACCCTCAGAGCCATCACGCACAGCCCTGTGGAGCGTGGATGTCAGCATGCTTCAAAACAAGCTCTATCACCCACAGTCTGCACGTCGTCCAGCACATTGTGAGTGGCCATTTTTTCTCATCCTTGACTTTGTTCCCAACATCGGAAACAATATTTATACAGCTGTCGGCCATCTTCAATCGGTTTGGGGGCAGTACTTTATATGGGCCCAGCGAGTCATTCATCGGTGACTCTCGCACCATTCTCTAGTTACAAACATTTTTACAAGGAAGAAATCAATGCCTGTGTGAGTTATCCTTCTGGTGATTCACACACCTTTGCCTCTGCATTCATTAATTAGGGAGCTCACTGCTAAATACCCAGGTGAGCCATCTTTTCGGTGATTCGCACACCTTTGACTCTGAATCCTTTAATTCATAGGTCTTCAAACTGTGGAGTGCGCCCCCCTGGGGGGGCGTAGCATCCCCTCAGGGGGGGCGCGCACTCCACCCCACCACTTCGCCTTCCATTGTGGCTTCCAGGCGTGCAACGCCCATTAGGCTGAAAGGGCTTCAGCCCCCGCCGTCGTGTGTCTCAGCCCGGGCTGCTGCTGCAGCTCGAGCTGCTGGGGGCTCAGCTGGGCAGTGTCTGGAGTCTTATCTCCGGCACGCCTAGGCTGTGCCTGCCTGGCTGGATTTCCGCAGCCCTCCTACTATGCACTCCAGTCTCCCAATAAAGAGAGTGCGGAAAGACACGTTTTCCAGGGAGAAAACATTCCTAGCAGGAAACTGTAGCAGGAAGGTGATCAAATGCAGGATTCAGACAAGTGTGGCTGGAATCTTGCAAACTATTCAAGAACTGTTCACTGACTAATCTACCTCCTTATCACTACCCTGCAGGAGTAGTCCAGGTATCTGTCTTTCCTTCTTGGCGTGTCATCATCCGCACCATTCGATTCTCTAAAAAGGAAAATCTTATAAGGAGACATCAATAATTTCACCGGGTTCCCCTCGATCTGGAAACTAGCACAATCTTGTACTCCCAAGGAAACACTGTCAGTTTGTAGGGAATTATGATAGGGCATAAACATAGGAAAGGCATGAGATTTAAGGAACTAATTGCAGGCCAATAATCAAGATATCTGCAAGACTACTCCTCTCATAAACACTTTGCACACCCCTAGTTCCCAGCCCACATGGATTTACAAATACATGCAAACAAATGCCTCAAAGATCCACTATACCATTACTGAGAATTAAAACAGTAGTTTTTTTATGTTCATTGTTCTACAAAAATAGAAAATGTTACTCTCAATGTAGGTTCTCAATTATATTGAGACCAAATTTACAAAGCAAAGATATGGTTCATAGTCCTTTGACTTTCTGTGGAAGTGTGGCCAGCATAAACAATCAACACTTACCGACCGAAAAAGGCAGAAAGACGAAAAACCAACACCTGATAGGCATCCAGCTGCATGTGGCATTTAGCACACAACACACGTTTATGTGAGTTGAGTCGTTTATTTACCTACATAATCTATAATTTAGAGATCACGCTCTATGATCACTGCCTCTTTATCTCTGGCTTCTGAGCACACCAGTGTGGCAAAGCTTTTTTCCACCACTGTTATAAAAACATTTAATTACAGTTCCCCAGCGAAGTAAACATGTCACTCCTCATTCTATTGACAGTTTAGTCTATTGTTTAGCCTACTAGACAGCGCATCCATAGTAGTGAACGAGATGCATTGTTTTCAGCATGTGGTAAGGACTCTTTGGTGTAGCTAGGTACCATCTTGGAAATAAGGCTTTCGTCTCTAAGAGCAACATGTTTTGCATTATGAGCAAATGTTAAATATGTAAATGCTCAATGTTGGAAATGGCCCTATTTGCAGGGTTATCCCCAAACTTTTTGCTTCTTCCTCCTATTTTTTCCTGACCTGTGTTTGTTGGCTATAGGACTCTGGGCAATTTACCACTGCTGAACAGTGGTAAAGTGCATATGCTCTCTGTGTAAATTGCTATTGTGATTGGTCATCCATGATTGGCATATTTGTTTAACCAGTAGGTCCCTAGTAAAGTGCACTGAGTGTGCCAGTGCTGGTAAATCAAATGCTACTAATGGGCCTGCAGCACTGATTGTGCCACCCACATGAGTGGCCCTGAAAAGATGTCTCAGGCCTGCCACCGCGGTGCCTGTGCACAGTTTGTTAACTGCCATGTCGACTTGGCAAGTGCACCCACTTGCCAGGCCCTAACCTTCGCTTTTCTTACATATAGGACACCCCTATGTTAGGCCCAAGGTACCCCCCTGGGCAGGGTGCAGTGCATGTGAAAGGTAGGGCATGTACTGGAGTGTGTAACATGTCCTGATAGTGAAATACTGACAATTTCGTTTTTCACTATTGAAAGGCTATCTTGCCCCATAGGACAGAATGGGAAATGCTTTGTAACATTTTACAAGCATATCTTCCCATAGGGATAAGATGAAAAATGGAGTTTGGTATCCCTGAACTCAGGATTTAATAACACATCTTTTAGTAAAGATGGTTTTTAAATTGTGTTTTTGAAAATACCACTTTTAGAAAGTGGCTACTTTCTTGTTCAACCATCCTGTGTGCCTCTGCCTGTTTGTGGATTGACTGTCTGGCTTTGGAGTGACAGGGGCTGGGGAGGTGCAGTTGCTTCAGGAGTCTGGATGAGTCAGCACTAGGCTGAATAGGCCTAATCTGCATTTGGAATGGTGGGAGGAGTAGCACCTGTACCTGAATAGGGCTGTGCCTGCCTTCCACAATGCTGGCTCCGCCCCCCTGTGGTGTGCCTGGAGCCAAGGCTCACACTGACAATGGATGGTGTTGTGCACTTGCAGAGTGCCCCCCAGAACTGGTTTGAACTGGGCTTAGAGTCCCTTGCACAAAGAGAACAAAGACATTTTGGGGTATAAGAATCAGACCCAAACCCCAGACTTTAGATCATTCCTGGAATTCAAGTGGAACCTTTGCCAAGGAGAAGTGCTGGAGAGACTGAGGAGAAGTGTCTGGGGTTTGACTGCAGTTGCTGTTTCTGCCAAGGAAAGGAGAAGGACTTTGCAGTGTGCTGTGTCCCCTGCTTGAAGGAGATCTCCAAGGGCCTGAAGTGAGCTGGCCTCCTGTTTTGAAGTCTCAGGGACACAAAGACTTCACCCCCAGCTCCCCTGAACTCTGCTACTGTGAGTTCTTGCCTGCCAAGAGGTACCTGTGCCAGTTTTGGGCCTCTGGACGTTGTTGCTGCTGTTTGGGGGCTGGAAGAGAGAAGAAAACTCAAAGAACTACAGAAATTGACGCATCGCACTTCTTGCGGCTGTTTTTCCGACGCATCTTCATGGCGCGAGAAGAATTTCTACGCATCGCCGCTGTGAAAACTGTCACAGCGCCTGTCGTCACTGCAAGAATCGACGCATCGAGGGATCGCGGCTGAAGAGGACCGACGCAGCACTGCGCAACGCTGCCGCATCGATCGCCGACGCAGCCCGGATTTCCACTCATCGTACCTGTGCGGCAAGTTCTTCCGACACATCACCTGCGGGCCAGAACCGTCACGAAGAGTCAACGCATCACTCCCCATACAGACCGGATTCGACGCAACCCTTCCTCTGCGTGCAGCGGGACTGTCGCATCGCCTCCCCAAGGTCTCAGAAGTGTTGTATCTCTTTGTTTTCCGACTCTGCAGCTGTTTGGTTTTGGAACTTTGACGCATCTACAGGTACTTTGGTGAAAAGTCATGCATCCATAGTTTCCTATGGTACAAGTTCTTGAAACCTTTTGAAAGTCATATTTTTAACTGTGTATGTTGGATTTTTGTCGTTTTGGTCTTGTTAAGTTTAGATAAAGATATTTTATTTTTCTAAACTGGTGTGGTGTCCATTTGTGGTGTTTTCACTGTGCTACTGTGAGTGTTGGTACAAATACTTTACACATTGCCTTTGGGATAAGCCTGTCTGCTCGTGCCAAGCTACCAAGGGGGTGAGCAGGGGTTATTTAAAGTGTTTATCCCCCTTACCCTGACTAGAAGCAAGGGTCCCTATTTGGACAAAGGTACCTACCTCTGCCAAACTAGAGACCCCCATTTCTAACACTCAATATTATTGCTCATGTGTTCTTTTAAAAGAAAATGTTGTTTTTTGGTGTGGAAAAGGCACACATAAAAATATCAGAGACATTATCTAGAGTTCACACACTTCTTGATCAGCTGTGTCATTACTTCTCTTAGGCTCCCACTTAATTCCTCAAACTGAATTGTCTGGCTTTGTTTCATTGTGAGCACACCCCTAACAAAGTCTATATGTGGCATTATAGTGCTTCTTCTATGTCACTGGCAGTCTGTGCCATTGTGGTCTTTCCTCAATGTTGCTGGTTGAACGTGCCACTGCTGTCCATCTATATTACTCATGCGAGCCCCCTTTATTCTCCTTCTTTTACGTTGCTGGCTCTGTGTGCCAGTCTGGCCCTTCTTAAAAGTTGCTGTTTGTATGTGTCACTGTAGACCTTCTTCTATGTTTCTGATTGTTGTACTTCTTAAATATATTACTTTTTTAGAAACAGTAAATCCAGTCTTGATAATATAAGTACTGCCACATTTATTATTATTTTTGTTATTTACATCACAGTTACTTTACAGTTGCCATAGGTGCTGACTTTGATTCTGGGGACCCGGGTTCGAGTCCTGGCATCGGATCAACATCATGTGATCCTGGGCAAAATCACTTAATTCACCAGTGACTTACGGAAAATTAATTTGACCTTGATTAAAGTCGCTGGTGCTTGTTTAACATGTTCCAATCCCTAGAGCTGAGTCCACAAGCCTAATATAACAAATATTGTGAAGTATACCTACCATCTGTCCTCACTTCTTTCGTAGACCAAATTTAAATGCTTTCTTGTGCAGCTATTTCTGAAACTTTGGAAAGTGATCTTCTCTATAAGCAAACTATGCTAACAAATTGACTCTTGATGCTGCTAGAGAATAAAGATGTATATATCCTCTTGAATCACTTATATCACATGTGTATGATGTAAATGTCCCCTAGGCCTTCTTGGAAAACTGTGGCTGGCCTCCTACTGGCATGGCAACACCTTGCCATACTCCACATAATCACAGATTTTTCAATTGTGTCAGAAAGCATGTTTTGTGGAACCCCTTTTTCTGATATGATGTCTAGGGGCAAGGATGTGGTGCAACAGCCAGAGCTAATGACTGTGGAGCTGGGGAACCAATTCTTGGTGTCTGCTCAACATCCTGTGATTCTGGGAAAATCACTTAATCTCCCTGTGCTTAAAAAAATGAATGTGTGCCTGTGTAATGTAAAAGATGCTCCTTTAAAGCGCTCCAATACCTTTCGGTCATGTTCGCGCTATATAAAACTGTAAAAAATATATTACAAAATGTTGTGAGCACTTCCGTTTCCAGGTACTGCTCAAGACTGAAAGTGGAGCACAAACTAACGATGGCAGAAGCAAGAATCCATCCACACATTGACTGTCTCTGTGGAGGAAAACAGGCACACCCCTCACCTGTGTTTTGGGAGTGTTTTTACTAATCTATCCTACATTTTGTGTTTTATGTGAAAAATAAAGCACCAATGTAATTTTTATGCTAATTTTTTCTTGGAGACTTTTCATTTGAACTTTATAATAAGCACAAGCACTACAACAACTTCAGTTTACTAAACACTCTTACTTTATTTAATATTATTTGCCCTATATGACCTGGGCTCTGCAGGAGGGAATGGCCATCAATGATGCAGAGTACCAGCTTCCAGAACGTTTTTGTCAGGTAGGGTGTTGGGGGGGCTCGACGTGTCAAAAGGTTTAGATGGGGGGCTCAGCCGACAAAAGCTTGAAGACCTCTGCTTTAATTAAACAGCTCACTGCAGTTTACAGTGTAAACAGCTCAAAGTAAAAAAAAGGGAAACATCTTTATCCATAATCTCGTCATGCAGTCTCTTGGAGCTATCATGTCTCCTCTATTATTTCTTGCTTCTCCAGGTCCTCTTTCCATAGAATGGGAAAATTGGGTATCTATGTTTGAAACCTACCTAGAAGCTTTAGATGGTATACGTTTTAGCATTTCTCGCAAGGAGGCCCTACTCTTAAATAACTTGGAGAAAGAGGGACAACACATATTAAAATATTTACCTTCAGCTACTCTGCCCAATGGAGACCCTATCGAAGATATTTATCTTCAAGCAAAAAAAGGTTGGAAGCTAGATTCGCAAAGGAAGTCAATTTAGTTATGAATCGCTACATGGTCTACACTCATCAACAAGAAGAAGGTCAATCAAAAGATGACTTGGTTTCTACATTGAGGAAGCTTTCTCTGAAATGCAAATTTGCAGGCATGACTGATGAACTAATACGTGACCAATTCATTGTCTATTGTAGGTGCAAGAAAAAACAAGAACGACTTTGGGCGACAAAAAATCCTTCACTCAAGATGCTATTGACATTGCTAAAGTGGTTGAACAATCACAACGCCTTATGCAAGAAATGGATAAGAAAGGGGATAGTAACAATGATGAAGTTTCTACCATGGTCAAGTATGATTCTGAGGTAGCTGCTGTCTTGAAGTCTGGTCGCAATATGTCAAGACCCAAACAACTTACTAAGCCTTGTTATAGGTGTGGTAGCACCTTCCATACTGCTGGTTATCATAAATGTGTGGCTTTGGATAAAATTAGCAGGAAGTGTGGTCGTAAAGGGCACTTTGCAGCAGTATGTGAACAAGTGGGAAAACCTAGAGTAGGAATGGTAGAAGACACTTATAACGTTGTAGGACAAGAGGATAGAGTTTTTAGTGTAACTGAATAAGAAATGGGTAGGAAAACTAGACCCAAGGCTGATTTTGTTGTCAATGGGAATGAAATACTGCTCATGGTCAATTCTGTCTCCATGTACACTATTATTCCCATGGTGATGTTTGAGAAATTGTGGTCAGAAGTGAGTTTGTCCCCTTAAGATATTAATCCTGGGGGGTACCAAAGTGAAGTTATAGACTTGTTGGGTTACTTGACACCCACTATAAAGTTCAGTGGAAGAACTATACAAAGGAAAGTTTATGTGGCAGAAGATGGGCCACCTATTGTAGGTTGGATGCACCAATATGGCATCAGAATTGTTGTTAATCCCAGAGCTCCAATTCAGGTTATGGTCGTTGAAGGCTTATGTTTGAAAGATATCTTGGAAGAAGCCAAGGAGGCTTTTAGAGTGGAGTTAGGATGCCTGGAAGGGTATGTGCAGAAAATCATTTTGAAGCCTGATGCAGTGCCTGTACAAAACAAATTACATCAAATTCCTTTAGTAGCTGAAGCAGCTGTCAAAGAAATGCTCAAGGATATTGTTTTGTCTGGGGTGATCGAACCTGTTGCGAGTTCCATGTGGGTTTCTCTGGTGGTTATTACTGAAAAATCTAATGGTAAGCTCAGATTTTGTATTGATTTGAGGTCCTTGAACCAGAATGTAGCAGTAGATACCTATCCATTGCCGAACATATTTTTTCAAATTGGACTTAAAGAATGCTTATCACCAAATCAAACTGCATGATCAATCTAAATCCCTTACTACATTGCTTACCATGGAGGGAATCTTTCAATGTACAAGGATGCCATTTTGGCTATGTTCAGCTGCAAGCGTTTTTCAACGCATGAGGAGTGAGCTTTTCAAAGACATGTCCAATATTGTTTATTTTCAAGATGACATTCTTGTCTTTGGTAGTACATGTTGATAAGCACAACCTAGTACTCAGACAAGCCTTGCACAAGATAAAAGAAGCGGGGTTATCACTCAGGCGTGAGAAGTGCAAGTTTCTGGTTGACTGGGTGGAGTATTTGGGTTATGACATTTCTGCTGAAGGGGTTAGACCTAAGCAAAATCTTTTGGATGCCATTAAGTTAGCCCCCATACCTGATGATAAAGATAATTTGAGGTCTTTTTTTGGGCCTCATCGAGTACTACTCAAAATGTGTGCAAGGGTTCTCTAAGAAAACTGAGGTGTTATGGTTGTTGTTGAAAAATTGCTCTATTTTTGTTTGAAAAGAACAACATCAACCTTGTTTTGATCTCATTAAAGAGGAAGTTTGTGGAGTGGGCATCTGCATGCCTTTTGACACCAAGCTGAAGTCCATCCTTACTGTGGATGCTAGTGCTACTGGTCTTGGAGCTGTACTTTTTTTTTTTTTTTTAATTGCATTTTTAAGTCAAAAATGATTCACCCTGCTACCACGCAGGGTAGCACCGTAATAACATTAACAACAACAAAGTGTGATTGCTTAGTACACAAACTCATTGATTACATGTAACTAGTGTGTGTTCTCGGTGGGCATCAAAAAGAGGTATCCAGTGCACAGATATCATCAGATTGTTGATTCTATTGTGTTGTGTACGGCCTGTTGCTGCAAAAATTGCCGTAACGGCTCCCAAATGTCTTTAGGTTTGGAGGAGGTTGGCAGTTCTTCCGCGTACAACTCCAATTTTTCTTTGCAGTACACCAGATCTTTAAGCCAATGTTCAACCCTCGGAGCTAGTACACCCTCCCATGTCACAGCCACTCTCCTTTTTGCCATTAATAGTGCAATGCGTATGAATCTACCTAGTGTTCCTTTCGCATGCGGAGCATAGCACAATAAACATAACAAGGGTGTGCATTGCAACTCAATCCCAGACATTGTAGATATATGTTGTACCACTTTCTCCCAGAATCTAGCCACCAGCCCACATTCCCACGCCAAATGCCAGAAGTCAGCATTTTGTTGGTTACAACGTTTACATCTATCCGAGTCACGTACACCATATTTAAATAGTTTGTGGGGTGTGTGATAGATCTGATGAATACATTTAAAGTGTATAATTCGCAAGTTGCCATTGGGAGTGAGCTGGCTGGTAAGCTTACAAATATGTTCCCACTCTAATGGCGTTAGGGGGGTAGGCAGTTGCTCATTCCAGCGGGCAAGACTTTTATCTGGGGCTCTGACTGTTTCAGCCCTTATCGCTTTGTACAGTTTGGTAACTAGCTTCTTTCGCGTAGGAGTGGTAAGAACTAACTGTAGCGATTGCAGGGCGGGTGGCTCCTCCGGGTACATCGAGTAATGTGATTTAACTGCATGACGGAGTCTGTGAATAGTGAATTGAAATAGCGGTGTGGGATTGGTAATATACTGAAGGTCTTCAGTTGTGAGAAATTTGCCATCTGGGTATATATCGTGCATGGTGACTAATCCCGCCTCTTTTAATGATCTCACAGGGCCGTCCTCTTGTGTCACCGACAAGGCCGCATGGTGTGCAATGGGCAGCGCTGGAGTATATATAGGGAGTTTAGAAGCAAGTCTGCCGATGGATTGCCATGCTGCAATAGTGGCATCAATTGTATTAATTTCTGTTTTTGGAGTACTCCGACTGGTATGTGTGATACTTGACAGAAGCGTCGGATGTGCATCGCCATCCTCTACCGCAACGTGTGGTATGAATGCATGCGGATGGACCCAATAATACGCATATTGTGCTTGGGCACTGAGATTGTAGGTGTACAAATCTGGCGCGCTGAACCCGCCCCTGTCATAGTCTAATGTTAGGGTTGCCCAACCGATACGTGCCTGTTTGCCCCCCCATATTAGCTTGAGTAGAGCAGTTCGTACAGTTTTAAAAAATTGCTGTGTCAATGTTATCGGAATGTTAGAGAAGAGGTAGAGAAATCTCGGCAGAACAACCATTTTTATGAGCGCAATGCGATCAGCTAGGGACAGCGGCAATGCGGTCCATCTTTTGATCTGCTGATCGAGTTTGGCGCAGGCACGCCCATAGTTTTCTTGGATGACAACTGCCGGGTCTCGATGAATCCACACACCCAGGTATTTAATAGGATCCGAGGACCACAGTAAGGGATATTCCATAGCCGGAGGGGATGTGTTAGCTGTCAATGGTATGATCACCGATTTATCCCAATTAATCGCAAGGCCCGAGAAGAGTCCAAATCTGATATATTCTCGCAATACCCGTGTAAGGTAGCGGTCTGGTTCTCTAACAAACAAGACCATGTCGTCCGCGTAGAGCGAGATGCCCACCGGGCGGTGTACAAAATTAAGTGCCGTTTCCCTATGTCGTTGACACCTCAGAGTTACCTAACTTGCACCTTCAATGCACGCACTAAACTTTGCTTTTTAAAATTAAGATTGGGGGTGATCAATTTGTCCTGCCACCTTCCCAAATGGAAAAGAGAGCAAGTCCAAGAGATATGTCGATTTTGCGGCAACCAAAGGGAAGACATAATTCATGTTGTGTGCCTATGCCCAAGCCTCTTGAAAGAAAGAAGGTCCCTCCTACGGAAGGCCTGGAACAACAAGGAAGTTAGATCATGTAGATCGGCAGTATTGGCCTGTTTTGACTCACGGAACACAACCTTAAATTGCGCACTGGTGAGGTTTATGGACTGCGCAGCCAAAAAATTAGGAAAGGGGAGATGTTGATCGTTACCCCAGCTAGAGGCACAGATCCACGGACCGCGATAACAATGAGAACTTCTGCTTTGAAGACACCCGGAAATATGGAAATCCGCCAGAACTGCAAAAGGGAAGCGTGCACAGAATGGATACCTTGGGTCATAAAATATAAACTTGATCTCAACAGCTTTGAAAGGATTGTCCTCAATGGTATTGGAGGTGCCGGACATAAATAAGAGATCTCGGCTATGTGGAGGGCTAGGCATTATCACTTTATCACTGCAACTGGAATCGCATTTTTAGTCAATTTAATAAGCGTCAAATTTTTATCTATTTATTCGTATCAATTTCACAAGGATCAAAAAAAAATCAAAAAAAAAATATATATATATATATATATATTCTTATCTCATGCTTGTATTAATTCAATACGCATCAAAAAGTTTTAATGACATGTTCCCTGCAAAGGTTTTTTTAAATCATGCAATAAAGACTTCTTTCTTTCTTTCTATGTCGTTGACGGATCACGCAGGCCAGAGGCTCGAGTGCCAGGGCGAACAGCAGGGGCGAGAGGGGGCACCCCTGTCTAGTGCCGCGTTTAATTTGGAAGGGTTCTGATGTCAACCCTCCCACCCGCACCCGGACAGACGGGTCATTGTAGAGTAGACGTATCCATCCTAGAAATAGCGGCGGAAATCCCATCCTCTGGAGAACATAAAACATGTAGCCCCATTCAATTGAGTCGAACGCCTTAGCCGCGTCTAGCATTACCGCAGCCGCATGTAAGTTCGGGTCAAGTATGTGCATCATTGCAAAGATGGTTCGAAGATTGTGGGACGTGGATCTTTCTGGTATGAAGCCAGATTGGTCTGGAAGAACCAATAAGGTCATCAAAGGTTGGAGCCTAGTAGCCAGAATTTTCGCAAGTATCTTGGCATCTAAATTTATTAAAGACAAGGGCCTGTACGACTCACATTTATCGGGTGGTTTGTCCTTTTTCAGAAGAGTAATGATTAGTGCTTGCCGGAGGGACGGAGGGAGGATACCCAATTTGTGTGCCTCCGCATACACTTCTAATAAGTGAGGCGCGATGACATCTGCGAATTCTTTATAAAACTCGGCCGTGAGGCCATCCGGCCCTGGTGCCTTCTTGTTAGGCAGGTCACATATAGCAGCTTTGATGTCTGAGTCCATAATGGGTTGAGATAGGTAGTTACGGTGATCGTCTGCCAGCCACGCACAGGCAATATCTGCCAAATATTCTGCTATATCGAGCTCGGGCGCGGCATTCCGTGAGTCGTACATTGACGCGTAGTAATCCCGGAACTGAGCCATCTGTTCAATGGGCGAGTAGTGTTCCACCCCTTGGGGATCTGTAAGTTTATCTATACGTTGTTGTTCTGCACGATGTGTGAGTTTGGCAGCTAAATTCCGACTAGGTCTGCCTCCTTCGCCATACGCTCTGGCTATATGCCGGCGTGAAAGGTAACGAACCTCAGATTCTGCTAATGTGTCGTAGTCAAGGATGAGCGCATGAATCCGAGACAGTGTCTCCTGACTAGGTTTTACGGTGTAGTCAGTTTCCAGTGCCGCTAGTGTGGACTCTATTTTAGCTAGTTGTCCTCTAATATCTCTGAGTATGCCGGCAGTAGTGCCAATGCAAACCCCCCGTATCGTAACCTTGAATGCTTCCCATAGTGTGGCGGCACTATTAACGGAGCCAGCATTGATTTCGAAGTACTGTATTACGGCTTTTCGAATAGTGTCAGCGTATATTGGGTTGAGCAAGGCCTCCGATCAAAATCGCCATGTGAAAGGGCGGTGTGTCGTGTGCGGGATATGAAAAGTCATTTGTACTGGGTTATGGTCTGATAAAGTGCGCGGAAGAGCGACCACTTCGGTAACCCAGTTCGCTATCCCCTCACTGACAAGCCAGTAGTCGAGCCTCGACCAGCTATTGTGCGCGGGTGTGACATGTGTGCCTGCCCTTACTTCCTCGTTATGCATCCTCCAGATGTCCACCAGCCCAAATTCTAACAAGGCGTCACCTATGCAGCGGGCGACTTTTGGCGTACGAGTACTGTGTGGGCCAGATTTATCTAATGATGGGTCTAGGTGCGTATTTAAGTCCCCGCCCCACAAGATAGTCGTGTCCGGCCAGTCCCTCAAGATCCCATACATACGCAGAAACATTGCAGGTTCGTCTGTGATTGGCCCATAGGTGTTTATGAGTGTAATAAGGGAGTCACCTAGTTTACCCTGAACCATTGCACATCGCCCTCCATCATCAATGTAGGTTTTGAGTGGTTTGAAAGGGATGCCCCGTTTAATAAGGATGAGAACCCCACGAGCATAGGATGAGTACGATGATGCTATCTTGTACCCCGCCCACTTGGTCGCAACCCTGGTCTCGGAGTCTTTCGTTAGATGTGACTCCTGCAGGAAAGCCACATGGATGGAGTGACGGTCCAAGTAAGCTAAAACTTGGCGAATTTTCTTTGGGGAGTTTAGCCCGCGCACATTCCAGGTTAGACATCTGTACCCCTCACCCTCCAGTGTTTGGTAGTATGTTTGCTGGTGTGGAATTGGCCCCTAAGCGACCGATGTGTATCTGTGCATGAAATATGACCATCGTGTGTGTAACATCGCAATCACATTGAACAATCCCCCAAACGTTACTACTGAATCCCCCACCCCTCCCACTTTAGCAACCCCAATCTGCCAAAGCCATCCCCGATTACCCAGTAACACCATAAGAAATACAGAAACAGATACATATTAAAGTGGGGTATACCCGTTCAGGGGGGCATCGCGACACAACCAGCTCCCAGGTGGACCAGGGAGTTGGCCACCAATATGTAGTGCTTGCTCCCTAAAGCAATCTTGCAGCAGCTGTAAGAAAGCACAATATTTTGCTGCTTGTGGTATAGAAAAGCGTAAACATAAAAAAAAAAAAAAAAAGGCATTAAGAAGAAAAAAAAAACACGCCTGTGTTAATACCCAATCGTTCGTGTCCAGCAGAGGAGGTAAGGCCTCAGTTTGTCATAGTCGGACCCTATAAAGTATTGGTACAGTAGGTCTTCCCATTGGCACTAGGGCCCACCCCTGGGCCCGGCGACGCAACACAAAAAAAAAAGAAAAACCACATCTGATATGGGTCCATCAGTGAGAAATGGCTATAATGTCTATGATCCCTTCTGTTATTCCTCCGCATCAGATGTCTCAGGAGATGTCTTCCTCTTCTTCCGAAGCGCTTGAGCAAACTCCAAGGCCTGTTTCGGATTAGCAAATAGCTTGGCTTTGTCGTCTGTGCCTTTGCGGAGCCGCGCCGGGTAGAGCATGGCATATGGTATGTTATCCGCCATTAAAATCTTTTTTGCAGGTTGGAACTCCTTTCTGGCTGCCTGCACCGCGGCTGTGAAATCCGGGTAAAAGGAAAGGTTATTCCCTTGATAGGTGACATTGCCCTTCTGTCTGGAGATACGGAGCACAGTATCTCTGTCCCGGTAGTTGAGTAGGCGGGCGATCACCAGCCGAGGCAGAGCCCCCTGCGGGGGACGCGCCGCTAGCGCGCGATGTGCCCGTTCGACAAGGAATACTCCAGAGAGCGTGTCGTCTCCGCATATGTCACGCAGCAACGTTTCCACATAGGTTTCCAGGCGGCCTACATTTGTTGACTCTGGCAGGCCAAGAATGCGGATATTATTGCGCCTCGAGCGCGCTTCAAGGTCTTCATTCTTGGCCTGTATAACCGCAAGGAGTTTTTCCATGTCAGTCGTTTTTGTTTCTACTTTCTGCAGCCCATCTTCCGTGTTTGAGATGCGCTGTTCAGCCTCGCCAATGCGCACTCCTTGTCTGTCTATTTTTGTGGAGATGCTGTCAATACGACCATTAAGAGCCTCCATGTTGTCATTAATGGCTTGTAGGCTATTTTGGATGGCAGCAGGCGTTTTCTCCAACGGGGTCGGGGCCGCAGCAGCTGTGTCTAGCTCGGAATCGGAGACCGCAGTTTGCTGCGACTTGCCAGACTTGCGGAGCTCAAAGTTAAGGTGCGGTTGGTGCTTGTCAGGCTTACCCATCGCTACCAGTTTGCAGCGTCGCCAGGCACACGGCGGAATCTGTACACCTAGGACGGTAGTGTGCACCTACAACCCCACTCGTCTGGGTTTCTGTGCTGGACCCGATATGTTGGCTCACCCCTGGGTCAGGTGTTGCAGAGGTATGTTCAACACAGTGCACTGAGCTTCTGTCATGTCAGGAGATGTGAGACGCATTGATCTGGGCGAGCACCCACAGCCGGTCAGCAGCAGGAATGCGCAACGTGGGGCTCCGGGAGGGCCGGAACCACCTCGATAGTCGAGAGGGGTCGCTGCAGCGTGGCTTCGCTTTTTAGCAGTCTTATCCAGGAGGACGTAGTGAGGTATACTGTCAGATGCAGTGTTCCCAGATGAGTTTTCTGTTTTACCCCTCTGACATTGCCAATTATGCTTACTATTCACCGCAGCTCATGGCAGCGTGGCGGCCGCCCCAGGATATTGTGGTACCGCAATCTGTTCACGTGTGACTTTTACTTTCTTGCAGATGCCATACATTCACGTGCCAATTGTAAACAGCGGTCCCCACTTCCAGACCGAGTGCACACCAGCGCTGTATTGTCGTCGCCGCGCAATTCGCTGCAGAATCGCGATCCTCGACTTCCCCAGGCTCCACACCATGCAATCACGGCCCTCCGAGTTCACCTCCGCACGGGGGTGCCGGATCTACTGCGTGCGCTGTTAGTTGTCCTCATCTCCAGGCCAAGTACACAGCTCACGAGGTGCCCCACTCTGTACACAAGCCCAGCGGGCCACCGCCTGTCCGCTCCGGCCACTCGCCCAGTGCTCCCACTACGTTGCCCAGCCCAGCAACGCGCCGCACGGCATATTGCCGATTCGTGACTCACCGGGGTGATCCCGCCATGGCAGCATACACAGCACACATCCGTCTACGGCGACAGCTCTACCGCAGCCCGCCACAGCCAGCGACCGGCACAGGCCCGGCCCTCAATCGGGTCTCCGCCTCTGGGCTGTCTTGTTAAGGACTAGAAGGCCGCCATCTTGTCCCCGGCACAGGTCAGTGGATCATGTTCTTGTTCGAGTGTCTGGGTCTGCCAGTTCGACACTGGTGCGCGTAGCGGGTAGCGCAATTTCAGCGCCACAGATGCGTTACCTTTGGGTATTTTTATGATGAAGGGAACGCAGGATTGTTGAAGGATGTTTGTCGTAGCCGGCAGAGCCGCGTTACAATGCGGCCATCTTGCTTTGCGTCAAGCCATGCCCCCCTCTTGGAGCTGGACTTGCACAGCTCCGTGGAGGGCAGGAGAAAACAGAAGCATTCACTTCCAGGACATTTACCAACTCTGAGAGAAATTATTCCGTTATTGAATGGGAAATTCTAGCAGCAGCTTTGGGTTGCGAATATTTCAGAACATACTTGTGGGGTGCCAAGTTTCTCTTACTGTCTGACCACAAGCCCCTAATAAAGATGTTGTTGCCAGGTGTAACAAGCAAATGTTCAGCCAGACTTGCTAGGTTGGCTGACCGTTTACAAGAGTATTGCTGTAAGGTGGAACACATCCATGGTTGGCAAAACATTCAAGCAGACTGTTTAACAAGGCTTTCCTTGGAATGGCAAAAGGTGGATGGATCTTCCGTACTAAAGAAAGAAAGTGAAGGAGTTGTTGCTTCTGTTCATGATGTAATGAATTTGGTAGGAGCGCATGCCATCATGAAACAGGAGTGGCTCAAGGAAATGGAGTTAGATCACAACCTGTGCAATGTGAAGCGTTTTGTGTCGCAAGGGAGTAGGAGAGAGAGTAATGTGTCTCTCTCTGTCAGGCTTTACTTGAAGGTCCTGGATGAATTATCTATACATGTGTAGGGGAGCTCTGAATCTACTCCAGATTCCTTTCCAAGTTTAGCTGCCGCCATAATGTGTGAAGAAGGAAAGGTCATGGTGTATTGCATATGTCTGACAGTGGCAGAAGACAGGCCCCCACAAATACATCACATTAGTTTTTTTTTTCTTTAGCAACAACAGTAAACTAATTGCTACCTGTTGCCACCTGGCCATAGTATAATTATGAACTCAGGCCTAATCTGTGAAGCAGTTATGTTATGTTATACAATTTGTAGAGCGCATGGCTGCCCCAGCCAAGGGGCGTCCCAGCGCTAAGCACAGACAACAAAAAGGAAGACCGGGCCGAGAAAAACGCCACAACCAATTAATCAGAGAACAAATACGTTTTTATAGCCTTACGGAAAGCAGCATGATCATGAATGCTTCTGATGTTCACCGGAAGGGAGTTCCAAAGTTTAGGAGCTAAAGCTCGAAAAGAGCGTCCTCCGGCTCTGGCTCTCTTAACCCGCGGGATGACCGCCAAGTGCCGATTGAAAGAGCGCAGGAGGCGAGTGGGCATGTATGGTATGAGGAGGTTTGCAAGGATTTCAGGGGATTGGGCATTAAGAATCCGGTGAGTAATGCACAAGGTTTTAAAAAGAGCACGCTTTTCCACAGGGAGCCAATGGAGTCTATTAATGAACTCTGAGGTATGACAAGTCCTGGGGAGCCCAAACAACAGTCGGGCTGCCGCATTCTGTATCCTCTGGAGGCGCTGTATCTCTGCTCTATTCACTCCCAAATATAGAGCACTGGCATAATCCAGCCTAGACAATATGGTGGCCTGGATGATAACCTGCCAGATATTAGCCTCAAAGAAGCCCAGCAGAGGTTTAAGACCTCGAAGGAGTCCGAAACAGACTCCGGCCACTGCCTTGGTTTGGCATCTGTAGTAGTTAAAAGAGTATTGATTCAATTAATAAAAGCTATTACAATTGAGCAAAACAACATTTACTTTCATCACAAACACACATACAGATAATGTTTGTGTGTATTGGCGAACCTCGTATCTTCTGTGATCAACAAAGAATGTTTGTCAAGTCTTTCCTTTGATTATCATTTATTTTCAGTCATCCACCTCTTTCAAATGTCTTGACAGTAAATGAATGTGCAATTTCAATAAACAACTTGTAAAGATCTCTTCACAGTAGCAACAATTACTCCTCTTTTAAAACTTTGTTAAATAAGCACAAAAAGTGTGTAAACAGATGTTTCCAAAAACAAGGCCATGGAACAACTATCCAAAACTTTGATTTTGGAAAATAATTTTACTAAGAGACATTTGATGGAAATAAAACATTTCAAGGTACTAACTGTTGAAAATCAATGAGTATTTGGAGATGAACTGCTTCAGAATGTGTGCCTTGGTCCAGTGGGAGATTTACTAAGGACTGATTATAATTGTTCAATTAGCTCTTCAGGAGGTAAGGCTGGTTCACAGGACCAGATAATATAACAGAGATTTTAAATAAGTGGCGACTGGTATGTTTCAAAAGTGGGCGGACAGAAAGTTTAGACTTAAGTATAATGCACGAGTGAACACACATTTCAAAAATGCTTACTACAAATATTTGGAACAAAATTGGTGCAGTTGATGCATGTTATGGCACAAATGGCAAGAAACAAACAAAAACATACCTACGATCGTTTTTCTGAGCTTGCCCTCCAGGTTCACATTTTGGCTTCATGTCTCTGACCCCTGTCACACCCTATCCTTCATTATCATCTCTACACCTATAACTGTGGGAATATGGCGTCTATTAGTTCCCTGCGGCTAAGACTAAACTAAGCATTGCACCCATTACTTGGGTTTTCTGTAGACACACTAAGCAAGAAAGGTGTCCACAAGCATGGGCCTCTTAGTTCGTTGTGCCACAAGTCTCAAGCTGTTCCTCATTGATGAAGTCCAACAAGCCCAAAACAAGTCTGAGACTACATGTGCTCATTTAGAAGGGTGATATAGCTTCGTAACATGGGCTGGACTGTTCCTATTGGGGTAGGGCCCAGACTGATTGCATAACGTTGATTCCTGTCAAAAGTGGCACAGTGAGTAAGAAAAGATGGAATGGAATGCATCTCAGAGTGATGATCAGTAACTGCAATAAATGTAAGTGTTTTACCCATCAAATTTTTTGTTTGAACTGTCTCTGCACACTTTACTACTGCAAATCAGTGGTAAAGTGCTGTGCTCTACCTTAAAATGCACTGAAATTGGCATACATCTACTTGACACATTTCAATTTACTTACAAGTTCCTAGTATATGGTTCTACATGCATCCAGGGCCTGGAAATAAATGCTACTAGTGGGCTGCATCATTCATTGCGTCACCCACTACAGTGTTCAGTGAAAAGCATGGCTCAAAGCCTGCCACTGCAGCCTGTCTGTACAGTTTTTAGACTGCTAATTTGTCCTGTCAATATCACCCTTTTAACATGTCTAAAACTCTCTTCTAAATATCTATGTCACCCTAAAGATAGGCATTTTTTCTCAGTACGGCAGGGTGCATGGTATATAAGCGTAAGGTAAGTAGAAATTAATGTTAAACATCTCCTGACAGTGAAAAAACTGCCAAATCCCGATTCACTGTAGCAAGTTTAGCTGCCCCACAGGAAGACACTAGATTACATTACAACAGCGTATAATTATAACTTCGGATTGGAAGCAACTAAAAATATAACTCATGGACTCATTTTAATAGTTATTCAAAATCCAATGTAATGGTGAAATCGAATTTTGGTCAACCATGTTGGAAAATGTACTTTTAGAAAAGTTACCTCTCCCTGCCTAAACCTCCAGAGGTATCTCTTCAGTATTCAGCTGTCACCTGACTGCTGTTGACTCCCCTGTGGTTACATGCGGATTGCTCCCAGACAGAGAACAAAGGGCTTGGGTGTGGGGAGGTGTTGACCTCCACCTGACAGGATGGCCATGGGGGATGTGACCATTGAGCAGTTACACTTCAAAGAGGCCTAACCTGTCACAAACAGATGATCCTGACACCAGGCCTGCCCCTTCCTTTGTTACAGTAGTCCGCTTTGCTCCAAACCCAGTCAGAGGCAGAACTGCCCCAGATCTGGTGTGGAGTGATCACAAGGGAGGGTTTGCCCATTATCATAGGCACACCTCTGGGTGTGCCCTAGGAGTTCTAACAGAGGGAAGATTAGTCCTGCAATTTTGGATTTAGGTAGAGAGGGGCACCTTTGCATTAAAACAAACAGGAAATGTTGTAAAAGTGGGTAGAGCCATATCTGGGAACTCTTACCTCTTTGGCTAGTGTGTGGCCAGAGATTATCCCCAATCAAAGACTGGCTCGGGGCATACATGTGGTATCCCCAGTCCACTTCTCAGAACCCTCCTGGACCTGAGAAAAATTTGAAGAATCACTGCTCTGCAGTATGAAGAACCTGATGGGAGATGGGACCTGCTTGTCATGAAGCCAGAATCCCAGACAATTACTCCAAGGGTCAGTTTGCTGTTGTCCTGTTTGGGCTACAATAAGCTTCCAAAATGTGTTTCTGCTTTCCAGCTAACCTGTAACAACTGGACCTGACCTGGTCCCCTCTACTGGCCTCTGTGGGAGTGAGTCTTAACTCCACAGTACTGTGCCCAAGATCATGGACCCTTGGCTTTGATCAGAGTGCACTCTTCCCTGCCTAACTGAAAGCATCACAGGACTCTATATCTATCAACAACGCAACAGCATTCATCAACTACTTCACCGGATCTGACACCGAGAAGCACCTGATCAATGGCTCCCCAGCACTCCGGGCCGAACAAATTCTCTTCTATACACCAGCCAAATATAAGGCACGCACTTCCAGGCCCTATGCACAATCCTACTTACATGGTACTACACAGTTTCTATTAGCGGAGCAGTAGCTTGGATAATATCATCAGTGATGGAATCAGTAATGCCATTAATGATGTCATTTGAGATGCCATCAGTGATGTCAGCAATGATGTCATGTAACATGTCATGAGTGATGTAACATGTGAGGTCATAAGTGGGGCAGGGCAGGGGTAGAAGTCATAGTTAGCTCAGTAAACTAAAACGTATGTGAATTCTAATGTTTTTTGTATTTAGTTTTTAGAATATTACAACACCTAACTATAACATCACTTTATCCTTTGGTTTATTCAGTGAATATATGTGTGTGTCTGTGTGTGTCTGTGTGTTCATAGTTAAAGAAGTTAACATCACATGAGTGTTCCTGAAGCTTTTTATCTTTCCTTTATATTTTTGTGTTATAGACGACATTGCAAAGGAAATAATTCAGGTTTCTCATCTGTATGCGTTGTGGAAACAAAATCAGACAAACCTTCTGTGCCCTGAAGCAAAACCAGCAATGTGCTTGTTCCATCTTTATTATGCTTGAGTGCCCCAAGGGAAGAATTCTTTATTTGAGTCTCCCTGAGGTCACCCCTTGTGTGCACTGAAAGCAATGGGCATAAGTAAAACACAGCAGAAACCTACAATTGTAAATATATGCAGAATTTTAATAGAAATTTACTTTGGCAACTACATTTGAACACTGAATTACCTTTTCAGTATAGATTCATATTTTGCAGACGCGATTCCTTGTCTGCTTGAAACAGAAAGTCCGCTGCTCGGACAGAAAATATATTACCATTTTGAGAGTTAATTTAAAAACATGGACGCTATTTAAAATTCATTAGCTGGTTTGCAAACAGAGCTAGTGTCCAGCTGACAGTGTTTGATTGCAGTACTCTTGGTTTTGATATGAAATGTGGTGGGCGAATATTTGTTGCTTGGCAGGGTTGCCAATAGGTAAATAAACAACAATGCAGGTGGAAGAATGCAAAAATCTAAAAAGAACGGCCATTATCTTCGTAATACAGCAGTTCAATCCTCGGCACAACGAAGACGTTTTCTTCACGGGAACTTTATAAGGAACTTGTATTCAATCACTTCACTGATAAAAAACAATCTCAATGTGCATTCTATTCCAACTGGGCATTCACATATATGTGCAACTATTTGAAGATGCTGTGTTTCTCCCTCACAGCAGAGTAGATAGCACACAACAGAACCAACTGTACCTCACAATTTAAAATTGTTTAATTGTAGATCTGGCATATATTAAATACACTATCCCAATTGAATTTCAAAACGATGCTACGTTTTTTGTCTCGCCCGTTTTATTAACCTCCTTAAAATGACACCGTGCTGAGTTTGTCTTTCCTATTATTCCACAATAATGTGAAGAATTAAAGTATTTTCCAAACTTTTTCAGAGAAAACTATAAAGGAATGAATGATGCAACAAAGACATCCTGCATGGTTTACATTAAAACACACACGTGCATAGAGGAAATTATATTTTAAGCAACCAATTCTCAAGGATGTCAAGCTCGTTAGAAGCTGCTAGAGTATTCCCTTTTATAGCCAAAAATCTATCATGGATAAGAATACAGGGGTAGATTTGCAACACTTTTCAACAAGTCGAATCTATGTTCTCAAAAAGTGGCATTTGTGACTGGAAATTGCAGACTAAAAATCATAGAATTGGTATTCGCCGAAATGCCTTGTAGCACTTGCCATTGTGGAAATTTACAGATTGTTCAGTCTATTCACAACATTGTGGGCATGATTCACAAACTGCACGATGTGGTACTGTAAAACTTGCTACAAAGTACTATTCACAAACTTTACTTTTGTAGAAACTTACACTTTTGAGTTAGTTTACTACTTTTCTGCCTTCATAAACTGCACATTTCTAGTAACTTACAATTTTGTAGTAATGTACGCTATTGTTCTAACTTCCTACCTTCATTATGTTCCATGGCAGGGTGTTGCAGTACCAGTGGTTTGCCATGTCTAGTGCTGGACTTACTACAAAAGTGTAAGTTACTACAAAAGTGCAGTTGTGAATATCAAAAAGTAGTAAACGTACTCAAATGTGTAAACCTACTCACAAATGTAAGTTACCTTTGAGCATCAGGCCCTATGTTTTTACTGCCCCACTGATAATCACAGGTTCCCACATCAAATTCAGAGTCAACTGTAAATGTGGGTGTATTAGTGGGTCAATTAGGTTTTACTCAGAAAAGCCCAAAATGTTTGTGTTCTTGTGCAATTATGCTGGTGGGAGAAAAAGGTTCCCAAATATATGTATTGAATCACCATCTTCTCTTTCATCTCTGCTGCAGTACTCTGCGCTATCTCACCATAGCTACGAGCTTGACCCAGGCACCTCACCACTACTGGCTATTTGAAGTTCAAATTGCAGTAGAGGAGGAAGAAAAGTGGGAGAGCGTATACATAGTTGTGTAGAATCCAGCATCCCACCATGATGTAGTTAAACAATTCTTGATAATAATGTCTAAATATAAATCTAACAAACATAGAATGCCAAAATTAGTAAAGTTCAGCTGCCCTCTTTACCAATATATCATCTGCAATTTGGCTGATTTGTGGTGCTCTAATTATACTTACTACATGTACGTTTAAGCAGTACAGCAGTAAATGTTAGAAGGTGCCCATCCCATACACTCAAATTTGTCAAAGCATCAAATGAGATGGAGTTTCTCACATAAAAATGGAAACAATATGAAATTAACCATTTACTCTAATCGTACACCTGAGGATTGTATGCATGGCTAATGATGATAACAGTTCATCAAAGAAACAAGTAACAGTTTCCATTCAAGGTCCCCAGGGGCCATATTATGGAAGGTGCCCCAGGGGTGAAAGTGCATGTGAATCCCTGGGCCACTTTGACATAACCAAAAGGACCGCAGATGCTTGCATAGTGCCTTCTGTAGTACAGAGTGCACTGCCGGTACATGCAGGATGCTTTGCCGTTTGCACTGTGAATACAGACCAGCTGCTTTAACAGCTGATCTATTTTTCACTAATGCGATTACCCCAGGGCAGGCATGAGTTGCAGCTTCCGTAGGCACAGCACATCAACTGAAAAATTGTGCAGTGCCCCAGTCAACCCCTTGTGAACCCACATAAAGTTGCACTATCGCACAGACGAGGGCAATGCACCCTTTACATTATAAAGGCCCTGGGGTTGTTTTTGTGGCAGAAATATAGAATATATGCAAATAGTAGCCTTTCATATGAGCACTTCCATTTTCTTTTATAAATGGCCTCATTTGAGGTGGCCTTTTTCAAACTGGCATGCGAAACAGCTTACACTTTCCTAAAATAAGGATAGTCAAATGACTCGTATCTCAAATATTACAGCCAATATTAGTTGCCACTGGGGGGCGGGGTTTGATGCCGGACCGGGATGGCCGCCACTTTGTGAGCTCTGGTGGGCCTACAGGAGGAAAACGGGCTGATACACACACATGTAGAATATTCCATGAAGCTACAAGAATATTGTTGTTTATGGAATCAGTACTGCTCATAAGGTACATCGCAAAGGCTATTTGAAGCATATTTATTGACTGTAAGTCGGGAAATTTGGCGGGCGCGCTAACAGGATGGTCACACCCGCCATTTTATTTTTGTTCCCACTTCAGAAGTCATTGTTGATGTTCTCGCTCTCTCCCTTCATGGCACTGCCACTCCAGTAAATCTAATGAGAGCTTCATATTTTCATCCTGGTTACTTACTAAGTAACACTTGCATGATTGTATCTATTGCAATGATGCGGGCTCTCTGAAGAGATGGTCACAACTGCCATTTTGACTTCAAATTTAATGAAGCTTTTGCAGTTGCTCCTTTCTGTTATAGCTTTTATAGAGGAATTATAGGGACATGTGTATTTCCACTCTCATTATACTTTACAGTGATACTATCAATTTTAGATGTATATTTGCATTCAACTGGAATTTTCTTTTTTTTCAAAAATCTGCTGGCTTCAACATACTCACCGCTTTTCAACATTTGACTGCTGTGTTCAATTGATTAATTTCTGTTAAGTTCCCCTTATGAGGAAGACTAGACACTTCAAGCTTCATGTTAATACATCGCCAACCACCACGAACATCTCTAAACACTTCTAACTCCTTCTCTGTATTAGTGTATATTGAGTACACTGTGGGCGCTGGCCAAGATTTATGCTTGGTCTATTCTTATTTGGTTGGCGTTGCCTCCTCAACTACTGACAAAATGTCCGCCAAGCTCCTTTTGGTATCCAATGCCTTTTCTAATAAAAGAGTTAAAAAAGATCCAACCTCCCCCATCAAGATTGCTAATGCAATCTCAATGGTACTTCTTCTTGAAGAAATCAGGGTGCTCAAGCCTTACATGGAGGACACTAATAAACAAATTCAACTATTGGACGATAAATGGTCCCTTTAGAGGATGGAGTTACACAACTGGAGCCGAAGGTTGAGGTTCTTGAAGATACTGCACAGTCTATACACATATTGCAATCTGATGAGTTTTAAAAAGACTGGCTGAAGACATGGAGAATTGCAGCAGAAGGAATAATCTACACATTAATGGTCTGTATGAAGGAGTAGAAGGCTTAGATCCCATGTCATTCTTTCAATCATTTCTTCCCAAAATCTTGGATCTTCATCAAGCCCCTGTATTAAACATCTAAAGGGCACACAGACTTGGCCATTCCTCTCAATTTTCATCATCTTCACGTAAGCCAAGAGGAGTTATCGTTCATTTAGAACAGGTGTCTCCAACGAGTAGCTCGTGAGCTACCAGAAGCTCTCCACGTACCTCTGAGTAGCTCTCCTGTGTGCACCCCAGTCTACTAATATAGAAGCTTTTGCTTTGTTAAATTATTTAATGTAGTCTAAAATTTCAAAATGTTTTTAAAGCTATTATTGACTTGGGGAGATGTATTGCTCATATTATTACCTTAGTGCCAGGGGGATTGCAGCTAAGGCATTTATTTATTACCCATATACAGTCATTTCAAATTGTCAAAGGATTTTTAGGTCGATCGTGGGCAGCGCATGCGCTGCTCTGCGAGGCATGCTGTATTCAGGTATGGACTTGAAGCTCAGCCCATTTCTACCCATTTTTTCAATTGGCTCCTGTTACTGTCCTTTCTAAATGGTTGCTTTTGATTCATGAATAGGCTTAGTAGTCCCTCCTTAGAACCGCCTTGTCTACATTTGTAACCTTCCATTAGGACTGGCCTTTTTACTTATGTTGTTACTCGGTATGTTTTATTTAGTCTGTGAGCACTATTTTCTTGAATGATTTCTCCTGTTCCACCCCCGACATGCTTTCCTCTAACACAGCACGGTGCCTGTTTTTATATATTTTTTTTGTAATGGCGGACACGTCATATTTACAAAACCAGCTTGTTTAGTAATGGTGGCCGCGTCATATTTACAAAACCAACTTGCACCTTTTAATCGATATTTACATTTTTTGGCAGTGCGGTCCGCTTTAACTGTAGTGCCCGCTCTCCTTTCTTTATTTACTTTGCCACATCGGTCCGCTTCTATAGCATCCACCATCTTTTTTTTTTATCGGACGACTAGCCCATGGCGGCCGCATGCCTGGAGTGGGGAGGCGCGCATTTTGCACATAAAGGCGTGCAGCTGGCATTGGCTAGTACTCTGTACTCCAGGAACTCCCATGCCGTGCCCAACACCATCTCACCCCTCTCCACCCCTCCGAGGTCAAAAGTTTAAGCTATTGGCATTGTAAATGACAATGCCTTTTATTTATGTGTTCGTTTTCTAAACAGATTAATGAAAGGCATAGCAGTAGGGCTATTGTTATTCAGCACCAGGATACCCGTGGGGTGATAGTGCGCTTTATAAGTCTGAATAACATAACAACATAACAATGCCACTAGCTTAAACTCTCACATATGCGAGACCTATTGCATTGCAAATGCTTGTTTTACATTAGTGCTGGAAATCCTGCCTCATGCACTGATGTGATCACTGCTAATAATCTTGGATGGGGTGGTCACTGTTACATCACTAATATTAGTAGCTCGGGATGATTTCCATTGAACATAAGTATCTCTTATTGCAGAAAAGGTTGGAGACCCCTGATTTAGAATATCTAGACCTGCTCAAAGTCAACAAAGCAAACACGACCAATGGTCACATTTCGTGGTCAGGATCCAACTTGTTTTTGTGCAAGACTTTGCCAAATTGATAGTGGACAGAAGGAAGATCTTGACATGCGACCAGCTCTTTGCTTTCTAAATGCCAGCTTTGGTTTATTCCACACTTGTTTATTCAAAGTATCTGAGAATAACAAGACAACTACTTATGAATATCCTTCTCTTCTCCAGAACTTTATTGATAGCTGCAGAGGAGAGACGATGGACGCCTTTAGATTTAATGCTACTTGAGTTTCCTGATTCTAATTGTTTGTTAATAGACTTTGTCTGATTCTTTAATTTGCTAGCACCTGTTACTAAATTGTTTCAATACTTTATATTTAATGTTGGCTACTTTATTGTTAATATGTTTTATTTACCTATTTTAGGTTTTTTCTGTGTGTCTGCAAAAATGCATGGATTTCATTCTGTATGGTCTGGTTTTTCCCCCGTGTTGACTGCCTCGGAGTTTGGTTGTGTTTTTCCCCTTATGTGGCTTCACCACCCACGAGTATTTGTTTGTTGTATAGGTATATTTCTTTTTGTTACTCTCTTCAGTTTATCTGTTGTTCCATCTTCACTCTTTCCTTTCATTTTCTTTTTATTGTTTTCACATTTAATCTTCTTTCTCTTTATTCCTTTGGACTCCTTTAAAACTCCTTATATTATCCTTGCATATTTTCTCATCATTGCTTTCTTTTCACATTTTTTAGTCTATTTACTTTGTTAATGCATTTGCAATGTTGCCATTTTATACAAAATGTTATAGATTTTTTACTACACCATAAATGTCTATAAAAACTATCGCATGGAATATTAAAGGTTTGGGTACTCCTATAAAAATGTCAAAGAGTGTAAACGCACCTCGCTAAACTAAAAGGTAATATTGCTTTGTTACAGGAAACCTATGCTGATGCCACGGAAATTGTCAAACTTAAAAAGCAATGGGTTGGACATATTCTTTCTTCCCTGGGTTTAGGGAAGTGTTAACGGAGTGGCTATACTCTGAAATAAAGCCATAAACATCAAGTTATTTCCCAAGATTCAGATTCTTTGGGCAGGTGGGTTATTGCATCCCTTATAATCAATTAAATAACCACAACAATATTCAACGTTTATGCACTCACACAGCTAGAATAATCTTTTTGGTCTGATATTTTATCTAAATTAATGAATCTCACTGATAATTATTTAATCTTTGGAGATGATTGCAACATAGTTATAGATCTTTTTATTGATCGCCATTCCAAATCAAGCTTATCCCATCATCCATGCTTTCACAATTCACCTCTACTATAAAAACAAAGAGCATTAAATTGAAGAGGTACCCAAAACTTCATGATCTCTTCTCACTGTTGTATATTTCGATATTACTGTACATTTATTTCATATATTTTAGCAATGAAACTGTGCCTTCTTATTATTCATAGGATATTTGATCTTTTCCTTTTTTTCTTTTCTGATTTAATAATAAATGTTATTTTCAAACGTAAATGTTTTAGTTGCCACTGATTCTGATACTTCGAGGCAATTTTTTCAAGCAGTCTGCTTGCCGGTTCAGACACCACACTACTTTACAGATTTGTTTCTGAAAAAGCTTTGACAATGGAGGCAATATGCACTCAAATGTTTTTTTTTACAGACTTTCATTTTATTTCATGTTAGCACAACACATTATTTAAATGACCGTTATTTGTCTTGTCACATCTCTTGATCAATTTTCATTAACAATTATTCAGTTGACAATAAACTTTTATTTTCTTCTTAACATATTACAAATATCTTTTAAATTATCATGGTAACAGCTTAGCTTAGCAAATATGATAGGATCCATGCTCTTCTTGGTGGGAATTAAGGACAGTGGAAAATGACAAAAGGTACTTCTATTTTTAGGCAAATGTGCAAATGAAACTGCTTTGTGCAAGCTGCCACCATGCTCCAAATTGTGAAATAAAGCAGGTGCCCCTATGCACACTAGGATTGTCTGCTTGAAAATTGGAGAAAGTACAGTGCATTTTGATAAAGTGGGTAGTTTGAATCTCACTCTGCCAGGGTCTGTCACAGACTACCCTGACATTTATGATGTGTCCTAAATCCCTTCCTTAAATGCCGAACGTTCACGATCACAGTGACATGGTGTACCAACAGTTATCACTGGATACGCTTTAAAAGTGTGCAAGAGGTAGAAGGGTTTAGACTTACCAAAAAATGCATACAGATGCTGTTTCTGTGAGGTGGTGGGCACAATGCCTGTCACAGGCAGCATACATTGCAGACAGTCAACATGCAATCCTCCTGCTCCACTAGTACATCTGGCTTGTGCTTTTTCTAGCGCTGTATGTTGCGAAAAAATACATGGTTCTCACATGAACTCTGAGTTTTAAGTGTATGTGTACATGGGAGAGTGTACAAAGCATTTTTTGAAACAGTGTTTTCGGGTGATAAAGACCATGAGTACAAATGTACGTGAAATGAGTATGTAGTCACATGATATGGGTGTCATACATAGCAGAACAATCAAGAATTGGCCCCCACCCAGCCATTCTAGCAAGAGAAGGAACAGTGCAAAACCCAGCATGCCAGCTGAGGTATAAGCAGTATGAGACGAGGGACTACATGGAGAAGACTATGGAGCGACAGAACCCACTCAGAATGCTTGTTGAATCACATCATGCTAGGGTTATGGGATGGTCAGGGCCCAGAACAAAGGAATGGGCTAGGCAAATGACGGTGAGGAAGAGGGTGGCTCGTCTAATTTCATGATGAGAAAAGAGCTTGGTCGGCAGCCTGTTTGGTCTGGTGCTTCATGGAGGAGAGGGGCAAGTGAGTACATATGGACCTATTCTGGGTCCATAGGATCTGATCGTAAGGCGGAAGAGGAGAGAGCCCCAGGAGGAGTCACCAAGGTTCAGGAATGGGGACCATGTAGCTTTGAACAGTTCATCTTTATCTTGGAGCCAATAAATAATGTGCTCATTTGATGCTACTTTATACATCTCAGTGAGCTATTCATTGTGTGTAGGTATGTGTTGCGAGAGCCAGTGACAGAGGATACAGAGTTTGGCTCTGGTAAGGCGATTGCCAAAAGTCGTTGTGCATGGGTGTTGAGATCAGGAAGTTCTACGGCATCATGGAGCATGGTCAGGGAATGCAGGGAGGGTAGGGCAATCACAAAACTGAGAATGGTGCCTAGGCAGGATCACAATTGGGCAATCATGCAGGATTTGCACAAATCGCATTAAGGATGGGGGCATCTCCAGCATTTCAAGTGGGGAACAAGGTCCGCTGTTGTGAGTTTTTGAGAGGTCCAGTACCAGTTCTGGATCATTTTGAAGAGGTAGAATTTCATGTTAGCATCACTCACCCCTCCACAAAGTTCTGGCATCAGGTCTTTCCAGTCCTCGTCCCTGTATTGGAGGCCTATAGCGTTTTGCCATGATGTGCTGTGAAAGGTCACGAGACGACAGGAATGGAGGTGGTCGAACAACATGTTGTAAAGTCTGGACACAACCCCTTTGTAGACCCCCCAAAGGTACAAGAATTGGTGGATGCCCTATGTACACAGTGTTGCAGTTGGCAGTTACCCCATAGGGGTATGGGAGGTAAGTGAAGGTGGTCAGTTAGCCATTACGAACAATGTCCTCAAGGGTCAGAACCCCCTCTGTCTTGCAGCCGATCCATCTTAGGGGTCGTCCGTCCACTTGTTCAGCTGCATTATTTCACAAGGGGGCCTGTACGTGGAGTTGAACAGCGCTACTTGTGAGTTTATGGGCATGGTTCCAGACCAGCACCATTGTTTGCACCATAGGATTAGGCAGTAGTGTAGTAGGTACTTTATGTGAGGATGTTGAGGCCTGGGCCGCTGCCTATTATGGGGCGTTCTAGTCGGACCCAGAAAGGGGGTTAAGGCACCCCTTGTCTCAGGTAGGAAAGTTGTGCTATATTTAGGGTATAATAGTAGAGTTCTATACAAGGCACACCCAGCCATCTGTATTTCCTGCGTGCAATCAATTTGGAGAAGGAAAGTCGAGGTCTCACATAAACCCAAATAAAGAAGGGAATAGACTTATCTGTTAGCCATAGGTTGGAGGTCCAGACAAGGAGGGGCTACATTCCGAGGACATATGTAAAATGCCAGATGACCACTATCTTGACCACTTTTGTTCTCCCCCGTAGGGATAGATTAAGGTGATTCCATTTGATGTATTCAAGGTTAGTTTTAGCAATGATGGGGTCATGGATGACCGAGATCATATTGTCTAGACCCCTGTTGACCAGGATACCAAAATATTTAAGGTGGTGTTTTCCCAATAAAACGGGAATCCAGTAATGGAAGCTTTCATCGTGATACAGTGCATCAGAAGTGCTTCACTTTTGTTTCAGTTGATTCTGTATCCCGAGATTCCAGCAAAGGATGAGATAAGGGACAGTAAGCCCGGTATTAAGTTATCTAGGTCAGTGAGCATGTGCAGGATGTCATCTGCAAAGAGCATGATTTTGGCCATGCCATCATTGGTGGATATGCATTTGATCTGGGGTGATTGCCGGATGACCACTGTCAGGGGTTCCAAGGCCAGTAGGAGCAGCAGGAGTCAGAGAGGGCACCTTTGCCTGGTTTCTATGCAGAATGGGAAGGTGGGCAATACAAATCTGCCATAGTTGACCTGGGCTGTAGGCTCAGTTTAGAGCCATCGAAGTTTAGAGATAAAGTCGTCCCCAAAACCCAGTTGACTGAGGTCCTTGATCATGTACCACCATTCAATACTGTTGAATGCCTTCTCAGCATCTAAAGAGAGGGATACAGTGGCTTCCGGGCATCCTTAGAAAGCCACAAGGGATCAGCTAGCATCTGGGGATGATTGTGGGAGGATCTTCCTCAGACTTAGGGCCTCATTACATTGTCTGGCGGAATCATTTCCACCCGACACCGACTTGGTCATGGGACGGACCAACACCCGGTAGGCCATCCTGACCGCCCCATTAGGATGCAACTGAATTCCTATATTTCACTATGGGAGCATGCATTATGGCTGTAAACTGGTCGTAAAGCAAGATCCCATAGTGAAATGGGAGGTGTAGTTTATCCCTGCCACAAGGTGCAGGGATCAACAGGGGGGCACAATAGGTACCCCCACGGCCTCCAACCGGAGTCCATGAACCAATGGGGGCCCGCTGGGGGACCCCTAACACGCTTTCCAACATGGTTTCCATGTTGGACAGACTGGCATGGGAACCATGTCGGAAAGCGTGCATTGTAATCTCAAGGGCGGAAAGAGCCACCGTTGAGATTACAGGCCACATTCTGACTGGCGGATGGGCTCTCCGAGCCCGTCGGAAGCCAGCCGGAAACTCCGGCCAGTTTCCTTTCCAGCCGCCTACATCAAAATCAGCCGGTCGGAAAGGAAACCAACCGGCTCATTACGATGCAGACCTAAAGGCTCAGACCAAAGGTTTGAGCGTTTATGGGCTGTATCATAATCGGCCCCTTAGTATGACCAGCTTAAGTGGGATGGCCAATAGGCTCGCTATGATTTTTGTGTCAGTGTTTTGAAGGAAATTGGGTGGTAGCTGCCACACGTAAGTGGGGTTTTCCCAGGTTTCGGTAGGACTGTAATCACCACCTTATTGGATATACCTGATAAAGAGCCAGTGCCCTCTGCTTCCTGGAATACAGCATGTGGTCCACTGCATCCGCTTTCAGCCAGCTGTAAAATTCCCCTGGGAATCAATCTTCACCCGGGTCCTTATTACTTGGGAGATGGCTTGTGCAACCTCCTATTTGGTGATTTCTGCCTCTAGCAGGACCCTGCCCTCATCATTGAGACAGGGGAGATTAGTGGTGGATAAGAGGGCAGCAATTTGGTCCATATAATTGTGGATTTCAGGGCTGTAAAGTGAGGTGTATAAGGTGCCAAATGTGTTGGCTGTGCCTTACAAATCATGTACTAGGATGCCTGAGGGGTCCCTAAAGGTAGGGATAGCCATTCTGGCTTTTCATTGTCAAAGCTGGGCTGCCAGAAGCCTGTGCGTCTTCTTCCCTGGTCATAGTGGTGGGCCTTGAGTTTATGTAGTGCGTATTCTGCCTTGGATGTGTATAGTAAGTAGAGGTCCATCCTAGCCTTTTCCAGCACACATTTGACAGCCACGGTTGGTGTTGCATGTACTCTTGGGTGTACATTCTGGTGTTGTGTTCCAATTGAAGTTGCTGTTGTGCCCGTTGTTTGTTGGCCAATGCAGTGTCCCTCATACGCTGACCTTGTAAGATGGATTTAGCCGCAGCCCATAAAGTTTGGGCAGAGGACAGAGAGCCCTTTTTGTCTGACATATACATGGGCATATATAATTGAAGTATCTCATTTTCCTGAGGCAACCTATAATACACTACATTGAAGTGCCAAGGTTTCTGGGTGGGGACCTGCAGGTTCAGATCTAGGTCAAAATGGACTGGGACATGGTCCAAAAGGGAGCCCTCTAGAAAAGAGCTATATCGAGACATCAGCAAGTTTGGACACAATACAAGGTAGTAGTCTAGGTATGATTGGGTACAATGGACAGCTGAGAAGACTTATAGGTCTTTGTCTGTAGGATGACAAAGATGCCATATGTCACATAATCCATGATTGAAGCATAGGTCTTGCATTCAGTGAATGGCCTGTGAGATATGGGAGTTTTGATCTAGTAGGAGCATAGACGGAACCCACCCCGAGTAATGTGGAGTCCTCTCTAAGTTTCGCAAGAGTGTAGTGACCCTTCTCATCCTTCCACGTCTGGACAACAGTACAGGGGAGGGCCTTGTGGATGAGAATGGCCATGCCGCTCTTCTGGGGAGAAGACGTCGAGGAGTGAGACCCAGTGCTAGCAGGGTCGGAGGTGGGCTTGTAACTATATGCAACTTTTCTCACCCAATGCCTCCAAAGTTTATCTATATGCTTAATGGAGAGAAGGGTCTCTTGTAGAAGGGCAATTACTGCTTTAAGGAAGGCAAGATAGGACAGAATCTTACTACATTAGATATAGTTTGTCAGCCCATTCACGTTAAGTGATATGATGGTGAGGGGGCGGGTCACCATGGTGGCAGAGCAGGCTTTGTAGTGGTGGTATGGATGGGTGCTGTCTATACCACCTGTGGGGAGAGGGAGGGTGGTACGTGTTATTGGGTGGCCCTGAGGATCTAGAGGGACTAAGGGGAAGGAGGGGGTATAGTGAGAGGAGTACAGGGAATACAAGATCAGGGGGAGAGGTATACGTTGTGTACTGTGGTCGTAAACTATCAGCTTCATGTCTGGACCTACCCCAGAGTCCTAATCCACCATGGGGAACAGACGGCAGCCAACTGGAAGAGAAAGGGTCAGTAAATCCCAAGCCCATAGGAGTATAACAAGTCTGGTGCTTGGTGAGCACAGCAAGTGGGACCGGATGGGGGACAGCCAAGTGCACTAAGGAAGCCCAGTCTATAAGGCAAAGGCTAGAATGGCTATGTGCATTTGTGTGGACGTCAAAGCATAGGCAGGGGAGACAGTGTGTATGCAAGTTGGGCGAATCCCGAGGTCCTTGCAGACCGAGCAATGAGGCAAGGTGGCAGGTTAACATGGTCTAACAATGATAAACTCTACGATAACCAGGCAGTAACCAAAACAAGTTTAATAGCAAGCTATTTCCATGAAAAGCTAGAAAGTAGCAGGAGAGATGAGAAATACTGAAAGTGTAAAAAGTGCTGAGGAAAGACAATAGTGAGAGGAGAGGTAGCAGGCATGGAGATTTAGCCAAGGCTAGAACCATATTCGAAAAAGGAGTGAGAGAATCAAGGATCAGTAGACTTCATTACTCCTCCTACCCCCATGAAAAGCAGTTGTGGGGAAGAATTGCTGAATGGTATGTCAGCGGGGGGCACAATGATGTGAGAGCAGGGGGATGAGAGGGAATACTGCAGTCCAGGATTAGACCGACGACCTTCAGAGAGCAGTCAGCAGAGATTAAGATGCTGTGATGGAGTGCAGTCTGGGTTCCATCATGGGGGCTGTTCCAGACCGGAGCAATGAAGAAACCCTGGCAGGGCAGTCTGCAAGAGTTACAACGCAAGGGGGTGAACCCAGACAAATTACTAGGACCTGGGTTTAGTACGGTACCAAGAATAGATGGCACTAGTGGACATAGTATATTAAGACAAACATTTTAACATCACCTGTAGAATTAATCCAAAGACAATTTAAAGATAAATTCAGTACATTTATTCACATGGAACACAGATTCTCATGTCCACTGAGAATCCAACTAAAGTACATATTCACAAAATTCACAAAATTCAAAAGCGGTGCCCCACTGGAAAAAGAAGGGTAAGTGCAGCGTGGTGCGAAAGTAAAGGTAAGTGGGAGAGGGAGGGCAGTGAGCAATATACACATCCAAATCATATAGAGTGCCAATCCAGCCTGAGGTACTTGGCCAAACTATTTACATAACCATAGTATAGGACACATGAAAGACCTATCACAGTTGTCCACAATGGTGAATGCAGTGCAAAAAAACGTCGACGTTTCAACCCTGGGGGAAATTGTAGATAGTTGGAGATCTTACAGAAGGGTCTTCATCAGGACCAACTGTGGGACACCTAGGGATAGTTAAGGGACCTCCATTAGGTACAGGTGATGTAACAAAATAGGAATTAATCACGGTTAGTGTTTGAAGGTAAGGAAAATTACCCTGAGACCACCAGGGATATATGGTGGTAAGAAGATAGAAGATGGGCCCTCAGGCTCCGATGTCAGGAAAGGACGTTGAGTAGTGGCTGAAAAAACATATAAGTACCAATCAGCACACTTCCCATGTGGGGCTACATAAAGTCAAAAAATTGACTGAATATCAAAGGTTCCCAGACACTGTGAATACTCACTTACTTGTTGAAACAGTATAATTAATTCTACTGGGCTTGAACGAATCTAAATCCCAAGTTTCTAAAAACAAAATAAGAGACAACGAGTTGTTAGACTCCACCACCTGAAAGCAAAATGCCTAAAGGTTGAAGAAATTAAATGCATCTGTTTGGGCACAGCGTGGGGCACATACCTGAAAGGAGCAGCTCACATCCGTCTCTCTGTGATGAAGACGGAGCACTGAGCCACAATTGCTTAAGTACCAGCTCTGCTGTGTGCACGTGTTACACTCCAGTGAGCAGCAGCAGAGTGCTGCTCACCGGGAGCCAAACACATCCGTGATTTCTTTAAAACCGATGGCTACTGGGCAGAACAGCTGAGCCAGGATTTTTACACAAGGATTCCTCAAGTTACGAGTGAAAGTCCTGGTAACGAGAGCCTGCCAAAAATGGGGCTATGTTTATTTGCATGCCATTCGGTGTGAACGCGTACATGGGCTAAATAAAGATGAACACCCTTCTGCTTGAGAATACGTTCTGATTGGTGATTGTCAATGATTTCTACAGAAATTCAAACCGGTACAAACGTGAGCAGCTGCTAATGACGGGACAATTCTTATGTGAATATAGTCATATGGTGTATTCCATTCAAACGTGTACATTGGCTAAACAGAATAAAGATGACTCATGCTTATAAAATGCTGTGTGATTGGAGGTTGTCATCGGTTTGTAGAGAAATTCAAAGCTGTAATATGTGAGCAGCTGCCAAAGATGGAACAATCCTTGTGTGAATATGGTCATACCTCAATGTGAGGACAAAACGTTACCTAATAAGAGACGCATACATAGGTTAAACAGAATAAAGATAAACGCACTCATGCTTATAAAATACTGTGTGTTTTAAAGTTGTCACCGCTTTTCAGAGAAATTCAAAACAGTAATATGTCAATGATGGAAAAATCCTTGTGAGAATAAAGTCATACATCAATATAAGGTCAAAACATCACATAATAAGAGACACAATTAAAACACATCTCCTATACATGTTGAGTTAACACATAACTCCTTGTATTGAGCCAAAGGCCCAAGTGCCTTACATTTATATTCTGGGAAGACATGATGCTTAAATGAACAATGTTGAATCCTAAATACATGGAACCCCTGTGGCATCTTTATCTATAGGGAGACATATATACTACGTGTATATGTTTCTATGCAACCTGACACAATGTGGATGCATCTCACTATTCATTCTCTTACCAGACATGCTAGCTGAGCACTGCTTGTGTGCAGGTCATTTAGCCCATGTCGGATAGTGTCAAAAGTGTGCACCCATTTGCAATCTCTCGTGTTCAGGACCTGCTGGATGTCGCCACCCTTGATGCCCAGGCTGATCTTCTCAAGGACAACCCACCTAATACTGTCTGGTGAGTGATTGCCTGCCTGAAAATGCTCCACCTGGGGTGCCCCCACTACGCCACACCTTACCCTACTGCAGTGTTGCAATATGCGTGTCTTCACTTTTTGATGTGTTTGTCCCACATACATCAGCTCACATGGGCATAGAATAGCATAGATGACATCAGCTGTATTGCAGTTGGTATGGGTTTTAAAAACAATTGTATGATGTTTGTATGTCAATTGTTTAGACTGAGTGGTAAGGCTGCAGGCTTTGCAGTGTCCACATTTGTAGTTTCCCACAATCTCAGGGAGAGCCCACAGGGATTGAATAGTGGGTGCTGGCGTTGTTGCTAACAGAGAGTGCACCACATGTTCTCGTATGCTCTTCCCCCTCTTGAAAGAGTGCATGGGTGGCTCGAATAATCCCAAATCGTCAGAGATAAGTTCCCAGTAGTGATTAATAATGTGTTTGATGGCATTGCTGCGGGTGCAGAAAGTAGTGGACACATATCAGCCTCTTGTCCAGGACATCATGTCGTGTTTTGGCGACCAGTAGGTGCTCCCTCGGGTTGAACCAGGCTCTTTTCCTTGCTTGCTTCACCAACCTCCGTGGGTACCCCCTCTCAATTAGACGGTCGGCGGGATTCTCGGACTGTGATAGATAGTCTTCCTTGCGAGAGCAATTCCTGCGTATCCTCAGGAACTGTCCAAAGGGTAAGTTGTCACATAGCCCCCTGGGGTGGTGACTGTTGTATCTAAGCAGCGAATTGCGTTCAGCTGATTTTCTGAATAAAGTGGTGTACAGCAAGTTGTTGTCTACTCTAATTGAAATATCCAGGAAATCAATTCTGTCACAATCAGAGTGTATGGTGAATTTGATGTCTGTGGACTGTTGGTTAAACCACCTGAAAAAGTTGTCCAGTTCCATAGATGTTCCCGTCCAAATTAGCAGGACTTCGTCAATGTATCGTTTCCATAAATTCAGATGTTCCAGGTATGGATTATTACCACGGAGTACGAAGGTCTCCTCAAAGTGGTCCATGTATATGATAGCCAGGTCTGGTGCGAAATTAGCCCCCATTTGGACTCCTTTGGTTTGGAGATAGTATTGTCCCTGAAAGAAGAAGAAGTTGTGCATCATGGCAATCTCCAACAATTTGATGATAAAGTCTGTAGGCACCAATGTGGGTGCGGGTCTCTTGTCCAGGGAGCACATATGACCTCCAAGGCTGACTTCTGCGGGATACTAGTATACAGGGATACTACGTCCAACGTTGCAAGACGTTGATTGTTCGGGTTAAAGGGTAGGCTATCCACTATTCTGATTGTCTGCATGGTGTCCCTTAAATAGGTGCTGGTTGCTTCCACGATAGGTTTAAAAAAGAAGTCGATGTATTTACAAAGAGGTTCAAGTAGATATCTGCAGCCAGAGACTATCAGTTGTCCAGGAGGATGTTCTAAACTCTTGTGAACCTTAGGTAAAGTATAGATGGTGGGAAGCCGTGGTTGTTTCTGATTGAGGAAATCAAATTCCAAATCTGATAGATAACCCATTTTGTGTCCCTCCTCTGTCACTTTTAGGATCATCTTGGCCACCTCTTTGGTGGGGTCAGTTCTCAGGCGGGTGTAACTGATGCCATCCCCCAGCTGATTAAGGACCTCCATTATATAGTCAGTCATGTTCTGGACCATGATGGCTCCGCCCTTGTCCGCGGGCTTGATGACAATCTGGCCATTGTCCTTCAATGACTGTAAAGCTTCCCGTTCTGACTTGGTGATGTTGTATTTGACATATTGTCATTCCGAGCATACCTTCATGACATCCCTGGTCACCACACTCTCATATGTCAGAATCTTATTAGAGACCAAATGCGTCGGTGGCATAAAGGTTGATGGTACTCGTAGACCAGTGTGTGACGTTGAGGGGAGTGTGGGTGAATTTTTGAAATGGTACCTCAATCTCACCTTCCTAAAGAAACGGTGCAGCTCAGCCATGATATTAAATTGATTGGGGTGGGCAGTAGGTACAAATGATAGTCCCTTGCAAAGTACCGCCTCCTCGTCTGGGGTAAGTTCATGGGAGGATAGGTTTATAATGGGGCTGCTCTGTGAACTCACCATCTGTATATCCGGCGTCTCGTCTGTATTTCGCCGTGGTTCTCCGGTGGGAACCGGACCTGCTTCTGTCCTCTGGTCTGGCCCCCGTCCCATCTCTGGTCCCTCTGTTCCTGTACTCGTTGTTGGTTCCGATTCCAGTTGTAGCCGCGACCTCTGGGGGGTCTCCATTGTGCAGCCCCTAAAAAATGGGATGAGGAAGAGGGTCCCTGTGGTGGTGCGTACCAATTCTCTTGGTAGTTGTAGTCTGAACTCGTTACCGGTTGATCCGCGTCACTTTCTGTGCTATTGGATCCTGAGGATTCCGAGAATGTAGTAAACTTACGTCGACCTCTGTATCCACCTCTGCCTCTACCTGTGAAGCGGCCTTGTTGGTCCCGTTTGAAGTAGTCTTCCTGGAGATATGGGTAGGTCGTCTTCTTGTCGTAGTAGCGAATATCTTTCTCTAATTTGTCCAATTTCTTGGCTTGGGTGTTGATATCAAAATCCTTGATGGTTTTATCCAGGCGCTCTAGAGCCTCCTTGGCATTGGTAAGTGCGGTGTCTCCCGCAATCTCTTGTTTCAGTTCTCCAATCTCTTTAAGTAGTTTCTCTACCCATTCAATGGCGGTGTAAACCCCCAACAACATCCAATGGCGTGAGCAATTGTTAGCCACAAAGCTAAAGTTCTCTTTGAACTTGGGATTATCTACAAAAATGGCCGGCTTGTTCCTGACCTGAAGGCCAACCGGTATTATATTTGCTAGTAGATATTTGGTGAGTAAATGCCCATGGAGTCATGTACGTACTAATTTCTTTTCTAATCTTTCAAGTCGAGAAATCTTATCATTAAGTGTGTAGTCTCTGCTAGGGGTGGTGGAGGAAAGGAAATTACTGCTCTGAGTGGCAGCTTCAAGGAACTGAAATGGACTTTGTGGTTCCAGTGCCCGCTGTGGTGATACCATGATGGATCAGTGCAAACCAACTGAAGCATTCTGTGTTTGTCAAGAGGGTATGAATCAAGGAAACAGGTGGGGATCACCCCTCTGCACCAGTGCCAGGACAGGTACTCAGTTTATCAGGGAAGAGGCATCCAAGTAGTTAGGGGCACTCCAGTTCAGCCCCAGAGGTCAATGGTTCTACTGGGGGTGCAGCCCTGCAGAGTCCTCACTTAATGCAGCCTTCAATAGGATGAACAGGTTCAGTTGCACCCACAAATGAGTCCTCCGGGCTTTGGAAAAGACCACAGTAGGGCCTAGTAGGATTGGGCTCCCATGGGCCTGCAGCGATGCAGTACACCAGTTGCCTCCTGGTGAGCCCCTGGTGGTAGGAAAAGGCTGCCGTGAGGCTTCTATGTAAGCAGTAGGCCACTGTGAGTACAGGCCCCAGCCGCGTATATGGCATGTTCAGCTGCCGGGATTTCAAATCCTCCAGTCCGACCCGAGGTCTTCATTAGGGTCCTCAAATGGGGAGCAGTGGACACCCTAGGAGAGAAGGAAGAGTTCCCCATCATTCTGAGTCGGTCAAGGCAGCGGGAAAGATGATGGAGTCTGTGCCTGTTCCCCAGTGGCAGAAGAGCTCAGGTGAAAGCCCTGTAAAATGCATTTTGATGCATTGGATGGTTCATTTGTCACTCTGCCAGGCTCTGTGACAAGCTATCCTGAGTAGACTTCTAAAGGCCTTCGTTTAATGTCCAGCTTGCAGAATCTAAGTGACATGGATTTACAAATTGTCATCAATGGATACACTTTGATAGTGGGTAAGATGTAAAGATTTTAGGCCATACCATATTTCGGTACAGTAGTGATCGCTGGTAGGAGGTCAACAAAATGTCTACAACCACATTTGGGGCAGACATTGAGCATGTGATCTGAGAGAGTATGTTTGTTCTAATGCATTCTCCTGTAATAAGAGTATGTACTATTTATATTGCAATTTTCAAACGGCATGCCCAAAGGAAATGAGACAACAACTAGTTAGCGCTAGTTCATCTTTCAGTAATAGGAGTGTGCACCCATTATTTTCTTACTTCCAGAGGGCATTCCCAAAAGGATATGAGGCAACAACTTGTTAGCATTGCACATAGACCATAAGTTTTTATTTTCAAACATTTATTTACCGATTTCTTATTTGAGATAATTATCAAATAGGAAATAGGGATTCGGTAAATTATATGTTGGAATATTTGTCTCTATTTGCGATTGCAAATAATGAATCAATAATAGTGATTCAGAATTAGTCACAAATAGATAATTGCTAATTTCAAATGTTGCACAGACTGCATTTGATGACTTCATAACCAGTAACCAGAAAGTAATTTACCTGCTTCACATTGCTTGTGTAGCTCCTAGATGGCACACATCTCTGAGGAGCAGAAGAAGATTGGTGAGTGACGAAAATGTCCCGGCAGCATAAAGGCAAGGATGATAGTAGGCACAGATGAAAACAGAGGTTTTCAGATGTTGAGATAGAGATTTAGGTTGAAGAATGTGGCTCTTATAATGATAAACATTTTGGAAAAAATATTTAGCTGCAAATTTACAAGGAAAGTGACTCATTGCGTGCCGCAAGCCATTTCGGTGTGCTGCACTGAGTCACTTTCAAAGCACAGGGATGCAACATATTTACAACAAATACATTGCACATCTGTGCTTCCCCCTGCGCTGGCGCGCAAACTGCTGCCATGCGCCGGCACAGGCACTTTTGCACCATGGTGCAAGGATGCCTGCATCATGGGGATATTGTTTATGTGCACGAAGGATTCCCTTCCTGCACATAAACAATCAGAAATGGTGTTTTTCAACTCCTATGTGTGCTGCATTAGCACACATGGAGCTTGCAAAACGTCATTGTTTTACTGATAGTTTACACGCAGGAAGGGACACATTCCTGTACATAAACAATCACCAGAGGTAATTTCCTCTTTCTATATGTGCTGCAGAATGCAGCACACATAGAAAGAGGAAGAGAACGAGGAGAAATGAATACATTTCTCCTTGTTGCGCCTCCCTATGCCTCCACTGGGGAGGCGTAGCATTTAGACGCATTTCCAGATTCACGATTTCTCGTAAATCTGGAAATGTGTCTGGTTCAATGGGTGTTGCTGTGGGTGGCAACACCCATGGAACGCCCCTTTCACGACAAGTGCTGCGTGCCAAGGGACCATATTTACAAGGACAGGAAAAGTCGCGCAGGGTGGCTTTTCCTGTCCTTGTAAATATGAGGCACTAAAATGCGCCGCTGGTGCATCACAAAAAGTAACGCACCGGTGGCGCAAGGGACTTGTAAATCTGCCCCTTAGTGTGCTAGAGTGCACCAAAAACAAAATCTGCGTGACAATACAAGAATAAACGCTGTTGGTGACACCAAGTGCACCATTGATGAAATACAAAAGCTCTGCTTTGACTTATGGTCTTATTCAAAAGAGAAGTTGGCACAAAGAATGTCTGATGCTCGGTGTACCGAAGGTAGCTCTTCCCCTGCAAATCCAATGGAAGAAATGATAGAAAGCACCTTTCCATCGGAGGCAGTCTCCAGAGTTAGAAACTTCGACACATCTAATGTTCCTCCTTCCAACACAGGTTAGAAAGTATTTTTTTTTTTTTAAAACAAACACATCATTTAATGTTAGTTAAATCCTGAAGTTTATTTAAATTTGCTAACATACATAAATATACTAAATGTTACTTTTCCCTTTATGAACCAACACTTGAATATTCAGAACTACAAATCACAAAATGCAATCTTAAAGTAATCAGTTTTGTACCAAGAAGCATATTATCATTATATTATAAATATGTGCTTACATGAATTAAAGTGTCGTAATTGTAATTAAAGTCAATCTGTGGTGTATGGCCTACACTGCAATGGTTTCTGGGCCATGTAGCTTGACTATAAAGAAGTTTTTTAAATTAACAGTTTAGTATAAATCAAAATATGTGATTTCTTTACAGAAAGCACTGCATAACAAGACTGCTTGGAACACAAAGGTTAAATTGAGATACCCATTGATGATGATAAAATGGGCGAAACAGCTGATGGCCAACAGTTGAGCTCCAATGCAGAAACTGAAGAACATTCTGAATTAAGAGATGTAGTCCATGCACATACACCAACTCAAACACGTGCAGCTATGCACACTTTTATGAATATTTCTTTTTTCAACAAGATGCATTATGTGAAGCTGATTGGCAGTGAAGTGGAGAGCACATATAAGGCCTAGGGCGACCAAGTCCATTAATTTAGTCAGAATTACAATCTGATAAAGTTGGTCAAATAGTGAGAAGTCTATGTTGCAAGTTCAGAAACAGCAGCTAAGGGAAATATGTTATTTGGGTACAAAAATCAACTCCCTAGAGAAAACCATAACATCAGATTTCAATAGCATTTGTGATTCTCATGAAGCTATGTGTCAGAAATCAGTTCATTAACTGAGACAGTATCCACACTGTGTGGATAAATAAATGCTGATAGATTTGATAGGCAACATTGCTATAATAGATTACAAGGCTTTGGTAAATCTGTAGATCGCCTTGCTACTGCTATGAGACTACTATCGCAAAGATCTGCGAATCTACAAATAGAACTTGGTCATTTTTGCAGAGATGTGTCAAAGTGCTAGAAAAAAATAACCAATGTGTTAGATTAGATGGAAAATGCACATCCAAGAAGAAGTGGCATACATCCACAGCAGTTTGTCTGTACAAAAGCAGGGTATTTTAATATCCAGTACTATACAAACTCCAGATATACATCCAGATTCTAAACCTATATGTAGTGACAGAGTGACTTCAAAAAAGATTTAGACAGTAACACTAACAATTTTGTAGGTTTATTGTTAATACAATTGCGATAATGTAATATATACCTGCATGTGCATATTTGCAAGGTGTATTCAACAAATCCTAGGTCAAAATATCAATTTACATTTTCTTCTATGGCCTGTGAGAATACAGGAAAAATATATTGTTTAGAATTCATGTAACCTCCTTTGAGCAACTAGAAACAAAAAAAACAAAGATTACGGTAAAGTTAGTTGTTGGTGTTTTGTGTTCTTACAGTCCTTCAATCAATTGCTCTGTTTGCATCCTGATCTTGATGAAGATGAGGTGGAGATATGTTGTCATCATCAATGTTGTCCTATAATATCAGTTATGATTCATTATATATATATGCCTATAATACAATTCAATACAGTATCAGGTTTCCACTAGCATGCTCAGTAAAAAAAGTGATAGCTTAAAAATGATCATATTTTATTTAGGTAAAGAGTTATCTTTTTTTACAGACACATTCTTTCCTTGGTAGTTTGTAGGATCCTCGACTAAATTTTTTTGAATGGTCATAATAATGGTCAAAATAATTATGACAACCTAGAAATCTTCATTTGTCTAATAAAAACAATTTAATGTAAATTTTCTGAAAACAGGTGCTGAATAATCTGCAATCAGTCCTGGCTGAAATATTTAATTCTTGATAGAAATTCAAATGTTTTCAACATTAATCATGTTATTGTATTAGATAGACATTAAATAGCAACATACTAGAATTGCATTTTTTCTAATGGTCCGCAATTCAGGCATTGACTTCCAGGGTCATACTGGCATATAGTGCAATTTAGAAGTGCCAGATGGGCCAGTGTGTAGAACAGTTTTGTGACAGAGTGTGGGCAATTTATATGGGGCGATGGACCAGTTTGTGACTGTATCTGAGCCTGTGTTATGAATACCTTTGTATAATAACTAAGAGGTAGTAGAATGTGGCACTGTGTTGGTAATGGTAGGTTGCAGTTCAAACACAGAGGAGCCCAGGGGTGAATGTCTCACACAGTATGCAAGAGTTACAACATCTTACATTGAGTGTGTAGTGGCAGGCAGTACAGTTCTAATTTTAAAATAAATCAACTACCACTAAAATCATCACAGTTGCCGCACACATGACTTTCCCCACATTCCAACTCTATCCTGCCCTAGAGATGCAGCCATTGAATGCTCATTCCTAAATCCCAGCTGAAGCTCCTGCAGCACCAAATTGGCTGGAAGTGGATGGGTGAGCCTTGTGGGCAAGCAGGCTGTAATCATGTGTCTTTTCGGCAAGAACTCTGCAGATGAACGAGGGGAGAGAGGCTGGCTGCCTGGCTGGCTCTGTCATGTTGTGGTGTATGGGGGTGCCTGACACAGTGGGAGAAGAGTTGCTGAGCCAAGCAGACAAACAAATACATTCTTTGATGTCATATTCTTTTTTCTATCCATTGTTTGTATGTTTTGAAAAAAATACATTACCCATCTCTTTATCAACTCTTTGCTACTGCAATAAACTCTACATTGGAGTCCTAACAAATCAATAACCAAACAGCAGAGTCCAGAACAGTTTTTGTCCTCATCTGTTTGGCCTGAAACACATTGTGATTGTAATAGTATTTGTTTAGCTATTACTACCCCTGACAAGTCACTGAAGTGGTTTTCAGTGACAAGCATGCTACTCCGGAACCCAAAAAGGATTAGTGGTGGATTAGCATAGAGAAATATAAGTTGTTAATTTGAGCAGTGGACATGTGAGTCTGGTAGTTTGATTGAATTGGATAATGGAGGGATAGAGGAGAGAAGAGTCTAGAAAGTGTTATTTGGGAGATTATAGTAGTACGATGAAGTTTGGGGTGAGTCAAAGACAGGGCCAGACTGGAAACTGAAATCAGCCCTGGCAAAGAGCTCGGCCAGCCCACCTGGGGGAGGGGGGGCTAGTGGAAAGCATTGTGCTGCTTTGGTTGCTGGGGCAGATATTGCAAAAACGGCCCCTGGTAACAAAAATGAGGTATAGCGGAGGGAAGAGTCTAAAAAGGAATTAGGGAGAATATAGCGGTCAAATGAGTTTTGGGATGAGTCAAAGGAGGGATACATGATGGAAGAATATAGAAAGGGTTATTTGGGAGATCATAGTAATAGAATGAGGTTTGGGATGAGTCAGAGAGTAGAGGTACAGGATATATTGAGAGAGACAAAGGTTTTTTTTGTTCTGCAGTAGGAGTAAAATAATACATAGATAGATACAATACTACATAGTAAGGGTATACATGTATAAGAAAATTGAATTGATATATAAAGCTGTAATATAAAGTTACATTGTATAAAGCCCCATATGTGTATATGTGCCTGTGGGGATAGATAGTTAGAAACTCTGGCTTTCAAGTGTTGCTGCACATGAAACTAATTTATATGTGTCTTTTTATAAAGTTTTTTTTGTATTTATTTTATTTTTATATTCTCCTCAATATTTCAATAGTGAAGCACTTGTAGATACAAATGTTATGATCATATTTACATATTGTCATAGATAAAAAACAGAGATCCATTAGCATCTATTCACATAACTTCTATGAAATCTTTGCAGTGACCAATATACATGTTAAGCATAAAACTATTTATATATATAAATATATATATAAATATATATATATATATATATATATATATATATATATATATATATATATATATATATATATATATATATGTCACTTACTTCGCCATGTAGAGCTTTCTACCGGAAAGATGACGAATGCAGACCCGTTACTGGTGCAAATTTTTACTTTATTTTGTGGACGCCCTGCACCACCGCCATGACGCGTTTCGAGCAACACAGTGCCCTTGATCACATATAGATATATAAATATTCGCATCACTCCATTTCTTCACTTGGCCAAGCAAAACACAGGAGCACGGACCACAGATAGGTGCAGATTTTCTTTTTATTTGGTCACACAGGCACCAGCAGCATAACGCGTTTCAGCTCCGAAGAGCCTTGATCACATAGCATGCTCAATAGTTTACGGCCGGTTTATATACAACTTTTTTTCTATCTTTTCCCGTGTTTTTTTGCTAGCAGTCTTTTTACTCTTTTCATGTTAAAGTGACAAGTGCATTATGTGCAAAGTAAAGCAAAGCATAAACATAAACAAAATACATAATGCATTCTGATTGTTTGGCTGTTGGCATAATTAAATCATTCAGGTATAAATACCACTTTGTAATTACGCATAAATATAACATTTGTTTTTGCCGTCCAGGTTTAAATACCAATTCAAACAATTCTGTACAAATAAATACTTAAAATGCAACTGCAAATACAATACTAATTCAGAAAGTGCTTGGCTGCAGTCTTTACTACTACACATACTTTAAATTATCTAAAAACCTGTGCAAAATACGCTAATTAAAAGTATGATAAAATTGTAAAGCCCATCTAAAACCGTGTACAAAATAGTGTATAAAATGTTTAAAAGGATATTATTCAGGCGGTGCAGTAAAATAAGTTTTTAAATTTTCTTCAAAGTTCATAGTAGCTATATCTCCTTGATTCTTATCATGCAAATTTCATTACTCATTATCAGAGGCAGGTATGTAATTCCTCCGTAATATTAAGACCCTTAGGATGCTTTGTGTCGAGGTCTAGAATGTATCTAGTTTCTAGACGTCTAAGGGCGTTTTCTCTGTCCCCTCCTCTTTTATATGGTGGGATGGAGACAATAATAAAGTAAATGAGTTGTTTGGGGTCCGCTTTCTGTACTTCCTCAAAATGTCTAGCTACGGGGTAAGTAGTGTCCTTGTTTTTGATTGCTCTAATGTGCTGGAGTATCCTCTTGTGCCCTTGTAGTATAGTACTACCTACATATCTTAGGGCACATGGACACTCCAGCACATAGACTACATGGTCCGTTTTGCAACTTAGGGACTTAGAAATGGATTTTTCTTTATCGCTAAATGGGGTGTCATATGTGGTTATATATAAATATATGTATATGTGTTTCAGTGATACATTTCCACCTCGCATCAGCAGGAAAGAAATAGGCAGCACAGCTCCGTAATTCACCAGCAATTCATTTATTGTTAAATCATGTAAGGTGCAAGAAAAGCTGGCCTAAGCATTTGGGACGTAGCCTTTGACAGGGTCATACGGTCTTTCCGTGCAGAGGGTCAATTTAGAGGAAAATCCTTAGCCCCATAAATACATTTCTTTTTAGCAAATGGACTGTTAATCTCATTCATTTGCTTCTCATAGCATAGCACATGTTGGTTTCCATTTTGTCAGCAGTGGTACAAATGTATCTTCATCAAACATACGGATATACATTAATTTTAAAACTGTTTTATGCCATTTTTTGTTGATATACCATAATTTCTATATGACACAGAAATTCCAATATCCAGATATATGCCATCCATTATTTGCATTTTTGTTGTATTACCCATTAGGTCATTTTCTTACATCATGTACATGAAGTTCCATAATGTATTGACACCTATTTAATACTATGTCCTGGTTAAGTGCCATAAATCTGGGATGCGTAAGTTATATCCTGCTCCCCATTCACACATTGACATTTGCCCAAGCCCTGGTGAATTGTCCTTTATAGACAAAGTCTGAAAGGGTATGTTTATCCAAAGTCAGTGCCAATATATAGGTCTATGTCATATATATACTCCATTCTCACACAATATAGATACTCTGACTGTCCCCTGAAGATAACAGTACAATATCATGTTTCTGCAGTCAAGGATATTACTATATCAGGTCAAAAAATCTCTCACTGTATAAGATAACATTTATGTGAAATACTGAACCTCTAGATCTCTCTAGTTTTCTTATGCGTACTAAAGTGCAAATGCATGAATTATCCAGGTAGATGTGAGAAACAAAGTGCAAATGCATGGGGTGAAATCTGTTATTCATAATCACTCTAAAGTATAAGTCCTTAAATTGTCAATCGGATTATGTCTACCTTCAATATCCAGGTCAAGTGCAAATATGCAAGATTTGAAGTGCAAATGCATGGACCTAAATCCAACTTCCAATTATGCTACCATTTATAATGCAATTCCCTGACCTTCTTATAAATTGCTCATGCAATAAATAATCAATCAAATTCAGATATACAAATGAAAGGAGGCAACCCCTCCCGGTCTCATAAAGTGCCAATACATTCACAGTCCCTGGTTTCCATATACAAAATATGCAAAACGCGCATCAGAGTACAAATGAGGATCCAGATTCAGTACAAGGTAGTGCTATCCTCTAGTTAGTGACTGATCATACAAATTCTGAGCGAGGGGAAGAGAGGGAAATTTCAATGCGCTAGTAGAGATGATAATCACAATAAAATGTAAGATGGTAAATTTCCTCTTAACATATTAAAAGATGACATGAAAATTAAAACAGAATACAATCCATCTTATACTGTAGAAAATGCAAAAAAGTGAATATAGATCATAAGATCATATAAATTATGGCATAAAAATTGGCAAGACAAAGTTTCAATCCATCTTATAAAGGAGTCTCTCATAACTCTAACTCTAGAAGAAAAAATGAGTCCTGATAAAACAAAGCTATAAGCGCGCATGAAGCTCAGCATTTGCATTCAGACCCCAACGGTGCTCAGTTCCCATTGATAATATCCACTTGGATTATGTCCTCTGCAGCTCCAGCGCTCTGTTTCCACCCCAGCGTTTTCTTGCTGCTTGGTATATACCATAGAATTTCATATTCTCAATATTGCCATCATGAGTGTCCCAGATGTGTTTTGCCATATTGTAGAAGAAATCTGTGTTCTTTATGGCACGCAGATGTTGCAAAATGCAGAGTTTAAGTTTATTTACAGTGCTCCCAATGTATTTTCACCACATGTGCACTGAAGAACATAAACCAAAAATGTAGTTTCACATGTAATCCATTCATTGTATTTTATAGTTTTCCTTGGGTTGTTACAACCTTGTTAGTGTTAAGTCTGTGGGCACACGCTTTACATCTCAGCACCTCCAAAATCCCTGTTTCTCCTTTGATGACCAGTTCCTAATTCCATATTTTATAGAACTGTCTCAATCAATCAATCATGGGTTTGTTAAAGCGCGACTACTCACCCGTAAGGGTCTCAAGGCGCTATGGGGGTGCAGGTTCCATCCATCAAGGAGGGGGTCTGTCGAAGAGCCAGGTTTTGAGGTTTCTTGCGAAGATGGGGAGCGATGTTGTCTGTCTGAGGTGGAGCGGAAGGGCGTTCCATGCTTTGGCCGCGAGGAAGGAGAAGGAGCGGCCTCCCGATCTGGTCTTTCTGGTGCGGGGGACCACGGCGTAGGAGAGCTGGGCTGATCGTAGGGTCCTTTGGGGTGCGTGGAATTTGAGTCGGCTGTTCAGGTATGCTGGTCCGGTGCCGTGGAGGGCCTTGTGTGCGTGGGTGAGCATCTTGAAGGTGATTCTCGCCTTGACAGGGAGCCAGTGGAGTGTGCGCAGGTGCTGGGAGATGTGGCAGTGTTTTGGCAGGTTGAGGACCAGTCTTGCGGCGGCGTTCTGGATGTTCTGTAGCTTGCAAGTGAGGTTTTTGTTTATTCCGGCGTAGAGTGCGTTGCCGTAGTCGAGTCTGCTGGTGACCAGGGCATGAGTGACGGTCTTTCGGTGTTCGAGGGGGATACATTTGAAGGTCTTACGAAGGAGGCGGAGGGTGTGGAAGCAGGAAGATGAGACAGAGTTGATCTGGCGGTCCATTTTGAGCTCGGAGTCCAGGATGATTCCCAGGTTGCGTGCGTGGTCCGTGGGGGTTGGCGGGTTTCCGTGGGCGGGGGGCCACCAGGTGTCGCTCCAGGCATCGGGGTTTGGGCCCATGATGAGTACTTCTGTTTTGTTGGTGTTTAGTTGTAGGCAGCTGTTTTTCATCCATTTGGCGACGGCTTCCATGCCTTCTCGAAAGTTGCGTCTGGCGGTGTTGGGCTCGTTGGATAGGGAGCGGATGATCTGGGTGTCGTCTGCGTATGACACGATGTTGAGTCCGTAGGTTCTGACGATGGGGGCGAGTGGAGCCATGTAGACGTTGAAGAGCGTCGGGCTGAGGGAGGAGCCCTGGGGGACTCCGCAGGTGGTAGGTGTGGGGTCCGAGAGGAAAGGGGGGAGTCTGACCCGCTGCGTCCTGCCAAAGAGGAAGGAGCGGATCCAGTCGAGGGCCTTGTCCTGGATTCCTGCATCGTAGAGTCTGCGTATGAGGGTGCGGTGGGAGACTGTGTCGAACGCCGCTGATAGGTCGAGGAGGATGAGGGCTACTGTTTCTCCTTTGTCCAGTAGGGTGCGGATGTCGTCTGTTGTGGCGAGGAGGGCGGTTTCCGTACTGTGGTTTTTTCTGAAGCCGGATTGGGAGGAGTTGAGGATGTTGTGTTCTTCAATGAATGTGGCGAGTTGGCTGTTGATGGCTTTCTCGATGACTTTCGCTGGGAACTGGAGCAGGGAGATGGGTCTGTAGTTTTTGAGGTCGGTGGGATCCTCTGAGGGTTTCTTTAGGAGGGGGTTGACCTCGGCGTGTTTCCAGTCGTCGGGGAACGAGGCGGTCGCCAGGGAGCTGTTGATGGTGTGGCGGAGCATGGGTGCGATGGTGTCGGCGGCTCTGTTGAAGATGTGGTGGGGGCAGGGGTCCGTGGGGGCCCCTGAGTGGATTGACTTCATTGTCTTCAGTGTGTCTTCCGTGGTGAGGGCTGTCCAGTCGTCAATCGCTGGTTTCCGGGTGTCGGGGGTGGTTGGTGAGGGTTCAGTGTGTTGGTTGTCTTCGTCGAAGTTGTCGTAGATGCTCTTGATTTTGTGGTGGAAAAAGGTGCTGAGTTTGTCACAGAAGTCTTGTGAGGGAGGGATGTCGGTAGACTCGCTAGTGGGTTGGAGTTTCCTGTAGTGAAGAGGGGGTCGAGGGTGTGTCCTGCTGAGTGCGTGGGCTCGGTCACGATCTGGCGCAGTCCAATGTTGTGGAGGTTGTCCAGGAGGGATGTGGTGTTGGGGTCCAGTTGGTTGTCGAGGTGGAAGTTGAGGTCTCCCAGCAGGGTGTAGTTGGTGGATGCGATGGCCTGCGGGGAGATAATGTCCGTGATGGAGTTGGCGAAGGGTCCGCGGGGTCCAGGGGGTCAGTAGATGAGGGTTCCTCGGAGGGTGGTGGTGGGGCTGGCCAGTATCTTGAAGTGAAGGTGTTCCATCAGTTCTGTGGGCTCGTCAGGGAGTGTGCTCAGGCGGAGGCTGGATTTGTGGACGATGGCGATTCCTCCTCCTGGGCGGGTGGGGCGGTCCTTCCTGGAGATCTTGTATCCTTGGGGGATGGCAATGGCGATGTCCGGTCCCGAGGTGGTGTTGGTCCAGGTTTCGGTGAAGAACGCTACGTCCGGGGTGGTGCTGTGGCGTGTTTGTGGAGGGATCGGACGTTGAGGAGAATGCATTGCAGGGTCTTCGGTTCGGTAGTGTTCTTGTGGGCGGGTTGTGCTGGATCCGTGTTCTTGGTGGTGCTGCAGGTGTGCCGGCAGCGGTGACAGCTGAAGGGTCCGTGGGAGTCGGCTGGTGATGCTAGCTTGCAGTTGTTGTTGCGGCCTGTGTTGAGTGCGTGGAGTGCTGCTGGGTCGTAGCGTTGGCGGGCGGAGGTCCAGGGTTCATGGCGCTGGTCGCGGTCGGGTCGGGCGCAGACGGGCTTGCCTTTGACGCGCCTTCAGCCTGCGGGTGGAGGAGGGCCTCGATCACCAACACTCGAGAGTGCAGGGGCAGGGGCAGGCCTCACTTAATGGTGGAGCTGCGAGGGTGGGAGAGAAATTTCACTGACAATGACTCAGTGGTCTTGCTCGCCTGTCCCCGCAGTGGTCGCCATTAAGTAGGGGTCGGGGAGGGCTGGACAGCTGGGAGGCGGGAGCGGGGAGGGGAGCTGGATTGGCCGGTCGCGCTGGGGTGAAAGATAAAAGAGGGTAGAAAAACGAGTGAAAGAGCAGCGTTAGAGGAAGGAGACAGAGGTCCACTGGACCACCAGGGATGAGGCGCAGGGAAACCTGCGGGTGGAGGAGGGCCTCGATCACCAACAATCGAGAGTGCAGGGGCAGGGGCAGGCATCACTTAATGGTGGAGCTGCGAGGGTGGGAGAGAAATTTCACTGACAATGAGTCAGTGGTCTTGCTCGCCTGTCCCCGCAGTGGTCGCCATTAAGTAGGGGTCGGGGAGGGCTGGACAGCTGGGAGGCGGGAGCGGGGAGGGGAGCTGGATTGGCCGGTCGCGCTGGGGGAGGAGCCGCGGGGCAGCAGCGGCGGGGAAAGGTAAAGGGAGGAAATAAGGGATAAAGAAAAAAGGGAAAATAGGCAGAAATAAGGCACAAAAGAGCAGTGATGCAGAAAGGTGAAAGATAAAAGAAGGTAGAAAAACGAGTGAAAACTAGTGAAAGGGCAGAGCGAGAGGAAGGGAAAATGAGCAGAAATAATGCACAAAAGAGCAGAGATGCAGAAAAGTGCAGAAAGGTGAAAGATAAAAAAGGGTAGAAAAACGAGTGAAAGAGCAGAGGAAGGAGACAGAGGTCCACTGGACCACCAGGGATGAGGCGCAGGGAAACCTGCGGGTGGAGGAGGGCCTCGATCACCAACACTCGAGAGTGCAGGGGCAGGGGCAGGCCTCACTTAATGGTGGAGCTGCGAGGGTGGGAGAGCAATTTCACTGACAATGAGTCTAGGTAAAAGAAACTTTTAGTCAGAAGATCCTCAAGTGACATTGTTTTCCTGTATGTGATATCTGGGACTTCTGGTAACACACCTTGAAGGTCACCGTATATATATATATATATATATATATATATATATATATATATATATATATATATATATATATATATATATATATATATATATATATATATATATATATATATATATATATATATGTATATTAACCATAAGTAATATGTTCATTTGTTAAGCAGACCTAAAGAATATCTATATATTTTTTTAACCATAGGTAATATATATATTTGTACAACTAAATGCACATATGTAAATACATATATATATATATAATGAAATTATAAATGTTTTACATACGCAGGTATATGCTGTACATTTGTGGCTGAGTATGGTGGTTATTTAGGAAAGAGCCAACTCTAGAGTAGTATTCTGAAGATAAGATAGTTATCCGTGGATCTTATGTTTGGGGATAGTAAATTCCATTGTTTGCCTGCTTGAACAGAGAATGATATACCACCCATGTTCATAATGAAATCAACACAGATATTTTAACAACACACGTCTTTTATGTATTAACTAGTTTTAATGGTAGCACTTTATTTATTCTTGCACTTGCACTTTAAATTGGAATTTAGAACATACAGAAAATGTAATCAGTTTTTAAATGTAATAGTTTACATTATGTGCATTGGAAATCAAAAATAATAATGCTTGCAAAACCAGAGACACAACAACGTAGACAAATTGAAAGTCCAGGTAGTATTACTACCAGCAGATTAAACATGAATCATGCATATTTTGAAAGAAAATATAATGTAGAGTAAACCTGTAATATGCATAATATATGATTTTACAACCTTTATTTTATTTTCTTATTGAAATAATGTGGACTCTAATAGGTTTCAATGTGACGTTGTGTGTTTTATCAAATATTGTTTTTATACATAGAAACGTTTTTAGAACAATGATGTTGGTATTTTACCCAAATTATTCTATGAATCAATTTTAATATTTAACCTGTTTTTAAATAAGTGAGGAAATCTTATTTATGGCAGCATTTTACACATTGAATTGTAGATGGCATAGAATTTACTGAACAGGAAAAGTATGTTGTTTATGTCCATGTAGTTTAAGTGTCACGTGTAGGCACACTAGCACTTTAAAAGTATCGTGGTAACTCCAGAGCGCGTCATGTGATCAAGGCCGAGTGAGGCCGAAACGCGTCATGGCGAAAATGGTGGCAAAATAAATTATTTCACGCACGAAATTGAGGTCCCGCAGTCCGTTTTTCCCAGAGGAAGGGAAGTGAGAAGGAACGGCGTTGTGGGATATATATATATATATATATATATATATATATATATATATATATATATATATATATATATATATATATATATATATATATTAACCATAAGTAATATGTTCATTTGTTAAGCAGACCTAAAGAATATCTATATATTTTTTAACCATAGGTAATATATATATTTGTACAACTAAATGCACATATGTAAATACATATATATATATATATAATGAAATTATAAATGTTTTACATACACAGGTATATGCTGTACATTTGTGGCTGAGTATGGTGGTTATTTAGGAAAGAGCCAACTCTAGAGTAGTATTCTGAAGATAAGATAGTTATCCGTGGATCTTATGTTTGGGGATAGTAAATTCCATTGTTTGCCTGCTTGAACAGAGAATGATATACCACCCATGTTTTTTTTCTTGTATTCTGGAGGCTTGAGGTGAGGTGCCAATCTGGTGCAGAGGTTCCTTTGATAAATGTATTTGGTGATTTTATTGCAGATGAAAAGCTTTGCTGTTCCATGTTTTGCTTTGTGGGTGATACAGCTCAGCCAGAACCTGAATCTTCTGGCAACTGGTAACCAATGTAGGGCCCTCAAGGCAGGGGAGATGTGGTCTAGTGACTTTACATGTAGGAGTAGTCATGACAACATTATGGGCCCGATTCTGATGCAGGTTGGAAAAGCTTCCCGACCGAGGGCCTGATTCTGATGCGGTTAGGAAGGCCTCCTAACGGCATTTGCTCCTTCCAAATCGGATCGGGAACGTGTCTTCCCGACCGAGGGCCCAATTCTGATGCGGTTAGGAACAAATGTTCCCATTGAAGTCAATGGGAGTTCAACCAAATCGTATCTGGAAGCATCCGGATGCATCCTACTCCGCCGGTCGGACTTTCCCGATCCGAGTGGGTCGGACACCATTTCCCAACCGATTCGGTCGGGAAGCTTTTCCAACCCGCATCAGAATAGGCCCCTATGTCTGCATTAATACCATCCATAGGTTCTCTACAAAGGAAGGGGGAAATTTCAAAGCAATTTGCTGCATCCAAAAAAGCTTTACATAGCTGTGCTCTGAATTCCCTGTCAAAGTTATTTGTCTCTTTCATGTTTTCTGATCTTTATGTAGGGTCTGATTTAGAGTTTGGAAAAAAAGGGTACTCCCTCACAAATGCAACAGAGTACCCTGTTCACCAAACTCTTGGTCCACCAGCATAATTTAGAGGCAGGTGGACTGTAAGCTTTCAAAGGACAGAGACCTGTCGACGGAAAGCTTCCTCTAATGGCCTGATGGAGCATTACCATGCTGGTCTTATTTAGGGTGAATAGAGTGAAGTTATTTTTTTCTGTTAATCACTGCCAGGAAAAATCTGGTAGTAAGAAAGAGAAAACAAAATAACCTCATCACTATCTTTGGCATACTATAGTCTATCATAGTGGCAGAAGGAATGTCCTCACCTACCATGACAGTTGCCTCTGAGGAGTCTGAAACCAACTGTAAATCGCTGAATAGGCAGTTTGATTCCAGCTGCAAGGTAAGTCGGTGCATGAGCATGATTTCAAATATCCTGGAAACAGAGATATTTTGAGCTAGGTCCATTGATTGAAAGATGGTTTAGGTCCGCTGAAGGGGTCTGTACAATAGGGTAAGCAATAGCATGTTTGAGATTTTTATCTTAGTAAGGGGTGTAGTAAAAGGTAACAGTGTTGCTTGTGAGTCCTGTGTTAGTTTTGTTTGCATTACAAACATCTAATGAGCAGCAGCATTTTTAAGATATCATCAACCTTTACTGATGAGAACTCATAAATGAGATTAGAGCAGACAAAGTGTATTGGGTGATTGCCATCAAATCAAAGAGCGGTGAAAGAGATGCTTACTCTTCCAGCAAACCATTAGTGGAGAAGTCAAGGATGTTCTCACACTACTCATTTGGTGGTATATGTAGGCTTGTCATTAGACTATGGGTTAAGATCTCCTTTTAGGTATGACAAAGTTATTTTATCTGCCTCAGAATTTGTGCTGGGATGTATTTTCACATTGTGGAAAGCTGATTTGTAGCATGGGTAGGCGTAACTGACATAATTCTCTTTAGCGTTATAACTCGGAATTACAACAAAATTACTCATAATTATGTGTAATTACATGAGAAGCATAATCCAGAATTTCTTGTTATTTCTTAAGTGCAAAATGCATCCTCACATCCAAAATGGGCCATATAGCGCATTATGTGCTAAGAAAATAGCACTAAATGCCACAGGACAAGAACAGCTGTAGCCAGCAGCTGCATCTCTCTCTCTTAGATCATTGCTACTGTGATCCTACTGTAGGATTTTGCCCCAAATTACTCTTAATTCTGCAAGATTGTGTAATTGCGTATTCTTCAAGATTGTGTAATTGCATAATTATGGTAATTTTCTATCATAACTGTAATACGTAATTACTTACATTACTCCCATTAGTCCTGAATAATAAAAATTTCACCCTGACCTATTTTGTAGCCCCGAGAGTGCACTTTGCCAGTGCCTTGCAGAAATAGTATTTTTTTCCAATATCACCCGAGTACTCTGCCTTGATGGTTCAATTGACAAATTTTGTTTGTGAACCACTGATTGATTCACAGGAAATAAGGCTTGCAGGTGGACAAGTGGTCTTGAATAAACTATTCCCTTTCAGAGAGTACACCAGTCTCAATTGGAGTGCCTCAAGGATCTGCACTACCACCCACGTTCTTCACCTTGTTGATGGAACCTCTCTCCGAAATTCTGAACCGCTCGAACATGCACTATCACATGTACGTCGACGATACTCAATTGTACATGAAAATTTCTTCACCAGATAATATCAAAACTCTTAACTCTGCACTTGGGAAAACTCAGCATTGGCTAACTCACAATCACCTTATGCTAAATACACTCAAGATGGAATTCCTCTTGATTGCCCCCCACAATCATTTTACTCCCATTCAAGATTGGCTCAAATAACTAATGGCCCTCAATTGCGCTCCACATGTTGTTGATTCCACCAGATCATTAGGCATAACTCTGGACAAACACTTAAACATGCAAGACCACATCAGTGCAACAACTAGAGGAGCCAATCACCAACTCAACACTTTACCTGGCAAAAAAACTTAACTATCCAGCTTGAATCGAGCCCTAATAATCTCTAATACTCCATTGTTGAAACCACAAAATTCAAAAAGAAGAGAACTTATAACCGGGCCTTCTCTGGCCTTGCTCCGAGAATATGGAACGACTTCCTCCGGCAATCAGAACTAACTCTTCGATTGCCACATTCAAAAAGGAAGTCAAGGGGTTGCTCGTGAATAGCTACCTGCAACAATAGACCTGAAGCCGCCTAAACTAATATTTACTTCTTGTTTATAGAACTGATTTTAACATTCAGCGATGCAATTTGTACTGCTTTACAGCTTCTATGACGTGGGTTGTTCTTTTTTCGCATTTTGTCTGCCTTATTACCTACATGTTTAGTATTTATACCCTTTCCTGTTTATCTCGCATGCTTCTATGCACAGTGCTCTGAAACCCCAACTGGTCATGTTCGCACTATATATAACCTTTCAAAAAGTAAAATAAAATACCTGTAATGTATAAGGCCATTTTTGACATGTACTAGAATGTACTTAGTGGTCTCGAAAAACCATTGTGTGAAAACAGGAGACTAGATTTTATATTTCTGTATAATACAGTGTGCTACGTAAGAAGAACAATTATCTTTTCCAGAACTTGCTTTTCTTAAAGAAGTTAAATAAGATTTGGTCTGACTAGGATAAGTGATGATAGCCGATAAGGTGGAGATCAGTAACTGTTGAAAATAGGGCAAGGCAATTCCCATGAGCGTGAGTTGTGATATTGTTTAGTGGGAGAAGCCAAGAGTATCCATTTTTCAATGACGTTTTGGCTGAACAAGATAAAAGGATCATATATATCAATTTTCAGTAATGGGCAAGACTATGCCAGCCTGTATCTATAATGATACACTTCATTGGTAGTGAAATGAAGAGTAACACAGCTAGTGTGTCATGTACCCTTTTGAAAGTAAGTAATGAATCCCAACAAGCCAATGATTGAATACTACATTAGTTGGCTATCTCTCTTTAGCATTCCATTATGCCTGTTCTTTACATCCTCCATTTTATTGTCTTATTTTCCCTTTTTCCCTTGTTTTCACCCCATTGTCCTGTTGCTTTTTCTGCCTCTCTTTCCCCTTGTCCCTATTACCCTTTCCCATACTTATTTTTAGGAATAGGAAAACTGCTTTGTCTAAAGACAAAGGTGGGAAAAGGAAGCCGCGGATATGTAAAATACCAACTGCACACTTCCTCTTTCTGGATAGCCTGTGTTGGCTGTTCTTGTCTTTGGTTTCGAAATCACACACATAGAGGACATACTGAAGAATCAGAGGTTGGGCTTTCCCAAATATTCCTATTAGGTAGCCACAGTCAGGAAGGGTAAGACATATGGCAATCAATCACATCAATGCCTACAGTGCTGTGCATGCAGTACTATTGCCTACTGCTAGATAATCCTAGGCCATGATCCCACCCACTGCTGCTACTTACCAATTTCTGGATGCCAGTAGTTAGCATCTTATTTCAGACTCCTCATCAGCAATATGAAGGTGAGTAAATCGAAGCGGATGGCTCTCAGGTACTTTGAGTTTTTTTCAGCTTAGCAGTGCTTACAACATGTGTTCAGTGATCACTGGTGGCTGTATTGAAGCACAATGGAATCAGTAATGTATAAGGAACCTTTAATGAGCACCAAGGGAGTGCCCGCTAGTGAGGTCCCTGGCGTAGGTTTTTTCTGTACCACTAACTTCCAAATACATTTCAAATTCTCTCATGTGGTAAATGTGAACCTCACCAACCAAAAGAGTACCACAGTCTGAACAACAGAGTCTTCTTTCATCTGGCATGTGTACTAGATCACATTTTGCTATAATTTGGATTAGTTGATCACAGCCAAAATCATGATTGAATTGCAGTAAGGAATGCCCAACATTAACAAAACATGCATACCATACTTGAAATGGAACATTTGTAAATGAATGTCAATAAATTGCTGTCAAATCTCAATAAAGTTAGATCATGTTGCTGATATGCTGACTCCCTACACCTGACAAACCTAAAACAAGTCAGTGCAGAAACATCATCAATATCACACATCAAAAAAATTGAGGCAATAAAAGATGGCACTGGTCAAATTTAGGATAACATTAATCTATTCATTGAGATCTGGCCAATTTATATATGAGAATTACAATATGAAGTTAATCAATTTTGCCAAACATATCCTGGCCATGGCACATCAGATAGAGAAGGCTCTCAATAACCTAGAAACCAAAACATAAGTTTAATGTGCATACCCTCAACATTTGAGGAGACCTGGAAGAAGACAACTGCAGGGCCTACCCAGACAGCATTTAGGTGAGATTTCTCTGAATTTTGAATTTTCATCATTGTGTGGTAGATAAGGCACACAGCATAAAATCATCCTAAAATATATTGAAATGAATCTATGCCAGGTTCAGCTTAAGATTTCCATCATCACCTAGTTCTAATTCAGAAAATTCTGAGGCAAATTCAATCAGTGGTAGTAAAGGGAGAAAAGATACTATTCTCAAAACTTTACTAGTGAGATATAGCCAATCATAAGGGAGCTGTGACATAAGAAATGGGAGCATAGGTATACTTTCCTTGTGTACATACAAGTATGAATCCCAAATAGTATATTGTGGAAGGTTGTTGGTGGTATATTAATTGATAAAATTCTCTTAAGCACTTGTCAACACCTCTGTATTAGGTATATATTATGTCAGCCCTCTTCAAGTAAATGTTTCTATTACTTACTTGTATTCTTTATTATGATTAGTCCTACTTGCCCTCATATCAGTCACTGCTGATGAAATGTGTATTCCATCTCTGTGAAACAGGAACAATTTCAAGAAAGTATGATCAACCCTAAGTGGGACCCAGAAATGGGCTGCCATCCCAGCACCCTCATGTAATATCAAGCCCTCGCTTGAAGGTCAAAGAACCTGAGAAAGGATATTGAAAGTGTGCCACCAGCTTGTTAAAGGAGATTCTTTTTGTAAGGAGGGTTGGCGGAGTGGGACCCCTTCCTAAGAAGTACTCAGGGGACTGTATTATTGTCAACTTTTGTCATCAGATGGTCGCAGGAGAAATCTTGGCTCAAGCCAAAGCAATAAGGATTCTACCCCAGGGATTTTCTCCAAACACTTGGATCTGTTTAAATCTGGTTCATGATAATACGATGATTCCATTTCAGCCTCTGGACCATGCGGACCAATTTTTGTCCAATAATAAATTCATGTTGCATCTAGCCTTGAGGATAATGATTGACACAGTATTGCGGTCAGAATGGTACTTTGGTTTCCAGCCCCTCAGCCCCCCCCCGAGACTTCCAGCTTGCGACTTTTTAGTGCAAGTATTTATTCTCCTTTGGACCATCTAAGAAATGTAGGTTTGTTGAGTGGGCAGTGCCTCACAGAATGGGCAATTGATTTACTGTCTGTTCCCTCGAGCTTGGTTGGTGGGCAGGCCCCTTCCAGTGGGTTGAAAAGCCCCACCTCCACGCTATATCATTTGGATCATGGGGACAAGTCATTTGACCAGCCCGAAGGGACTTTGAAATTGTTGTGCTGGAATGTAGCCGGTTTGATTCTAAGATGTCAATTAACGATTTAGACTTAGGAAGATGTAAAAGTTCAGAAAAGGGAAGCCTGGGTACATGCCTGCCAAGTGAAAGGTCCACAGGCTTTCTGGAGGGCTGTAAGTGACATTCTTTCCACAGGTTCCACCTCAAATAAAGTCACCTTCCATATAAGACCGGAGGAATGAGTACATCACTTTAGCAGGATCTACCAATCCAATGATCCTACTTTGAAGAGAGGATTTGATAAGTGTATGCTGCCCCTGACTATCCAATTCTCCCATAAAGAGGTTTTCAATGCCATAAATAATAGTCCGTCCTAATAATCTCCATGCCCCAATTGGATTCCCTTGAATACAAAAAAGGAAAACCTGGGGCTGTGGGCTCCTTTGCTCGCCAACATCATCAAATCCATCTGCAAGGCAGGGTTTTCATCCTCCTGGCATGCCTCTATTATTGTGCCAGTTTTCAAAAAGGGTAATGCGCAGGACGCAAAGTGCTACTGTCCAATCTGATTATTGGATTCTACTATTAAAATTATTGTAAGGATAGTTTTGAACATGTTGCTCCTATGGTCTACGGAAAAGAATATCATTTCTCAGGTCCAATACGGCTTCAAAAAGGGCCTCGGAACTATAGAACAAGGTTTAAATCTACATCTTTTGTTTTCAAGGTATAAATTTGCCAAATCTAGCCCTATTCACCTATCATTTATGGATCTTTCATGGACATTTGATTGCGTTAATAGATCCACACTTTGGGATAATTAAGTACTCTGGGCCTAGAGGAGGGCTTGATGACATTCTTGCAGTGCCTTTATATGGACCTAGCTGCCTCTGTTAGGTATAGGTACAGAGGCGAGTGGTCTGCCCCTTTCCTAGTGAAAAGTGGGATACCTCAGGGTTGGGGGATGGCACCTATCCTGTTTTTCATTTTATAAATGGATTAGAAGCAGCTTTGATGAATTCAGCTGCTGATGTTCCGATGGTTAATAAAAAACCTGTCCCTGCACTCCAATATACAGATGATGCTGTGCTATTAGCCAGGAATGCCAATAGTCTCAAGGTATTGATTTCTTCCTTGGTGCTGTTCATGAAGGATTTAGAGCTGGAAACCAAAAAAAATGTACTATAGTTTGTGACTCTAAAAATGCCAAAACTTGCTGTCTCAGCATTGGGGGAAGGGTTATTGAGAGAGTGACCAAGTTTCTATATCTATATCTTATATAGCGCTTGTACTTCGACCCCATGTATCAATGATAGGAAGAACCGCTTTTTACATGCGATTGGTACAATTCTCTCTCTTGCCTCTTCCCTTGCTTGAAATATATAGGAGGAAATGTCCGCCTATATTTACTTATGGCGCAGGGGTTTGTGGTTATAGAGATGTAAGTAGTGCCCAATCTAATAAAATAGGGTGTGCAGCCCCACCAGGAGCAGCCTGCCTGCTGCTCAGCCCATTCTCCAACTGTCAACTTCAACTCACAGGCACCCAAACATTCCATTCCGCATCATCACACCAACATTCCACGCAGCACACAGCACATTCACACTGGGATGAGCAGGTAGGGAGATAATGACAGGATATTAACATTAACAAGATACTACATCTCCCCCTTTCTTATATAACAGAAGCATAAATCTGGTTGAGCAGGTAGGGAGATAATGACAGGATATTAACATGAACAAGATACTACATCTCCCCCTTTCTTATATAACAGAAGCATAAATCTGGTTACCTGAAAGAAGTTAAAACAAGAAGAACCATAAAAAGGAATAAAGGTAAAGTACACAAATGCAGCTAAATATATGCAATGAAAAATTAAACATAAAGGAAAGAGGGAAAAGGAGCGTAGAAGTAAATGAAGAGGAAGCAATAGATACATGTACACAATTAGATATAACCCATCCTCCCCTTCAATAAATTAAAAAAGTGTAGAATAAAATTATGTGGCATAAAAAACAACATGTTAGCAGATTGCATAAACGCACCTATGGTTATCCCCAAACGCACCCACTGGCAGGACAGGCATGGAAGAAGGCATGACACAGCAGGACAAGAACTAACCGGTTGCCTTACACCCCGACACCAAAGTAAAATTGGTACTGTCCCCTCCATTTTATAGAAGAATACATTTACAATACAATGAGGGAACAACTATAGACAAAGAATGTCCAAATACCAAGTATAGTCCAGAATCCAAGAATGCAAAGAAAATATAACATCACGAGGAGTACTGAACAAGCAAGAAAACAGAGAAGATGAATAAAAATATAAAAAGTATCACTCATCCTCCCCCAACCCAAAAATATGCCACTTGTGTAAAGGTAAAGGACTCAGCTGAGCGGAGCATCAGAGCTGCTGGAAACGCGGGATGGAGCACGTGAGGCAACAGGCGAGGCATCAGAGGCACCGTTCTGGGGGGCCGTAAACCTGCAACCCGTGGCCCGAGGCCCTTGCGGCCTGTGTGGCCCCCGCGGCCTCTGCAGAGAACGGTTGCAGCTATAAGCGGTAAGCGCAAGGCTGTGGTTACGAGCAGCCCATGAGCAGCCCACCATCATTACCGCGCTACTATTACTGGGGTAGCTGGCAGTCAGCAAGTAACCAGCAACCAGCCAGTGACTAGACCCCCGCAACCCCAAATCCTGTCAGCCAGTCTGCAGCAAACGCAGATAAAGGTGGGACAGGGAAGCAGTGTGCTGTGTGCTAGGAAGCTGTTGGGAAAAGGCGCGGCAGTAAGGAAAGGCGGCCAGCCACAGCAAAAGTTCCCCAAGCTCCCCAAGTTCCCCAGGTGAAACAACACCTAAGCAAAATCAATACGACGAGGGTGCGCAGAGTGAAGCGAGCGTGGCCACCATTAGGCACGGTCACGGAGTGTGAGCCCGGTGAGCCCGTGGAAGCGGTCCAACTAGGTTGGATGCAGCTTGCAGTCCACCAGTGTGCCCTGCTCGCTATTTCTCAAATCACCAGTGCCCCACTGCATGCTCCTTGCCTGCTCCTTTGCCTGCACTTTGTCTGCACTTGCCTTCTTTTGGAATGTAGCCTGTATCTATCCTGTACTTTGTCCTCTTCAAGAAGTCCACCCGCCTGACTCGTAAGTTTGTCTACAATCTCCCGCCCTCCTAGCAACAAAGTTCACAGCCCAGGGCGGCAGTAGCAGGAGGCAATGACTGACTGATTCGCAGGGGGCACTGCTTATCCAGTCACACTCCCCCTTTCCCCTCTTCACCTCAAGCCCGTACCTCATATATCTGGCGTTTGGCACTCCGGATTTGTTTAAACTGTTGTATCACTGTGCCACGCCACACCACGCTTCGTTGTAATAGTGCCTTAAAACTGAATTGCTCCCACTCGCTCGGCTTGTATAAAGAAGGACACTTACCTGTATAACGAGGTGGGAATTATGAGGTCGGGAAAGGAACGACCACCTTTCCCCCCCGCTAAGAGGAAAAAAAATTACAATCCTCAGCAATTTTAAACAAAATGAAAATAAAACAAGCAGGGGAAAATCAGTCTTTCAAATCATCTATGGTGCGCATATTTGGGTAACCAACAAAGTCCCCAACAAAGTTTGATTTCATGAAGGACCCAGCGGGAGCAATGCGGACGTTAAAAACTGATTCCTGCGGACTACAAACTCCAATCAAGCCAATGAGTGAGTCAAGTGCAATATCTCAAAATCATGGAGTATTAGAGTCTGACCAATATGAAATGGAGCAAACGTCAAAACCAATCGAGGAACCAGGCAATCAATGGGGTCAAATAACTGACTTGGAGAAGTTAACCATTCCTCTAACTACACAATTGCAACAAGAGGACCCAAGTTGCATGGGACTATTGCCTGGAGATATTCAACAACTATTAGTAACAGGGGTACCACTACCAATTGAAGTGCAAGTAAATGTAAAAAAGTTAACGTAGTAGGCGATCCATTGAGTCTGGTGCAAATAAATCAGTATCAACAAGATAATTCTAAAAAAGGGAAAGACCGGCCGAAAACATCAAAGGATATTATTAACTTACTTAATCTCCCTCAAACTGACATCAATTTGATTCCAAAGGATACGGAACAAAACTTGGGTCAGGAGAATCGTAAGCAGATCAATGATCCCAAAATAATATGGATGACTATATCATCAAATTGGATAACCTGCAGCGTTGGAGTACACCCTACCAAAAGGATGAACATAATAACAGGTTACAATTTATTGGGTCAGGAAATAAGGAGGAAGAACAACAAAGCCCTGTACGTGGGTCCAATAAACAACACTCTTCGTAAATGGCCAAATTTAGGGAGCACAAGTCTCGGGAAACTGGGACTCGGGGTAAATCTGGGACCTATTCTTTAGAACCTCTCAATTAATACTAGAAGCCCTAACTTATCAGTCAAACAAAATGGAGGTGCAAATAGACCTTCTTAGCTCCATGGCATCCTCAGTAGCAGGAATTGATCAGAAGATAGCCACACTAAACAATCTGGTAATAAGGGCACAAGCACAACCAATATCTTCATATACAGATTGCAGTTGTGCCCCACTGATTAACAAACTGTCCACAATTCCTGAAGTACTAAATACAATAATTGAAGATCTAAGAGGAAACTTATTCACCCTTGGAAACAAAAATTATCAGAGTGAGGGCATAACTGCAAAAAAACGACGATTAGTAATAACTTAAATGAGGAAAGTAGTAAGGATCTAACAGAGGAAAAAACGGAAGTTCAAATAGAGGAAATTCCACTCTCTTCACAAATAATACCATTAGAAACATCACCTCAATACCAATTATCAAAAAGACAGAGAAAAAAACTACAGAAAGCAAGGAATAAAGTTATAAAAGCTACAAAAACAGTACCTCCTCCTGAATTAGATATAATAAAAATAGGAAATAGTCTAGAGAAACCAAAACAAGCAACTAACGCAATTCAGAAACAAGCAGATAAAGTTATAGAGGTAACAAAACCATTCTGTTGTTTAATAAGAAATTTCCAGGTGTTAGTACAGTAGTAATAAAAAAAAACATCAAAGACCGAACAGATCATAAATAACAGGCCGAACCTGAAAAAAAAAAAATGGATATCCCAGGTGCTGAGGGAACCAATAAGAAAGTGAAAAGTGAACTACTTCAATCAGAAAAGAAAAGAGCAAAAATTGAGCGAACTACAATGACCCAAGACTACATAGGCACGCTAAAAAATCAGAATGAAAGATCAGGAAATAGAGAGAAGTAAAAACCACAATACGTCGAATGGATTATCTTATGTCAGTCAACCATTAAAACAACCTTCATGGACCCAGGAGCTAGGAAAGCATATAGGTGAACCACAAGAGCAGGAGCTACCCAATTATTGTAATCCCCTGCAAAAAGCCAAAATAAAAATCAAGGTCAAAAAGAGGGAGGAACACAATTGATTTTTAAGCCAGAATATAAATCCAGGGGTAATAACGATATCTTGAATCGTGGAAACATCTTAAAGTTGTGTAAAGCAATACCGTCGCTAGAAAGAATCAGAATTACTGATATTGAATCAATTGAATTCCTAGCAAGTAAAAACACCAACCAAGAATCAACACTGGTATCCTGGACTTCATCCACCTCAGTAGACATTATCATACAAGAATACAATCTTTTTCTGACTTGGGGAATAAAAGTTACAAGGCCACCCCAACCCTCCTACCCAAGTCAGTTTATTTTCCCCCAAAAAACAAATATACAACGGAAGGGGTCGGACAATAACCAGATATACTCAATACTGAAAAATCCAATAGGTAAGACAATGGGGCAAACCTCAAAATCTTTAGTTGAGAACAAAAGAGAACCAATGGAGGAGTTACAGTTTGGTTGGTTAACTGCAGCACTACATGGAGTAAAGGAGGATTGACGACTCCCAAATGATGGTCCCAAGAAGGGGATAACAAGCCCAAGTGGTAGGATTCGAATATGCTCCTGGAATATAAAAGGTATTCAATCAAAGTTACAAAATGAGCAACTGACCTCAACGTCAGAACACTTTCAAATGATCTACCTACAAGAGACCTGGGCAACTGATCTTTTTAGATTAGAAGGTTTTAAAGGATACTATATGCCTGCCATGAAAACAAGTAAATACAGCAGATCTTGTGGGGGTTTGGCTACTTTTATCTCAACAGACCTAAAAATGGAAAGTGAGGAGGAATTACAAAATATAATTGACTGTCTAATAGTCAAAATACGTTATAAAGAAAAACAGAAAACTAAATCCCTCTTACTAATAAATGTATATATTCACCCTGATTGCAGTTCAAGAAGAGCAATGGTTAGCAGCTTGACAAATATAATATTGCAGCAATTGGAAAAGGACACCCAACCTGAGTTCATCATCACGGGTGACTTTAATATGAATATGTTGTGGTCTTATGTTAGAGACGATGAAGTTCAACAACAGAACTATTTATGGTCAATCCCTAGCCTCCCACTTACACTGGATTCTAAGGGAGAAAAGAAAGGGAAAATTGGTAAGAATTTTTAAAAAGATTTAGAATCCTTAGGTCTAAGGGTGCTAAACGGATGCTTTCTGCAAGACAGGCCACCCGCCTGGACTTATCAAGCATTGGGTAACAAATCTCGAATAGACTACACAATAGCATTGTTAGACTTATTTCAAAAGATTTCATCTTATCGGATTGGAGGAGCAAACGGGAGTGATCATAATCAACAAATAATAGAGTTAAACTTAAACTGTGTAAGGCATGGAAAATATATGACACTTCTGGAAGACATAACTACAGTAAACTATAAGAAACTTTATTGGTCAGAAACCTCCAAAGAATCAATCATAGCAACGTCGCAAGCGATGGTTGAAATTTGTTTTAAAGGAGATTCTTCTAACGCTATTGAAAAATGGTCCCTCTTTACAAATAAATTAATTTCAGGGCAGATGCAAAAAGATGGTAAAAAAGAGCAGAAGGGTAAAAAAATCACTGGCATTGGTTAAACTGTCTTCTGAATGTCATCTATTAAAAAAAGAGCATAATAGAATCCTAAGACTGGTTAAGAAGCACCCAGGTAATCAAATCTACGGAGACAGACTAAAGAAGACAAACGCAGATGTAAGAAAATTGACTTGGAAAGAAAAAATGCAAGCAAAACAAGCGCTCTGGGCAAAAGCATTATATACCACTAAAAAGAATAATGCAAGGGAATTCTGGACACTAATCAACAACATGAACATATTTAGTAGGACAACTACATCTTTTGTAGTTCCTGAGTCAGAATGGGTCAAGTTTCTACATTCACACTTGAATTATAACCTAAACATGGATTTGAATCTCGGCATAGCCAATTTAAGTAGAACAGTGGATAACAAGAATACTGACATATCTATAACCGAAAGTCAAGTATGTAAACTCATTAAGAAACAGAGAACTGATGGCGCCCTGGCCCAAAAGGGATTCCAGCTGTCTTCTATAAGGAGAATGCATTAACTTGGGCCAGTTACCTAACACTAGTATTCAATCAAGCATTGAGAACATCGACCATTCCTGATTCCTGGAAGGGTTCTATAATCACACCTATTTATAAAAGTGGTGAGTGGTCCCTACCAGCTAACTACAGATTAATTATGCTGCAAGATATAGAAGCTAAGCTCTTTGCATCAATTCTCCTGAAAGAACTAAGAGTGGGCAACAGAAAAGCACTTAATCCCACCAAATCAATCGGGTTTTATACAAGGTCAAGGTACGGCAACTAATATTTTAATACTGGGAATATTAATAGAAAAGTATAAAGTGAAAAAACAACCGATATACCTATGTTTCGTCGATTTTAAAGCAGCTTTTGATTGTGTAGATAGCCAAATTTTATGGAGAAAACTATGGAATTAGCCCTGGCCTTTTAAAAGCAATCCAATTACTATACACCGAGACTTGGACCAGGGTTCGATTAGGTAATGGCTCACGGCTATCTAGAAGAATTGCTACATCCCAGGGTCTAAAGCAAGGATGTGTTTTAGCACCATATTTATTTAATTTATTCTTATCTGACCTTACGGAAGCACTGGACAACGAGTTGGCTAACTCACCAAAATTGGCAGATAAACAAATTTCAAATCTATTATGACGATGTTGCATTGCTCAGCCAAACAAAGATAGGGTTACAGCGACTTATAAACAAAATATCAATGTATTCAATTAAGAACAAGATGGTAATAAATGAAACAAAAACGAAAGTAATGGAAGTTCACAATAGGGTATTGAGCCACAGTAAACATAAATGGTATCTCCAAAGTCGGCAGTTAGAACAAGTGACATTTTAGAAATACCTTGGCATACTGTTTGACGACAAGGGCTCATTTTTACAACATAAAACAGAGCTGACAAAAAGAAGTCATTGTTTACTTATGGCCTTTTGTTCACTACATAGCTCTTTGGGTGGGCCAACCTAACTTCCATTACTAAAGATTATAAAAGCGAAATTACTGCCCAGCCTTACCTATGGAAGTGAAGTTCTTTGCGGTAAGGACTCTACGCTATTGAAACATTTAAATAATCGTTTTGACTTCCGGTTAATGCATCGCCAGCCCAGATCCGACTGGAATTAGGCTTCTGCAACCAGCAAATCGCAAGGATGGGCCAGTATGTAAAGGTATGGAAACAAATTAAAACCAACACTTTTAAGCCAATGAGCTGTCTACTCTGGCAAGAAATGCAACGGAACCAAACCTCTCATATTTTTTTAATATCTTCAAATAGCACTGAAAGAATCGTCAGCACATGAGATTTGGGAGGTGTCACTAACACCACTATCTTTACAAAAAATAATTAATAGATTAACAAAACACCTATCCCTTCTGAAAGATAAAGAGTTATTTACTAAGCGAACGCATGCCTGGATGATAGTGAATGAATATACAATCCTTAAAGCTCAGCCATATCTAGAAATACCTTGGACAGTACAAACAAAGAATATATTTATGAAAGCAAGATTTGGCAACCTGCCAGGACTAATGCATGCAATGCCTTGGCTGAGACCAACTAAGCCGATCCCCTGTAGACTATGCAATCAGTGGGAAGAAAATATTATACATTTGGTTTGCATATGCACATTAATGAAAGATGAAAGAATAAGATATTTAAAGAACTGTTTTAATGATAGAGGCGTACGATCATGTAGACAAGCCTTGGTAGTTTGTTTTAAGCCAACAGACATAATAATGAATGCAAACTTTACTAAATTTCTGATTCTTGCGAAAAAGAAATTGGAAGTCAGTGATTTGAGCATAGTAAAATCGGAAGTTGCTGATAGCTAGAGAAGAACTTTGAATTGCACATGCGAATTTGCACAAAAGTAATGAACTCATAACTGTAAATTATTCCTATTTTAAGATTTTTCTTGTTGACTTGTAATAATGATTAACTAAATTAGTGTATATAATGTATTCTCTATTACTCGCTGTGGAAATTGGTCGGCTAAGGGCTATGATGGATGTCGAATTTATAGTTATGTTTTAATGGTCGTGTATTGATGATTTTCTAATTGTAAGATTTTAATTAATCATGCAATAAAATTATTATTATTAAAAAGGTTAGTGAAAAGAACCATGTAAATGGGACTGACACCCATTGAGCCCACCCTCAACTGAGGATCAAAACTAACAGAAATGGGACTATAACCCATAAAGACACACCCTGTGTAAGGGTTATAAACGTAAACTCGTGTAAATGGAAACCACACCCATATAGCCTATTCCCATGTAGAGGTCACTTAATGTACAATGTAGATATGGGACTAGAACCCATACCCATCCCTCATGTAAGGGAGTGTAGTGTGTAAAATGGAACCAAAATCCATAACCGTCCCTCATGTAAGGGAGTGTAAGAACAAACCGAAAGAAGACCACCTTCCACTTGAACACTAGGACCTCCCTTATGTAAAGGTTCCTAGGCTTACAACATAAATGGGCAACTTATAGCCATAAAACAATCCCACGTATAAGGGATATAAATGTAAACGATGTAAAATGTACATATCTTGAAAATTAGGCAAGAAAAACATGTTGTAGTTTGAATATCATCGAAACCTTTGTGAAATTATGCACAAACCGACATTTAAAAACTGCACAGTATTCACAGACCAGCAACCATTAGCCTAAAGAGCAAAAAACTCTTTAAAAAAAAACAGGCAGTCAATGTCTAAAAAAGTAAGTCCATTTTTATATAGAGCAGCTACTCACCCTTACGGGTCTCAAGGCGCTGGGGGCCGGAGTGGAAATTAAGTGAGCTATTGCCCAGAGTCACATGGTGCTGAGCTGAGCTGCCGCCGGAGCCGGGGATCGAACCGTGAACCCTGTGCTCCGAAGTCAGCTGCCCTGGCCGCTGCACCACACCTCTCCACCCAATGTCTACGGTGTGCCTGTCACTGCAATCCTGTGCCACACACCGGAGTTTCAGCAGACAAACTTCCCTTTTACCGTTGACAGGGTGTGCGTGTCACCGAAAACAGGCAGACACGCGAAGCAGGTTCTTTAAATTCACTGAGCACTTTTTGTAAAGCGGCTGCACCGCCAATCTCAAACCAGTTCGTGTCATCCCACCATGGCCCATAAAAGTCTGGCGGAATGTCAACACTATGTAGCTGTGTGTATGTATGAAGTCGTCAAAAGAAACCACAGGAAATCAAAAAGCAGACATTGCTAATCGCTTCAAACGCGTGTTACTGAGCTGTCTGATATCCCAATTAAAATCCACTGTCAGGCACTGGAACATTACCCAATGGTTCCATTACTCCAAAATGAAGAGTGGAGCAGTAGCGCACTGGGATCTACCAGCACTGCTCGCTGTTGGCAGAACGTGATCCAAGACTGTCTGGAGAATACAGGACACTCCGTGGCTTGTGCACTGCCTTCAACTCCAAGATGGCGGCAAGCAGTCACGCCAGCGATTGGTGGCTCCAGGCGCATCCGTGCATGGAGAGCGTCCAACAGCAGTTTGAAAGCTGCTTAGAAATAAATACGTCACAGAAGATCCTCGAGGTGGTCTGCACAGTTTCAAAGGCCAGGTAAGCTGCACGCGATGTGTTCAATATTCAAAGAGCATCTTTACGGTTTAAACGGCCACACTCCCAGAGGGACGTTGTAGTTGAAGAAGAAAAATAAAATTATCGAGAAACTCACCCCCAATAGTGCCGCTGACAATAAAGACGCCAGTACCATGTCCAAATCAGACCATAAATTTCATGTGCGGTACTGTAACCTTCATGCATCGAAAATGGAGATGTAGAACTACAAAACAAAACATGCCCAAGACACTGTGCAGGCAGAGTGTACACCAACAGTGGCCACAATACTCATTTTTTCAGACGTCACCCATGGATGACTTGGCGTATGAGAAATCCAATCATTTAAATTCCATCCATTCCTGTTGGCAGCAACCAGGAGCTTTATTCCACTGTAATGTCGAATGTACTGTAAATGAGCTGTGTGGAAATGCTCAGTCACGCACCAGATGTGCAGATGGAAGTAATACAAACATTGTTGGTAAATGAAGCATGTCCGCTGACAAGGACACTGGTGGGACTGGCAAGCCTGGTGCTTCAGTGTAGATGCTTCTTTCTTAGTTTCTGTAGATTTCTTTGATTTCTCCATATCCATACCATATCTAGTTTCTATTGAGACTATTTTTGTTCCAGTTTAGAGTGCTTTTAATGACAGCTTGTGTAACCTCTGTAAAAATTCTCCACTTGCGCAATCTTCTTTACCTTTTCACTTGATCATCCTTAAGACCAGTTTTGCGCATGAGTCTGTAAATCCAGTAGCATGGGTCCAGGTCGTCGGCAAAAATATGTAGTAATTAACTCCAGTAGGCAAGATGTAGTTTCAGTAGATTTATTAAGACTTAGTTACAAGCTGTTATGTTCCTGTGAAGCAGCCCCACCAGGAGCAGCCTGCCTGCTGCTCAGCCCATTCTCCAACTGTCAACTTCAACTCACAGGCACCCAAACATTCCACATCATCACATCAACATTCCACACAGCACATTCACACTGGGCTGAGCAGGTAGGGAGATAATGACAGGATATTAACATGAACAAGATACTACAGATACCCTGGCATAAATACATTTGGGAGACAACTCAGGCCTTACTTTGCCCGGCAATTTATGAGAGACCCTCAGACATTAGTAAAAAGGACAGAGGGTGGATCAATTAGTGTTTTTCTCTCAAATAATATAGAAGGGCCCAGAGAGAGGGTAGGGAATTATTGAAGCCCTCAGTAGGGATTATTGCCTCATACAACCCACACTGGGCGTGGCACCCTGCTTGAGTCTGGTGTCAGGCGCTTGGGAACATACATTGTTGTCCGGTTGTAAGCTAGGCTCACTTTGGTCCCTTTTTTGTTACCCACAAGGTCAATTTGCTGCTTCTGATGTTTGAACTTGCCCTCGTGATGAGATGTCACCTCAAACCCTGCAACATTTGTCTTTTTCTGTAGACTTTCTTACTCTGATTAAGCATTACCTGTTGCCTGAATTAAGTAAGTACAATTTTAACAAGAGTAGAGTGGCACTGTTATATTTGATGCAACTAGGTTGTCTTGATGTTTGTATAGCAGTAGGCTCTTTTCTGAAAAACGCTCTCTTTGCTTAATTCACTGATGTTTTAATGGTTGTTTTTAGCCTTTACTGTAATGTTTTTAATCAAATTTTTCTGATTCTGTATTTGGCTTTAAGTGTATTTTGTCTTTTATGATCAACTCTGAAAGTGATCGTATACAGATATTGATTGACTGTTTTTTTCTGGAGATTTTTTCTTTTGTTTTTTGTTTTTATTTATTAGGATTTTTTTAAATTGCTAAGATGCTTTTTATCTTCTTAAAGGCTGACAAAAACATTTCCTAAGGTTGGAGTTGTTTCATCTGTTGAAAAGAAGAAAGCTATTTCTTTTCCTTTTAGATTTTACTCATACTATCTTCTGAGTCAACCGCAAAAAGCGGAATAACGAACAGGCATGCTGAGGAGTGTTGTTTTCTGTGCAATCATCAAAGAAATCTTCAGTGAAAGACCCTGCAATGCTAAATTATTTAAAAAAATCTGAGCTTTAATCGTACCTCTCTCAGTCCCTCCCAATTGAGGCTCAATATAGTGGCCCATTTGTCTTCCATAAATTCCTGTGAGAATCTCTCTTGCCAGCACAATCAGTGATTTGGGTCCTGAAAATAAGGATTAAAAATAGTCCCAAAAAGCTGTTCATATAGCTGCACATAAACCTGCTTATACTCTCCCAAAGTTTGTAAGTATGCCCACATAAGGGAAGAGGTGAGCATTTTGTAGGAGACTCAATGCTATCCGTATACAGTGTGACAACTGGATATAACAACAAACTTGAGAGAGCCATAAACTGTATGGAATTTGTAAAACAACAATCCTAAATTGTGAATCCTTGTTATGCCGACCACTTTGCCCAGAAAAACCTTGACCCCCACCTATTTTAAGTTTAGCTTTTCTCCATACTGTTGGTTCAGTGTATAAGTGTGAGTAAACATTGATTAGTCTGTGAAATACATTCCATATTTGAAAGGTACAGTGTATAAAAGGTGTCTGAATCTTCTTCTACAAATAGTGTTTCTCAATCTTCATCAAAGCAGGGGTGTGTCCTGTACTATAAAATATCTAGGCCAGGTGTGAAAGTGTCTGCAACATTTATTAAGAGTATGTATAAAGTAACATTAGGCTACCCCATCTGTTTGTGGCAAGCTGGAAGCAACCTTTACAATGCATAATTTACCATACAATACCTTCACCTTGCATCCTTTACCACGCATTGCCTTTACCACGCACTCATGTCTTTACTACAAATTTGCCTTTACCACACATGCGTTTACAAGCATATATATCAGGTAAATGAAACCCCATTTTATAAATAAATAAATATATACATATATATGTATGTATATCTATATATTTATATTGATAAGTCGTCAACTTTTCAAGGGAACTAAGAACAATACGCAAGTTACATATCCAAACAGGTGGGAGAGACCCAGAGCAAGACAAAAGAGAGAGAGAGAGGGCACAAAGGAGGGGGGTCTTGATCCTTCCGCAGAAGGCAGAAACAAAGAGGGAGTGAGGACCAAGGCACAGTCACAAAAAGACAGGGCTGAAGAAGTAGAGAATTTGGTCCTAAATCTTACTCAGAGAATACTCACAAATAGAGAGAAGAATGTCCTGAACAAAGGACTTAGCTTTGCTCCTACCCTTAGGTGGGATGATTTAAGTGCTCAAATAGATGTAAATAGATTTGTGAGACACCTCAAATTGAAGAAGTATTTTAGGACTAAAACAGCAAATGAGGAGACAATACATATTGAAAAAAAGATAGAAATCATGTGTTTATTAAAGAATTGTTAGACATAAACATGTTAGTTTATTTGGATAATGAAACAGATTGTGACAGAGAGCTGTGTATTGAAACTAATCACTGCCATACTAGTGACTTTAAACCTAATTCAAAATACATTCCATCAATGAAGGCTGATAATATGATGGATATCTTTAATAATTTGGTAATAAGAGACTTTGATCAACATGTACCATGTGAACATGATTTCAACTCGAATAAAGATGAATAGAAAGCACTAAAAGATCTGTGTGATGACAAGTCAATCATCATTAGACAAGTAGACAAGGGTGGGAATGTGGTAATACTGAATCACTGAGAATCAGTGAGGCATTGCGCCAATTACAAGACCACTCAAACTGTGAAAAAGTGGAGATGTTGGCATGAGAAAAATTGAAGGAAATAATCAAAAAGAAACTTAGAACTACGAACAGACTTCTATTAGAAGTAGAATAATTCAACTGTCTTTGGGTGGACAATGCAAAAATATCTGTTATTTACTTTTTGCCCAAGATACATAAGGGGGGAAATTCCTCCAGGGAGACCCATAATCTCAGGAATAGGGAGCCACACTGAACATATCTCAGAGTATGTAGACATGTATTTGGCAACTTTTGTGAAAACACTACCCTCCTATATAAAAGAAACAGAAGATTTTTTTAAAGAAACAAGAGACATAGACTGGGAAGAAGACATGTTCATGGTCACTATGGATGTGAACAATCTATGTACAACCATACAACATACCAAAGGGTGGAAGTAGTCAAATGCCTTTTATGCACGAAATCAGCAAGCTACCTACAACACTCAGACATGATTTTAGATCTTGTAGAACTAGTACTGAACAATAAAATTTTTCTGCACAGGAATGACTTTTACCACCAGACAAGAGGTATAGCCATGGGATCCATGTTTTCTTCTTCTTATGCAAACCTTTTTATGGTTTGGTACGGGAGGGAGCATGCCTGGAAAATAAGAGATCCATTAGAAGAGAATTTAATATATTAGGGTCAGTATATTGATGACATTTTCGTAATCTGGAAGGGAAATGAAGAAACACTGAAATTCTTCCATACCTATCTTAGTAACAATCAGTATAATATTACTCTTACATTGGAGTTCAGTAAAAAAAGTATCTGTTTTCTGGATGTAGAAATGTATGTAAAGGACGGTAAGTTAGAGTCCAGATTGTTTCGAAAATCTACAGCTGTCGTTTCTATCTTACATTCAGATTCAGGACATTTGAGAAGACAGATTGATAATATCCCGTATGGGGAATTTTAGAGCAAAATGGAACTGTAGTGAACTTACTGAATATAAGAGGCTAGCCGAGGACATCTTGCAGAGATTTAGAAGAAGGGGCTATAAATATGATGTAATCAATAAGGCCAAAACAAGAGCCCAGAATTGAACGAGGGAAGAACTGTTGAAAGATAAGATAAAGAGTAGATCCAAAGATAACGGAAATTTGAGATATATCACAACTTACAGAGAGGGGAACAGACGTGTATAAAACACTGGGATATTCTCATACTAGACAATGACATTAAAAATATTTTACCATCCAAACCTATCATGGAATATAAAAAAGCACCTACTTTGAGAAATATACTGAGTCCCAGTGATATAGTAAATTTTGAGGTACAAAACATAGGACTGGGAAGAGAGGACTCAAGATTAAATCCACTACCAAAGGGCTCCTATAGAGGCAACAACTGTATCTGTTGTTAACATGTTGTTAACATGTTGTGGATCGGACAAAAACAAATTTGGACAGTACGTATTGTAGAAAATATGAAATTGCCTCTTTCATTAATTGCAACAGGAATTGTTGTGTTTATTCAATAATATGTATTTGTGGCAAAATGTATATTGGATCAACAATAGGAAACTTAAAATTAGATGGATGGAACATCTGAGGGCAATCAAGAATTGTGATGTGAAATATCCCATGGCAATACATTTCTGTGACAGCCATAAAAATACAGAGGTTGGGGTTGTACATTGTATGGGAATAGAACATGTCTCCCTAGACAGGAGAAGGGGGGACTTGGAAAAATAATTCGAATTAAAGAAACATTTTGGATAAGCAAACTTCAAACAGTCCAATTCAGGTTGCATATGGATAGGGAATTACATACAGTGCTATGAATAGATAAATTAAGAAAAGAGACAATAGTTGACTACGTATAACATACGCAGTAAAACTAAAAAGAGAGTCAGCAGTGAATAAGTAGACCACAATATAGTGGGGTTCAATTCTGCCATATGAAAGTGTACTTAATATGTTTGGTATTAATTTATAATAGTAAGTATAAAGAAATGTCTTCACTCCTGCAAAGAATAGCAAGATTACTTTTTCTCTATATACAATGGAGCGCCACCATGGTGGAAAAGTACAGTAACTAAACAGCAAGCAGTTTAAAAGTCTAGAGACAAAGGATCGAATCCCCAAAACAGACCATTGTACTTCATAAAATTATTTCCTATTTTTTTTTTATATATATATAGGCCGCTAGTGATGTGTATCTTGTAGTTTAACTGACATGTATCAAATTAATTTGGATTAGGATTAGATTTTGTGGATAAATATTAGAGAGTTACAGTGGTATGAGGGCTTATGAAGAGACTTACGAGCTCAACTAGTAACATAAGCCAGGGTTCGAATCTCCAATGGAGACTGTGATACTTTAATAGTGAAGTAATATTACATTTCAACCCTTTTGTGTACATACGTTACTTTAAAAATGTGAACATTTAAGCCAGTTTATATTTTGACCAATCAGGAAGAATCGTGAGTTATATGATAAGCAAAAGATTAAAATGGGAAACGCTAGTAGATTCAGACAATAGATCGGGTAAGACATTTTTGTGCCAAACACAGGTGCTGGCTATTAACAAGGAGGTTGAGTATAAATAGAAGGCCCAGCTACTCTCTTTTTTGTAGCCCTTTGATCCGGACGGAAGACGAGACGCATTTAAAGACAAGCTGCAGTGAGTAATATAAGCTGAAATAGAGAGAGAAAGGAAGGCACGCAGACAGAATTAGGCTCTTTTCATATAACTGAAAAAGTAGAGGGAACTTTATTGAATGAATGTATAATATCAATAACATTAGTGAGTTAAAATGTTATAGGTTTATTTAAAGTCAAGATACAGAAACATCAAATAACTAGAAGGCTCTTGAGTAAAAGTATGAGGGAAGCTGATTGAGAGAATTAAAATGATTCAAAACTAAATAGAAAGTAATATGCATGCCCTGCTTTCTAATGTAGTGGAAATCGCATTAGAGTTTAGAACCACATAAGTAGATCTGAAAGAAACAGTATGGGATAATTAATAGGCTTGAAGTTTCTTGATAATGGGACATTACTGGCCCCCTATGTGGGGTATATATTAAGATATCACAAGAATCAATCAATTAAACATGGATTATACTGCAAGACGCATTATAATATATGTGCCCCCCCCACTATCAGCAGATGAATATAAATTAAGAAAAATCTTTGATAGGCTTGGCTTGGATGGTATTTTGCCAGTCCAAAGCTGTAATACTGTGCCTAGAATGGTAAATGGCTTTTGTCATTTAACAGCTCAGCGTGGATAGCACTGTGCTAATCCTATGCTTAAAAACTTTGCTGTAGAAATGGCAAAAGACTTTGTCCCTTTCTATCTCTGCGTGATAGCACTGTGCTAATCCTATGCTTAAAAACTTTGATAGAAAAGCAGTCATTTGAGGCGAGCAAATCTAGAGTGTCGCTGGTGTTGAGGGTGCTCTATACAGAAGCTGCCATCCACCTAAACTTGGGAACGACCCAGAGTTCTCTTCTTTTTTGCATAATTTATGCGTCACTCTATGCCTGCAAGGGTATTCTTTTGACTTATACTGGGTGCTCCCTTGTGTCTGGACAAAGCTAAACCTCACTGATGAGCTGTAATGACAGCGAAACACGTGTCAGGGGTTGCTTTTATTCTTTTCAGGTTGGCTTGGATGGTATTTTGCCAGTCCAAAGCTGTAATACTGTGCCTGGAGTGGTAAATGGCTTTTGTCATTTAACAGCTCGGCGTGGATAGCACTGTGCTAATCCTATGCTTAAAAACTTTGCTGTAGAAATGGCAAGAGACTTTGTCCCTTTCTATCTCGGCATGGATAGCACTGTGCTAATCCTATGCTTAAAAACTTTGATAGAAAAGCAGACATTTGAGGCGAGCAAATCTAGAGTGTCGCTGGTGTTGAGGGTGCTCTATACAGAAGCTGCCTTCCACCTAAACTTGGGAACTACCCAGAGTTCTCTTCTTTTTTGCACAATTTATGCATCACTCTATGCCTGCAAGGGTATTCTTTTGAGAAATATATATATTGATAAATATATATATTATCTACTGGCGGTCGCCAGTAGATAGTTATAGTTACAACCTATTATCCATAGGAAATCCGCGACATTCTATTTGAAATAACTCTCTTGCCGGTTGACGTATCTTCGCAAAATTTTCAAAATTTGTGGCACGCTCCGGTCCGCTCCTACCCTGAAAGTCTCGGGGGATTCGTCAGCGGGGGCCGAGAAAAAGGGGGGTCCCAAAACGCGTTTTCCCCATGCAATTTTCCATAGGAAACTTTAGACACGGCTACAGCCCGAACTGCTGAACGGAATTACACCAAATTTGGCAAAGAGGTAGTTCTTGGTTCAGAAAGAACCCTTTTTGTTAAATGGTGTAAATCCGTTCAGTAGTTGCTGAGAAAATCAAAAGTAAAAAGATAGTGATATCTATGGCCGAGTAGGGTCCGCGTACCCTCCCGATCACGAGCTGCATGTTAATTGGCTGTCAGCTGGCTGTCAACATTCCGATTCAGGAAATGTTGGCAGCCATTTTGTCCTCGGTAGAACCGAGGGACAGAAACAAGTGCGCAAAGCGCACAAAGGGGGCAGGGTAGAAACACCCTGACTCCTAGGTTTGCTCAGGGGTCCCACAAGGAGCCCCTGGGCAAAAAAAAAAAAAATTGTTAAAAATCGGCAGGATGCGCTCAGGGTGCGCGAATCCTGCCGAGCAAATCGGAGCGCGGTCTCCCGCGCTCGATTGCATTTGCCCCGGGTGGCCCAAGTCCCGGGGGCATGGTGGGGGTTAATTTTATGTGTGGGGGCCTCAAGGGCCCCCAAGCCCCGGGGACCTCCACCCCCCGGGGCTTTATATAAAAATGGTGCGGGAGGGCTCTTCTGCCCTCCCGCAGCCCCGGGACCGCCACCTCCCGGGGCACTTACAAAATAAATGTGGGGGTCCATAGCCCCGGGGACCACCACCTCCCGGGGCTGTGCAATTTAAGGGAGGGGGACCGCGCGGCCCCCTCCTGGAGCCCTTGATGGCCCTGGGGACCGCCACCCCCCAGGGCCGGCTCCTGCAGTGTCCCGGGGTGCCTACCCCGGGACACTGTAGTTTGCTATGGCAGGACGGGAGCCTCGCGGCTCCCGTCCTGCCATTGCAAACTTGCTTTGGATATTGGAAGAGAGAGCAGGAAACCTGCTCTCTCTTCCAATATCCAAAGCCGATTGCTTTCCACATGGGGAGCAGCATGTTAGCTGCTCCCCATGTGTAAAGCAATGCCGGCTCCCAAGGGACGCGGGGAGCCGGCGGGACTGTGGGGGATTGGGGACCTCCCCACAGTCCCCAACGGAGAGGGCCAGCCCGGGGGATGGGGTCCCCGGGCAAGTAGTGGCCCGGGAGGGGGCCACGCGGCCCCCTCCCAAAAAATAAAAAAATAATAATAAAAAAAAATGGAAAGGCCGGCCCCGGGGATGGGGTCCCGGGGCCTTAAATGGCCTGAGGAGGGGGCCACGCAGCCCCCTCCAAATAAAAAATAAAAAGGCCATGCCCCGGGGGATGGGGTCCCCGGGGCCAATACAGGCCCAGGGAAGGGGGCCACGCGGCCCCCTTCCCGTTTTTGTTTTTAATTTTAATTACAAAAAAGGGGTAAGGCCCTGGGGGATGGGGTCCCCAGGGCCCAAAAACTATGAAAAAGGAAGGGGGCCACACAGCCCCCTTCAGCGGACAAAAAACAAAAAACCTATCGGGCCCGCAGGCCCCGCCCCTTCCTTCACCACTCTGCAAACGCGCCCCCTGGCGCGTTTGCAGAGGGAACGAATTCCCCTTGAATACTGGGGGTCCCTGGGGGCCAACTAGCCCACCAGGAACCTCCAGTATGCGCCAGGGGCTGCCTTGCAGAGAGGTGTACAGAGGCCACGCCCCTTTTACACCTCTCTGCAACGCAGCTCTGTGGCGCTTTTGGAGGTATATGGTGGGCTAGTTGGACTCCGGGGACCCTCAGGATTCAAGGGGACTTAATCCCCCAACTTAAAACGCGCCACGGGGCGTGTTTGCACAGTGGTGAAGGGAGGGGGCGGGGCTTCGGGTGACATGTGTGCAACCCGGCCCCGTGGCGCGTTTTAAGATGGGGAATTAAATCCCCTTCAATCCTGAGGGTCCCTGGGGGCCAACTAGCCACCAGGTACGTCCAGTGAGCGCCACGGAGCTGCGTTGCAGAGTGTTGTAAAAGGGGTGTGGCCTCTCTACACGTCTCTGCAACGCAGCCCCTGGCGCATACTGGAGGTTCCTGGTGGGCTAGTTGGCCCGTAGGGACCCTCATGATTCAAGGAGACTTAATCCCCTACTTAAAACGCGCCACGGGGCGCGTTTGCACAGATGTCACCTCAGGCCCCGCCCCTCCCTTCACCATTGTGCAAATATTCCTCTAAAATCAGCTGAAATACAAATTCTGATTTACTCACCTGTTATCAGGAGAGACCTCAGTGCTGCATCTTTCAGCCCAGTACTAATCCTGAAAAGTAATTTTAACCGTACTTACCAGTAACTTGAATTTCCTTCCATAGGCTAACATTGACTGGTTTCACTTGGAAATTCTTCTAAGTGTGGAGTTTTGGAACTTTAAAATATTCCTCTAAAATCAGCCGAAATACGAATTCCGATTTACTCACCTGTTATCAGGAGAGACCTCAGTGCTGTATCTTTCAGCCCAGTACTGGTCCTGAAAAGTAATTTTAACCGTACTTACCAGTAACTTGAATTTCCTTCCATAGGCTAACATTGACTGGTTTCACTTGGAAATTCTTCTAAGTGTGGAGTTTTGGAACTTTAAAATATTCCTCTAAAATCAGCCGAAATACGAATTCCGATTTACTCACCTGTTATCAGGAGAGACCTCAGTGCTGCATCTTTCAGCCCAGTACTGATCCTCAAAAGTAATTTTAACCGTACTTACGAGTAACTTGAATTTCCTTCCATAGTATATAATTGCCTGCTTTTTGCTGAAAAAGTTTCTAAGTGTTGATTTTGAAACATACAAATATTCCTCTAAAATCAGCCGAAATACGAATTCCGATTTACTCACCTGTTATAAGGAGAGACCTCAGTGCTGTATCTTTCAGCCCAGTACTGGTCCTGAAAAGTAATTTTAACCGTACTTACCAGTAACTTGAATTTCCTTCCATAGGCTAACATTGACTGGTTTCACTTGGAAATTCTTCTAAGTGTGGAGTTTTGGAACTTTAAAATATTCCTCTAAAATCAGCCGAAATACGAATTCCGATTTACTCACCTGTTATCAGGAGAGACCTCAGTGCTGCATCTTTCAGCCCAGTACTGATCCTCAAAAGTAATTTTAACCGTACTTACCAGTAACTTGAATTTCCTTCCATAGGATATCATTGCCTGCTTTTTGCTGAAAAAGTTTCTAAGTGTTGATTTTTGAAACATACAAATATTCCTCTAAAATCAGCCGAAATACGAATTTCGATTTACTCACCTGTTATCAGGAGAGACCTCAGTGCTGCATCTTTCAGCCCAGTACTGGTCCTGAAAAGTAATTTTAACCGTACTTACCAGTAACTTATATTTTCTTCCATAGGAATCCATTGTCTAGTTTTCAGCAGAAAAGTTTCAAAGTGTCAATTTTCACAAACTACAAATATTCCTTAAAAATCGCCTGTATGACTTAAATGCATTCTTTCAACTGTTTACAGGAGATGCACCAGTGCTGGATCCAGGATCCAACACTGAGTAAGAAAAAGTAACGATAACAGTTTTTACCTGCTAAGTGAATTTCCTTCCATAGGATAACATTGGTGATTCTATGAGAAAAAGTTTCTAAGTGTCAACTTTTAAAATACAATAATATTCCTTAAAAATCACGACTGTAACCAAAACGCTTTTACTCAACTGTTTACAGGAGATGTACCAGGACTGAATCTAGGATCCAGTCCTGTGGTTAGAAAAGTAATCCATAAAGTAACTAATTGCATTTAACTAGAAATTCACATTGAGCTGAATGTTGCATTGTGTTTGAAAATGTGGTGCCCATTGCAACAACTGTAACTACTGTACTTAAAAGTCTATTGCCTATGTGCAAAGTATTTAAACTAAAGTAATTCATTCTGAGAAAGTATTTTTTGTAATGTAATGTATAATGTAATTACAATGTAATTTAAAAAATAAAATATGTAAAAGAAATTGTTGCTAAAAATGTAGTAAATCAGTATGAAAAAATTAATATAAAAATTAATACATTTAAAAAATGTCATTTAAAAAACCTTTGAAATTCACTGAAAAAACCGTAGGTTTCAGGCACGTTATAGTTACAAATTAGCATTTAAAAAACCTTTGAAATTCACTGAAAAAACCATAGGTTTTAGGGACAGTTATAGTTAGTTGGACATTGCACTCGTACAAAACCCGTGAAATTCCCCCGTTATAGTTAGTCCAGCTAACTATAACTCGCGCCCGCAATGCACTGCTGATGACGTCACATATTACATCACTCATGACATGGTCAGTGACATCACTGATGACATCACTGATGACATCTCAAATGACATCACTGATGACATCATCCACGTGATAATCTGATGCACCTCCTCACACCCCAATATAACCTTTGATACACCGACTCTAAATTACAGACTGCCATTCGCAAAACCATAGACACTCCAACACCAATAACTACATACCCACTCACTGATTCTTAGGTCTACGCACACATCCATTCACTCACCCGTACAGTCACTCATACTTACGGTCACTCAGTACAGGACTATCATATGCACTCATATTCCTATATAGACACTCAAACACCGCCACTCATCCATAGAGGTACTCACACACCTAGTCAGTCATGCAAATAATTAAACACACTACCATTTACTCACCTATACAGTTATACACACACCAGCTCACTTACTCATACAAATAGTAGCACATTCTTACGCTCTTATACAATCACTGATACAAGCACACACTCATCCATACAGCCACTATCACAATCACTCACTCTCGCTTATAGCTATTTATATACTCCAACACACATATATACTGCCTTTCACATATGTAGTTACTCACACATGTACCACTGGGACATACATTCACTCACTAACACACTCTTACACACACTTACCCACCCATACAGTCTATCACAGATGCACTCTTGAAACCATCCACCCAGTGAATCACCCACTCACACATCTATGCACAGAGTTGCACACACCCCTCCCACACAAACACTCAGGCACCCATACAGATACTCAGACAAGCATTCAATAACTCATATAGACACTCATGTAGCTATTCACAAACACATGCACCCACTTACACAGCAACAGACAGACGGATACAGACATTCACCCAGTTTAGTCACTAACCCATGCATTCAGTAAGATACGTTAAATCACTCACTTATAGAGTCAGTCACGCACCTACTAAATCATCCATACAGACACTTACACACCCACTCATTCTTCAATACGTCTTTTCCTATATATATTAAAAATATTTAAACTTTACAGAAACACACAGTCACTGGATGATGTCATCAGTGATGTCATCAGTGATGTCATTTGAGATGTCATCAGTGATGTCATCAGTGATGTCACTGACCATGTCATGAGTGATGTAATATGTGACGTCATCAGCAGTACATTGCGGGGCGCGAGTTATAGTTAGCTGGACTAACTATAACGGGGGAATTTCACGGGTTTTGTACGAGTGCAATGTCCAACTAACTATAACTGTCCCTAAAACCTATGGTTTTTCAGTGAATTTCAAAGGTTTTTTAAATGCAAATTTGTAACTATAACGTGCCTGAAACCTACGGTTTTTCAGTGAATATATATATATATATATATATATATATTATCTACTGGCGGTCGCCAGTAGATAGTTATAGTTACAACCTATTATCCATAGGTAATCCGCGACATTCTATTTGAAATAACTCTCTTGCCGGTTGACGTATCTTCGCGAAATTTTCAAACTTTGTGGCCCGCTCCGGTCCGCTCCTACCCTAAAAGTCTCGGGGGATTCGTCAAGCGGGGGCCGAGAAAAAGGGGGTCCCAAAACGTGTTTTCCCCATGCATTTTCCCATAGGAAACTTTAGACACGGCTACAGCCCGAACTGCTGAACGGAATTACACCAAATTTGGCAAAGAGGTAGTTCTTGGTTCAGAAAGAACCCTTTTGTTAAATGGTGTAAATCCGTTCAGTAGTTGCTGAGAAAATGAAAAGTAAAAAGTTAGTGATATCTATGGCCAAGTAGGGTCCGCGTACCCTCCCGATCACGAGCTGCATGTTAATTGGCTGTCAGCTGGCTGTCAACATTCCGATTCAGGAAATGTTGGCAGCCATTTTGTCCTCGGTAGAACCGAGGGACAGAAACAAGTGCGCAAAGCGCACAAAGGGAGCAGGATAGAAACACCCTGACCCCTAGGTTTGCTCAGGGGTCCCACAAGGACCCCTGGGCAAAAAAAAAAAAAAGTTTTTAAAAATCGGCAGGATGCGCTCAGGGTGCGCGAATCCTGCCGAAAAAAAAATCGAAGTGCGGTCTCCGCGCTCGATGTTAATTGGCCCCGGGTGGCCCAAGTCCCGGGGGCATGGTGGGGGATAATTTAATGTGTGGGGGCCTCAAAGGGCCCCCAAGCCCCGGGGACCGCCACCCCCGGGGCTTTTCTTAAAAATGGTGCGGGAGGGCTCTGAGCCCTCCCGCAGCCCCGGGACCACCACCTCCCGGGGCTTTTTATAAATACATTATTAAACCTGTGTGGGGGCTCCAGCCCCCACATGCCCCGAGGACCACCACCTCCCGGGGCACTAAACATTTTAATATGGGGGTCCGTTATGGACCCCCAGAGCCCGGGGACCACCACCTCCCGGGGCTGTGTACTGAATGGGAGGGGGCCGCGCGGCCCCCTCCTGGAGCCCTTGATGGCCCTGGGGACCACCACCCCCAGGGCCGGCTCCTGCAGTGTCCCGGGTGCCTACCCCCGGGACACTGTAGTTTGCTATGGCAGGACGGGAGCCTCGCGGCTCCCGTCCTGCCATAGCAAACTGCTTTGGATATTGGAAGAGAGAGCAGGGAAACCTGCTCTCTCTTCCAATATCCAAAGCGATTGCTTTCCACATGGGGAGCAGCATGTCAGCTGCTCCCCATGTGGAACTAGCAATGCCGGCTCCCAAGGGACGTGGGGAGCCGGCGGGACTGTGGGGGATTGGGGACCCCCACAGTCCCCAACGGAGAGGGCCAGCCCCGGGGGATGGGGTCCCCGGGGCAAGTAGTGGCCGGGAGGGGGCCACGTGGCCCCCCTCCCCAAAAAAGAGAAAAATTTAAAAAAATAAATAAATGGAAAGGCCGGCCCCGGGAGATGGGGTCCCCGGGGCCTTAAAATGGCCAGAGGAGGGGGGCCACGCTGCCCCCCTCAAAAAAATAAATATAGAGGCCATGCCCCGGGGGCTGGGGTCCCCGGAGCCAATACAGGCCCAGGGAAGGGGGCCACGCGGCCCCCTTCCCGTTTTTTTTTTAAGGTAATTTAAAAAAGGGGTAAGGCCCTGGGGGATGGGGTCCCCAGGGCCCAAAAAAGAAAAGGGAAGGGGGCCACACAGCCCCCTTCAGGGGAGAAAAAAAAAAAACGATCGGGCCCGCAGGCCCCGCCCCTTCCTTCACCACTCTGCAAACGCGCCCCTGGCGCGTTTGCAGAGAGGGAACAATTCCCCTTGAATACTGGGGGTCCCTGGGGCCAACTAGCCCACCAGGTACCTCCAGTATGCGCCAGGGAGCTGCCTTGCAGAGAGGTGTACAGAGGCCACGCCCCTTTTACACCTCTCTGCAACGCAGCTCTGTGGCGCTTTTGGAGGTATATGGTGGGCTAGTTGGACTCCGGGGACCCTCAGGATTCAAGGGGACTTAATCCCCCAACTTAAAACGCGCCACGGGGCGTGTTTGCACAGTGGTGAAGGGAGGGGCGGGGCTTCAGGTGACATGTGTGCAAACAGGCCCCGTGGCGCGTTTTAAGATGGGGAATTAAATCCCTTCAATCCTGAGGGTCCCTGGGGGCCAACTAGCCCACCAGGTACGTCCAGTGAGCGCCACGGAGCTGCGTTGCAGAGTGTTGTAAAAAGGGGTGTGGCCTCTCTACACGTCTCTGCAACGCAGCCCCCTGGCACATATTGGAGGTTCCTGGTGGTCTAGTTGGCCCCTAGGGACCCTCAGGATTCAAGGGGACTTAATCCCCCAACTTAAAACGCGCCACGGGCGCGTTTGCAAAGATGTCACCTCAGGCCCCGCCCCCTCCCTTCACCATTGTGCAAATATTCCTCTAAAATCAGCCGAAATAGGAATTCCGATTTACTCACCTGTTATAAGGAGAGACCTCAGTGCTGTATAATTCAGCCCAGTACTGGTCCTGAAAAGTAATTTTAACCGTACTTACCAGTAACTTGAATTTCCTTCCATAGGCTAACATTGACTGGTTTCACTTGGAAATTCTTCTAAGTGTGGAGTTTTGGAACTTTAAAATATTCCTCTAAAATCAGCCGAAATACGAATTCCGATTTACTCACCTGTTATCAGGAGAGACCTCAGTGCTGCATCTTTCAGCCCAGTACTGATCCTGAAAAGTAATTTTAACCGTACTTACCGGTAACTTGAATTTCCTTCATAGGCTAACATTGACTGGTTTCACTTGGAAATTCTTCTAAGTGTGGAGTTTTGGAACTTTTAAATATTCCTCTAAAATCAGCCGAAATACGAATTCCGATTTACTCACCTGTTATCAGGAGAGACCTCAGTGCTGCATCTTTAAGCCCAGTACTGATCCTGAAAAGTAATTTTAACCATACTTACCGGTAACTTGAATTTCCTTCATAGGCTAACATTGACTGGTTTCACTTGGAAATTCTTCTAAGTGTGGAGTTTTGGAACTTTAAAATATTCCTCTAAAATCAGCTGAAATACGAATTCCGATTTACTCACCTGTTATCAGGAGAGACCTCAGTGCTGCATCTTTAAGCCCAGTACTGATCCTGAAAAGTAATTTTAACCATACTTACCGGTAACTTGAATTTCCTTCATAGGCTAACATTGACTGGTTTCACTTGGAAATTCTTCTAAGTGTGGAGTTTTGGAACTTTAAAATATTCCTCTAAAATCAGCCGAAATACGAATTCCGATTTACTCACCTGTTATCAGGAGAGACCTCAGTGCTGCATCTTTCAGCCCAGTACTGATCCTGAAAAGTAATTTTAACCGTACTTACCGGTAACTTGAATTTCCTTCATAGGCTAACATTGACTGGTTTCACTTGGAAATTCTTCTAAGTGTTGATTTTTGAAACATACAAATATTCCTCTAAAATCAGCCGAAATCCGAATTCTGATTTACTCACCTGTTATCAGGAGAGACCTCAGTGCTGCATCTTTCAGCCCAGTACTGGTCCTGAAAAGTAATTTTAACCGTACTTACCAGTAACTTGAATTTCCTTCCATAGGCTAACATTGACTGGTTTCACTTGGAAATTCTTCTAAGTGTGGAGTTTTGGAACTTTAAAGATTCCTCTAAAATCAGCCGAAATACGAATTCCGATTTACTCACCTGTTATCAGGAGAGACCTCAGTGCTGCATGTTTCAGCCCAGTACTGATCCTCAAAAGTAATTTTAACCGTACTTACCGGTAACTTGAATTTCCTTCATAGGCTAACATTGACTGGTTTTCAGCAAAAAAGTTTCAAAGTGTTGATTTTCACAAACTACAAATATTCCTTAAAAATCGACAGTATGACTTAAACGCATTCTTTCAACTGTTTACAGGAGATGCACCAGTGCTGGAACCAGGATCCAACACTGAGTAAGAAAAAGTAACGATAACAGTTTTTACCTGCTAAGTGAATTTCCTACCATAGGATAACATTGGTGATTCTATGAGAAAAAGTTTCAAAGTGTCAACTTTTAAAATACAATAATATTCCTTAAAAATCACGACTGTAACCAAAACGCTTTTACTCAACTGTTTACAGGAGATGTCCCAGGACTGAATCTAGGATCCAGTCCTGTGGTTAGAAAAGTAATCCATAAAGTAACTAATTGCATTTAACTAGAAATTCACATTGAGCTGAATGTTGCATTGTGTTTGAAAATGTGTTGCCCATTGCAACAACTGTAACTACTGTACTTAAAAGTCTATTGCCTATCTGCAAAGTATTTAAACTAAAGTAATTCATTAAGAGAAAGTATTTTTTGTAATGTAATGTATAATGTAATTACAATGTAATTTAAATAATAAAATATGTAAAAAAAAATTGTTTCTAAAAATGTAGTAAATCAGTATTTTAAAAATGTATATAACAATTAATACATTTAAAAATTGTCATTTACAAAACCTTTGAAATTCACTGAAAAAACCGTAGGTTTCAGACATGTTATAGTTACAAATTAGCATTTAAAAAACCTTTGAAATTCACTGAAAAAACCATAGGTTTCAGGGACGTTATAGTTACAAATTAGCATTTAAAAAACCTTTGAAATTCACTGAAAAAACCATAGGTTTTAGGGACAGTTATAGTTAGTTGGACATTGCACTCGTACAAAACCCGTGAAATTCCCCCGTTATAGTTAGTCCAGCTAACTATAACTCGCGCCCCGCAATGCACTGCTGATGACGTCACATATTACATCACTCATGACATGGTCAGTGACATCACTGATGACATCACTGATGACATCTCAAATGACATCACTGATGACATCACTGATGACATCATCCATGTGATAATTTCATGCATCTTCTCACACCCTAATATAACCTTTGATACACCCACTCTAAAGTACAGACTGCCATTCGCAAAACCATAGACACTCCAACACCAATAACTACATACCCACTCACTGATTCTTAGGTCTACGCACACATCCACTCACTCACCCGAACAGTCACTCATATTTACGGTCACTCAGTACAGGACTATCATATGCACTCATACTCCTATATAGACACTCAAACACCGCCACTCATCCATAGAGGTACTCACACACCTAGTCAGTCATGCAAATAATTAAACACACTACCATTTACTCACCTATACAGTTATACACACACCAGCTCACTTACTCATACAAATACTAGCACATTCTTACGCTCTTATACAATCACTGATACAAGCACACACTCATCCATACAGCCACTATCACAATCAGTCACTCTTGCTTATAGCTATTTATATACTCCAACACACATATATACTGCCTTTCACATATGTAGTTACTCACACATGTACCACTGGGACATACATTCACTCACTAACACACTCTTACACACACTTACCCACCCATACAGTCTATCACAGATGCACTCTTGAAACCATCCACCCAGTGAATCACCCATTCACACATCTATGCACAGAGTCGCACACACCCCTCCCACACAAACACTCAGGCACCCATACAGATACTCACACAAGCATTCAATAACTCATATAGACACTCAGGTAGCTATTCTCAAACACATGCAGCCACTTACACAGCAACAGACAGACGGATACAGACATTCACCCAGTTCAGTCACTAACCCATGCATTCAGTAAGATACGTTAAATCACTCACTTATACAGTCAGTCACGCACCTACTAAATCATCCAAACAGACACTTACACACCCACTCATTCTTCAATACGTCTTTTCCTATATATATTAAAAATATTTAAACTTTACAGAAACACACAGTCACTGGATGATGTCATCAGTGATGTCATCAGTGATGTCATTTGAGATGTCATCAGTGATGTCATCAGTGATGTCACTGACCATGTCATGAGTGATGTAATATGTGACGTCATCAGCAGTGCATTGCGGGGCGCGAGTTATAGTTAGCTGGACTAACTATAACGGGGGAATTTCACGGGTTTTGTACGAGTGCAATGTCCAACTAACTATAACTGTCCCTAAAACCTATGGTTTTTTCAGTGAATTTCAAAGGTTTTTAAATGCTAATTTGTAACTATAACGTCCCTGAAACCTATGGTTTTTTCAGTGAATTTCAAAGGTTTTTAAATGCTAATTTGTAACTATAACATGTCTGAAACCTACGGTTTTTTCAGTGAATATATATATATATAAATATATGACGCTCCGCTGCCTATTAGAACAGCAACGACCAGCACTCTCGTTGATTTCAAATCCAATTACGGATTTATTCGTGCATAAAAATTAAACAGATGCGTTTCAGCCTTAGCTTTCGTCAGTGTCGACGGGCGCCGTAGAAACGGAAGTACATAAAGGTTAAAATTAACCAAACTGACGAAGGACAATACATTTACATATGGTCAGAGCCATATTGGAGTGTGTAAAGTGGTATGAGTTCAATTCATTTTTAAACAAATCATTAATTTTACAATATTGTGTCAAGTTACAATTATCATTCATTGCAGTAAAAGGAACTTATAATAATAAAGTTGTTATTGCACAATATACGAAGGAGACAGTTATCAAAATCTCAACTTCTCACCACCTCCATTGTTATCTGCTGGATAATCAGTTTGTACCACTATTCGCACACTTTGTATCACGTGTCATTGCAACATTTCATTTTTCGTTATTGAGCCCTGAATGGGCATATGCATTTTCTATATTTGATATATCTATACCCTATTGCTATTCACTACCTATGGATGGGCTTCGGTGAATCGAGTGGGTCATTTCATGCATAATTCTCCACCTTGACAAGTGATATACATTAATATTTACACCATATTATCTCTCCTCCATCCCCAGAACTCTGTTTGTGCTGCGTTTAATATTCATATCATAGATGTGTTACCAGCTCCTCTCCTGCATTCAGCCCACTAGGAAACTTCGTCTGGAGCTCGATAATATATCTCGACTCCAGGCATCGTAACTTCTTCTCCCTACATACATATATATATATATATATATATATATATATATATATATATATATATATATATATATATATATATATATATATATATACACATATACATATACACACACACACATACACATATATTCACTGAAAACACCAAAGTTTACAGAGACGTTATAGTTAGGCTCAGGTTTCACTCGTACAAAACCAGTGAAATTCAGCAGTTTTAGTTAGCTGGGCTAACTATTACCCATGCCCCTGCAATGCACCTCTTATGACCTCACATATTACATCCCTCATGGCATGGTCAGTGACATCACTAGTGACATCTCAAATGACATCACTGATTACATTATCCAGTGACTGTATTTAAAAAGTTTATGAGTGTAAAATATACATGCCAAGGTGTATTGGTGAATCAGTGAGTGTTTGAGTGCCTGTATGGATGATTCAGTAGGTGTGTGACTGACTATATAAGTGAGTGATTAGGTGTCTCAGTGAATGTATGAGTGAGTGACTGGTTGTGTGAATGTTTGTATCAGTTGGTGTCTAAGTGGCTGTATGGGTGTGTGAGTGGGTACATGAGTGGCTATATTGGTGATTTATTGGTTGTCTGAGTACCTGTATGAGTGGCTGTGTGGGTGGGTGAGGGCGTGTGTGAATGCCTGTATTGATGAATGAGTGTGTGAGTCAGTGGCTGTATGGGTTAGTGAGTGTGTGTGTAAGGGGCTGTATGGGTGAATAAGTGTGTATGGCTGTGTGGGTGAGTGAGTGGGTGTCGGTGGTATATGATTGAGTAACTGGGTATGTGAAAGGCAGTATAGGTGAGTGATGAGATATATGAGTGACTGTATGGGTGAGTGAGTGAATGTGAGAGTGGCTGTATGGATGAGTGTGTGCTTGTGTCAGTGACTGTGTAGGTGAGTGAGAACGGGTTTGTATTTGCATGAGTAAGTAAGTGGGTGCATGTGTAACTGTATTGGTGAGTATGTGGTTATGTGATTGACTGTATGGGTGAGTGATTGGTCATGTGAGTAGCTCTATGGGTGACTGGCTCAGTGTGTGAGTGGCTGCATGGGCTAATGAGTGGATATGTCAGTGGCTATATTAGTGAGTGAGTGGGGGTATGAGTGGTAAACTACATAGCACTCAGTGTATAGAAATATACATGCTCTTGCCTGCATGCAAAGAAAGGGCAATATCTGGCAGACTAGCATAGTTACATAGCCATAAATCAACGGTATGATTACATTTAATATTTTTTTGACCTTTTGTGTTGAGCTACAACCCCTAACTTGTGTTTAAATTCAGTGATAACTCAAAATCAGTTGATTATAGCCATATGCCAATACAGAATTAACCCTTTGGGGTGAATAATGTTGGTAAAATCATGAGCGGGTATTTCCCGATCTTGGGAGTATCACTAGTATAGGGTATGATTGTGTACCCCTAAACCCTAAACATACCCTTACCACTCAATACCCTAACACACCCATAAACGCTATAAACTCCCTACCATGCAAAACCCTTATCTACCCCTAAACCCTAAATATGCCCTTATGTCCCAAAACCCCCTAATAACACATTTACCACCCTATACCATTATCAACCACTAAACCCTAAAAATACCCTTACCATCTAATCCCCTTACCCAACCTCACCACCCAACACCCTTATCCACCTCTAAACCCTAAAAACACTCTTACCACTGAATACTCTTACCACCCCTAAATCTTAAACCCTTACCACCCAATGCCCTTACCCACCTTAATAGCCTAAAAACACCTTTATGTATATACATACATATATTCCAAAAAGACAGGAAGATAGAGAGAGAAGCAGAGCTTTATTTAGCTTCCTGAACCAGTACTTAAATAATTAAGATGAATGAATCCCATAGGTTGTTTTCCCGAGTCTCTTGAAAAAATTTCTGATGAAGACCCTCAGCCACACTGTCACAGCAGTGGTATATCTTGGTTCTCCGCTTATTTGATTAAGTGGGATGTATCATCACAGGGTCTTGGCACCCGAGTGTCCCGTTCTCCAGGTGTTCATAATCCTCCACCAGGAGGGAAACTGTCTGGTGTGCGGCAGGGTAGAGGTACCCTGACTCTATGGGTGTGTTAGAGGAGTGTCAGAGGGACCTATGTTGGGTATGAAATTAAGTTAAAACTTTTTTTTCCACTTACGGAATCCATGGATCCACCGCAAGGCTCAACGTGCTCCCCATGTAAATCTGTGATGGATTTGCAAATCTTGAAGCACTTTGGAAAAAAACACTTTCAGACCCGCTCAGACACCCAAACAGGTACTCTCACACCCATTTATAGACCCATGCAGGCAGTCATGCACCCACTCAGACATATGCAGGCATTCATACACCCACTCACAGAGCCATGCAGGTACTTCTAGCCCTACATAGGCACTCACACACCCACCGACACACCTATGCAGGCTTTGAAACACCCACTCACAGACCCATGCAGGCACTCACACACCCACCCACACACCTATGCAGGCTTTGACACACCCACTCACAGACCCACACAGGCACTCACACACACACTCACAGTTCTATGCTGGCACATTTGCACCCACTCAGAGTACCACAAATGCAGTTATGCACCCAATAACAGACCCATGCAGCCAATCATAGACCCACTCACAGACCCATGTAGGCATGCAAATACCCATTCACATACCCACTTAGGCACTCACACACCTATTGACAGATCCACACAGCCACATGCACACCTACTCACAGACCCACACAGCCACTCACACACCCATTCACAGACCCACTAACAGAGCAATGCAGGCACTCAAACACCCACTCAGAGACCAATGCATCTACTTACAAAACCTACTCACATTCCCACACAGGTAGTCCCCAGACCCACTCACAGACCTATGTAGGTACTCACACACCCACTCACAGATCCATGCATCTACTTACATACACACACACACACACACACACACACACACAGAGGCACTCTCAAACCCATTATCAGACCCACAGAGGCACTCAGACACCTACTCACAGTTCTATGCTGGCACTTTCACAATCACTCATAGTCCCACACAGGCACTTACACACTACTCACCCCCCACCTACACAGGCACTCACAGACCCCCTCATCCACTCACACGCCCATTCACAGACCTATGCAGGCACTCATAGATCCATGCAGGTACTCACACACCTACTCACAGACCCATACATCCACACAAGCATCTACTTACAGACTCATACAGGTACTCTTACACCCACCAACTCATACAGCCACTCACACACCCACTCAAAGACCCATACAGCCACTCACAAACATACCCACACAACCATACAGACACTCACACACCCACTCACAGACCCATTTACCCACTCACACACCCACTCACAGACCCATTCAGTCACTCACACACCCACTCACCAACATGAAACCATGGCAAGCAAATTTGATGTTTTGAACCATGTTCTCTTCTGAGTCTAAATTATTGTTTTACTTGAAGAGTTTATCTCCGATGTTAGGGACTTAGGGTAAAGCATTGCTAGCATGCTACAAATGTATTTGGGTACAATTTTTATTTTAACTACTTGGGTTCTCTTCAACTGGGAGAGTACTAAAAGGTAGTCATCTTTGGAAGTCACTCTAGTTTTCTTTGCAATAATTGGCCTAATATTATAACAATGAGAAACAAAAGAGAGAGTCCCCTGAGAAACCAAAGGGGCTGGGTCATAGAGACAAAAATAACAGTAAAATACCCCCAGGTAGGTAAATGACTGACAAATTGTGCAAAAACTATTTTTATCAACAAATATATGAAGGTATTTATTGAATTAAAAACACATACATTTTAAATCATAAACATGCAGAGATATACAAACAATAAATCAAAAACAAGTAGGCTGCAATAGAAACAGAAAGTATTTTATTTCTATATAAATTCATATATAAATAATAGGCATGTTACCTTAAGCATCATCAGGTATTGACTCCTTACATATTTGCTAAAGTTTCTAAAATCATATGCGACAAGAAATAAGCCTTGTTGTGCTTTAACAAATATGTATGAAGTCAATTTGTTTATTTGTCTCTGTAAAAGTCTTTCTAGTCCATTGAATTTTAGTTGAAACAGTCTCAATGGCACCCATTGTGTCAAATAGTTCTCTACCCACCTGCTCTCTTCATTGCTCCTTATGAACTGCCATCCTCATGCTTCAGTTTGTAGTGATCTGGGATTGTGTGAATTTTAGCAATGAAGCAGATTATATGATATGACCTAATCTACTAATCTCCTTTTGTTGTGAGTAAAGCTCTCTTATGAAGCCTGTTAACTTTCCCTGAAGTCTAAAAATATAAGAATTCTGCTGAATTATATATATTTACTGAAAATAACCATGCTTACAGATATGGTATAGTTAATTTTTGGAATGTGACATAAGGTTACATTAAAAAAAACACTAAAATACACGAGTTTTAGTTTAAGGAACAACCTATGCCACCCATTCACGTACCTTATGAACTCATATATTGCACTACTCATAACATGTTTTACTCTCTAACTATTTTGAGCTCCTGTAAAAAATACATTACTCCTCACATTACTAAAAACATCCCAATTCTCATTAACTTTAGCCTGCTCATCAGGAAAGGTTTTAAATGCAACCACTACTATTAAAAAAAGGCATTAAAAAAAGGCATTGAGGTATGCCTCACTTTTGTCTACATACATTGTACTAGTACTCAAGTTATTCATTGTAGGAAAGTGGAATATATTAAGTGGTATGGCTGAGTATCCTTACCATTTAATATTGTCACAATATCCCAAATATGGTCCTTGGATTCACACTAATAAATCATTAACCTAGCCCTGGTAGAGTGGAAAGAGCAGTCAGGCTTTACTAGAGGAACATGTGTTAAGAATTTCAGAGTACCAACATGGGCGATAAATAATTGACATTACTCGAGTGATATCCGACACCAATTTATAAAAATAGAGTGTTTTTATCTTTATTTAGTCACCAAAATAAACAGAATAGCTTACATATAACCAGAGTTAAAGATTTTTGAAGCAATATTAAATTAGTGTAGTGAAATACTTAGACAAAATAACTGTGGTCAAGGGCAAAACCCACTAGTGACAATCGGTCATTGCAGGTTGAGTTACGTGGAACTCTTATAGGGTCAGAGTCATGAGGGCCGCAGGACCAGGTCACAACAGTCAGATCAATTTTGTCTAGTCCATGGAGTCTGGGTGCGGAGTTGTTCTGGCTGTCCTTGGTGCTGAATGGGAGCTGTGGGTGGTGCTGTTTTTACCGCTTACTTGGTGCTGCAAGAAACAAAATGCCCAAATACAACAGGTACAGAGCTGCTTGGCACTCCACTGGATCCAGGGGAGTAATGTAGGGGCCTGAAACTTCGGGGAGTTGAGACTACAACTCCCACAATGCACTGGACCACTTGGGCCTGGGTCCCATGGAGGGCCCAAAGTTCAGCAATTCTTTAGATCTGGTGAGTGTGTTTATATTCAGTTTGCAGAGTACTAGTGCAAGGCTGTGGCTGCTACTGGCTTCCACAAGGGTTCCTCTCTTCAGGAGTGTTGAGTTTTATCCAAGGACAAGGGTCGTTCACTTAGTTCTGAGTCTATTACCTCAGGGGTTTAGTATCCCTATTTTACTTTGGTGCTGTGTGCACAGTCCTGTTGTCTGTGACACGGGTCCCCTCTTAGGCCTTCCTCGAAGTAAATTGTTCAGATCTGAGGTTCTGGTGTCAGGGGGGTCCTGTAAAACCTAGATTTAGGGGGGTGTAGTGATGTGGGATCTAGTAGCCAATGGGCAGATAGTCCCTGCAGCTAGCCGCCCCCTCAGGTGACATTTGGAGGTGTAGGTCACCTGTTCTACCCATAACCCTCCATTGTGCCACTCCTAAAGATGGCATAAAATCAAATTGTGGTGTCAGGTCAGGCTGCTCGCCCTGGAGGTGTGGCCAGCCTACTGGATGTATACACCTCCCTGCATAGGTAATTTCCCACCTGCCTGGGTGCAAATCTGCCTGTGGCAGAGGGAGGAATGTTTCCTCCACTGGGAGTCACCCCTGATGCATATCAGAGGTGGTTCAGGTTTTGAAGCTCACGGACTTGAGATGCCACTCTAGTCTGCTTGGGAGGAGGTAGATGTGACCTCCTTTCTGCCCAAGCCTTTGTTTCTGACGCCTGGTAGTGATCACACTGCCTAGCATGAGGTCAGAATCTTGTCTTGGTGGCAGCAGGTTGGGGAAAGTGCGGGATGGTCAGCCAGAACAAAGTGAAGCTGGGGCAACCAAGTGTGCATCCTCTAAGGTCACCACTTGGGCGCATGCCATGCCATCCAGGGCACATAATTTGTGTCAAGGGTGAGAAGGCATCTTGTTTGATACCAAACAGTGACATATTTTTGTGGTACCAGAATGGGGCTGCCAATCTCTAGAGTGCCTGGTTGACACCACATGTTATCCTATGGAGCTCTAACACTTACTGTAGTTTCCATTGGGGAACGCCACTTTAGGGATATATAGGCTTGCACTTAAATGTATTCACCCTCCTTGAACGAGGAGGCCTACCTTAGGTGTTTCTGACACTTAGTAAAGATGTGCATTGGACAATGCCATACTTGGTGACGGTACAGTTGAGTTTGAGCGCTGCTCTTTCAGTCTGCAATGGCTGGACTTCTGTCAGTACTTTGCTTGGGTTACCCGGAGTGGATCAAAATCTGCTGCAGCCCTGGGTACCCTTTTATCACCTATGCCCTGGGTACACCTTTTACCATATTCTAGGGACTTCTAAGGGGATAAAGTCTTTGCCACTTGGGGTTACCAATTCACACATAACATTTTTGGGGAAAGAGAACTGGGGCCTGGTTAGCAGGCTCTAGTGCACTGTCAGAGTTGAAAACCAGCAACTAGTAGTACAAATGGGAGAAAAAGTATAGGGCATATGCAAAGAGCCCTGTTTTCTTGCATTCGCTATTATTACTCATTATTCACTTGTTGTACCTTCACGCATTACAACACCCAATAACTGCATTGATAACATCAGTAATGGCATTGGAAATGACATCATTGATAACAACACTGAGCATGGAGAGGGTGCGAGTTGTAGTTATTTTAGCGCAGGAACTATAGCAACTTGAGATAACTTTAACTGGTGATAGATTTTTTGTGGTTTTGTTATTTCAAAATCTTATGGTTTTACTGACATTTTCAACTAACTATAACATTCCTTCAACCTTTGTGTGTTTAGTGAATTTCTGAGGATTTTTTTATTGTACAGTAAGATAATCTGAAAATTCCTACCTATATTGTCACTTGAACCTTTGTTTTGAAAAATATATATATATATATAAACAGCCCTTTAAAATTGCAATTCTGAAAAGCATGAATCCTGTCAATTACATTTGAATTTTATGTTTGGCTGGAGAAGAGCTTTGTAGATGTATTTTTTGTCATTGTGTAATTCACAAATCAATTATGATTTATGACTTTTGCCTGCGATAACAAAATCCACAGAAATGGGGAGGCACAATGAGAGCTGTCTGAACCATTAAAAGTGCTGGGGGGCCCGGGTGTAGAGGTGTGGAAAATCAAAGTGCCATACCAGGAAAAATATAGAATAACGCATGTGATTCATGAGTCAAAACACAATTGTAACCTTGCAACCACCATTTAAGTAGTGTCACTTTGTGAAAACAAATTACATATCAAATATGATACACACCTTTATTAAAGGGTGAAAAAGTCAATGTAAGGCAGAACTTTTGAAATAAAGAAAAAGGAGTAGAAAAAAAACGGAGTGTGTAAAATGGCATGTCCAGTGAAAGGTGTATACAGCAGGGCTAAGTCACAGATTCACACTCAGATGGTCATACATGGACTTATTGACATTGAAGTATACACATGCCTTTATACTTATAAACACTGACTTATAGCCAAAGGCACATGCAGGGACTCACTGCCATGGAGTATCATTTACATGCTGACGTACCAGCCAATTCACATGCACAGGCTCACTCAGGGATATGCAGTTGCACACATCTACTGACTCAGACACAAACTCATAAGCACAGACTCATACTCCGAGGAACATGCAGAAACTCACTGCCTTTCGGTCAGAGCTGCTGATTTACATACACAGACTTATACGCGGAAACACATTTCACACTTTACTGACTCAGACGCATACTCACGCACACAAATGCAGTGACTAACTCTCAGAGGCACATGTATGGATTCACCTCAATGAGCCATACACACACTCAGGTATTCCTAGGCACTGACTCACATACACAGGCCTACTCAGAGAAACACATTCACACACTTCTACTGATTCCTTTACTCATAGACACAGATTCATACTTAGAGGCACACACTGGGAAACAGATTCACACATCACCATTGACTCAGGCAGACACCTACCAACTCATAGCCAAAAGCACAAACAGGGACATGTATTTGCAAAGCACCACAGAATGATACACACTCAAGTACTCATAGGCACCTACAGGGACATAGAGACATAAATTCACGTCCTGCCACTGAGTCAGACAAGCACTCACATACTCATAACTGCAGATACATGCTCAGAGGCACACAGAGGGCCACACATTTGTACACCTCACTGAGTAAGACACTTAGTCATACGTTCATATGCCGAGTAAGACACTTAGTCATACGTTCATAGGCCTTATAATTTGAGAAAAAGGTTGTGAGAATGTTCTTGGACTGCAGCTATGCGCGCTCTTGTTCATGTAACTCCAAAAGCCAAACGATCTACATTTTAAGCATGTTTCCCCAAAAGGCACAACTTTAATTAACCTGTCCTTTGTGCTCTCGCTGACTGCAGGTGCAAACAAGTTTGTGACAGAGCAGCCGATTTCACTACGGGCATAGCTAACTAGCTAGTTGGTAGGACACCACCTGGTAAGAAATGGATCCTGACTAGTTGTTTGGTAAAGGTCAAAGTGGGAAATGTACTTTCCCAGTCAACAGTTGCTTAAAAAAAGGCCTGCAAGTTTTAACACTGGACTGTCCTCGCATGCTAGGCTTTGATATTGGGTGGCAGCAGAGAATTAGGCCCACAACTAAGATTGAAGCTGCCGTCTTCCTCTTGAGTGAGTAATGGTGACTGGATCCCTCTTTTACTTCCTCTCTTCCTCTGCTTTCCTGTACTGAACCTGTAGAAAGTCAGCTGGAGACCTGAGTAAATCACAAGAGCAGAGGAAGTCTGGCTTTTAGCTGCTGCTGATGGCGTTAATATTTTGATAAAACAGGGTTATGCCCAATTTTTGGTGGCCAGATGGAGCGTGAAAAACATTTATTACAAAAAGGAGATCTGACCACCTTGTTTATTCCTGCTTTATATTTTAGCAGATTGGAGCCAATAGCAATATTTCTTTCCATTGGTCCTGGCTATTTCTTTGCCTTTGCTTCAATGTATCACATCTTTTTTTATAAATTACATTCGAATAATTGCCTGAACAGCAAGCGATACACTTCATAATCAAAACAAATAAGAGCATTTGAAAATCATGACAACTCAAAACATGACAAAAGATTAAACATACATTCGAAACATTACTTTGGATGCAACAATCAAAAAAGTCACAATACACCTATGATTTGTCAACCTCAATATCATATAGGAACTCAGTTTGTGACAATTGTTTGTCTAATTCTATTGGAGTTCCTTACTCCATGGGGCTATGCTCTAGGTCTTCATGGGATATAATTGTAACTCTTTTATCCCTATAATGCCTATGGGCTACATTTCATGTTTTTCCCTCATGGAACTTTATGAAGAAAAATGCCTATGCTCTAGGTCTTCATGGGATATAATTGTTACTCTTTTATCCCTATAATGCCTATGGGCTACATTTCATGTTTTTCCCTCATGGAACTTTATGAAGAAAAATGCCGACGCGTTTCAAATCCCTGTATTATTAAAGGGATTCTCTTCAGGGCCAATTGACTCGATGTAATCTAAAAAGTTAAATAAAAAGAATAATTAGGGCCTTCTCAACCCATAACATGTTAAACTATTTGCAAAATGAAAATACCTGAGCTGTTGCTCGTGGGTGTATTTTAGAATTTCATCTTATTGGCTTGTTTGTGATTCTGAAACAAAAAGAATTATACTTTTATGTGGGACTGGTTTTACTTCTGTGTATAAACAGATATTATACAAGAAATGGCTTACACTTGGGTGTACTTGGACTGCAGGGACCCCTTGCCTTTCTCCGTGATGTGTGCTCGCTTTGATTTCTAATAACGCGCTATGCGCTTTCACTGCTTGCCTTTACTGAAAAAATGAACGAGCGATTTAGTGGTTCTGTTTAGAATATTGTTGCTGCTGAGTAACTCTGTTTTGAACCAACTTACTTTCACATTGTTGTTTATTTCATTGTTGCAGTTATTTTTAAATGAAGACTGTACGATGTGAGTTTTCGATCTGAAGACAAAAAGAGTGTGCTTATATTAATACTTGGTTCAAGTAAGAAACTGTTTCTTTTATGTAGCACGAGTCTTTTATAAAAGTATCATTGCACTTACTTCGTTGTGGGCTGCAGCTACACAGATTCAAGGCTTAGTCTCGGCACGGCTGATTTCCGGATGCAGTTCTGTCCTTTTCCGGTCCGTGACGTTCCTTTTATAATAAAATGACCATCGTTTTAACTGCAACTGTTTAAATGTTCAATCAATCAAGCGGTCTTTCATTTTCCACATACGCTGACTTTTCTAGTGGAAACCTTCTCAGTTTTGCAAAGCTTTAGGTATAAAAACACTCGTTTGGTTTGATGGAACACGACAAGTCTTGTTAGTTATGGACAAAAACATTTTGGGTATTGTAGTTCCTTCTCTGGATTCAGGAAATGTTGTTAATTCTGTCATCTCATTCATCCCCGTTTGGGCGTTATTGAACTTCAAAATTAAGTATGCCTCGTTCTTGAGTAGTTGGGTTTCGATATTACCTCCTCTTGGTGACTGTTTAATTGCTGTTAATATGGTCCAAGTGAATTCATGTTCTTTATGATTTTTCTCCAAAAATTGCGAGACCATTGGTGCGGCCAAGACTTGTTTTTTAATTCTAGATCTATGTTGCACTATTCTTTGATTCACTTCGCTGATGGCGTTAAAGCATTTTGACCTGTGGATCTGTCCATGGCAGTACTTAAAAAACTATTTAAGAAAAAAGAATGCTGAGCAAGTGTAACCACGCTAAAACAATACATTAAATATAGAGAAAAACAAGATAGTAATAAAGATCCAAAGCTAGAAATACAGTGAAGACAAAAAAGGAAACAGCAAAAAAAGTCCAGAGTTTTCCATAAAGTTTTCCATTTGAAGCAAAAGGTGAGCGAGTGTGACAGTATCAAGGGAATAATACAAATAATGTGAAAAGTTAAACAGATAGAAGAAAACATGCTAAGAATTAAGGGAAGTGGGTATTATGCAGTAAATAAATAAAAGAGGTAAAAAAATTGCATAATATACTTCCACATAACCATTTAGTCAGACTTACGGGCATATTTAAAAGCCCTCAGCGCTACTGACGCGTCACTTTTTTTGATGCTCCGGTGGCGCAGCACCATTTTCCATATTTACAAGGTGGCGTTGTTTTACACAGATGACCCTGTTCTTATTTCCAGAACCACGTTGGGGCTAGATCGCCTGCTCAATTCTTTTGTGCACTTTATGGACAGCCTTGATCTCAGCCCTAATTTTTTTAAATCACATGTTATGGTGATTGGTCCCCGGTCCACTGAGACTAGAACTTTTAGGACACATGGCAATCCTATACATAGCAAGGTCTCTACTTTTCCTTAATTAGGTGTTCAATTTGATTCTTCCTTGACCTGGTCCCCTTTGGCCTCTGCCAGCAGTATATTGCTCTCTAGGAGCATTGTGTCTTTCTTTGATTTTTCGAATAGGCTGGGGCACAAATCCATAAAGATCATGCTTGATATCTACAGAGCAAAGTGTGTTTCTATTGCTTCCGATGGTAGCGATATTTCAGGTTACTCTAACCTTTTGGCATTAGTGGTAGCTGAGAATACATTTTTGGGAAGCTTTTATGCCTCCCTCAGAGTTCCAAAAAGTATGCATGGACTGTAACAGGCAAAGACATTTGCTATATTTTTAGAACAACTCAATAATGTACATTTAAATATGACTGTTGACCTAAATATGTATACTTCTGCTATGTATTTGTATGTTATTAATGCACTGGTAATACTGCTATAACGACTGCACAGTCTGCTCCCCCCCCCCATCTCGCTGTAGCCCATCACACTGGTGCATTACACTGCACCTCTTTAAATGTATTAATTTTACCAGTTTTCAAATACTTTAAAATCAAAAAAGAACAACTCAATAATGCACTGCTGAATGGGTGTGTTGCAGATGTCCAGCAAAAGTTTCTTGATATTCAGTGTATGTAGGTTGGTAGGCTGCAAGTCAACATAAATTGAGACAGTGAACTTAGAACAGAAAACACATTCAGTTTACCCCAGATTCTAGAAAAACTTTGAAAGTGTTTAAAATACAAAGGGCTGAAATTTCCACACATCTGTGTATGTTGTTGAACCAGTTAGTACAAAAAATAATATTAGATATAAATTAAAAAGATTCAAGCTAACAGGAGTAGTCATTGGTTTAAATTAGTGTGGCAGTTTGTAGCTAAAGATATGTTTGATATACGGGACTTGCAAGTGATATGCAACTCTCTGGGCAAAACTAATCACAATATTATGCCAATAAGATCTATTCTGAATGGAATGGAATTAGTTTTAAACCATTTGACAAAGAAATATGCAACCAGAATGTGGACAAAAGCATAATAATTTGGACAGCAAATTCCTTTTAAGGATGTATCTGAATGCATCTAAAAATTGCAACGCTTCCCCCAAATAAATTGTTAAAGGGGCTCAAAAGGATGAAGGTCTATTTGCCCTTAGATCTGAAAGAAAACACATAAACACTAGGCATTTTCCAACAGATAGCAAATCCAATTGTTGTTCCTATGAATGGTGTGCCAACAAAGGATTAAACAAATATCAGGAACTAGTTAGTTTGAACAATTCTAAATAGCTGTGCAATCTTTAACTGAAAAAAACAACTATTGTGCAAACATAGATATAAACATTATATTATCTGGAGTTGGAAGTCAAGGCACTACTGTTACGGGAAGAATAGAAGAAAGAAGAAATAGAGAGAAGCAATGGGAGGTATGATTGAAATGTACCAGATGCAACACACATAAGGTGATATTTTAAGAGTGTAGGACACATCAATGGAGGCTATGAGTTTCCTTATAGTTTTTCCTTTGGGATTAACAGGACAATGTGATGATTGCCCCAGTGACATTTTTGTGTCAGTCTGCTAAGCAATTTATTTAGGCAGATGCATACTACAGAAAGAGCATGGGATATATCTTTTACAGTGTGTTTGAAAGTAAGGTCTGTAATGTAGCCTACTCAGTTGACCACTTGCTAAATGTAAGCGTATGCTCTAGAAGCATGCCTGTGCCGAACCCACTGAAGGTGACTAGCCTCAATGAGCAGGACTTTGGCTATGGTGGGTCACAATATATGTTGTTTTAGAGGGTTCCAAGAATTCCACCTTCTCCTGCCCCTCTAGTACACCCATGACACATGTATTGTTGTTCCAACTTCTGTCTTGCAGGTCAACCAGTTTCTTTTGGATGTTCCAAATCTCCGATAGCTTCTTATCTTTGTAACATCAAGCATATTAGCTCATCCCTGTGTTCTGGTGTTTCCATATTTGTATTAGTACATACTGGCTTGCCAGTTCGGGCTGGTCCGTTCCCATAAGGAACAGAACCAAGACTGATTTGCATATGGCTGGGTCTGAACTGGGGTGGGGAAGTGAGCTAAAGAACGATGATGGATTCAACCCAGATCTGTGACTGGGGGTGAGTGCCTGAAAAGTTTCAGCGCTCCGTCCATCATCTCCTTGTGTTTGCTTTGTTCTCCCTAAGTTGGCAGGGTATGCACAGACGTGGGTCCCTTGCTCACTTTGCCACTGGATTCAAGCTAGCCTGGCTGATGAGGGGTGTTACCCTGAAACCGGTCCCAGGATGCTTGTTTCCGGTCCAGGGAAGACCTGGATTGGCAGTTCGGACTGGACTGTTCCCATGAGGAACAGGGCCAAGACTAATTTACATACGGCTGGGTCTGAACTGGGGTTGGGAAGTGAGCTAAAGAGAGATGATGGATTCAACCTAGATCTGGAACTGGGGGTGTCTGAGAAGTTTCAGCGCTCCATCCATCATCTCCTTGTGTTTGTTTTGTTCACCCTAAGTAGGCAGGGAATGCCCAGACGTGGGTCCCTTGCTCACTTTGCAACTGGATTCAAGCTACCCTAGCTGATGAGGGGTGTTACCCCTGAAACAGGCCCCAGGATGCTTGTTTCCAGTCCAAGGAAGACCTGACTTGGCAGTTCGGGCTGGACTGTTCCCATGAGGAACAGGGTCAAGACTGATTTGCATATGGCTGAGTCTGAAATGGGGTGATGAAGGGAGCTAAAGAACATTGATGGATTCAACCCAGATCTGTGACTGGGGGTGAGAGTCAGAAAAGTTTCAGCTCTACGTCCATCATCTCCTTGTGTTCAATATCTAAGTGCTATATTTAAGGTAGTGAGCCAAACTTTGCAAAATTACATTTACACCTATCAGAAAAGGTGCCATTAAAAGGAGTGCATTTTATGTTTGGCAAAATTACACATAATCATGATGACCGCTGCAGAACCAAATAGAATTGATAGAGCGCTTGACGGTCTTAAGAATTTGCACGGGTGCAGTATGCTCATGGACAACCTGCACTCACATATATCTTGTTGTTTTGCTGTAATCCTTGTTATTAGAATTAAGTTTGTATCATTATATCAAGACATTTGAATGAAATTTGTAATGTTATATACAGGAATGATTAGGATTTCGCACGTGTTTAGAGAAATCATGTAATCATGCATGCGCATTATGAATATTATGCAATATAAATGTATCCAATTTTCTATAAATGATTCGTATAGAGACTGGTGTAACGGGTGTGCATTAAAGAAAGTTCTTAGGTTAGCAAATGTTGTAAGCCTAACTTTTGTTTCTCTTAAGGTTCGTTTCTCCTTGTTTACTCTCAAGTTATAAGTTAATTAGAATTTACTTGTGTGTAGAAAGTTTCTTTCTCCCCTACTGCAGGTGCAGGAATTCGACCTAGTTATTTTAGATTTAAGAAGATACATGGGGAGGAGAGGAATGTCTTTGAAGAGCCTAAACAGAGAGGAGGGAGGACACCTTTCGTGCCTGGTGAAACCTGGGAACCAAGGTCGTTGGAGAGAGCACAAATTAATTGGAGTATGTTGAAAGTTACTCAAAGGAGGTGTTCACGGACTAAGTTACCATGTGACCTGTTAGGGGTGTAACTTTGTCTTTTTGTATTAGGCACAGGGACAGTTTTGAAGGACTTCTGCTTTGGACTGAGGAAAGGGATCATCTTAGAACGAGCTCTGTAGCTTTACGCTACTTGACCCATTTAACATGAGTGTACCTCTTAGGAGGTCAACACGTGCTGACACCTTTTGAGGGGAATTCAACTGGGAAAGTAGGTAGGGATGTCACTCAAGAAGTAGCGTAGGGACAGATTATTCTTTAATTCCTGAAATACAAATGAAAAGGGATTTGGACACAGTGTCTATACTCATTTGTGTTCTGATATTGAATTCATTGTTCTGTACCTATTGTGTCGAATTAATTATATTGGCAGACTTGGCTCTGTATTAGTATTCATATATCTTTTTTTTTTTTTTTAAAGATGTTTTTATTGATTTTTTCCCCGTTTTTACAAGGGCACATACTATGTATCAAGTCATGACAAATTCATCATAGAATATGATATACAGAATATACAACCAGCTTAGGCTATCACAAAAGAATACACTAATACACTGTAAAATTCTCTAATACATCCAATAGTTTGGCCCGAGAACCTCTATCACCCCCTAATAAAAAAATTTTTTTTTTTAAAACAAGAAGCAAAACCAAGAGTGATCAAACAACCACAAAGGTCACATACAGACAACAAAATATTGTTATACATTTCCTATACTTATTGTAGCCAGTTTGTGACTGGAGCCCATATTTGACAGCCTAAGGCCCTCTTTCTGCGTCCACTTACTTTATAAATTGAGGATTCTAAATTATAAATGGCCAAAAGCCTTGACCGCCAATTAATAAATGTAGGGGGATCGGGACTTATCCATTCGGAAGTAATGCATAAGCGAACCATAGCCATTGCGATGAACAGAAATACAGTCATAGATCTCGGCCTTGTGCTTCCTTCCATTTCAAATCCTACACCCAAAATTACAAGGTCGACAGTGATGATTATCGGGACCCCTAAAACCATAACCAACATTTTTTGGACCTCTTGTAAAAAACAACCTATTCTGGGGCAAGAAAAGAACATATGAGTAGAGTCTGCTGCTTGTAATCCACACCTATTACAATTCCCCCTCCGGCCCCCCATTTAACAATTTTCCCTGGAGTAAAGTAAAGATCAAAAATAGACATAAAATGTTGGCTCCTAAGTCTTCCAGTTATTAAAATTTGTTTAGCCAAGTCCAAAGATTCCTCTATATTTATTCCAGTCTTTCCCTGCTTGTTTTCCCACTTTAAATTCCAAGTGCAAATATCATCGGGGAAAGCTGCCAGTAATTGTTGATAGATCTGGCCTATCGAAGATTTTTTGCCTATTACTTCGATCAAAGGGATCTTATCAAACCTTAGCTCTGAACCATGCATACCTCTCCCTAGAAAGCTGCGAATCTGTAGAAATTTAAAAAAATCTTGTTTGGGTAGACCATATTTCTCCTGCAGATTCATAAAAGAGAGGAATTGGCCTCCAACAAATAAATCACCCAGACAAGAAACTCCCTTCGTCCCCCATCTAAATGTAGTATAATCCTGAAAAATTGATGGAAGGATGCCGGAGGCAGATAATGGAGTATAAATACTTATATTTGGGATCTTCATCTTTCGCCGAATTTGCTTCCAAACTAAGTAAGCAGCTTTAAGTACTTTAAACTTGGTCTTTTTATAATAGCTAGGTTCTAATATCCTAACCAAACAACTGTTTGCTTCATCCCCCAGCCCAAATTCATAAATGGTTGGTCTACTAGCTAGCGGGATTTCAGCCTTAGCCCCAACTAAAAGAGTCCCCATATGCTGTATCATGGATGCCCAATAATATAACAAAAAATAAGGGATCGCCCATCCTCCCCGATGTCTTGGAAGAATCATCCATTTAAGCACCCTTCTCGGTTTCCGATAGCCCCAAAGAAATCTGGAACAAATCCTCTCTAGCTTTGCTATGCAGGAAGTAGAAAACTCGAGAGGAATAATCCTGAACAAATATAAAAATTTGGGGAGAACCAGCATTTTTAAAACATTACACCGTCTATGAAGAGAGAGAAGTAAGTGGTCTAATCTCTCCAAATTTCTATTGACAGTATCGATCACTGGTATAATATTTAGATCAGGGATTTGATCTACTAGCGGTGCGATCTTAATTCCCAGATATGTTGCTTCGGCAACAATTGGCAGGTCTGCTGGGTACTTGTTATGTGAATGAAGAGTCTGGGTTTTATCCACATTTAGTTTGTAGCCTGAAAAGGTACCAAACTGCTCTGCCAGAGTCCTCACTGCTGGAAGGGCCAAAAGAACATCGCTGGTAAGGACCACAATATCATCAGCATATGCCAATGTTCTATATTCCATTTTATGAACTCTAACTGGTTCAATATTGATACTTAGATTTAATTTATTAAGAAATGGATCGATATATTATGCGAATAGTAAAGGGGAACATGGGCACCCCTGCCTGGTACCTCTGCTAATACCAAACGATCTTGACTCCTGTCCAGATATACGAATAACAGCTTATGGAAGCACATATAGGGCCTTAATTGCTTGGATAAATTCCATACAGAACCCTTTCCATTGCAGGACATACCAGAGAAACCGCCAGGAGACCCTGTCGAACGCCTTCTCGGCATCCAACAGGGTCACCCCTAATGGAGACTCAGTTGCCTGAGCCCAATCTAGACGAGCAATTACATGTCTCACATGATCAGTTGTATCCCTTCCCGGGATAAATTACACATAATCATGATGACCGCTGCAGAACTAAATAGAATTGATACAGCGCTTGATATTTTAGCAGATTGGAGCCAATAGCAATATTTCTTTCCATTGGTCCTGGCTATTTCTTTGCCTTTGCTTCAATGTATCACATCTTTTTTTATAAATTACATTCGAATAATTGCCTGAACAGCAAGCGATACACTTCATAATCAAAACAAATAAGAGCATTTGAAAATCATGACAACTCAAAACATGACAAAAGATTAAACATACATTCGAAACATTACTTTGGATGCAACAATCAAAAAAGTCACAATACACCTATGATTTGTCAACCTCAATATCATATAGGAACTCAGTTTGTGACAATTGTTTGTCTAATTCTTTTGGAGTTCCTTACACCATGGGGCTATGCTCTAGGTCTTCATGGGATATAATTGTAACTCTTTTATCCCTATAATGCCTATGGGCTACATTTCATGTTTTTCCCTCATGGAACTTTATGAAGAAAAATGCCTATGCTCTAGGTCTTCATGGGATATAATTGTAACTCTTTTATCCCTATAATGCCTATGTGCTACATTTCATGTTTTTCCCTCATGGAACTTTATGAAGAAAAATGCCTATGCTCTAGGTCTTCATGGGATACAATTCTAACTCTTTTATCCCTATAATGCCTATGGGCTACATTTCATGTTTTTCCCTCATGGAACTTTATGAAGAAAAATGCCGACGCGTTTCAAATCCCTGTATTATTAAAGGGATTCTCTTCAGGGCCAATTGACTCGGTGTAATCTAAAAAGTTAAATAAAAAGAATAATTAGGGCCTTCTCAACCCATAACATGTTAAACTATTTGCAAAATGAAAATACCTGAGCTGTTGCTCGTGGGTGTATTTTAGAACTTCATCTTATTGGCTTGTTTGTAATTCTGAAACAAAAAGAATTATACTTTTATGTGGGACTGGTTTTACTTCTGTGTAAAAACAGATATTATACAAGAAATGGATTTCACTTGGGTCTACTTGGACTTCATTGTTGCAGTTATTTTAAAATGGTTGAGGATTGGGTCCGATCTGTAGACAAATTTAGGAATCTGGATAGAGCCAGAGGGGAATGTAAGCGCACAAAGCACTGGGATTTATGGGATACATATAGACGGTAGGTTAGGAAGGGACGTCCAATGATTTAAACTAACGCGATTATGATCATCTTGAGTTTATTGGGGCTGGTATAGTGACACATTAACTCATGTAAAATGGCAATGTTGGTATCAAGGCACGGCTCCCACCTCATCCTCGAGGGCGTCTAGTGAGAGGTGTCCCTGTTGCTTTTACAACAAGATCGCATAAATGAGGACAAAAAAAAAAAAGAAAAAAAGAAATGGCTTACACTTGGGTCTACTTGGACTGCAGGGACCCCTTGCCTTTCTCCGTGATGTGTGCTCGCTTTGATTTCTAATAACGAGCTGTGCGCTTTCACTGCTTGCCTTTTCTGAAAAAATGAACGAGCGATTTAGTGGTTCTGTTTAGAATATTGTTGCTGCTGAGTAACTCTGTTTTGAACCAGCTTACTTTCACATTGTTGTTTATTTCATTGTTGCAGTTATTTTTAAATGAAGACTGTACGATGTGAGTTTTTGATCTGAAGACAAAAAGAGTGTGCTTATATTAATACTTGGTTCAAGTAAGAAACTGTTTCTTTTATGTAGCACGAGCCTTTTATAAAAGTATCATTGCACTTACTTCGTTGTGGGCTGCAGCTACACAGATTCAAGGCTTAGTCTCGGCACGGCTGATTTCCCGATGCAGTTCTGTCCTTTTCCGGTCCGTGACGTTCCTTTTATAATAAAACGACCATCGTTTTAACTGCAACTGTTTAAATGTTCAATCAATCAAGCGGTCTTTCATTTTCCACATTCGCTGACTTTTCTAGTGGAAACCTTCTCAGTTTTGCAAAGCTTTAGGTATAAAAACACTCGTTTGGTTTGATGGAACACGACAAGTCTTGTTAGTTATGGACAAAAACATTTTGGGTATTGTAGTTCCTTCTCTGGATTCAGGAAATTTTGATAATTCTGTCATCTCATTCATCCCCGTTTGGGCGTTATTGAACTTCAAAATTAAGTATGCCTCGTTCTTAAGTAGTTGGGTTTCGATATTACCTCCTCTTGGTGACTGTTTAATTGCTGTTAATATGGTCCAAGTGAATTCATGTTCTTTATGATTTTTCTCCAAAAATTGCGAGACCATTGGTGCGGCCAAGACTTGTTTTTTAATTCTAGATCTATGTTGCACTATTCTTTGATTCACTTCGCTGATGGCGTTAAAGCATTTTGACCTGTGGATCTGTCCATGGCAGTACTTAAAACTATTTAAGAAAAAAGAATGCTGAGCAAGTGTAACCACGCTAAAACAATACATTAAATATAGAGAAAAACAAGATAGTAATAAAGATCCAAAGCTAGAAATAGAGTGAAGACAAAAAAAGGAAACAGCAAAAAAAGTCCAGAGTTTTCCATAAAGTCTTCCATTTGAAGCAAAAGGTGAGCGAGTGTGACAGTATCTAGGGAATAATACAAATAATGTGAAAAGTTAAACAGATAGAAGAAAACATGCTAAGAATTAAGGGAAGTGGGTATTATGCAGTAAATAAATAAAAGAGGTAATAAAATTGCATAATATACTTCCACATAACCATTTAGTCAGACTTACGGCCATATTTAAAAGCCCTCAGCGCTACTGACGCGTCACTTTTTTTGATGCTCCGGTGGCGCAGCACCATTTTCCATATTTACAAGGTGGCGTTATTTTACACAGATGACCCTGTTCTTATTTCCAGAACCACGTTGGGGCTAGATCACCTGCTCAATTCTTTTGTGCACTTTATGGACAGCCTTGATCTCAGCCCTAATTTTTTTAAATCACATGTTATGGTGATTGGTCCCCGGTCCACTGAGACTAGAACTTTTAGGACACATGGCAATCCTATACATAGCAAGGTCTCTACTTTTCCTTAATTAGGTGTTCGATTTGATTCTTCCTTGACCTGGTCCCCTTTGGCCTCTGCCAGCAGTATATTGCTCTCTAGGAGCATTGTGTCTTTCTTTGATTTTTCGAATAGGCTGGGGCACAAATCCATTAAGATCATGCTTGATATCTACAGAGCAAAGTGTGTTTCTATTGCTTCCGATGGTAGCGATATTTCAGGTTACTCTAACCTTTTGGCATTAGTGGTAGCTGAGAATACATTTTTGGGAAGCTTTTATGCCTCCCTCAGAGTTCCAAAAATGATGCATGGACTGTAACAGGCAAAGACATTTGCTATATTTTTAGAACAACTCAATAATGTACATTTAAATATGACTGTTGACCTAAATATGTACACTTCTGCTATGTATTTGTATGTTATTAATGCACTGGTAATACTGCTATAACGACTGCACAGTCTGCTCCCCCCCATCTCGCTGTAACCCATCACACTGGTGCATTACACTGCACCTCTTTAAATTTATTAATTTTACCAGTTTTCAAATACTTTAAAATCAAAAAAGAACAACTCAATAATGCACTGCTGAATGGGTGTGTTGCAGATGTACAGCAAACGTTTCTTGATATTCAGTGTATGTAGTTTGGTAGGCTGCAAGTCAACATAAATTGAGACAGTGAACTTAGAACAGAAAACACATTCAGTTTACCCCAGATTCTAGAAAAACTTTGAAAGTGTTTAAAATACAAAGGGCTGAAATTTCCACACATCTGTGTATGTTGTTTAACCAGTTAGTACAAAAAATAATATTAGATATAAATTAAAAAGATTCAAGCTAACAGGAGTAGTCATTGGTTTAAATTAGTGTGGCAGTTTGTAGCTAAAGATATGTTTGATATATGGGACTTGCAAGTGATATGCAACTCTCTGGGCAAAACGAATCACAATATTATGCCAATAAGATCTATTCTGAATGGAATGGAATTCCTTTTAAACCATTTGCCAAAGAAATATGCAACCAGAATGTGGACAAAAGCATAATAATTTGGACAGCAAATTCCTTTTAAGGATGTATCTGAATGCATCTAAAAATTGCAACGCTTCCCCCAAATAAATTGTTAAAGGGGCTCAAAAGGATGAAGGTCTATTTGCCCTTAGATCTGAAAGAAAACACATAAACACTAGGCATTTTCCAACAGATAGCAAATCCAATTGTTGTTCCTATGAATGGTGTGCCAACAAAGGATTAAACAAATATCAGGAACTAGTTAGTTTGAACAATTCTAAATAGCTGTGCAATCTTTAACTGAAAAAAACAACTATTGTGCAAACATAGATATAAACATTATATTATCTGGAGTTGGAAGTCAAGGCACTACTGTTACGGGAAGAATAGAAGAAAGAAGAAATAGAGAGAAGCAATGGGAGGTATGATTGAAATGTACCAGATGCAACACACATAAGGTGATATTTTAAGAGTGTAGGACACATCAATGGAGGCTATGAGTTTCCTTATAGTTTTTCCTTTGGGCTTAACAGGACAATGTGATGATTGCCCCAGTGAAATTTTTGTGTCAGTCTGCTAAGCAATTTATTTAGAGCAGATGCATACTACAGAAAGAGCATGGGATATATCTTTTACAGTGTGTTTGAAAGTAAGGTCTGTAATGTAGCCTACTCAGTTGACCACTTGCTAAATGTAAGCGTATGCTCTAGAAGCATCCCTGTGCCGAACCCACTGAAGGTGACTAACCCCAATGAGCAGGCCTTTGGCTATGGTGGGTCACAATATATGTTGTTTTAGAGGGTTCCAAGAATTCCACCTTCTCCTGCCCCTCTAGTACACCCATGACACATGTATTGTGTCATGTGGAGAGGTGTGGTGCAGCGGCCAGGGCAGCTGACTTCGGAGCAGAGGGCTCACGGTTCGATCCCCGGCTCCGGCGGCAGCTCAGCTCAGCACCATGTGACTCTGGGCAATAGCTCACTTAATTTCCACAACGGCCCCCAGCGCCTTGAGACCCGTAAGGGTGAGTAGTTCGCGCTTTACAAATACGGATTTTAGATTTATTGTTGGTCCAACTTCTGTCTTGCAGGTCAACCAGTTTCTTTTGGATGTTCCAAATCTCCGATAGCTTCTTATCTTTGTAACATCAAGCATATTAGCTCATCCCTGTGTTCTGGTGTTTCCATATTTGTATTAGTACATACTGGCTTGCCAGTTCGGGCTGGTCTGTTCCCATAAGGAACAGGACCAAGACTGATTTGCATATGGCTGGGTCTGAACTGGGGTGGGGAAGTGAGCTAAAGAACGATGATGGATTCAACCCAGATCTGTGACTGGGGGTGAGTGCCTGAAAAGTTTCAGCACTCCGTCCATCATCTCCTTGTGTTTGCTTTGTTCTCCCTCAGTTGGCAGGGTATGCACAGACGTGGGTCCCTTGCTCACTTTGCCACTGGATTCAAGCTAGCCTGGCTGATGAGGGGTGTTACCCTGAAACCGGTCCCAGGATGCTTGTTTCCGGTCCAGGGAAGACCTGGATTGGCAGTTCGGACTAGACTGTTCCCATGAGGAACAGGGCCAAGACTAATTTACATATGGCTGGGTCTGAACTGGGGTTGGGAAGTGAGCTAAAGAGTGATGATGGATTCAACCTAGATCTGTGACTGGGGGTGTCTGAGAAGTTTCAGCGCTCCATCCATCATCTCCTTGTGTTTGTTTTGTTCACCCTAAGTTGGCAGGGAATGCCCAGACGTGGGTCCCTTGCTCACTTTGCAACTGGATTCAAGCTACCCTAGCTGATGAGGGGTGTTACCCCTGAAACAGGCCCCAGGATGCTTGTTTCCAGTCCAAGGAAGACCTGACTTGGCAGTTCGGGCTGGACTGTTCCCATGAGGAACAGAGTCAAGACTGATTTGCATATGGCTGAGTCTGAAATGGGGTGATGAAGGGAGCTAAATAACAATGATGGATTCAACCCAGACCTGTGACTGGGGGTAAGAGTCCGAAAAGTTTCAGCTCTACGTCCATCATCTCCTTGTGTTCAATATCTAAGTGCTATATTTAAGGTAGTGAGCCAAACTTTGCAAAATTACATTTACACCTATCAGAAAAGGTGCCATTAAAAGGAGTGCATTTTATGTTTGGCAAAATTACTCATAATCATGATGACCGCTGCAGAACCAAATAGAATTGATAGAGCGCTTGACGCTCTTAAGAATTTGCACGGGTGCAGTATACTCATGGACAACCTGCACTCACATATATCTTGTTGTTTTGCTGTAATCCTTGTTATTAGAATTAAGTTTGTATCAATATCAAGACATTAGAATGACATTTGTAATGTTATATACAGGAATGATTAGGATTTTGCACGTGTTTAGAGAAATCATGTAATCATGCATGCGCATTATGAATATTATGCAATATAAATGTATCCAATTTTCTATAAATGATTCTTATAGAGACTGGTGTAACGGGTGTGCATTAACGAAAGTTCTTAGGTTAGCAAATGTTGTAAGCCTAACTTTTGTTTCTCTTAAGGTTCGTTTCTCCTTGTTTACTCTCAAGTTATAAGTTAATTAGAATTTACGTGTGTGTAGAAAGTTTCTTTCGCCCCTACTGCAGGTGCAGGAATTCGACCTAGTTATTTTAGATTTAAGAAGATACATGGGGAGGAGAGGAATGTCTTTGAAGAGCCTAAACAGAGAGGAGGGAGGACACCTTTCGTGCCTGGTGAAACCTGGGAACCAAGGTCGTTGGAGAGAGCACAAATTAATTGGAGTATGTTGAAAGTTACTCAAAGGAGGTGTTCACGGACTAAGTTACCATGTGACCTGTTAGGGGTGTAACTTTGTCTTTTTGTATTAGGCACAGGGACAGTTTTGAAGGACTTCTGCTTTGGACTGAGGAAAGGGAGCATCTTAGAACGAGCTCTGTAGCTTTACGCTACTTGACCCATTTAACATGAGTGTACCTCTTAGGAGGTCAACACGTGCTGACACCTTTTGAGGGGAATTCAACTGGGAAAGTAGGTAGGGATGTCACTCAAGAAGTAGCGTAGGGACAGATTATTCTTTAATTCCTGAAATACAAATGAAAAGGGATTTGGACACAGTGTCTATACTCATTTGTGTTCTGATATTGAATTCATTGTTCTGTACCTATTGTGCCGAATTAATTATATTGGCAGACTTGGCTCTGTATTAGTATTCATATATCTTTTTTTTTTTTCTTGAAAGATGTTTTTATTGATTTTTTCCTCGTTTTTACAAGGGCACATACTATGTATCAAGTCATGACAAATTCATCATAGAATATGATATACAGAATATACAACCGGCTTGGGCTATCACAAAAGAATACACTAATACACTGTAAAATTCTCTAATACATCCAATAGTTTGGCCCGAGAACCTCTATCACCCCCTAATAATTTTTTTTTTTTTTTTAAATATAAGAAGCAAAACCAAGAGTGATCAAACAACCACAAAGGTCACATACAGACAACAAAATATTGTTATACATTTCCTATACTTATTGTAGCCAGTTTGTGACTGGAGCCCATATTTGACAGCCTAAGGCCCTCTTTCTGCGTCCACTTACTTTATAAATTGAGGATTCTAAATTATAAATGGCCAAAAGCCTTGACCACCAATTAATAAATGTAGGGGGATCGGGACTTATCCATTCAGAAGTAATGCATAAGCGAACCATAGCCATTGCGATGAACAGAAATACAGTCATAGATCTCGGCCTTGTGCTTCCTTCCATGTCAAATCCTTCACCCAAAATTACAAGGTCGACAGTGATGATTATCGGGACCCCTAAAATCATAACCAAAATTTTTTCGACCTCTTGTAAAAAACAACCTATTCTGGGGCAAGAAAAGAACATATGAGTAGAGTCTGCTGCTTGTAATCCACACCTATTACAATCCCCCTCCGGCCCCCTCATTTAACATTTTTCCCTGGAGTAAAGTAAAGATCAAAAATAGACATAAAATGTTGGCTCCTAAGTCTTCCAATTATTAAAATTTGATTAGCCAAGCCCAAAGATTCCTCTATGTTTATTCCAGTCTTTCCCAGCTTGTTTTCCCACTTTAAATTCCAAGTGCAAATATCATCGGGGAAAGCTGCCAGTAATTGTTGATAGATCTGGCCTATCGAAGATTTTTTGCCTATTACTTCGATCAAAGGGATCTTATCAAACCTTAGCTCTGAACCATGCATACCTCTCCCTAGAAAGCTATGAATCTGTAGAAATTTAAAAAACAATCTTGTTTGGGTAGACCATATTTCTCCTGCAGATTCATAAAAGAGAGGAATTGGCCTCCAACAAATAAATCACCCAGGCAAGAAACTCCCTTCGTCCCCCATCTAAATGTAGTATAATCCTGGAAAATTGATGGAAGGATGCCGGAGGCAGATAATGGAGTATAAATACTAATATTTGGGATCTTCATCTTTCGCCGAATTTGCTTCCAAACTAAGTAAGCAGCTTTAAGTACTTTAAACTTGGTCTTTTTATAATAGCTAGGTTCTAATATCCTAACCAAACAACTGTTTGCTTCATCCCCCAGCCCAAATTCATAAATGGTTGGTCTACTAGTTAGCGGGATTTCAGCCTTAGCCCCAACTAAAAGAGTCCCCATATGCTGTATCATGGATGCCCAATAATATAACAAAAAATAAGGGATCGCCCATCCTCCCCGATGTCTCGGAAGAATCATCCATTTAAGCGCCCTTCTCGGTTTCCGATAACCCCAAAGAAATCTGGAACAAATCCTCTCTAGCTTTGCTATGCAGGAAGTAGAAAACTCAAGATGAATAGTCCTGAACAAATATAAAAATTTGGGGAGAACCAGCATTTTTAAAACATTACACCGTCCATGAAGAGAGAGATGTAAGTGGTCTAATCTCTCCAATTTTCTATTGACAGTATCGATCACTGGTATAATATTTAGATCAGGGATTTGATCTACTAGCGGTGTGATCTTAATTCCCAGATACGTTGCTTCAGCAACAATTGGCAGGTCTGCTGGGTACTTGTTATGTGAATGAAGAGTCTGGGTTTTATCCACATTTAGTTTGTAGCCTGAAAAGGTACCAAACTGCTCCACCAGAGTCCTCACTGCTGGAAGGGCCAAAAGAACATCGCTGGTAAGGACCACAATATCATCAGCATATGCCAATGTTCTATATTCCATATTATGAACTCTAACTGGTTTAATATTGATACTTAGATTTAATTTACTAAGAAATGGATCGATATATTATGCGAATAGTAAAGGGGAACATGGGCACCCCTGCCTGGTACCTCTGCTAATTCCAAACGATCTTGACTCCTGTCCAGATATACGAATAACAGCTTCTGGAAGTACATATAGGGCCTTAATTGCTTGGATAAATTCCATTCAGAACCCTTTCCATTGCAGGACATACCAGAGAAACCGCCAGGAGACCCTGTCGAACGCCTTCTTGGCGTCCAACAGGGTCACCCCTAACGGAGACTCCGTTGCCTGAGCCCAATCTAGAAGAGCAATTAAATGTCTCACATGATCAGTTGTATCCCTTCCCGGGATAAATCCATGCGGATGGACTGATACCAAAGGGGTAATAACTTTTCCTAGCCGGCAAGCCAAAATCTTCGAAAACATTTTATGTCGCATTTAATAAGTGAGATGGGTCTATATGACGAAGGATTCAGCTCAGGCTTATCTTTTTTTTAAAATATGATTATAGTGGTTTTTCGCCAGGAGTCAGGGATAGTACCCCTTTGAGCAGATTGAAATAGCATCATAAGATCTTGTCGGAGTACCTGCCGAAATGTCCTATAGAACTCCAAAGGGATGCCATCCGGGCCAACTGCCTTTCTAGTAGCTAAATACATTATAGCCCCCTCCACTTCTTCCCATGTAATTGGTGCTGCAAGAATCTCATTTTGGTCATGTGTGACCTTGGTTGTCTCAAGATCTGAAAATAATTCCTGCATCAGATCTTCTTCTCCTCCTACAATCTCTCCCTCTGTGTACAATTGGCTATAATACCTATTAAACACATTCAGGATTTCTACAGACGAGTCCTGTATCTGGTCTAAATGGTCTTTAATCCTGCAGATTCTATTAGCAACTTCCCTCTGTTGTAATCTCTTTGCTAAAACTCTTCCTGTATTTTCTCCTAATTCATAAATTTCGGTCCTATACTGCATATATTTAGCAGCTACCTCCTCCCCAAAATGTTGATGGATTTTCACCCTTAAAATAGCAATAGTCTTTTGAGATTCCTCTATGTTTAAACTGCTTGCTATTTTCCGCATAAATTCAATTTCCACTAATCTCAATTGTTCAATCCAACCCCTAATTTCCCCCAACACTCTTTTCTGATTAGATATAGAAAAACTAAATGTCTCCCCACGTACCCCGGCCTTAAAGGCATCCCAGGCTGTATTTCTGTTAATCTCAAAAAACTCCTGGATCCAGCTTGCCATATGAGCACAATATGCCTGATTCAGCAGCAATTTTGTTTCAAAAGTCCAAGAATTTTGTCTTTTAATCTTGGAGCACAACGGCAGTTCAAAAATATTTCCAGGTTATGATCTGAGATGACCCTAGGTGAAATCTCGATCTTGGCCATCTCTACAATTTGGCTAGAAACAAAAAAGTAATCCAAGCGAACTAATTTATTGTGTGGAGCTGAATATAAGGTAACCCCTGGGTCATTTCGTTTATGCCTATGCCAAACATCCACCAGCCCGTGTTCCCTAATTAAGCCTTGAACAGCTTTAAAGACTTTTACTTTTCTTCCCTGATATGGGAGATTACTGGTTATATCAAAATCACTATCTAAATGAATATTGAGATCTCCACACAGGATTAGAGGGTGAGGCCATAATGCTAATTCGACACTCAGATAATTCATTACATCCGGATCATCTAAATTAGAGCCATAAACGGAGCAAATTGATACAGGAGAATCATTAATCATAACTTCTACGATGACCCAGCGCCCTAAAGTATCTTCCTTTACACATTTACAAGCTCCACTACTTCGTTTTGCCAAAATGGCCACCCCTTTAGTCGTTGTACCTTATCTGGTACAAGCTAGCATATCAAGACCCAAATCCCTCAACCAGCCACGTTTATCCCAGGAAATATGAGTCTCTTGCAAACATAGCAAATCTATCTGCATAAACTGGAGAATTTTAGCTGTCAGACCTCTTTTTTAACTGTCATTCAGGCCACATATATTCCATGAACAAATACGAATTCTACCCATCATCCCTGTATCTGAGATACTCCAACTCGAGTCTTACCAGCCCAAACCAGAAACCAGAATTGATAATATCCAAAAATTCAGTCTTTCTTGCATAGAAACAAATGCCATGACCATAGATCACAAAAAACACATGTCCCACCTCCCGCCCCCCTCCCCCTTCCCTCCCAAATGAGGCATAAGGACCTAAGTCCTCTGTGATGGGGAACGGTTAGTCGGCCCCCTCCAGCCCTTCTCTCTCCCCCCAAAGAGCAGAAAAAAGGTGCGAAAAAAAGGAAGAGAGAAAATCAGATAGGTACAACACACAAAAAAAGGGCATTTGATTATAGCGTTAACCCTACACAACAGTAACTATCAGGCACATTATATATATATCAGTAAATATATTGCGTTCCATTATGTCCAATTGTCCACCTCAAATCGAATTTAGAAATTCTTTAGCTACAATTTCAGAAGAAAAAAATTGTGTCTGACCCTTAAATATAATTTTCAATTTGGCAGGATTTAGTAAAAAAATCTGTGCCCCCTTCGCCTGAAATAAAGGAATCAATTGTCGAAGATGCCACCTTCTCTCGACTGTAGCCTGGCAAAAATCAGGTCATACAAAAAATTTGCATCCCTTCCCCGCTCTCTTCCTGTCCGGTCTAGCCAGATCATATATTGCTTCTCGAGCTAGGAAATTATTGAGACATATCAAAATGGCTCTAGGTCTTTCAGAAGATCCCCCCGTTTTTTTTCGTTGGATAAAAGGAAACCGATGGGCCCTTTGCAGTTCAACTTTCCGATCCCATTGTGGTAATTCGGGAAATGCTTCCGAGAAGAGTTCCACCACATACTGCCGGATGTCATTACCCTCCACACCTTCAGGAACCCCCAAAATCCATAGATTATTTCTTCTTGAGCGATTTTCCAGTTCGGTCAGCTTCCAGACAGTATCATCTTTTTGAGCCTTCATGGATTCGTTGATGGACTTTTGCTGTGCTAACTCATCTTCCAATGTCGAAATTCTAGCTTCAGCCTCTCCAAATCTGGTTGCGAACTCTGAGCAAGTCTTTGCAACTCTGCGCACTGAATTCTGCAATTTCCTAACCGCGCCTTGAGTCCGTGAGCCCTCTGCCCTGGTCTCCTCTCGATGGGCCATTATACTCTGATAGATGTTGGAAAGAGTAATTTCTACTTGCGATTCTGTATTTAATCCAGAACCCTCTGTGGAAATTCCTTCATGCCCAATTTCATTATCGCTTTGGAGAGAAAGAGTAGTCCCAGACCAGTGAGCTGGCTGGACCCAGAGCTTTGTTTGCCAGAGTTGCGGGTTGTTCCCTATGTTTCTAAACAGTTCCAGTGTTTAAAGAAGCATCATCGCCTGTCTCCCCTTCTTCCAGACGTAGGCTGCTCGAGTCGCTTTCATCCTCAGCCCAATCTTTCCCGGGACTCTCATCCCCCGAAGAGTTGGAGGGATCCGACATAGAATAAAACTTATCCCCTGAATCCCCTTCTTTCGCCAGACCCATGACTGACTGATCTGTATTCTGTAAGACCAAAATTTCTTCTACTCCCCTTTCATTACAACTATCTACACAGATTTGGCTAATAGCTTCTTGTTCCTGACCAGTCCCTTGAGGAGTAATAGCTTCCAAAACAATCATTTTGTCCTTAACCACAGAATTTATGACACCTAGAGTGCAAGACCCTACGGTGACCGGCTCTCCCTCAGGTCCGAATGGGTCATTAAGATCAGAAAAATCACCAGTCCACTTCAAGTTTCTCTGGGCTCCCCCCCTTTCCCCATTCTCCTCGCTCCCATTAACCACATGGACAGAGTCAGTACCTTGTGGGGGCATTTCCTGGGGCGGCGCTGGCACTTCTGCTGCAACATTGTTTCCTTCGACTAGAGCGTCCAAAACCTCAGCCGCATTCTTCCCTTTGCCGGCTTGAATTTTAAACAGCGCGGGAACTGTGAGGCGGCTGCGGGTAGAAGCGCCACCCTTCCCCACTGAAGCTGGAGAGAAACCGTCCACTTGTCGGCGTGCTCCACCATCACCAGCTTTGCCGCTATTGGCCTTCGCAGGACTCCCGACCACGGTACTTGCGGCCACGGGAGGTCCCCAGGTCTTAATGCCCTTGGCGGCATTCTTAGGAGGCATCGTAGCAAGCAAACGGGTAAGCGCGGTTGTGTACCGCCAGCAAAGAGGACCTGCACAAATCAGTCTCAAGGGCAGAGGGAGCATCAAACGCCAAAAGCGAAACCTCCAAATCATGCCGCTAACCATTCGAATCAAATCAACTCTTCATCGCCTAAGAGCCGGACAGGAAACAGGGGGGGGGGAGAGTTAGATCAGGAGAACGCCGATAGCCAGCTCACTCAGCCGAGCACGCGGCCGCCATCTTGCCTATTCATGTATCTTTATACTCTTATATTGAGGTGTGTCTATGTTCTATTATTTTTGGCCTTATAATAAATTAGCAAACATTGAAATAAAAGTCTGTAGTCCTTTGGTTGCATGGGAAAGGGAAATGCATTATTCACAAATAGTTTTCTCCCCTCTACACTTTCCTAGCAGGCAATAAAGACCATCTGCCTGGTGTTCCTAAGTAAATCTAGAACGTGGAATCCAGCCCCATCAGAATCATCAGCAAATCTGCCAGAAACAGGGTCACAAAAGGGGATCAACAGAGAAAACACCTGCACGAGTCTCTCTGAAGACTGTGAAGCTGTTGTACTAATGTCAGAGATATGAAAATTAAATTCCAAAAGAAATAATGGTTCAAAAACAACATATGTTAAAATGTCCAGACATTAACAATATACAGAAGTAGTAAAGGAAAAATGACTCCTAAATGGGAGGATAGTAAGCAAATACCCCCATCCCTCAAAAAAAGAAGACTCTGAGACGTAATTATATGCATTATGTGCTAGCCAATCCATTCGACTGGAAACTTGTTTACCACTGCCAAGGTGTCAATAATAGAGGCCCAACTCACCTGCTGTTGCTAATGTTCTGAAAGAAAAAAGTCAAGGAACTAAATAATGTATCCAATCCAGTGCTTAGTTTATCACAGAGTACGTGCTTGTGCCCGAACGTCTGCTCAGAAGCCCATGGCCAGTGCATTTAAATGTCACCAGATTGAATACCAAGGCTGGGTAGTCATGAATTGGTTGACCTCATGGCTCTTCCATTCAGACCGGACCCTCCCTGCCCCATTATAACTCTCATGTAGGTTTTCCTCCTTTGTGTCGGTTCCTGCTTCCTTCCCCTTTTTCCCTCCCTTGCTGACAGTCAACGTCTGTGTGCTGGTGGGCCCCACAGACAACCACTGTGTCAAATTAAGCACTGCTGCAACCTCCAGAAAGCAGGAGGCATAGACAACTGTGGAAACGTAGTAGTACATAACTTCAACATGACAAGTATAACCGTTTTTGCAGTGGTGTGTGACTGTGCTGTGGTGCATTGCACATATTTTTATTGTTGTTCTATCAATAAAAATTAGGATCTGGGTTTTGGGCCACAATGTTGCTAGAACGTGGAAGAAAGGTCACAAGATATATAAGGAGAATTTTTTTATATTGGCGAAGATTGGACAAATCAGAAAGGACACATAGTTCAAGAGGGTTGAACGCTTGCCACCAAAACAAGAGAAACATATCTGACTACAAAAGTAAACGTATAAGAAAAACGTAAATACTCCGGCAACCACAATGCATGCAGATGTCTCTTTGTCACAATGCCTTCCCTATCACTCTAAAAGTTAAAGAAGAATGAAAGAGGTCCTTGTGCTGCTCAAAATTGAGATGAGTCTCTACTCAACGGTCATATATCAAGTGATTCTTAATGCACCTCATCCAATCACAAGTGATGAAAGTGGTCTCAGACAACAACAAATTACTCGATTCAGTAAACAATACATACAGCCTCCACAACGTGATAAACGTACATTGCACACAGCGATATAGGGGGTATATTTTTTTTTTTAGTTTAATAATTTTTATTGAATAATAAACAGGTACCAAAAACACAATCAACATAAGGAATGAAGTAACATGTTAAAGTATACAATAAATGGAAGCAATAAATACAAAATGTAGAAGAGAGAGATTATAAAAGACAACCTTATGTAATTATTTAAAGGAAAGTAGGATATGGTACCATATAAAACAATGATTATTTAGAAATATTTTAGAATAATAACGAGAGAGGAGAAAAAAGAAGAAGAAGGAAGAGAAAGGAGTAAAGGGAACAGAGGAAGGGAAGGGGGAGAAATTAGCAAATAAGAATTAGTGTAAGTGAGAATGTGTAGATAGAAAAGTAGTAAAAGGAAACCAAAGTCAATCAGATTTAATTCTCTGAGCTACAGATGAGGATGAAACAGTGGAAATTCTATGTTCATCACAAATAAGGTTCCACCATGTTAACATGCAAATTTTGAAATTGTCCTTCCAACAAGTAAGAATAACTTTAAATGCAATAAATCAGGGGTTTGTTAAAGCGCGACTACTCACCCGTAAGGGTCTCAAGGCGCTAGGGGTGGGGGGGGGTGCAGGTTCCATCCATCAAGGAGGGGGTCTGTCAAAGAGCCAGGTTTTGAGGTTTCTTGCGAAGATGGGGAGCGATGTTGTCTGTCTGAGGTGGAGCGGAAGGGCGTTCCATGCTTTGGCCGCGAGGAAGGAGAAGGAGCAGCCTCCCGATCTGGTCTTTCTGTTGCGGGGGACCACGGCATAGGAGAGCTGGGCTGATCGTAGGGTCCTTTGGGGTGCGTGGAATTTGAGTCGGCTGTTCAGGTATGGTGGTCCGGTGCCTCGGAGGGCCTTGTGTGCGTGGGTGAGCATCTTGAAGGTGATTCTCGCCTCGACAGGGAGCCAGTGGAGTGTGCGCAGGTGCTGGTGATAGAGCGAAATGTTCTTGTGAATTGTAGGGGTGCATCATAATCACTGATAGGCCGCACCCACATGTATTCAGACATATATTCGTTTATATTCAGTTGTATACGCATGCATGTTTAGTAAAGAATGAATAGTTCACGGAGAGAAAGTGAACTCAGCAGCATAATGGTGTTAGGATAACGATGTAATGTAATGCTTATTGAATTGTGTGAATTTAGTGCATAGAGGAATTAGTTCGTGTGTAATGTAATTGCAGTAGTTTAAACGTGCACCATATTAAAGTTGCACATGTAATTCATTGTTTGCATATGAATTGTAATGAAAATGCTTATAGGGAAAAGTAAGATGTGTGTTTAAAAGTCATATGTAAAGGCCTGACTACATATATGCTTAGGGAAGGCCTGGTTTATTCTTATGTTAGCTTATTTTGTAGGCAGAGAAAAGTTTCTCTTGGTAAGGCTCTCTGGGCACAAACGGTAGATTTAATTTGCACAGTAGAAGGTTTCTGTTGAAAGTATCTTTTGTTGCAGGTGCAAGGACACATGTCTCGTTAGTAAGACTAACTCTTTGTTTTCAAAAGCTAGAGAGATGGGAGGCATGGTACGGGGAGTGAAATGGAATTTAGGGATGATACTTTCAGCAGAGAAGGTGCCTGGGACTCAAGGTCATCGCAACCGTCCAGGATGAAGTAACCGTTTCGATGGAAAAGCACAAGAAAGAAGACCTGGCCAAGGAGGCGTGACAAAGGCGTGTACAATTGTATTGTGGTTTTGTATTAGGGATAGTGCCCTGAGGGAGGAGGCCAGAGAAGAGGTAGGGGAGACTAGAGAGAAGGACAGAGCTGAGCTTAGGTATTATGTGATTGCACTTCTTAGGAAGTCTTCACAGCTGACACCTTTTATTCACTCTTGCTGGGAAAATCGTTATGCAGGGATGTCACTTAGCGTTAGTGTAGGGACAGCAATTAATTTTAAGCTTGTTTAGTCCAATGAAGAGCAACTTAGAAATTGGAGCAATCATAGTCTGGTTGATCCTTCTAGAACTTTCTATTCTCCTTATCTTGAGTCGAATGAGATTCCTGCGTAGATTATTATTTGTATTAGTGCCCATCTATTTCTTTAACCTCGTGTTGAGGTGCTTACACGTTCAGTTATTTTTGGCGATAATAAATTCTCAAACTTGAATTCGGAGTCAGTGGTCCTTTCATACAAAATGAATGCTGTTATATAACCAGATGAGATTCTCTCCTTTACACTATTCAACAGGTAAAAAGATCTTGGCGACCAGAAGGTTTTATAGATAATTAGATAAGAATCGGCGTTATCAGTGGGAGATGTGGCAGTGTTTTGGCAGGTTGAGGACCAGTCTTGAGGCGGCGTTCTGGATGTTCTGTAGCTTGCATGTGAGGTTTTTGTTTATTCCGGCGTAGAGTGCGTTGCCGTAGTCGAGTCTGCTGGTGACCAGGGCATGAGTGACGGTCTTTCAGTGTTCTAGGGGGATCCATTGGAAGGTCTTACGAAGGAGGCGGAGGGTGTGGAAGCAGGAAGACGAGACAGAGTTGATCTGGCGGTCCATTTTGAGCTCGGAGTCCAAGATGATTCCCAGGTTGCGTGCGTGGTCTGTGGGTGTTGGTGGGTTTCCGAGGGCGGGGGGCCACCAGGTGTCGCTCCAGGCATCTGGGTTTGGGCCCATGATGAGTACTTCTGTTTTGTTGGTGTTTAGTTGTAGGCAGCTGTTTTTCATCCATTTGGCGACGGCTTCCATGCCTTCTCGAAAGTTGCGTCTGGCGGTGCTGGGCTCGTTGGATAGGGAGAGGATGAGCTGGGTGCCGTCTGCGTATGACACGATGTTGAGTCCGTAGGTTCTGACGATGGGGGCGAGTGGAGCCATGTAGACGTTGAAGAGCGTCGGGCTGAGGGAGGAGCCCTGGGGGACTCCGCAGGTGGTAGGTGTGGGGTCCGAGAGGAAAGGGGGGAGTCTGACCCACTGCGTCCTGCCGGAGAGGAAGGAGCGGATCCAGTCGAGGGCCTTGTCCTGGATTCCTGCGTCGTAGAGTCTGCGTATTAGGGTGCGGTGGGAGACTGTGTCGAACGCCGCTGATAGGTCGAGGAGGATGAGGGCTACTGTTTCTCCTTTGTCCAGTAGGGTGCAGATGTCGTCTGTTGCGGCGAGGAGGGCGGCTTCCATACTGTGGTTTTTTCTGAAGCCGGATTGGGAGGAGGTGAGGATGTTGTGTTCTTCAATGAATGTGGCGAGTTGGCTGTTGATGGCTTTCTCAATGACTTTCGCTGGGAACGGGAGCAGGGAGATGGGTCTGTAGTTTTTGAGGTCGGTGGGGTCTGCTGAGGGTTTCTTTAGGAGGGGGTTGACCTCGGCGTGTTTCCAGTCGTCGGGGAACGAGGCGGTCGCCAGGGAGCGGTTGATGGTGTGGCGGAGCATGGGTGCGATGGTGTCGGTGGCTCTGTTGAAGATGTGGTGGGGGCAGGGGTCCGTGGGGGCTCCTGAGTGGATTGACTTCATTGTCTTCAGTGTGTCTTCGGTGGTGAGGGCTGTCCAGTCGTCAATCGCTGGTTTCCGGGTGTTGGGGGTGGTTGGTGAGGGTTCAGTGTGTTGGTTGTCTTCATCGAAGTTGTCGTAGATGCTCTTGATTTTGTGGTGGAAAAAGGTGCTGAGTTTGTTGCAGAGGTCTTGTGAGGGAGGGATGTCAGTAGACTCGCTAGTGGGTTGGGCGAACTCCTTGATGATGCTGAAGAGTTCCTTGCTGTTGTGCGCGTGGGTGGAGATTCTGTCTTCAATCGCTTTTTTCCTCGTTTCTCTGATGAGTTGATGGTGGGCGCTGGTGGCGGCTCTGAAGATGTTGTGGGCTTCTGTGGATTTGGTGTTCCTCCAGGCCTTTTCGAGGCGGCGGCATGTGCTTCTGGACTCTCGAAGTTCGGTGGTAAACATCTGGCTTTCTTGGCGTGGGTATTGTTGTTTTTCTTGAGGGGGGCTATGGTGTTGGTGCTGTCCGAGATCCATCTATGCAGGGTTCGGGCTGCGGTGTTGGGGTCGTCGTTTTCCGCGATGGTTGGGGTGGAGTTGTTGAGTGAGGGGGTGAGCTGGTCGTCGGTGATTTTGGTCCAGTTTCTTCGTGGAAGCAGGTGCTGGTGTCTGTGGATGGTGGGTGTTCTGAAGGTAAAGTGGACGCAACGATAGTCGGTCCATGGGAGTTCGGTAGTGTGGCTGAAGGTGATGGAGTTTCCTGTAGTGAAGAGGGGGTCGAGGGTGTGTCCTGCTGAGTGCGTGGGCTCAGTAAAGATCTGGCACAGTCCAATGTTGTGGAGATTGTCCAGGAGGGATGTGGTGTTGGGCTCCAGTTGGTTGTCGAGGTGGAAGTTGAGGTCTCCCAGCAGGGTGTAGTTGGTGGATGCGTTGGCCTGTGGGGAGATAATGTCCGTGATGGAGTTGGCGAAGGGTCCGCAGGGTCCAGGGGGTCGGTAGATGAGGGTTCCTCGGAGGGTGGTGGTGGGGCTGGCCAGTATCTTGAAGTGAAGGTGTTCCATCAGTTCTGTGGGCTCGTCAGGGAGTGTGCTCAGGCGGAGGCTGGATTTGTGGACGATGGCGATTCCTCTTCCTGGGCGGGTGGGGCGGTCCTTCCTGGAGATCTTGTATCCTTGGGGGATGGCGATGTCCGGTCCCGAGGTGGTGTTGGCCCAGGTTTCGGTGAAGAATGCTACGTTCGGGGTGGTGCTGTCGAGGAGGTCCCAGATTTCTGTGGCATGTTTGTGGAGGGATCGGACGTTGAGGAGGATGCATTGCAGGGTCTTCGGTTCGGTTGTGTTCTTGTGGGCGGGTTGTGCTGGATCCGTGTTCTTGGCGGTGCTGCTGGTGTGCCGGCAGCGGTGACAGCTGAAGGGTCCATGGGTGTCGGCTGGTGATGCTTGCTTGCAGTTGTTGTTGCGGCCTGGGTTGAGTGCGTGGAGTGCTGCTGGGTCGTAGCGTTGGCGGGGTGGAGGTCCAGGGTTCCTGGCGCTGGTCATGGTCATGGACGGGCGCAGACGGGCTTGCCTTTGACGCGCCTTCGGCAGTGGCCGCCATTAAGTAGGGGTCGGGGAGGGCTGGACAGCTGGGAGGCGGGAGCGGGTAGGGGAGCTGGATTGGGCTGGTCGCGCTGGGGGGAGGGGCCGCAGGGGCAGCAGCGGCGGGGAAAGGTAAAGGGAGGAAATAAGGGATGCAGAAAAGTGCAGAAAGGTGAAAGATAAAAGAGGGTAGAAAAACGAGTGAAAACGAGTGAAAGAGCAGAGCGAAAGGAAGGGAAAATGAGCAGAAATAAGGCACAAAAGAGCAGAGATGCAGAAAAGTGCAGAAAGGTGAAAGATAAAAAAGGGTAGAAAAACGAGTGAAAACGAGTGAAAGAGCAGAGTGAGAGGAAGGAGACAGAGGTCCACTGGACCACCAGGGATGAGGGGCAGGGAAACCTGCGGGTGGAGGAGGGCCTCGATCACCAATACTCGAGAGTGCAGGGGCAGGCCTCACTTAATGGTGGAGCTGCGAGGGTGGGAGAGCAATTTCACTGACAATGAGTCAGTGGTCTTGCTCCCCTGTCCCCGCAGCGGCTGCCATTAAGTAGGGGTCGGGGAGGGCTGGACAGCTGGGAGGCGGGAGCAGGGAGGGGAGCTGGATTGGGCCGGTCGCGCTGGGGGGGGAGGGGCCGCGGGGGCAGCAGCTGTGGGGAAAGGTAAAGGGAGGAAATAAGGGATAAGGAAAAAAGGGAAAATAAGCAGAAATAAGGCACAAAAGAGCAGAGATGCAGAAAAGTGCAGAAAGGTGAAAGATAAAAGAGGGTAGAAAAACGAGTGAAAGAGCAGAGCGAGAGGAAGGTAAAAGGAGCAGAAATAAGGCACAAAAGTGCAGAGATGCAGAAAAGTGCAGAAAGGTGAAAGATAAAAAAGGTAGAAAAACGAGTGAAAACGAGTGAAAGAGCAGAGTGAGAGGAAGGAGACAGAGGACCACTGGACCACCAGGGATGAGGCGCAGGGAAACCTGCGGGTGGAGGAGGGCCTCGATCACCAACACTCGAGAGTGCAGGGGCAGGGGCAGGCCTCACTTAATGGTGGAGCTGCGAGGGTGGGAGAGCAATTTCACTGCAAGAGCAATAAAAATATCAAACAGTATCGGCTTTAGCATTATGTCATGAGACTCAAATGACATGGATCCAAGAAAAACATTTTGAAATGATAACGGAAAATAGAAATGGAAAATCTTGGAACATTTGGCCAAGATGGATTTCCCAAATTTTTGAACATTGGGACAATGGAAAATCAAATGAGAAAGTGTACCATTGGTAGAAAGGCATGACCAGCAAAGGGGAGAAGAAGATGGGTTAATTTTGTGCAAAAAAACAGGTGTTCTAACAGCTCTATTGTAAAGAAAAAATAGAGATTGGGTGATATTAGCAGCTCTAGAGGTGGAAAAAAGTTTATGCCATAGTTTGTTCCACTTTTGAGAGAAAAGTTCCCAAGCTAGTTCAATGGGGGATTTGAGTCTTTCAGAAAAAGGGGTAGAAAAAGTTTATATAAAGATGAAGCTTTGGTGTTAGAATCAAAAGAGATGTTGTGTAAAGGGGTTAAGGGAATAAATGGAGTATTGTTAATAGAACAGTTTTTAGATGAAAAAAATTATTGAAGTGCCTGTGATAATTGAGAGTATTGAGGTAAGCAGGAGGAGGGTAAATCATAAAGGTCTTGTAATTTATTAAAAGGCAAAACAGAGATATGGGATACAAGTTGGTGAACATATAAAATATTCTTTTCTTTCCAGTGTTTGAAGTGGAATGATTTATGACAGAACCTAATAAATATATTGTACCAGATAAAGGATGCAAGGAAGGCCTGATGAAAGTTGGATCCATCCATAAACAGCGAATGTAACAAGTATTGTGAATATTTTCAAATAGGATATTTAGATATGAAGGTACAATTGGACATAAAACAGGTGTCATAAAAAGAAAAGTCATGTAATAAAGAACGTTCAAAATTAATCCAACTAGGTATTGGATCTTCATGGTATTGTCTATTTAGTGCATATGCTTGTCTGATTAAAAAAGCAGTGTGGTAGAGCTTAAAATTCAGAAATCGAACACCCCCTTCCTTTTTTGGTTTGATTAATTTAGTTAAAGCAATGAGGGCAGGTTTATTGTTCCAAAGAAATTTAGTAAAATGGAGTTAATTTGGTTAAAGTAATAATTATGGATTTTAAAGGGTAAAATAGATATCAGAAATAGAATAAGCGGTGCAATCATCATTTTAATAGTATTTAACCTGCCCCACCAGGACAGATGAAGGGGGACCATGAGCCGAGTAAATATTGAATCTTGGTTTTCAGAGCAGTAAGATTATGGGTAAGAGTTTGTGGAATGGTAGGAGAGAACCATACACCAAGGTATTTAATTTTAGAAGGACACCATTTAAAATTGGTGTCAGTGAACATAAATTGATAACATAGAGAATTTAGAGGTACAATTTCAGTTTTAGAAAAATTTAATTTGTATCCAGATACTTTAGAGTATAAGTCAATCTCTTATAAAAAAGGGGGTATGGAGGTTAAGGTTTTTGAAAGATATATTAAAATATCATCTGCATAAGCAGATAATTTAATTTCATGGGAATTATGAGTAAAACCAGTTATCAAAGGGTTATGGCAGATGCGCTCAAGGAAGGGTTAAAAACATAGAAGAAATAAGAGGGGAGAGAGGGGACAGCCTTGTCGTGTACCTCTGTGTAGATTAAAATAAGGAGATAAAAGACCATTAACAGCTACACATGCACGAGGATCGGAATATGATAATTTAATAAATGAAATAAATTTGGGACCGAAACCAAACCATTGAAGAGTTTTGAACATGAATTGCCAATTTATACGATCAAAAGCTTTTTCAGCGTCAAGAGATAGTGTGACTAGAGGGTCAGAATAATTATTCCCTAGGGTAAGAATATGAGAGAACATTCTAGCATTGTCTGAGGAGAGCCTACACTTAATAAAACTAACCCTGGGCGTAGTTCGCGTAGTAGCGCTATGCGTAGCTACACGAAGTGCACTTCACACTACGCGAGCTACGCGTAGCACTACGCGAACTGCGTAGTGCGGTAGGAAATGCTGTTCGCAATGATTGCACAGTGCCGGATGCTTGTCCGCACTGTGCAATCATTGCAAACGGCATCTTGCACAGTGCAAGCGGTCGTTTTCTGCCGCTCGAGTAGATTTGTACTCGAGCGGCAGTTTTCTCAACGCGGACTGGTAGTTTCTCATCGCGAGCGGTCGCGAGCATACAGGACCACTCGCAATGAGAAACCTGACCTCCCCGCATTGAGAATCTCGCTGGGAGGTTTATTTTCCATGCTCGCGATCGGCAACTTGATGTTGCTGATCGCAAACGAGGAAAAAGTCTCGCCGGGATGTCATTTTGCTCGCTCGCTGTCGCCAACTTGACGTTGAGGACCGCGACCAAGCAAAAAATGCCCACTACCCTACGCGTTTTTGCACTGTGCTACGTGCAATTTGCGTAGCGCGTAGTTGCGCAAACTACGCAAACTACACGAGCGTAGCGTAGTTTTCCGCCCAGGCCTAAATAAAACCAGATTGGTCAGATTTAATAAGTAGGGGGATAACCCCTTCTAATCTAGAGGCAAGAATTTTTACAAAACTTTTGCAGTCATAATTGATTAAGGAGATTGGGCAATAATTTTGACAAAGGGATAGGTCTTTATCAGGTTTAGGGAGAATTACAATAAGGGCGTCAAGAAAGGAGCCTTCGGGTTTATGGTGTAATATAAAGGAAGTCAAAAGCTCAAGTAAGTGCGGAGCAAAAATAGATGAAAAAGAGGATATAAGTTCAATAGAGAAGCCATCAGGGCCAGGAAGCTTACCTTTTTTAAGGATTTAATTGCATCTAATATCTCCTGGAGAGATATGTCTTTTTCCAAGAGAGTCATATCATCTGGAACAGAGTTAGGAGAAGGGAGACCATCAAAAAATATTTGTGTGTCATTTGTGGTGGGATGGATTGACCATATATAATGAATGATAGTAGGACTGGAATGTCTTGACAATATCTAAATCGGAATGCATTAGAGTATTAGTATGAGTATTACGGATAGGACCTATGGCTTTCTTTTCTGATTTGACTTTTAAATAATTAGCCAGCATTTTACCCGCTTTGTTTTGACCCCCATGATATTTGGATTTTATCTTAAGTAAAATATTGCAAGCATCAATTGTGGCCAATTTATTTAATTCAGATTTACCCTTAATTAGATCCCGGTGGTGAATAGGGTATTTGGAAGTATAATAAGAGTGCTCAAGGGTCTTAATTTGATTGAGGGAGGAGATATATTGAGAATTTAATAACTTTTTCTTTCCAGCAGTGTAGGCAATGGTAAAAGCTCTAAAAGAGGCTTTAAACGCGTCCCAATTGTTATGAATAGAAGTGTCACTTGACTTGTTAAGTTGAAAGAATTCTTGTATAAAGGAAGTAGCATTTAAAATAAAAGTTTGATCAGATAACAGAGAACTATTAAATCTCCATCTATCCTGTTTGGGAGTGGCAAGGGACAGATCGAGGGAAACTGAGACCGGGGCGTGATCTGAGATAAAAATAGAACCAATCTCAGAGGTTTGGAGTGAAGGTAATAAAGATTTTGAAATCAAAACATAATCAATGCGAGACATAGTATGATGAGCATTGGAAAAAAACGTGAATTCATAACAGTCAGGATTACAAGTTCTACAGGTATCATTGAATGGACGAGAAGCAATATCGGATTGAAATGCTTTATGGGATTTATCGGGTTTAAATTTACAATCTGATTTTCTATCAGAAAAGGGGTCAAGCCAATTATTAAAATCTCCAGCAACAATGATATTGGGGTTAGTGATTGAGGATAATTTTAGTTTAATATTGTGCCAACAATCCGGATCTTAATTAACCGGTCAATAAATATTAAAAAAGGTGACAAGTTTATTATGAACTGTGGCATGAAGTATTACCCATCGTCCACTCACATCATTTTCAGATGAAACAATTTGTAAATTCAGAGATTTATGGCAAAGAATGGCAACTCCACCTTTACGGTTTATAGCTGGCGAGAAAACAACCTGACCCACCTATTGACGCTTTAGTTTAAAAGATTCAACATCATTACAGTGGGTTTCCTGCAAAAAAGTAATTTGACAATTAAGTTTTGATAAATGAGAAAGTACCTTTTGACGGTTTGACGGGATGACCCAGACCACAAACGTTCCACGATACAACATTAAACATAATAATGTTTAAGGAACAGGGGAATACTCACATTGATGAAGAACTGCAAAAAACAACAAAAGAGATGAAAGACAGTGGTCATAAAAAACAGGGAAGAAGTTAAAAATAATAAGAACATAGGGGAATAAATAGAACAATCATTTATAGAAATAATTAAAAAAAGGGAAGGGTGATAGGTGAAGGAGAAGAAAAAGGGATAGAAAGAACAGAAAGAGGGAAGATGAAAAAGAAATGAAAGAAATAAAGAGAAACAGAGACAGATCAAGGACAAGAAGCCAGATCTGAAAAATAAAGAGAAGAAAATAAGAGTCGGGCATGTTAGCACTCGAGATAAGAGCAACAACGGGAAAAGATGGAGCGGAGGAGATTAAGAGGTAGAAGACTTAAAGAATTATAAATATGATTAGGCCGCATAGAACAAAGTGAAGGTAAAAGAAACAGAGATCGCAACAATAAATAAATAACGTAACGTGAAGCATTAACAAGTTAAATGAATTAAGAGCATTGAGCACTTGTGTCCATAGGGATTTTAGTAATAGAGTGAAAAAACTGTCTTAGCTTAGAAATATCCTCAAACGAATGAGAGACACCTTCATGGGTAATCTTGCAAAGGCAGGGATGAAGAATGCCATAACGGATGTTCATAGACCTTAATTGCGGACGAAGAACTAGGAATTCTTTGCGTCTGGCATTGGTAGCGTTGGAGAGATCCTGTGATATGAAGATGTTATGACCAGACCAGACAACATTTTTCTCTAGCAACGTTTAGTATGTGCTTCAGATCAGTGAACTCTAGGAAAAGCATAATAATACCACGTGGTTTGCTGGAGTGAAGGTGAGGACGACAAAGACAATGGGGACGTTGAATATTAAGAGGAGTTGAAGACTGTATGTTGAGAGGGTCAGACAGAAATTTCTTTAAGAAGGAAAGGAGATCTGAACCCTCAACATTTTCAGGAAGACCATACAGCCGAAGATTATTCCTTCTATTGCAGTTTTCTAAATCCTCTGTATGGAGCTTTAGCTTGTAGATTTCTTGCTCCAATAAGGGTACTTTAGTTGCCACGTCTTGAAGATTTCTAAAACGCTGTTCCATTTCAGACATTTTACTTTCCATATTGATCCATCGGACCTCAATTAGTTGAAGCTTTTCATAAATGGTTTCAAAGCATGAAGTTGATCCAATATTGAGTCCAGTACCAGATTAGAAGAAGATTGTACCGGAGATGGAGGATCATTTTTGGCTCTTTTTGGTTTAGTACCAGATGTAGATGCCTTTGCAAGAGAGAGTTGATCACTAGCCATCTTGATATAATGAACTTGTCGGTGAGTATGCTTTGGATAAGTAGAGATCCTTCCCATAAAGATATATGCTCAAAGATATAGACTTCAGTGAGGGTATGAAAATATTGCAGATGCAAAGCTAATGAGCAACGCAATGCAATCTCATATACCGAAACTAAGATATGTAGCAAAGGAAGGAACTCGCAAATAAAAGCCAAAATGTGAAGTGATTATACAGGGAAACACCTCGTATCACACAAAAGTCTATGCACATTGGAAGGTACAAAGGAAAAAAGGGCAATGGTGTTTCTTGAGAAATGTCTCAATCACTTCCAAATACAAAAGCACACTTCAAGAGACTTTCCTCATAGGCACCACATGAATTCCATTTGCCTCAGAAAATGATAATATTGAATGCCAAATGATTATCTAGCATATTGCTTTTACTGAAATATGTGAGAGGATTTAAGGCAGCACAGGCACGTTCAGTAGAAGGATAGAGCACCACATCATATTAAACAAAATCACCGCTAATCCACAGATTAGGAACACGTTTTCAACAAAGAGGCCGCTGCGCATACAAAATGGCGGCCGCTCGCGTCAGGGTAAAAAAACGGAGACGCAGTGAAATTAAATAAAAAACGATGTTCGGGCTCACCCCATGACAACAATGTGTGCCGCTATACCTCCGGGAGCTCGTTCTAACAAAAGGATGCAAAACGAGGTTAAACAGCAGCCGCAGTCCCCCTCATAGGCTCCGTGAAGCGACGGAGCTCAGCAGACGCCCGTCATCTTGACGAGCACATAACCCACGCCCCCCATAGGTGGTATTTATGTACGCATGTAGTTTTCGTTTTGTTGAGCACTGACCAAACATTTACAGGTGCTCGAGCATTGAATAATAAAACATATTTGGGTTCTTTGTTAATAAGAAGTACTCTTACAGTGTAAGCTATTATGCATCTCAAAGGCAAAAAAGTAATTTTTCAGACATTGTTTAAATTCAAGGTAAATATTCAGGGTATAATGTGAACCTTACACCAGTGAATAAAAACCCTGAAGAAAAGTTAAATACTTACAAGGATTCAAACTCTTAAGCTTATGAATGCATTATGAAGGCAATGCTCATTTTAAGGTCATAACTTAAAAAACTGGTTAATTTTTCTGACTTGATAAAGTGTTATTTGTTTTATCACAAAATCAGCACATGATGATCAATAGGAAGAAAAATACTTAGATTAAATATATGTATTATGGGTAGCACTGCAATATTAGTTTTCTGGATTTCATTATCAGTTAACAAAATTCTTAGAAATGGTTATAAGGCAACGTCTATCACATGAAACTTTCGGTATACAAAGGCAAATCTATGCATTCAATTACAGGAGAGAGCATGATCTTGCACGAAGAAGAAATATATGACTCGTAAGTCAAACTAAAATTAACTGACAACTAGTGTTTGTTATGGGCTTTACAAGATAATGTATTGAACAAGAAGTGTTTCTTAATTATTAAGTTTAGTGGAAGTGAGGTTTTACCTGGGTCATAAGATTATATGCTATGTTATGTTATATGTTATGCTATGTTTTGCTATCTTATATAATGTTAACAGGGATTTGTATACTGCTGCATTGCGTTGAGCATGTGTTAGAAAATGCCAGTTTTGGTGGGGACTCCCATTTTTGCTGAATTATGTTACTGGTTTTAATCTCTGCACACAGGAGCACTGCTGTCCAGTGACCAATGTATGTTCTCTATCTCCTAAAGCATGCAAAAATTGGCTAATCCCTTATTTAGATTTCTTATAGGCCACAGAATATGATGCATAAAATACACCTGTGGCATAGGCAGTTAAATGCCACCTTTGAACTGCGGCACTAATTGTGCCATCCACTACTGTGACAAGGAAAATATGGCTTTAGGTCTGTTCTGTAGCCCGACTGCTGCAGTTTAACCTTGCAGCCAGACCTCTCAAAATAACCATTTTGAAGTGGAAAAACCTTGCTTTCAAATACTAATGTCCACCCTACGTTTGTTGTGTAGCTCACACGTTCTGGTGCATAGTATTAATATGGTATATGTAGACATTCAAGGTCACCATGCCTCTGTAATGAAAAGCTTAAAAATCTGCTTTCACTATGAAGGACCTGGCTGGCCTATGAGAAAAATAAAGTTCAGATTAAAATTATAGTTTTCGGATTTGGGGCCCTGTAGAAAATTAATTCAACCACGCTTTTTAATATTTATTAAAAGCCCAATTCAATGGTGAAGCTGGATAGTTCATTAATATTTAGGAAAAGCAGCATTTGGAAAGTTACCTTTTGCTTGCCTGAGGCTCTTGCAGGTCAATTTACCTAAGCTGTCCAACAGCTGCCAATCAAGTGCTTGTCCTTAATGAGGCGTGAAAACTGTTCCCAAAGCAGGGACGTTGGCTTGGGAGTGAGGAGGTGTGTTATTCCCCTAGCAGGAAGAGCAGCTGGGTGGGACCATGAATTAAATTAAATTCAAAGTATGCTGCCCTGAAATATGTAAATGTCAGGTGACTTCTGGATAAGCCTCAGCTTTGTCCCCATAATCACAGTGGCACCAAATCCAGTGGGATCAAAGCTACTGCCAGAACTATTTTTGAGTGACCACAGAGGAGGGCACTCTTCATTACCCTGCTTACCCTCTAGGTGGGCATACAGGCTCAACACATGGGAACATGTTTTTCTCCATCTTAGATTTTGGGAATAAGGTGCACTGTGGGATTGTTTGCAATAGGGTAGGCAGGAACTGCTATACAAGTTGTTAAGAATGTCCCTGGGAACCTTTGTCCATTGGTTAAGATAGAGCCAAAAGTCATTCCCACCCACTATCTGGTGCCAGGTACAAACATGGATCCCAAGGCACAATGCTCAAAACAGAAGATTTACTGCCACTTCTGTTTGAGACCTGTGAGGAGACCTGAAGGGATGGACCTGCTCCAACTTACACCAAGGATGAAGGAGTGGACTCAAAGGGTCAATTAGTTGACCTCCATTGTGGCTATAGGGACACAGCAAGCTACAAGAGGTATTTTTCCTAAAGTGCCTAGCTGACCATTAGCAACAGGACCTGGACTGGACCCTGCTGTTGGCCTCTGACTGATACCCTGAGAGTCTCTCTCTTTGCATCCTTAAGGATCCTGGGAGCCCTAGAGGTCTAGACGTGTATTCCTGAGGGCCCAAGAAGTTTACTCCAGCGAACACCAGACAAACATTTGGAAACATTTCAAAACGTTTCCTCCATTTCTTCAGTGGGACCCGTCGGAAAAAGTACCCAACCAGGAGTTTCACAGCTTTGGAATGTATTTCAGCTTCATCCCAATCAGGGATCCATGCACCTCTAAAAAAATCAAAAAGACTAAGGACCTGATTACGATCTTGGCAGATAGGATACTCGGTCACAAACGAGACAGATATCCTGCCTGCTATTTTACAAGTTCCATAGGAAATAATGGAATTGTAAATTGGCGGACGGGATATCCGTCACGTTTGTGATGGAGTGAGCCTGTCTGCCAAGATCGCAATCAGGCCCTAAGACCCATTTGGCCTAAAATTGTACCTTTGTCCCATTCTGCTGCGATCAGTGATATACATTATGCACTTTTTTTTTCTTTTCACTTTTACCACTCAAGTCTTTAAATATTCATAGGTATGGTTACACATATTGGATTTTTGCCATTTTGGTATCATTTAGTGAATTACATTGCACTCTGTTTTTATAAATTAGAGTGGGATTTTGTAAAGTGTTGTGTCTTTGACCTTTTAACTGCATTGGTACTTCTAAATGCTTTGATAACATTTCTCTAATTTATGATTCTGTGCTCTGTTCCACACCAGGGGTTAGGTTGAAGTTTAAAATATTGAAACATTTTACCTTACACAACATGTCAGTGTCTTTACCACTTGTAGTAGACTATCATCCACCCCAACTATAATTAACTTTCTTACACTGGTGTTTAGCAGTGGGATCCAAATTTTTTAGATGTACCCCTCTGTCTTAAAAGTTGGAATTAAAAAACCCTAAATTTAGTGCCAAAGTTTTATTTTTGATTTTTAATTGCCATGGAGTCATTTATTGGGTCATTTGTGAGTTTTCTAAATTATTTTAGTCCAATCTTTGTCCTTTTTTGTAGAGCTGAGGAGACTAGCCCTACCCATCCGTGAGGAGGACTCTGCATTGCACACAAAAAACTCCCTGCACCTCTCCACCTCAAGCTACACCTTCCCCACGGCCGAACACCTGCACTTCCAGGTCCAGACCAGCCCCAACTCCACACTCCGCGGCACCCTCACCTACATATCCCCCGGCCCGAGCCATCTTCGCCGACACCATCACCGACTTCATCACCCCCCACGCCATTGCCTCCCTGGACTACACACTCATCGGAGACCTCAACGTCCACCTCGACAACTCCAGCAACCCCAACTCCACCACCCTCCTGGGCAACCTCGCCAACATCGGGCTGAAACAACTCATCACCACGCCGACCCACAAGGCAGGACACACCCTCGACCCCATCTTCGCAGGAGGAAACAACATTCACTTCAGCCACACCACACAACCCCCCTGGACTCACCACATCTGCGTACACTTCCTCGTCGACAAACCTAAACCACCCAATCCCGCTCCACACCCGCCATGAAGGAACTGGAGCAGAGTCACCGAGGAGCAGCTCAACTCCTTCCTCAACCGCAACACCCCCACCGCTGTGACAGAGGACAACCCCGCAGCCAGCGAATTTCATACGTGGATCTCCAACTGCACAAACATACTCGTCCCGCTATGCAACTCCGACAGACACCACCATAGAAAAGCCACCTGGTTCACCACTGCCCTCCAAGAAGCCAGACGCACCTGCAGATGCTTCGAGAAGAACTGGAGAAACAGCAGGACACCGGAAAACCACACCACCTACAAAAACACCATGACGGAGTACCACCAACGCATTAGAACCACCAAAAGAATCTTCATCCACAACAAAATCCGCGCCAACTCCATCAACTTCAAGGAACGCTTCAGTGTCATCCAGGTATTCACCAAGCCCCCCAGCGAAGCCACGGACATCACCCCTTCCCAGGACCTCTGCGACAAGCTCGGATCCTACTTCCACCTGAAGCTAAAAAACCTCTACGACAACTTCAACGACCAAACTCCTGACTCAGCTACCACCCCGCCCTCCGACAGCACCAGACAGCCCACCATCTCCTCCTGGACCCCGGTCACGACCGAAGAGACCACCTTGACAATGAAAGGCATCCACTCAGGGGTCCCTACAGACCCCTGCCCACCACACATCTATCTCAGGGCTTCCATCGCCATCGCACCAGAATTAAGATGCACCATCAACACAACCTTCGAGACCGGCACCTTCCCCAATGACTAGAAGCGCGCAGAGGTCAGACCCCTGCTCAAGAAGCCATCAGCAGACCCTACAGACCTCAAGAACTACCAGCCCATCTTGCTCTTCCCCTTCGCGGCAAAAGTCGCCGAGAAGACCCTCAACGCACAACTAACCAGATTCATCAAAGACAACGCCATCCTTGACCCCTCTCAATCCGGGTTCCGAATCAACCACAGCACCGAGACTGCCCTACTCGCTGCCACAGATGACATCCGCACCCTCCTCGACCAAGGCCACACCGCAGCTCTGATCCTACTCTACCATTCAGCAGCATTCAACACCGTCTCCCACCACACACTCGCCGCCAGACTACACGCCACTGGCATACAAGGAATTGCCCTCGACTGGATCCGCTCGTTCCTCACCGGCAGGAGCCACAGGATCAGACTTCCACCCTTCCTCTCTGAACCCACAAAAATCAACTGCGGAGTACCCCAGGGATCATCGCTCAGCCCTACCCTCTTCAACATCTACATGGCCCCCCTTGCCGCCATTGTCAGACAGCATGGACTCAGCATAGTATCCTACGACGATGACACCCAACTCATCTTCTCCCTCACCAAGGACCCCACCACCACCAGACGCAGTTTCCAGGAAGGAATGCTGGACGTCGTATCATGGATGAGCCACAGCTGCCTGAAGCTCAACTCGGAGAAGACAGAACTCCTCGCCCTCTGAACCACCCCATCAGCATGGAACAACACCTGGTGGCCCACTGCCCTCGGCACCCCTCCCACCCCCACGGACCACACCAGAAACCTCGGCACCGTACTCGACTCCTCCCTATCCATGAACCGACAGGTCAACACGTCACCTCCAGCTGATTCAACACCCTCCGCATCCTCCGCAAGATTTTCAAATGGATCCCCCCAAGTCAAGGAAGACAGTCACCCACTCCCTCATAACCAGCAGACTCGACTACGGGAACGCTCTCTACGCCGGCATCAACAAGTCTCTAATCTGCAATCTCCAGACGATACAGAACACCGCCACCAGACTCGTCCTCGGCCTCCCCCGACACGAACACATAAGTCAACACCTGCGGAACCTTCACTGGCTCCCCGTCAAGAAGAGAATCACCTTTAAAATACTCACCCACGCCTACAAATCCCTCCACAACACCGGACCCCAATACATCAACGAGAGAATCACCTTCAACGCACCCAAGAAAAACCTCTGATCTGCCAACCTCGCCCTCGCCGAAACCCCACGCATATGCAGAGCCAGAATAGGGGGAAGAGCTTTCTCCTACATCGTGGGCAAGACCTGGAACGAGCTCCCGATCAACTTCAGACGCGCCCCCTCCCTGAAGGCTTTCAGGAAGGCCCTCAAGACCTGGCTCTTCGACTGAATGGTACTGCGGACCCCCCCCACCCAGCGCCTTGAGACCCTAGCAGGTGAGCAGCGCGCTTACAATTCCCTTGATTGACTATGCAAGCAGAGAGGCTGAAGTTAAGCATGAACTCCAAGACGTCTGCAAGTTACAGACCACCGTTATGGAGGATTAAGTGATTGTGAAAACCCAACAAGAGGAGGCAAATGATGTTCTTTCACAAATACATTTCTTGTGTGCACCTTCTAGGGTGGAAAGTGAGGGTATGCAAAGCCTGAACACCTCACAGCTAACATCCCTCCAGATGGAGTACCATGACAAACAGCTAGAGAAGGAACATCAGGGCAAGGAGACAATCCTAGCCCTGGAGGAAATGAGGATTATACTAGAGTAGAAAAAACTGGCCTTAGAACAGAGGAAGGCCAGACTGGGACTAATGTTCAGTGAAGATGGTGGAAGCAATGATGAGGTGTATATAGGGAGACCACATACCAGAAGGCTATAGTGCCTAGTGTTTGTGGTTGAGCATGGCATAGATAAATGGTTTGCCTCCTAAGAGAGCATTGAGAATGGACAGTTAGACCAGCATCCATTGGGAGGCTTATTGCCTGGGTTTATACCTACAGTGGAGAGTGATATACTCCTGACTTTAGAAGAGGTGGTAGCTGACACATACACCCACTTGAAGGTCATCATAGTGTAAAGGTTTGCTCTTACACCTGTGAAATACTGAAAGAAATCCAGAGGCATCCACAAAATGTTACAGCAAACATAGCCAACTTTTTAGACAGCTCATTAAAAGAAATACAAGCCTGGGTGAATTCAATACAGTAGATACTGATGCTGGGCTATACAATTTGATTCTGAAGGAGCCCATCTTGAGCAACTGTTCTTCAGAGTTGCACCAGTATCTAATGTACTCCAAGCTGACTGACCCCAGAAAATTAGGATGGTCTGCTGTTGTGTACATGCACACTAGATTGGTTGAACTTCTTAAGAATTCTGGGCCCGATTAACAAAAGTAATCTGAGACAAAATCCTAACTTTACGACTTTCGGTATTCACAAAGGGCATTTAGGAGTAGTAAAGTTTGGAATCCTAACTTTACTACTCCTAAATGCCTTTTGTGAGTACCGAAAGTCGTAAAGTTAGGATTTTGTCTCAGTTTAGGAGTAGTAAAGTTAGGAATCCTAACTTTACTAATCCTAAATGCCTTTTGTGACTACCAAAAGTCGTAAAGTTAGGATTTTGTCTCAGATTACTTTTGTGAATCAGTCCCTTTGAATCAGTCTCAGGTTATCAGATTAATTATGAGAAGTCCAAGGCTTTTAATCAATCCTCTTGAAAGAAGAGTCTAAAGAGTTAGAAAAATCTCTACTGTTTTGGTCAACCTTGAAATCTATCAAAGATCTTGGGGTAAAGATTACCCAATCTCCTAAAAGACTTATTTGACACCAATTATCCCTTGCTATTAGCTGCCATTAAATGGGAATTGGAGGCATGGGGGAAGCTAATGATTTCCTAGATCAAAGGATTAACACTCAAAATGAATGTTCTCCATAGTCTTTTCTACCAGGATCTTTTGGTTTTGGTAGATAGATTGTATTTAAAGCACATTTAGCAGCTTCTTTACAGGTTTGTTTGGAGTGGTAAAAGCATCAGATTTTCTCAGAAGCTCCTCATCCAGGCAAGAGATAGAGGCAGGCTTATCCATCCTAGCATTCTCTTTTACCATGCCATGGCCCAATTGAGCGCAGCCATAGACTGATCTAAGGCAGAATCCAAAACGAATTACATCCATATGGACTATGCAGTTGTACCCAGGCCTTTATGGTATGTAATTTAGATTGAGAATAAGTACACTGCCTCTATGAGTGTGCCAGTCAATTCCACCCTGTGGGTTGGAAACAGATTTGGTGAGGCCAGGCCTTTCTATCATATCCCTCTGCCTACACCCCTATACACTTGAATGGAGAATGTAACTCAACAGTAAAGAGTCAGGCGTTCCAGCACTGGAGGAATGGGGGGATGTAATATCTGCGCTAATTCCCCTGATTTTCACCTGACCAAAAGGGAGCGGAAGCGTTATGCGCAAATTCGGCATGGCATTGCTCATCCACCATCCTTTAAAGAACCACTCAAGACAAGTAAACTCTTGAAACACTCTTCCCTAAATGAATAGGCACCAGAGGTAATATGTCAAACCGATACAGGGTAATAGTTGCACACGAGGCAACGGAATTTTGGAGACACACTAAGGCAAAGGAACTAATGCTGGATAGGCAGGTCTCAGATAAACACTGGAAGGGAATTAGCAGGGACATTCATTATTCATTCACATCTGTGGTAGGCAGAGAAATTTCAGTAATGCTAACCTTATATGCTGGATAGGTTCAGGGGCTATATGGAATTTTTTGCATATATGGTGGCAATGTCCAAAATATGATCCTTTAGGAGGAGTTGTAAAACATATTTGGGGAAATAGTGGGGTACCGATTCCAACTTCCACAGACGTAATGCTCCTAGGCCAGAAACAGGACACCCTTTAGCTTAGTGTATGTGGCACATGGTATTGCAATGTCTGCAGGCAGCAAAGCTAGCTATGGAATTTATTTGGAAGAAAAAAATCTGCTCTCTCAGTGGTTTGATGGAATCTTGACATGTTAACTAGTAATATGAACAGGACACACTTATAGTTTGAGGCTAAATGGAAGCCAGCATATTGAGGCAATGTGCAGAGGTCTCCTGCATATATTGGCTCCAGCACAATGGTGAGCCTGGGAGATTTTGACTGAGCATGATGGTATAATTGTCTTCTGTGTTGAAGGTGCCAAAACATTGATGGTGCTGGGCTGTCAGTCAAGAATTGCAAAGTTCAAATTGATTATTATAAAAAGGGCTGTTTTTACTTCTTATCAGTGTGGGTTGGGGGTAGATATATTTGCTGGGGAAGGTTAATCCAGGTCATTTGGTATTCTGCTTTTATGTTGCTTCCTTATGCGTTCATCATTTAAATATAAATGACATGTTTATTTTCTTTGAAAATGAATGGCAGAATAAAAATGTATTATTATAAAATGATCTGTTCAGCAAAAAAAGAGTTTAGGACGTCATTGGGAGATAACTAATTCACAATCCCTTTTTTTCCGATACATAGCATTTCTACACTTAGAGGGTCCTTGCTTCCCAACTCACCTGTACACGTTGGAATGGAAATATTTTTAGCCAGATGACTAGAAGTGTTTCAAAGTGTTCAAGTTCTGAAATGAGATAGCTACAGCTGTTTGTTAACATAGCAGAGCATGGTCAGTATTAAGTCTGATGTCTCATTCTGCATGGCTTTGTGTAGTGTAGGGCTGAAAATCATTATTTGTTGCAGATTTGTGATATAGTGCCAAAGAGTCAGCAGTGGCAACTTTGGAGTGCTTTGTTACAAATGATTGTGGGCATTTTATGAATATATATGTGTGGGTGAGACATAAAAGTGTCAATACTTGAACTAAAAATTTTGGGGCATATTAGCAAGAACGGCGTTAAAATTATTGCTGCTTTAGCGGCACGAAACTGCCGCTAAAGCGGCGATAATGGGCTTGATAATATGCCCTTGAGAATACCAATAGAAGCCCATGTTCTGCTGTGATCCTGGGCTTCTATTGGAATTCTCAAGGGCATAATATCAAGCCCATTATCGCCGCTTTAGCAGCAGTTTCCTGCCGCTAAAGCGGCGATAATTTTAACGCCGTTCTTGCTAATATGCCCCTTTGACGGGATGAGACACAAGATCGGGGCCATATGAGTCCAACCGGACGGTGGCCCTGGGACAATAAACAACATATTCACAGGACAAAATTCAAAGACAAAACCATTAAGGTTTATACAATTTTAAGTCATTAGAGAAAGCAAAAACAGTTAGATTCAAATCAGTATGAATAATGCATTCTAAAAAGCTAATTGCGAGAGGTCATAACATAAGGTGATCCTGTTAAAGCAAGTAAATAGCGAGAACGAAATTATAGTTCAACAAAGGACTCACATACATCTGATCAGTTCAAAATCAAGGAAGGTATAAGTATACAGTTAACAGACAAATTAGTTTGGACTCTACATGGTCTGGAAAGGCAAAATAAAACTAAGTATAAATCAAAAAGACAAACGTAAGTCTGCCTGCGTGAAAGTAAGCAGAAAGTCTGGCACATCTCCCAAAAGGGCACATTTTGTAGGTTTTCAGACAGAGAAAGCACACTCTTGACATTGTGTGAAGTGAGCCCATATGACCAACAACAGATCATCATTTTTACAAACATGATACTTGAAACAGAACACATTTAGGAACACCTACTTTTATTTCTTATTACACATAGAAAATGAGAAACTATAATGTGACTTTTGTACAACAAGGGAAACCAATATACAGTGCTTTGCTTAGAACAGACCCGGACAAAGGACTTTGAATCTGTTGAAAATACAGGAACACTAGGCACATGGATTTCTTCTCAAAGAACACAAATTAATTCATTAAATTCAAAACTAGAAATATATCATAAAAAAAATTACTCTATTTCTCCTATTTCTTCAAAGGAAAAACACATGAGGGAAAACATGCATGTAGAAAAGCTTTTTTCACAAACCAATGAATTGTGCATTCACTTCAGCAGCTTTAAATGAATGTCAGTGCACGTAGGCTGGGGACTAGTTATGCTAACTTGAGGCTAGTTATTTTAATTGTGGACTACTGATGTTAACTTAACACATTGAGATAAGCATTTTTAATGATCAAAAACAATCTGACAACAGTTTTGGTTTATCCTTTTCAGAAAGAATAGCTTGGATTTTATGACATTCCCTACTTATGCAGTGATCTAAGTAAGTAATCTAAGGATTGCTTAGAATTCTTCATGAGCCCAATCCATTTTGAAGCAAAATATTTGTAAATTGGTTACATCTTTGCCTAACAGTGAAGAGATGGATTTGTAGTGAAGATTGGATCACTAGTAAAAACATTATAAATAATGAATAATAACATCAAAATTATTTGATGGCTTAGATTTAAGGTCAATGTTGTGATTTCCAAGCATTGATGTTCATATTTTGTGATGAGTTGTGTTGGGTTCTATGTAGATGTCCTTATAAATTATGTGTAAGCTAGATATTGATGAATTGTGGCTTCCAGGCTCAACTTCATTTTCCTGAGATATGGCATACACATTATGTATAGACCAGGAAGAACTCATCAACTACGAACCCATTTCGCTCCTACCATTCCAGTCCAACGTCATGGAGAAAGAGATCAACAGGCAATTCTCCTCCTGCCTAGAACAGCACTACCTACTGGACATAACTCAGTCAGGGTTCCAGAGCAACCACAGCATGGAAATCACGCTCTTGGCAGCAACAGAAGATATCCGGACCATCATGGACAGAGGGGAAACTGCCACTCTCATCCTCCTCAACCTCTCAGAGGCTATTGACATCATAACCCACATCACCCACATCTCAAGACTTCATGACTCAGGAATTCAAGGATCCATCCACAACACAGTGAGTGACAGTCCTTCCACACACCTCTAAACCCAAAATGCTCATCTGCAAGTCCCCCAAGGACCCTCCCTCAGCCCGACCCAATTCAATGTGTGTTTTGCACCCCTAACCCACAACATAAGAGCCCATGGCATCAACATTGTTTCTTACGCAGACAACACACAGCTCATCCTCTCCCTAACCAACAGGAACAACACCAACAGGACCAATTTCACAACCTGCATGACCAACCTGGCCAACTGGTTGAGGGAGGACTGCCTAAAACTCAACATGGACAAAATGGAGCTCCTGATCTTTGGAAGCAAGAACTCCCTGTAGGACTCCTCTTGGTGGCCAGTGGAACTAGGACCCACGCCAACCTGCACAGTTCACAGCAGAAACCTCAATATCATTCTGGACGACAAACTCTTGATGACTCAACAGGTGAACACATTGGGCTCATCCTGCTTCCTTATGCTCAGAATGCTCCACAAGATCTTCAAATGGCTGCCCACATACATGAGACGCATTGTTACCCAGGCCCAGAGCCATCAGACTGGACTACGGCAACGCACTCTACACCGTCATCTCCATCCAGCTCACTCAAAGACTCCAGACTATCCAAAACACTGCCACTAGACTCATCCTAGACATCCCCTGAAGCACTCACACCATTCCATGTCTCACAGAACTATACTGCTTACCCATCAGAAACTATGCCAATTCAAGCTGCTTGTCCATGCATATAAAGCCCTCTACCAAGCTGGACCCGTGTACCTCAATGACCGACTGTACCATCCAACCAGGCATCTATGCTCAGCCTCACTGGCCCTTGCACATGCCCCAAGCATCTGCAGAAGCTAGTCAGGAGAACAATCCTTCTCCTACATCGCCACCAAGACCTGGAATGAACTCCTAAAACACATCAGGACCACCCCTCCACTACTGAACTTCCACAAGAAACTGAAGATCTAGCTGTTCAACTAGGAGCTCCGTCTGACCTTCGTTTCTGCTCCAGAACCTGGATACCCTAATTGGTGATCGGTTGCTCCATATAAATTGACATAACATAACAGCATTACTACATCCCCATATTTATTCTAAGTCATGGAGTAGCAATATTTTCAAGATTAAAGGTAATAGCCTTTACTTAGAAAATGATTGCAATTTAAATACTGCCATAAATCTAGTACATAGAGTGGAACAGATTAGCCTTTTTTCTGGACATTCTTTTATAAACCTACATTTCAGTAGTTCTTCAAAGCAGCTATTATTAGATAATAACCTAATTCCCAAAGGTTTACATAAATTATATTTCATCCTTCTCATTTTAGCTTTATAGGAACCATTTCTTATGCCTTACTAAGACTCCATTGTTTGGGTAGTGTGCTTTGTAGTCTATGCAAAGGCATTCACAGATAGATTGAAAAGAGGAGGTATGTTTTTTGCAAATAAGTGTGCTTATGCAGACTTAGGCAATGTCACCTCCAACCTTCAGTGTAATTCTTGGTGCAGTATTCTAACAGGGGAAGTTCCCGTTTAGACTACAAAGAGGAGAGAAAGTTTTCGAACGCTCAATCAAGTAGACTAAAGTGACAACCTGTCATGATGTCCCTAGTTTCAATATGAAACACAAACTTGCTGATATGAAGTTGAAGATTATGCTTAGAAATGGATTATATTCAGAACAACACTTTAGTATTAGCTCCACTCTTAAATGCTGGTTCCATACTTACGAAAAACATTGCTATGTTTCTGGAGTGCTGGCCAATCTGCTGACCATAGTGTTCGGCTGCATATCTGGCCTCACTGGTTGTGAAGGTTGATGTGAACAGTGGATAGCACACATCTTCTCTCAAAAGAGGGTAACATCTGTGAGTACTGGCTATCTATTAGCATGTACTTGCATAGTCTGCATGCTGTTACCCACACATGCATTGCCAATTACTTCTGAGACGGATAATCTTACTGAATCAATAATTGATATATTGAAAAATTAATGAGCCATATACGAGGATGCTTAATTTACCTTAGTCATTTTATTTAGAGGTCTCTCAAAATGGAGAAGACTACTGCTGCAAAAATGAAACGTGTACAATTATATTTGCGTCTATTTTTCAAATGATTTGAAGTACATTGTTATTGCATTTAATTGACTCACATATATTTGCTGCCTATAATTGACGCCAATGTTCAATTTACTGAGGTAAAAATGATTTTGCAAGTACAGCAAATGTGAGAATAATGACTGTATTAGCATAAAAGTATAGTGAAAACAGGTTTAAAAGTAAGATAATATCATTACACTGACAACGATAAGACAAAATTACAGTTTATCAACAGCAATCAGCCAGCCTGTTTTGTGGAGGTATAGACAAGTAGCACAAGGTTGTAACAATGACTACATAATTGTCAAGAAATATGCTGTACAGAATCGGTAATTTGGAGTTTTTTACCTAGTGACTAAACCACTCTGCAGTCTGTTCAAAGCACTTACAAGAAAAAGAATGGATGAACCTGCGAAGGAACCAGGAGTGCATGCACATAGCAAAGAGTTTCAAACGGTGTCCTTTATTTTACCCAGAAACAGAAGGGTGATTTTGGACGTTCCATATATTCGAGTGTCTTTGCAAGACGTAAGTGGAATTGCAGTAGTGTAAGTGGAGCATTACCATAATTAGGAGCAGAATGAGACTGTGAAGGTGAGTTGCAAAAGATCATGCACATAATACAATAGTGGCTGAAGATAAACTACAGATTTTGTGCTGTCTGCATGTAATAAATCTCCAACGTGGTGAACTTTCAGTACAGACGGAGGGAAAGCCCACTGCATGGAAGGCCTTTTGTGCCTGACTGGCCCGTGGAAATTAAGATCGTCTTGAAAGTATTAAGACAAAGCCAGTTCTTATAAGTCCTCTGCTAAGGATGTGACAAGGAGTCAACTTCTTTGAAGCAAAGATGAACTTGAAGCAGCTTCAACATTTAGCATTTCCACATGTTCGTTCTCAAGAATCCACTTTTACTCTGGTACTTGGAGTCTTCCTGTGCACAAAATGTATCACCATACGTGTATGAGATCTCCTTATGTACATTTCACAGACGTTACTGTTTATAGGAAATATGCCTTTTGTGCAGGTTCACCCCGATTTGTTTGCCTTTTTTGGCACACTATTGTTGCTGATTTTTTAACTATGTGCATTTTACCCCTGCTAACCTGAAGTAAAGTGCTGTGCTCCCTATTTAAAGAAGGTTAAATTGGCTTATTTCGATTTGACCCACTTAACTTGCCTGGATGTCCCTAGTATATGATGTAGAAAATGCATCCAGGGACTGGAAGTTTAATGCTACTTGTTGACTGCAGCACCTATTGTGCCAACCCCTGAATGACCCTACAAAACATGGCTTCCGGTTTACCATTGTAGCTTGACTGCTGCAGTGTAAAACCTATAAGTTGAGCTATCAAAATAACCCATTTTTAAGGAATGACCTCCCCTTTGAAATATTAAAAAAAGTAATTCCTTTGTAGGTATTGTAGACCATAAGGTAGGTTTCATGGTATTTAAAAGTGGGACATGTAGAACAGTTATGTCAGAATGTTCCCACAGTGACAAGGCCCCAAAATATATTTTCACTATAGCAGGCCTGGCTGTCCTATACAGAAACCATTGTACAGATTAAAATATTAATCCTGTAACTAGGGTTTGGGACAAGTTAGGAAAAAAACATCCAGTCTTTTTAACATTTCTTAAAAATACAATTTAATGCTGAAGTTTGATTTTTAATATAGATTTAGAGAAAGTATTTTTTAGAGTTGCCTTTTCCTTTACTGAAGTTCCTGGAGGCTGATTTACATTAGCTCTCCAGCAGCAGTCAATCAAGTATTTAACCTTAACGAGGTGTGAAGTTTCTTCCAGGAGCCACACAATAGACTTCTCTGATAGATAGCCCAACCTGAATGGGCAAGGATGAGTCATGTGAGCTCAGCTGGACATTCAAGATGAAGACTACTGCCCTTCATAATTGCATTGCAGTGTCTAATAATAACTGAAATATCTGACTGAGTCTCAAGTAAAATGTTTGACCTCTTGAAAAGAATCAAACATAAATCTTATGTTTCGCCTGTCTTGTTGCTGAAGGACCCAACTTTGTCTCAGTTTTTGTGTGGCTAGAGGGCCTGATTCATACTGAGATTCCACCGGAATGTGGGAAGACACTGGTAATTTCCATAGTGCCCTCCCCCACACATCCCCAGTTATTAGACCCCAAGTTGAATGTGGCTGAAGGTTTTGGTCATCTTGGAATTTTCCTGACACATTACATTTTGAGCCTGTTTGTAGTAATGCAAAAAAGAACTACTGAAAAAGTAGGTAGGCTAGGTCTCAGAACTTTTCCTGCATTGGTTAGGGAGTGCCCTGTAGTCACCTTCACCCACAAGGTAGTGACAGCTATAGACGTGGCACCTCAACACACCCCTCAGAACACTTTCTGGGCCTCTGGAAAATCAGAATATGACTGTACCTGCTGTGTGTGACCAGATAAGAGCCCTAAAAGACTGGCCCTACTTCCTCTTGTATCCAGGACAAAGGACGGGACTCCAAGGATCAGTTGGCTGACCTTCTGCATGGCTTCAGCGACAAAAAAAGGTGCAAGAGGCCTTTTCCCGAAGTTCCCTACTAACCAGTGACAAATGGACTTGGACAAGACTTTGCTGAAGGCTACAGCCTGACATCCTGAGAGTCTTTACATGCCTTCCTCTGAGATCTTGTGGGCCTTATAAATATACTGGTTTGGTTATTTGTGCACCATAACAAAGTTTGGAAACTTTTGAAACTAGTGTTCCAGAGGTTCTGTGGGACCCGTCGGGAAAACCATTCAACCTGATGTTTCACAGTGTTGAATTGAATTTCTACTTTGTCCTTCAAGGAGGTATCTGTATCTCCAAAAACAATATCATTTCTGTTTCTCCTCCAGACTGGATCCATTATGGATCAAAAAAGTGATGAAGAGAGAATGAGGACCTAGTCCAAATGTTGGAAGGTCATAGTTAGTAAAAGTTCAGAAAAAATCATAATTTGACAAACTTAAAAATAAAAAAAAGATTTACACATGTGTAAAGTCAGATGTGACTGAACGCTGTGAAGCAACAAGCCAGCAACAGACCCTCGATCATGTTGCAATGATGAAGAATATATTCCAAACTGCAACCACAAGATGTTCTTTATCCATGTTTTCAGAAGATGTGAGTAATCTGATCCTTTAGATCTGAATTATGGGAATAAGCAATGTTAACATCAATTTATAATTACCTGAAGATTAGAAGCTGCATTTAGAGTCTGTTGTGTGGACTGCCAGCCCACAAGGCTAGCAGAGGACATTGTTTCCACTCCTATTATGAAGGACTGCTTACCATATGTAGAGATCCCCTACTGGCTGTTGGGGATCTCTATGCCTTCACATGTAGTAAGTAAATTTCTCCCCGCATTGTCATTTTCCTATCTGTGGCCTCTATGTCTTGCATGGTTGTCCAGGGTAGGGAAAACAAGTGACATTCGCCCTGCATAAACAGGGTAAACCAACCATCAAAGTAACCTAATGGCCAGTGGCAGACCGGCTATTAAGTCACAGGTTTTCAGCGATGGATTCAGCTTAGAATCCACCAAGAGAAATCTTTCAGCTTCCTCAAATCTAATGGGTGTGTGAACTGCAAGTTTAGTGGAATGATGCACCCACCCTTAATGTACTATTCTGTCAAATTCTAAATGACATTAAAAGTCATTTAGGGAGTCTAGGGTAGAAGTGTAATTACTAAAACAATAATGCAAAATGTAAGCATGTACATAGAAACTCAAACCAATCAAATCCAATTCCAGCCAGAGAGTTTCTGGTCAGTTAATCACTGCAAAGAGACAGCAGTCTACTCTCAAGTCAAATGTAAACCCTTCATTTGTCTACTTTCTATGTCAACAAGCACAATATGTTTTGCCCCAACACTCATTCAGCAGGCTTTTGTTTACCCTCCTCTAAGCCATTGGCTTGCTTGTATTAATCCACATTCTTCCCTGGTCAATATGATTTTCTTAATTTTTTGTGGGTATTGGTCAACCATCCTTAGTACTAAGGAAAGTCATTTCTTTTTAGTTGCAATAGTCATTTTTTTTACAATGCTCCATTCAGACTTACATTGAAATAGTAAAATGTGTATATTTTCATCACAGAACAATGAATATAATAAAAACATATGTAAAATTATTTCAATTGCCCAAATAGACAACTATTGCATTTCGTATACAAAACTCTTCCCGTCCACCATTTTAAATAAACAATACTACTGAAATTCCAGTTACAGTTATCTCAAGTAACTATAACTTGTGTCCTAAAGTAATATAACTCACGCCTCCACCATGCACAGTCTTGTCATCAATGATGTCATTTCAGATGTTGCAGTAATGTCATGTCATGAGTGACATAATATTTGTAGTTATAAGCAGTGCATAGTGACATCTTGGGTTATAGCTACTTTAGACCACCAGTTATAGTTACTTGAGACAACTATAACTGGCAAATTTCAGTGTTTTTGTTTCTTTAAAATTTTATGATTTAAGTGACATTTTCACCGGACTATAACGTCTTTTTAGCCTTTGTTTTTTCAGTGAAATTGTAAGGTTATTTTTAAAATTCAAAGTAACACATTTTTACAATTCCTTACTATAATTTCGCTTTAACCTTTGGTTTCTCAGTGAATTTCTATGATTTTTTTTTAACGTAAAGTAAGATGTCAATCGCCATGTGTGATGTGGGCTTGTGACTAGGCCCTGCACCCATCCCCCTGCAAGTTCCCTACCCCCACAGGGCTGTGCATGACGTGGGTTTGGACACAGGGCCTGTGCTGAATCACCGCAGGTTGACTAAGTGATGTTACAAAATAAAGGGTGTTATTTTAAGTGATGAATACTTACTGACTTTTGTCACAGCACCAAAATATAAAATGTGAGCCTATTGGCTTTATCAAGCAGATCTGTTATCTTTGTCGAAAATTCACCAAGAACCTTTGATCAAATGTATCTTTCATAATTTCACACAATGCGATGTTTAATAAAAGTGATTACGTTAAATAATGTTTAATAAAGTTTTATTTAAAAAATCAACGTCTTTGAGTATTTCTTTTAAAAATGTTCAGACCACACAATGCAGTCAGACAAACAACCACAAGAGTGCCCTGCATTCCAGCTAAAAAACATTGAGCTCCAGATACGGGTGCGTTAAAAAAATATGGTACGTTCTCCTGAGGCCATGGATTTAATGGCCCCGGAGGCTTACTGATTCTTTTTCAATGTTCCTTAGTGGTTACTTTGCTTCCTGCAGTCCCCCACAGCATTAAAAAAATGCTTGGTGTGGACCTGCTCCTTCTAGGGGCATCACCAGGATAAAAAATATAAATAAAAACCCCTTGCAAGGCATTGGGTGTGCCGCAATGCCAAGCAGTGAATAGTAAATGAGCTGCTCCTGCCATACTTTTATTTATTTATTTCTCATTTTTTAATTATGTTTTGGGTGTCCTGGTGCCCTTCTGGGACAACCACAATTTAAAATCATGTTTGGGGCTACCGGGGGATGCCCCAGGGCCCCTATGACCCCACAGGCTCCCGGCAAGTGGGCCGTGGGGTGTATAGGAGCAGGCAAAATATGTTTTTACATTTTTTCAAAATAAATCAGCTTTAACAGAAGCTCTGAGTGAAAGGTAAAATTCTGTGGATTATCATAAAGATCCCGCTGTCCAATTGAATATACTTGGGCCTTCACATAGGACAACCACTTAAAGTTGCAAGCTCTGTCTAAGTTCAAACACCCTGCAATTACTGTTTGATTGAGTGATGCATCAGGTATAGACCAGATTGACAACCACAACAGAGTTGGTGCTGTCTTTATTGAGTCCCCTAAATGTTCTAGGCCTAATTTATCATGGCATATTAAGACGGGTGCAGTCCTGGGGATTTGAAGCAGCCTGCACAGAAACATTTTTTCGTCAGTCTGCAACTGTGCAAGATCGCAGAGCCTCCAAACACCTGCACCATAAGAGAAGACTGAGAAACATCCAGCTTTTTAAACCTTTTATCTCACTTCAAGAGGTGATGAACCCAGTTTGGCAGAAAACTTAACTAATGATGCCATAGTCTGCTCAAATTGTACAGATCTCACTCTTAACAAGTGATTCCAGGTGCTCTTATTATCAAATGGGATTCCCAGGTATGGAAAGGACGGGACACCCTGCAATTTAGTGCTGCTAATAGAAAGTGGGCTCAACCTCCTAGATGGTTAACCACCAACCATGATGAAAGATTTTGTTTTGTTGGTGGACAGTTCCAATTCATCCATAAACACAACAATCTGTCCAACAGCTTTTGAAGGCCCAACCCAGTTCTGGACATTGGGACACATTCATCAGCATACATGAGTACTGGAATACGCTTAGTTCCTGCCCTTGGTGGATCTACCTCTGTTCCCAGCAGATGTGTGTCAAGGTCTATGATATAAAGGTTAAATAAAAAAGGGGCCTAAACACAGCCTTGTCTGACTCCCTACCTGATCTCAATGGGGGGTGTACATTTGTCTTTCAAACCATATCTGACTTATTCCTCTACATCCTCATGGAGTTGGAAAAGCAAGTGCATGATCTTGTTATCAGCGACCTTCTCCGACATGCTCCTCCATAACTTACCTCTGTCGACGTTGTCGAATGCAGAACTGAGGTCGATGAAGGCAAGATGTAGGCCCCCCCTTGACAAGCAAATATTTGCAGATCAGGAGATGGAGGTTCAGGCACTGATCTATTACTCCCAATCCTTGCCTGAACCCATATTGCACTGCAGTTAGAATGGCTTTCTCAGTGGCCCAGGTCTCCTGCCAATCTAGCAATATTCTGCCTAACACTTTAGCTGTCGAGTCTATAAGGAAGATGGATCCCTTTCTTAAATATGTGGACAATAATTACATTCAGCCACAACTTGGTGGGGGTCAACAAGAATTGCACTACACAGTACATTTACTAAAAGTAGGGCCCAGAGTACAAGGTTGCTTTAAAAAAGATCAATGGGGATCCTATTTGGACCTGGGACAGTATCGCTCGGACACTGTCCCTCCGCTCAAATTAACTCTTTTAGTGCAATCAGTGGGAAGCCTTTGCCCCCAGAGCTAGCTGAGCTTTCCACTGTGTTATTAGTCACATTTTACAGAGTTTTTGATTTGTAAAGCTTAGTGAAGTGAGTCACCCAGATATGAGATGGTATAGTCACATCAATGCTAGTATTGAGGCTATTCTCAAAGTGGAGGGAATTCACTATTCTCCAGAATAGAGAAACATTGTTGGCAACACTCGCCTTCTGTAGTTGTTCACAGGCCTCCTCTCTTATTGAGTCCTCCTTAGTCTTGATTACATTCTTATATAGCTTTCTACATGATCTTTCTTCTTCACTATCTCTAGGTGACCTTTTTACCGCCCTTAATAGGCTACTGTGTGTTTGCAAGCAGGGCCTGTCAAACCATATCTTTGGCCTAGGGTTGCCCCATGGCTGTGGTGCTGTCAAAAGATCTGCTACACCTTTACAGATTTCACTATAGGCCCCCAGCTTAACTAGTCATTTGGCTTCATACCCTAACTAGACCGTAAAGTGTTCCATACATCTCCAGACTAAAGATGTCATTAATTCCATAGTGTAGATTTTCTGTCATTTAAGGTTAATGTTCCTGTTCCTAGTATGCTCGACTGGGGGGACCATGTGCTTGTACTGAGGTGAAGCCAAGCTCAAAAATAGATTCAGGACTAGCGGGTTGTGATCGCTCATATAGCATTGGGCAATGGTAAAGTTAGATACATTTTTGTGCCATTCTTTGGATATGGCAATAAAGTCAATCATGATGCCTGGACCCTTCCCCATAAAGTCACCTGTCTAATAACCACCGACCAGACTAAGGACAAGATTCTGACTCGTCATTACTCTGTTTAATGTGTCGCTATATGGATTATGTTCAAAATGAGAGTGGTCTGTGGTCGCTTTATCCATCAAGCCATACACTACATTATTATTAGAAATGGGCACAATCGACAATTAAAATCCCCTCTCCATAATATAACATGTTCCCCCTTTAATCCATCCAAGACTCTACTAAGCACTATATCAAGAGACCCCACTATTGAAAAGTTCCTGGCATTAAAATTCTTATGCTATAAATTAATCAATACAATAAGTGGAGGTGCAACAAGTAGCAGACAAATTATCTGGAAATAATGTGAATTTAAAAATGTTCTGGTTATCTTGACCACCAAGACCACAGTAACTAGGGTTAACAGTCCACTGCTATTGTGTCCAGATGTTGATGGATGGCCGGCGTTGTTGAAGAATAGGACCTGTTAACATACTCAATGCTACAAGACCACGTCTCCTGTAAACAGACAATCTAGTAATCAGAAATGACGATTCTCAGATTAACATGACAAGAGAATCAGCATTTCATTAAAGGTACGGAGGCTAACATTATGCATAACCTTTTTTGCCACTCCTGAACAGCAGCCCCTTTAAAGAACTTCACCACAACAATCCAGAATTGGAATAACAAAGTCAATAAATGTCCTCAGCATAGAACACTCATCCTCTTTTAAATGCGATTCTGCAAACATAACTTCTCATCTTGTTCCACCTCCAAATCCATGGCAGTCTTATTTCCTTATGACTGAGAATCTGTAAACAAAAACACTATATTAATATAATAAATTCAAAACTCTAAACCTGCAAATAAATCATCAATACAACAAACTTATTAACCAAAATACTCCTATTAAAACTTCCTTTTCTTCTTCTTTTTTTTTTTATATGGAACATGCATAACAAAAAAAAACTGTAAAAAAAACTCCAAACATGGGAGTGGAGGGAGGGATAACGTTAGCCTCCGTGTCTTTAATGAAATCCTGATTCTCTTGTCATGTTAATCTGAGTATCGTCATTTCATTACAAGACCGGAGGCTAACATTATGCATGTTGAAAGCCCTTAAGCACCACTTCAGACATGTGTTCCACTGGTCTAAAATAATGTTTTGCAAAAGTGCTCACATTTGACCAATCCGCTGCTTTGAAAATATTCTCCAAACTTCCACCATACCAACAACTCTTGCTTGCCATAGCTCCTCTGATGGAATGTGCCTTGAACTTATCCATATTCACTCCTGCTTGATCCATCACACTCCTTACCCACCTTGAGATTGTTGTTGTACTTACCGCCCTAAAGGGTCTTACAAAAAAAATAAGAAGCTGATGTTCTCCATCCCTTCTATTCTCTGCTACTCTACACTCGTACTCCTTCAGACACTCCACCTCGCATCATTTCTTACACTCCTCATACTTAGGATAAAAAACTGAAGTAGACATAGTCTTATTCCTTTTATGAATCAAAAAAAGCACACCACCTGAGCAAAAATGCCTATTATTAACCTCCAAACATTTCACATCAGACACTCTTCTTCAAGAAATTAAACACAACAGAGTCGCTAACTTAATAGAAATATTTTTATTACTTAAAAACCTATTCATAGGCCAATCCACAAACAACTTCAAAACCAAATTAACATCCCACATCACATCATATCTTGCCATAGGAGGTCTCTTCAACCTCATACTCTTTAAAACTCTACACACCAAAACATTAGTACCCACAGATCTACCTCCTACAAAAGCATGACCTGCTGAAACAGCTGATCTATAGCAGTGAACTGTTCTAAAACTCAATCCCTTATTAATCTGTTCCACCAGGAAATTAACCACCTCCACTACAGGAGCCTCCACGGGATCCAAACTCCGTTCCAAGCACCAACAAACCCAGAACTTCCATACTCATTTATACCTCTTCCTTGTTCCTGGTGCCCAAGACTCTTCAAGTAGATGTGCAGCCTCCTGCGAATGTCCCTCGACTGTACTGGATCTCCTGATACCATCCAAACAAGAAGGTCCAACGTTCTGCTCTGAATCAAAGGGTGAACCCCTCTTAACTCGTTTACCAGCAAACCCTCTTCTGCCCTCATCAAAAAATGAATCTCGCAAGCCAATTCCAGAGCTGCCGAAAACCAAGCCTCTGAAACCCAGAAAGGTGCTACTAAAACCAATTGACAACCTTCTCTCCTCACCTTCAGTAACACTCTCTGAATCAAAGCAAACGGCGGGAAAGCATAACCTTTCGTCCCCTGACCAGATCTGCTGAAAAGCATCTATCGCTACAGCTTCTGGAACTGGTAACCAACTGTAATACTTCTCCAACTGGCATGTCAACCTTGTTGCAAACAGATCCACATCCAATGGACCTAAAACTTATTAAGTCCTCTTGAAATACTCCAACCCCAGCATCCAATCGCTGTAATCTTTCACATGCCTTGAATTCCAATCCGCAACCACATTTCGTAACCCTGGAAAATACTCCGCTCTCAACACTATCTTGTTCCTCAAACAAAACATTCACAACTCCTTCGCCACATCTGAAAGATTCTTTGATCTGCAACTTCCCAATCGGTTTATGTATGATACTGCAGAAATATTGTCCATCTTCAAAAGCACTGTTTTGCCTTGTAACATCTCCCTGCAACTCTTCAATGCATATCTCCCTGCTGTCCATTCCAGACAATTTATATGTAGTTCTTTCTCCTTCCTTGACCATGCACCACCTGTTTCCTGAAGGCCCAATCGAGCCCCCCAACCTAAAAGGCTGGCATCTGTCTCCAGGATCACATCCGGATGGCAACCAAAAATTGCCCTTCCATTACAGACCTCCAAATTGTGTAACCACCACTTTAGCTCCTCCTTTGCATCCATATTCAATTCCACCTGGCCCCCATACCATAATTCTGCTCTCAACGCCTCTGCCTTCACCCTTTGCAAAGCTCGATAATGTAATGGACCTGGAAACACTGCTTGAATTGAAGATGAAAACAAACCTAGAATTCTTGCTAAATCTCTCAAGGTTAATGACATCCTCCGCAGAACTCTTAAAGCTTCCTTTTTTATCATCCTCACCTTCTTGTCTGGTAACCTCAACACTTCTCCTACTGTATCTATCGGAAAATCCTAGAAATTCCAAACTCTGTCCTGGTATAAAAACTGACTTTGGCCTGATTTATTAAAAACCCTAAGCTTTTTAATACATCTATCACAAATCTTAGTTGACTGCTAATTTCATCACATCCTCTGACATCAACAAAATGTCGTCCAAATATACAATCATTCGAAAACCCCTCTCGCTGAAAAAAAGCCACTACAACACGCATTAATTTGGTGAAGCACCAAGGTGCTGAGGACAGACCAAAAGGTAAACACTTTCCGCCTGAACTGAAGATACTTCTGACTGCTTACTCCCATAGGAACCGTGAAGTATGCATCCTTCAAATCTAACTTCACCAATCAATCCTTTGACTGCAACATGTCCCTCAGAAGATGAATCACTTCCATTTTAAAGTGCCTGTAAACCAACGATCGATTTAGATTTCTCAAATTTATCACTGGCCTCCATTCCTTGTCCTTTTTGTCCAACAAAAATATATTGCTTACAAATCCTTTTAAATGTTCTTCTACCATACAGAACGCTCCTTTCTTTAACATTTCTTTCACTTCCACATCTGCAACCTCTTCCTGATCCTTTGATAAAACCAATTCTCTTGGCTCTGCAAACTGAACTGGATGTTACACAAAATCTATTTTGAATCCTTGAACTACCTTCAACACCCAAGGATCCCTTGTTATTTTCTGCAAATTTTCCTGAAAAAATCTTAAACGTCCTCCTACTTTTTCTAGGGAAGAACCAGAAATAATCTGCATACTAACCTCGTTTATTCGGACAGGACTGACTTCTTCCTCTTCCTCCTCTTGTTCTACGGTATCTCCCTCTCTGAGGAAAGAATCCTGAGGAACCTTGGAAACCCCTTCCTTTTCCTCTGTATGTAAAATTATATTGGGACCTCTGAAATCCTCGGCCAGCATACGGTCCCCGTCTACTGGTCCTGCAAAAACACCTCCAATCACCTTCCTCATGTTGCTCTGAGCCTTATCTAGCACAGTGAAGGTTGAAACGTGTTTTCCTACACTTTTTACAAAACCATCTCTAAAAAGTGAACCTTTAGGTTCTTCACTTGTTTCTTTGTTAGCTATGTCACCCAACTTAGGCCTTATTTTTAACAAAACTGACTCCCTTCTTTCAGCTAATAAGCCAGAGTTCGCGTTTCCCAAGAAAACCATAGCTCTCTGGCTCCAACCGCGTAATAGTTGGACATCAACTTGTTCCGTGTTAATGTTAGCCTCTTCTGCCATGTCCATTATTTTTGCTAATGGACCCAAGACATCTAATAAGCAGTCCTGGCACTGTTTCAATGAACGTTCAAGACCTTTACGTTGATCCTTCCCTAATTTGAATAATAAGAAATTAAATCTGGATCCAAATTAGGTGTGTAGCAAACCTTATTATCTATCTGTGGTCTAGAGCACTCTGCTCTCAACACACCCCTAACTTCTTTCTCTAAAGGCTTCCGAATCCACTGTCTGATAAACTTTGCCACATGGTCCAAAGGCCACCAGTTTGCACTTCTCGGATGCCTTAACTATTGAGGGCTAAACATCTCCTCACCAAGCGGGTCTTTAACAACAGCCTTAGAAGTAGAGGGTTGATCATTCCTCAAGTCATCATTTAGATAATCTTCATGATCCATATCAAATACGTACTCATCGTACGTTCTTTCACTCCTTTCTCCACTTCTTTCCTCTATTTCCATATTGAACTCCTCTTCGGAGCAATCCTGTGTGCCGCCAAGGACACCCTTCTTTTGTATGCCGCCAAGGACACCACTCTTTTTAATGGAGTTAAATCCATCCTTCACCTCCCTTTCGAGATGTTTAGTTTTCCTAGCCCTCTTAATTGGTCTCCTCCTCTCATTTTCCTCTTCCGAAAAAGACCAGAAATCCTCCTCAGATCTAATCTCCTTTCTCTTAATATCCATAACAATTTCTACCAACTCTTAACTTAACTCTGTATAAGTCTCCTCAAACTCTCTTCACTAACTCTTCCTTCAACAGTCTGTTGACTGACACTTCCTTCCTCTGATGTCATTCTCCCAAAAACTCACTAAACTCTCCTGATAAATACCCCAAAAAACAAAACAATTCTGACTAGATATCCCAAAAACACACCTGTGAACTCTTGCTTCAGAAACCCCAACAAACTGACAAAGAACAGCTGTTCGTTCGTTTTTTTTTTTTCCCATTTAAAACACTTCTTGTGCACATGCTCCCATGAAATAGGCCTAAATTCTCATTTTTTGACCAATCCAAAATGGCCACCGCTCTCACGCGAGACTACGGCGGCCAATAACAATTAATTCTGATGGTGTGACCTTACTACATCACACCATCAGTCCTTCTGCCTGTTTGTGTCACAAACGGACTTTCTTGCTCGAGCCCACACACGCGAGCCTACCGTCATCAGGAATTTGATTCGGTAAGCGCACGCGTACACCTTTCGCCTTAGTCTACAGCATCTCCCGAACTCAATGAGACGCGCGAGTCAGTCTCACATTCGCGAGCCCTACCAGCTCACGAACAGCTGATCCTCGCCTACCATCAGGTAGAAACTGACAAAGTAAGCGCGCGCGCTCATTAAAACAATGACAAATACCTCTACAAAACCTCCTTTGTGACTATACCGCTTACTGAAAATCATTATAAATACAACAAAGAAAGACCAGTAAAAAATATAATATTCTACAACTTACAACAAATATACAAAGAAAAATCTCTCTTTTCTACTTTCCACATGTACTGCTTCCAACAATTAGAAGCTTAACACACAACACACCAAAATATAACACATCTATACAAATAAAGCACACTATCAATTTGAATAATAGAAGCCACTTATCTGAACAGGAGCAGCATTTAAAAGAGGATGAGTGTTCTATGCTGAGGACATTTATTGACTTTATTATTCCAATTCTGGATTGTTGTGGTGAAGTTCTTTAAAGGGGCTGCTGTTCAGGAGTGGCAATAAAAGGTTATGCATAATGTTAGCCTCCGGTCTTGTAATGAAATCATGTTAAACCAGTCAGCGTCATTCAGCTTGTTAGATATGCCAGCAATATTCCAAAAAAGCAAGTTCAGATCAGAAATGGCGAGGGTGGTATGTGGTGCGTTACACATGAGGAGTAGAAACTCACACTTGTACTGTAGAGGTGGGTGTGGGGTGAAGACAGTGAGTCCTGGGATTGGGGCCTGAATCCATATGGCTTCTTCTAGCCCCATATGATTTCAGCCCAGATGGTTGTTTGCCTGAAATCCCCTTTCCTGCTTTAGACATTGGCTTATTGCAACCCTGTCAGTCAACCTCTGATATGGGGTAGAAACAATTTTGACTTGGGATGGTGAATGCCCTAGAAGCTAAAGGTCTCAGCGGGGGCAAGGTTAGGCAACATAGTTCAAGTTGGCCTATTGGAGTAGCCCAGGGGGACAGCCTGTAAGTTACAGTTAGAGTGTTCAAAGCCAGACAACCTATGTAATATAAAGCCCACCTGTTGTGCGCCACATACATTGATGACTATGCAGTCCCCTTCCTTCCTTATAGGTCTATTGCCTATCCAGGACACCCTGCAGACAGCAATTGGGTCTCTATGGAGCACATTGCAGCTGGAGTTGCGAAACGATGTACTCAGCCAATAGGTGACTTTTTGTTCTTCAGTTGCAACTCATCTTCGGGTCGGGCTGGTCATTAGAGGTGGAACATTTTTTAACATGACCATCAAGGGGGTGCATGTCAGAGGTAGCTGCGAAATTGTAGGGCCCAAGATTACTTGACTAGCCACTGTTTTTGTAGCAACTTGATGATCCCAGATGATTTTTTAGAGTCCATGTTTTCTGAGTGCGCATTGCCTTTTTTCTTTTTCATCAGCGGGGATCCAACAGCATCCTTACCTGAGTCCTTACCAAGTGTCTTGCCTGTATTCGATGTGCTCTCAGACATGATTTCCAGATTCCCAAAAAAACACTTGGATTACTAGGTGCCAGACTGTCAGCCCCCTTTGCGCCCCCCAGTGAGAGCTCTAAGACTGAATGAGCTGGCAATGTTTCTGGGGCAGGGCCTCCAGCTAGGGCCATTCACAGAGATTTCTTAGTGGCTCCCAGTCTCCCCTCCAATCTTTCTATTTCAGAATTTATTGCACCCATTGGAGTAGACAGAAAGCTAGTATGGTGCCAAATACAAGTCGTTCATTACTTGACACAGATAAAGCCGTGGATTTTCTCTTACCCATGTTCGTTAGTAAGGTGATGCTATCCTTCATGGTGAATGAATGTGAGGTAAAGGGCCAAGAGAGGTGGCCTAGACTTGTACGGCCACGGATAGGCACATATGGGCCCACTCTTGGATGAGGCTGATGAAATTAGGCCCCAGCTTTCGGGAGCAGTAGGCTCTGGGGCTTCAAGTCCTGCTCGCTGGTCTCCACAAGACCCATGCAGAGGAAAAGTGAGGCAGCTTTTGAAGCATCCACTGGTGCGATAAGTGAGGCAGCTTTTGAAGCATCCACTGGTGCGATAAAATTAGACCCCACCATGCAGGAGTAATGCACTCTGGGTCTTTGAGTCTTGCCCCACTGATCTCCTCAAAATGCATCCTGTGCTGTGGGGAAGTGATGCCACTTTTGAAGCGCCCACCGGCGCAATGAATTTAGGCCCTACATTGCAGGAGCAGGGCGCTCTGTGGCTTCGAGTCCTGCTCCACTTGTCTCCCCCTTAGATGGGTGTTTGATGTGCTTTGTGGCAATACAAATGGATATCAAAGTACTTCATGTATCAGACAATTAATGGTCCCAATATCCTTCTAAATGTGTGGGATGTTAAGGATTGCAGCTTCTAATTTATCCTTAAACATGATTGTTAGAACTGTCAGCCTTAGGGTGGTCTACCCCCAAACATTTTAACTTACTCCTCCATATTTTTCTGATCTCTTTTTTGTTGGCCTTAAAACTCTGTTCACTTTACCACTGCTAACCAGTGCAAAAGTGTGTGTGCTCACTCCGTGTCCCCAGTTGTTATATCTAATTTACTGATAACCCCCTAGTAGTGGTACTACAGGTACCCAGGGCCTATAAATTAAATTAAATGTGACTATTAGGTTTGCAGGTCTGATTGTTTCACTAACTTAAGTAGACTTGCAAAGCTGTCTCAGGCCTGCCATTGCAGTCTTTGTGTGCAGTGTTAAACTGCCATTTTAACCTGACAAAATAAACGATTTACCGTACTCTAATCTGAATCCAGTTTTCGGAGTGCAAAGATTGAGTAAGTCGAATAGGGAATTTGAAAACCCCTGAGATGTTATCACTCTCCAGAGAGTATTCTGTGTCAGCTAACTCTGTCATGTGACCCAGAGTAATCCAGCAAATAGAAATAAAGTTGCATTCCTGCTGAACACAGGGCTCATTGACTAATCATTACTACTATCTGTTGTGTCATTTCTCTTTCAGGAGACGGTGTGATACAAAGGTAAAATCATCTTCTATTTAACTCAGGCTTATAGGAGTATCAATAGCATCCTAGCAAACATTTTAGAATCCCTATCCAGAAGGACAATACATCTGAAATGTGTCAGATTAATAGGATTACCCTTTTGATATTGGATGCAGTAATTATCCTTCCCACAAATTAGGTATGGACCCTTAGTACAACACAATGGAATAAATAACTTTGACCAAAATTAGGAATCTTGTTTATACAAATTAGGTGGGACTTCTTGTTTCATTTCATTTACCTCATTATGGCATTATATTCGAAGGTATCATATTGCTTGCCTTTAAGCAATTCTCAATTTTTAACAGTTGTTGCTAGTCACAGTAATGATTGATAGTATGATGAATCCAGCTTTTGGACAGCAATGGACTCATGTGGTATCTAGATGGTCCCAGTTCTAGTGTGTTAAGGAAGGAACAGAACTTTCCACAGTCCTTACATCGAGTTACTGCCATTAAATGTAGGCAACTGGAATCAGTAAATTTGTGTTTAAACTTCCAAAAATATTTTAAATCAAATGTTTAATTGTTTTTTCACTTTAGTATTTTATCTGCCTTGATTGAAATATCTCAATTTTTAAAAGGTCCTGTCTCTTGAGTTTCATTTCAAAAGTGAACAATTTTTTTGATAGTGGTACCAATATGAGTTGACATTTAGTTTTAGAACTAGATTCAAAACAATTGTTATCGAAGTACAGAAAGTAAAATGAAAAGGTTGTTGATGGCACTTCACATAATGACAAATATTGCTGTCCAACCTACAAAAAATATGGATCTCCAACTTGTTCATTGTAGCCGCAACACCCCTTCAATCTCTGAGGTAGTCACATTAATCTATATATAGGGAGGAGATCATGGTTCATGCTCCACTCAATCAGTTGAGGCACATGATTATTTTCTGGTCTAATTCCTATGCTATACAAGATAAACAGTCAAAATATTTTAATTTCGTCCAAGGTATAGTTTATACCTGGTAAAATATGTGGGATTTGGCAGAATGGCTGATTAGATCCACCCATTTAAAGACTGCAAAGCCAACATATGTAATTCTATCAGAAATGGCTTAACATGATTATTAGGTCTGATGAATTTACTAGGAATTTGTGGAATATTACATGTTCAATTGGGACTTTTATCTCTGAGCATTCACATTCATTCAAGCTACAAATCATATTAACGTCTTCCATCACAATAACTTTAATGTCCTCTGTAATCATTTGTTCTATTGCTGCCACTGATTTCTTCCCGGTTGCAATTCCTTTTGGGCCTTCTGGAGGAATGCACACAATTATTAAATATAGTTTTCTTTTTGTTCAAATACATCTTGTCCCTTCAAATCAAATTCATTTCAGTGATTATGAATCCTGCAATTGGTGACTTGCATGAAACAGATAGCAATTTAATTGTTGTACTAATCAGAGTGGCCAGAACTCCCACTAGCTACCGTGTGTGATAACATCTGATCCACTGGATTAGTATCCCTCGAATCCCCAGAATGATATTTGCATATAGTCTCTATGGATCGTAACATCATGAATGGCTGTGCTTGTTGAGCGCACAGCCAATCTCTTGTTCTTATGTGTGCATAGTCGGTCCATTATTTTAGAGAGCACAGTTGCAAAACAGAAAAAAGCAAATCTTTCTAACTTTTTCCAAGCTGTACTATCTGAAACTTAAGCTCTAACTAGCTAGCTCCCCGATTTGTGTTATCTTTAGTTAAAATGTAACTTAAAGTTAACTTAATACAAATGCACTTTTGGCTGCCTGAGTCAGAAATGGAATAAAACAGTTTTACCATTTATGACATCTCCAGAGGACAATACATATTCTTGACTGATGTTATCAACTGCCAGAGTACAACAGCCTGGCCACTTATCAGGGACTAGCCATGTGGGAGAGGCTCATAGCAGTAAAAAGGACAGCATTAGTACTGCTTCTTTCAGATGCTCATCCCAATTGGGACTGGCATAAATCTCTCCCATTCATTCCCAGAGCCTGCCTAGACTCTTTGACTCCAGCCCCAACAGGATGGAGAGCCAGTTCTGTTCCTGACAGAGAGGAGGAATTTTAATCTAAATAGGGGAGTGGCTAGAGGCCTTGCTGCAGCTCCTTTGGATGGAAGAAGGGTTCTGCCATTTCTGGCCAGGGTTTCTGGAACTATTTATATTAAAGTGAAGAGGACGTTCAGCAAAAGGAGGTAGGTATAGGATGAGAAAGAAAACAGGATTGGGTAGGGAAAATTGTCTAATCACTGGCTAGTACACAGGATAAGACTGGCCCCTCACTGTCACTTCCTCAGATCTCTTCTGAACCATATAGGATCCAAAGGAAGAAGAATAAGCTGGAAGAAAAGGTCTCAAGGACTCACGACCCTGCTGAAGGAAGAGGAATCCATTATTCAAGGACTCACATGTCCTACTGGCACCTACTGAAGCAGAACTACTCTCTACCAGTCGGGTGATTGTCCTCCTATTTGCCTGCTCCAGGAACATAAAAAAGAAGAAGGACTCCTGACTGCAAGAAGGCCTAACTGACCGCAAAGGACAGGACATGCCCTGGCTGGTGAGAGACTTGGTGCCTAGACAAAAGCCCTAAAGGGCTAGAGCAGTAGGATTGATCATAAAGAACTGATCCGTTGGAGAAAAGTGAGATTTATTATTTTTTTCTACCTCTGGCGGACCAGGACAAGGTGCTGATACATACCCAAGGAGGTCACACACAGGCAGGAAATCAGGTTTGTGCCACCTAGTTTTTTTTGTCTGCACTGAATACAGATCCATTGTGATCTCCTAGTAATGACATTCACTCTCCTTGAGCCCTGTCCAGCTACAGCACCTAGCCTTGCTTGGCTGGGAGACTTTGAGAACCAAAAAAGTGACTAAGTCCAAAGGTAAAACTTTAACCGGAACAGGCAATAAATCTCATAAAGAGGCTATGCAATCTTGATAGTTACAAAATCTAATTGTATCACACTTGGAACTTTTGGTGCCAAAGGCAACAGCTTCAGCACTAGCTTATAAACAATGTATCAAAATTCGAGGGACTCTTGCCAGCCACAGACTGGACGTTATCTCAATGGAGGATTTTGACTTCCATTCCAATTTGTTGGTACTGCTTGAATTTTAAAAACACTTCTCTTGGGATTACCTGCTGATTTTGCCATAGCTACAATGTGAGTAGAAATTCTTTAAGAACTGCTTAACTGCCTAACCACTTTATCAGGCTTCTTTACAAGCCCATTGCACCGCCAGTGGGTCACTTTTTTTAAAGCACCGGTGGCAGTGTGCCTGCCCAAAATTTCACAAGGCCACATAAAGCCACTCTGTGTGGCTATTCATGGCCTTGTAAATATGACCATTTTTCATGCATTACTCTGCGTGAAAGGGGCGTTCCATGAGTGTTGTTGTGGGTGTTCCACGCAACACCCATGGAACCAAATGCCTTCCCAGATTTACAAGGTTTCGTAAACCTGGGAATGTGTCAAATTCATACACTTCAACAGGGGAGGAAAGGGAGGCGCAACCATGAGAAATATCTTTTATTTCTTCTTTTTCCTTTTTCTATGTGTGCTGCATTATGCAGCACACATAGAAAGCGTAAAACACCTCTTGTGTCCATTCCTGCACAAAAACAATGGCCCCCTACAATGCAGGCACCCTTGCACCATGGTGCAAAGGTGTAAAGGTGCCTGTGTTGGCGCATGGCAGCCCATTGTGTGCTTGCGCAGGGGAAAAGCACAGGAATGCGCCGTATCTTGTTCCTTGTTCCTGCCCTTTTCTTTTGACTCAGGGCAGCACAACAGGAAGGCTTCCTGTGCTGCATGCGTCAAAATGTTGTAAATGAGGCCCTATGTTCAGTAAATTGGTAGGGCTTTTCTCCTCCCAGTTTATTAAACGCTTTTTGATAGCCTTCATGGCTTGGCAGTTATTCTATTAGAATAATAAGTAAAGTTTCCTTTGTGTTTAGATTGAATAATGTATGAAACTCTAAACGTGTTGTTTTTTCTTTCACCATAGAGTTATTTCCTGTAAGAGCTTGATTTTTTTTAATGTGTCTGCCTCAAGTTGTTAGCTCTATATTCAGGAAGTATTGTGCCAGTAGTTTACAATTTATATAAAACAAAATAAGACAAGCAAGTTTAAAAAAATATATTGTCAAACTTCAACTTATAAAGATTCATGATTATCTCCTACCAAGCAGCCAAACGTGTTAATGACTTTATTAATTCAGTAAGAGCACTTGACACAATGTTTAAAGTTATGCAAACAGCAGTGTGGGCAATAGGGGCTGCACCAGTATATTTAATTCTCATATATATATAGTGAGGATGCTCAACTTCCCGTGACCCAACCGCTAAGAAGTCACAAATATAAGAGAAAAGACTTTCTCTCAAAGTAATCAAATTCTGAAAAGGAGCATACAATTAAACGTAATTTCTTCATCAATTATGGACAGGCATGTAATTAGACATCATTCATTCGCAAACTATACATAATATTGTAGGATCCACAAAATCCAAGCAAAAATAGAGCGCAAGGAGTCTTGAGATTTCTTATTTTCAATTATTCTTTATTTGTAGTTAAATGCATCAGCCCAGCCAACGTGTTTCGTCCAATATGGACTTCCTCAGGGCTGAAAAACAATAAAAAGTACATCACACAAATATCTCATATACACCAAAAGGTTAATAAAACCTAGGTGAAAAATACTAGATAGACATGAAATTCAAAAACAGCCTGTGATATGAATGAACAAACATCAATTGCGCTCTATTTTGGCTTGGATTTTGTGGATCCTACAATATTATGTATAGTTTGCGAATGAATGATGTCTAGTTACATCCCTGTGCGTAATTGATGAAGGAATTATGTTTAATTGTATGCTCCTTTTCAGAATTTGATTACTTGACACAATGTGCAGAGAAAATATATTGCCATTCCTGATGCATAATCAAAAGTTGCCACATCATGGTCCAACCTATGCCCCTAACTGCACGTTCTGGATGCTTTGAAGCTTCAGTGCAGGAAATCCACTCACAATTGGGTATACAGGAAGGGGTGAATGAGAAAGGCTAATTAGACGGTAAAGTGCAGATAGAATGAATGTATTATAGATCGTCAATCAGTTGAGGATTTCTGCTGATTATGGCCAATGGAACCTCACCATGTCCCTTCTGCCCCGGCTGGATGCCTGGAAGCTCCGGTACTGGATTCCCTACTCTGACAGTGACATGGGGAGGGGAGAAGGAGAAACCCGTAATCCACTAAATAGACCTCCCTTTCCCTTGTGTCTCTCCTTTACAATGTCCTTCTATAATAATGAGTCCTTCTAAAGCCTCTTTTGAAATATCGCATCACTTTTATGCTGATAACACACAAATCCTGTTCTCCTAATCAGCCTTCACAGCCTTCACAGATTCTACATGTGCCCCCGACTGAGAGCCTTACCTAGCTCAGCAGCTCTCACATGACTCCATCTATTTATTAATCCATATTGTCATCATCCAGGCTCATGTCTGCCTCTGCAACAAAATGAGCGATGCCATTTCCCTAATCACCTTCAAAATGTCCCTCTAGGAAAAAAAATCTCTATGCTCAACTGCACATTCTTTGCATCTGTGTAATTCAATCTTCAGCAGAGGTAAAATACAATCAACAGTCTTGCTGGAGTCACTTTGTCTGCTGCAATATTTGCATAGTCTATGCCAACCCTGAGTGGCCTACGTTTACCAATTTTTGACAGCTTCCTAATTTGCTGCATTAGATAAGGGGGAAAACAAAGCCCAGAACCAAGTGGACAAGAGCCATGTATGTACTAATTTTAGCCTTCTACTCTCTTTCACGACGCTGACAAAAGTCTGCCCTGCGTGGCTCACAGCCTTGCACCATGGCACAAAGGTGAGTGTCCCATTTACTTCAGTAAATATTAGTGCACCTCCGCAATTTATAAATCAATACGTTAGAAGAACCACTTTCGAAAGTAGATTTCTTATTTTACAATCACAACCTCGCACGTGCTAAGTATTATGGAAGAATATTCTTCTTTTGGGGACAGTGCTTTACTAGCATCTTCAATAACATGTTGTGCATAATTTTGTCCCAGCGATGACTGCCAGCTTAATCTTCACACATTGATCCTGCGTGCTGTTTTCAAATCCACTTCATCATGGTCTTCAGAAGCTGATGTGCTCTGTGTTGCCACAGGGCGGGTTCCTATGTACATTTTGGATTTTGCAGGCCAGAAGATTACCTGACAAGCATTAGCTCTTCTAATAGACCTCTCATGCTACAAACAAAAAAACATGCAAGGTCCTAAAAAAAATACAAAAATAAAGATAACCCTAGGCTATGGGCATCCAAGGAAAGGCATTGAAGCACATAGATCACATGGCAAAAAATAATTTTAAAAACACCAAAAACAGATAGGGAATTTTTAGAGTTAGCACTGAACACGACTGCAAACACTTAATAAAATAATGTTAGTCTGTGGGATGCCTATTTCAAAACGTTGTTTGTCAAAATATATCTATTGGAGAATAACCGCTGGGGTGATCCATCGCTCCTTTGTATTCACTGTAAAGCTATAAATTGGAGTGGTTGTCTGTTGATAATTACACAGCTGTTGGCATTTGTTTCCGAATGAAAGCTTTGACATCTTTTTCCTGGAATACATTTTCATAACTAATTTTGACTACTGTTTAAATTTGTGAGAAAATCTGGCTCAGATTCACTAGCGGCTTGTTTTGGCAAAAAGTAACAGAAAATGGAGAATGATGAACACTTTTCAGCAGAAAAGGTGTTTTGTGCTAGAAAGATACACTTTTCTCAATGCAAGCATGCTTTGCAGTGTTTTTCTTTGCTCCACATTAAGGGGCCTTCACTTGGGGGGATCAGCGCAAGCAAGCATACGTTTTGCATCCAAAACTACTGCTGGCTTGAAACATGCGGAAACAAGGCGAAATGTGCTTATTTCGAAAAAGAAACCTGACATATTACATGTATGATGCACCACACTGCACAAATCCAATGTGTGGGATCCTTCTGAGTTTACCTACACATAGTGATTTGTACTGAAATGGTATCCTTCCATTACAACTCCTTTGCTAGGCAGTGCACGCTCATCTTTGTGCCATGGTGCCAAGCTGTGCGCCATCAAGGCAGACTTTTGCCAGCACCGAGAATGAGAGTAGAAGGCTAAAATGAGTACATACATGGCTCTGTCCACGTGGTTCTGTCCTGTGTTTTCCCCCCTTTCTAATGCAGCAAATTAGGATGCTGTGAAAAATTTGTAAATCTAAGCCTCTCAGGGTTGGCATCGACACAAACTGACAGAGGTAGGCAAAGCAGAGCAAGCTAAACGGTATACAGAGAAAATGTTTTTTGTGCTGGAAAGGTTCCTTTTTCTTGGCACAAGACACATTTTGCACTGCTTTTGTTATGTTATGTTATGTTAATTAGAACTTGTAGAGCGCTCATTCACCTACAGGTTTCTTGGCGCTGGAAGTTTTTCTTTCCATTAGGGGTTACTAGTTAGAAAGGTCCAGGCCTAGCTATATGCTTGGGTGAAGAGCCAGGTCTTCAGCATCTTCCTAAAGCGAAGGAGGTCTGACTCGAGTCTCAATGGGAGTGGCAGAGCATTCCAGAATTTAGGTCCTAGTACTGAGAAGCGCAACCCTCCTGTTCTTTTGCGTCTAAAGTCTGGTACCTCTAATAAGTTCAAGTGCATGGATCTTACGGTACGGTGAGGGGTGTACTTATGGATTTTTGAGGAAATGTACTTTGGTCCAGTCCTGTGTAAGGCTTTAAACAGGATACAGCCGGTTTCAAACATGGAGCGCTGCTCCACTGGGAGCCAGTGTAGCTCTTTTAGCAGCGGCTTAATGTGACATCGTCTGCCTTGTTGGTATATAATTCTGGTTGCCTGATTTTGTATTAGCTGCAGACGATGTATCTGGTTGCGCTGAAGGCCTAGGTATATTGAGTTGGCATTATCGATTCTTGATAGGATCAAGGATATGATGATTTGAATACATGCCTCTGCTGAAGAATCTTCTGATTTTCCTCAGTTTTCACAGTTGGAAGAAGCAGGTGGAGGTGACCGCTCCAATCTGCGTGTTCATGTTAAGATCAGAGTCAAAGTGTATGCATAGGCTTTTTATCAAGTTTTTTTGTGCAGGGGGGGAGCCTCGCTCATTGGGCCAGTGGGCGGGGGATCAGTGCTGAAATTTATTGTTGGGGATGATGATTTCCCTTTTTTCTGCGTTGAGTTTTAGTTGGTTTTTGTTCATCCAGTTCATGATGAACAGCAAGGAGTTTTTGAGAAATTCCTTGGAGTCTGTAGATTCGTTGATGGGGAAGACCAGCTGCATATCGTCAGCATAGTAGTAGATTTGAACTCCCATCTGACGAAGCGCGACAATGAGAGGGCGGATATAAATATTGAAGAGATGCGGGGATAAGGAAGAGCCCTGTGGTACTCCACATTCCAAGTTTACTATGCCAGATTTGTATGGAGAGAGCCAAACTGACTGTTTTCTATCCGCAAAAAATGATTGGAACCAATTCAGGGCAGTACCACTGAGACCTGCTGCAGCCATACGGTCCACCAAGATGTCATGGTTGACGGTATCGAAAGCTGCAGACAGGTCTAGGAGAATCAAGGCATGAGTGCTGTCTCCATCAGCCTTCCCCTTTAGGTCATCCATAACAGATAGAATAATGGACTCAGTAGAGTGGACTGCGTGGAAATCTGCTTGATGTGAATCTAAGAAATTGGTATTTTCAATAAAAGTGCTGAGAGTTTTTGCTACATGTGTCTCCAATACTTTGGCCGGGAAGGGGAGGAGGGATATTGGCCTATAGTTGCCCAGTCTCTGGGGGTCGACTCCTTGTTTTTTCTGAAGTCGAAAGATCACTGCTTCTTTAAAGGCATGTGGAACTATCCCTTGGGTTAAGGAAAGATTCAAAAGAGAGAGAATGGTGTCTGGAAATGCTTTAAAGATGGATTTTTGTATTTCCGGTGGACATACATCGTTTGGGGAGCCTGATTTTATTTTGTTTATGTACTCCAGGAGTTGATCTTGGTCTATACTAGGGAGGGTGGTCATGGTGTCATTGTTGGTATTCACAGACCAATTTGCCACCTCCTTATGTTTGGTATCTATGGATTCCTGAATTTTCTTAATTTTTTCAATGAAAAAATTACTTAGGTTGTTGCAGAGTTTCTGTGTGGCGGGGATAGGTGGGGTTACATGATCGGGATTTGATAGTTCCCGTACTGTGTTAAAAATATCTTTGGTTTTGTTAGTTGAGTTTAACACCTTGTTGGAGAAAAATAATATTTTTGCCTCCATTATGGCGTGTTTGTAGTTCCTGAGATTGATTTTATAGTGTTCTTTGGATTCGAGTGAGTAGGAATTACGCCACTTCCGTTCTGCCTGACGTGTTTTGAGCTTGGCTGATTTTAGCTCTTCTGTAAACCATTTGGGTGCTCCATGTCCCCTAATGCGTGAAGTTTGAGTTTTTAGGGGGGCATGAGAGTCGATGGCCTTCCTTTGCCAGTCTGCAATTTCTCTCTCCAGGTTTTCTACATTATCCTTGCTTTTAGGAGGATTGTGTTTTAAGGTGTCATATAATGAATTCAGATTAATGTGATGCCAGTTTCTAGATAGGACCTTTTGACAGGGTGTTGTTTTGGGTATAGCGATGTCGCCTAAAATAAACCGGATTATATGGTGGTCAGACCATTTACAGGGTTGTACTTCAAGGTTTTGAAGGGTAAGATTGATAGACCATGCTTGGTCAAGTGTGTGTCCTTTATTGTGTGTGGGTATGTGAATGTGTTGTGATAGGTTCAAACTTTGTAGAGCGCCGGTCAGTTCCCTGGCACTCTTTCCTCCTGTTTCTTCATTGGCCCAATAGTTTAGGTCGCCGATGACCAGGACTTTAGAGAAATCGATGGTCAGAGATGCAATACAATTTGCATACGTTTTAGGGAAGTTTGGCATAGCTATTATGGTGCTGTTTGGAAAGTCTAGCTTGGAGATTAGGCTGTCCACTCGATCTAGCTCCAGTGGAGAGACGTTAGTGGTGGGTAGTCCTTTTTTATGGCGGCTGCCACTCCCCCCCTTTTTTCCCTGTTGTTCTAATTGAAGATACAAGGTTGTAATTTTCTGGGAGTGCAGCGAAAATGTCAGGGGTAAATTCTTCCGTCAGCCATGTTTCTGTCATGAACAGTATATCGGGTGAATCAGTGTCAAGTAGGTTGAATAGTTCTAACTTTTGCTTGACTGTGGACCGGGTGTTTAGGTACATTATATTTAGTTCCTTTACTGAGCGTGTTCTTATTGGGCTATTGGGTACAGTAGTATGCCTTGGGATTTGGCAAGAGTCTCTATTCTTACCAAACCCCAGTGACTGACCAGATAGGGAAAGGCCAAGTTCATCTAGTGTTTGTTGACAAGGCAGGTTAAGAGGTTGCTTGTCCCATGGGGCTAAAGCTTTGAGCTCTGTTATAGTGTAAGTGATTTTTTGAGCATAATGGCTGGCCCCTGGTCCCTGCCGGTCGCGGACGGGCGCAGACGGGCTTGCCTTAGGCGCGCTAGCGGCACGACAGCGGCGCGTCCGCGCTGCAGCCATTCTTTTCTCTGTCACGGAGTTCAACTGACTCCGCCCCCTCCCCACCTGATTGGCTGTGAACCAAGTTGAGATTGCCAATGGGAGTGCGAGCTGTTCTCTGTGGCAGGACGGCGGGAGAACCGGTAAACTAACTACAGTTGCATACAAATTCATGAGGGGAAGTTACTATGATAGATCAGCAATAACACCATAAGTTTTGATGCAATGCGAAATATATCAATATAGGCAGAAGGGAGTTTGCATCAAAAACTATGTCTTTCTTGAAGTAGGCAGAAAGAAGGTTTTAATTTCTCAAAAAAACGTATTGCATGTTTTCTGTAGTTCACAGCACACAGCCAGTAGGTGAAAACCTTCCCAGTTTTGTCTAGACATCGGCACTTTAGTGTAAGACTATATGCTTCCAGAACAAATCCAGAACTAGACAGTGCATTTTCAACTCTGCACAACATGGTGTGTCCCACAGGGAAGCTTCGATTGAGCACTAGTGCAGAGGATGAAAGCAGCATCAGGCCAAAGCTAGTAGATATGGCTCTGTACCATGTTTTCCCACTTGTTAACAGAATGGAGCAAATTTAGATGCTTGTGCCTTGCAAGAAAATCTGTTTTAAACAACAAGGGGACCCAAATATGTTTTGGTCAGGGACCTTTGGGCGTAGTAATTTTATATGAACAGTGGGCCCTAACAACAGAAATAGAGGAAAGGAATAATATAGACATACAATAAAGTCTATATACATTTTCTGTCTATCCGGACAAAATAATCTATTAATGTCTTTATAGAAAAAAATCACACACAAAGAACATACAAGTGGGGACACATCCTCTATTTCTGTTGTTAGGGGCCACTGTTCATATAAAATTGCATGAAAATGTAGTAAGTCTATGGTTCTGTCTGCCAAAACTATTAGTCAGGTTTAATGAGAGAAAAGTTAAGTCAACTTGTAAATTTACAGAGAGGATAAGCTTAAATGTAGCACAACTCAACGGGGGTAAAGACAATTCTGTACATCAGCTATTTAAGCTCACAAGATGCCTTCCACACAACATGACATACAGATCTAAAAAAACATATGGAATTGTATGTCTATTACCCAGGTTTTCATGTAAAAAATAATGTTCAGTTGTTTGTGTCATACGCATGAAATTTATTGATTGTACAATAAAAGGCAGCCTTTACGAAAAAAAGTGAATTGCCTAAAATGGGACAATTCCTGTCACAACATAAATGATATATATTGATACATATTGATGACTCACTTGCTTTTATGCTCAATAAATGTTGCAGTGCTCTTCAATTTATCTTCTGTATATGGCTGGATAGTAGATACAAATATTGATGATAAGCTTGGAGAGCTGCAGTGCCTTGGAGAAAACCCAAGTATCATGTCCACTGAATCAATTGTTCAACGTTTTTATTTTCAATCAATTAGGGATGCTGATGATGAAACAGATTTATAAAGCGCAGTGATGCTCCTAGGAGTGTCCTGGCACGAATCCATCAGCGAGCCACATTATACAGTGAATAGCTGAATTTTTAATCCCTTGCTGAAGGCAGGTCCTGAAGTTTCCTGCCTCAGGGGCAGCAGAACAGAATTCCATACAGACAGCCATAAAAAGAAAAAGGAGCAGCCCCCGATCCTTGAAAACCTCAATCTTGGCACTCTGGCCAGAGCCAGATGTGAAGACCGGAGGCTCCTTGCAGGATTGTAGAAAAGAATACAGGGAGCCAGAAAGCATGGACCAATGCTTTTGAAAGCACGAAAAATCAGCGCTAAGATTTTGAAGAGGATTCTCTTCCTTGCTGGGAGCCAGTACAAGGAGGAAAGATGATTCGAGATCCTCGCTCTCTTCGGTAGATTCAGTAAGAGTCACGCCACAGTGTTTTGCACCACTTGAAGTCTATGGATGGCATATTGTGGAAGGCCAAGATACAAGGCATTAGCATAATCCAGGTGAGATGTTATCAAAGCCTGGCTAACTGTTTTCCTAGCAGAGAAGGACAGAAAAAACAGAAACCTTTTCAGCACCCTTAACATACCAAGGCACATGCCAGTCACCGCACTAATCTGGGGTAGGAAAGACAGCCACTTGTCAAACTTAACTCCCAGGCTCCTGGCTGTGTCTGTGCAAGACACAGGTGGAACAGAACCATCTGGCCTGCAAGCAGACGAGCCAGAGGGTGTTGAGGTGGCAAAAAAGAAAATGTTTGTTTTATCACTAATGCACAGCAACTGTTTCTGATGTAACCAGGCAAACACTGCTGTGAGGCAAGATTTAATGGAGTCAAAAGCCAGACCCTCCCCCTCCTTAAAGAAGAAGAGAATCTGTGTGTAGTCTGCATATGACCCAATCTTAGCACCAAATGACTCAATTGGAGCGAGAGGGGTAAGGTAGACATTAAACAGTGCAGGGCTAATGGCAGAGCCCTGCAGGACCCCGACTGAGATAGCCCTGTTGCCTGAGGCAAATTGAGGCAGCCAATCCTCCTGTTCTCTTTTGTCTAAAAAGGAGGCCAGCCAACTAAGGGCAAGACTCTTCACTCCAATCCTTGCAGGATGGTCTTGGAGAAAGGAATGCAGGACCGTATCAAAGGCGGCAGACAGATCTAACAAAATCAGCACCGCCCTGCCCTTGACATTCAAAGTGCCTTTGACTTCCTCAGCCACATTTAGTAGGGCCGTCCCTGTGCTTAAGTTCTTCCAAAAGCTCAATTGACTCAAATGTAGGAGATTATTCGGCTCCCTAAACAAGAGAGCCACCTGTTCACTGGCAGCAAGGAGATAGGAGTGAAGTATTGAGCATTCCATCATGAATAAAAATACAGAGGTGATTTCAGAAGCTGAGTGGCAGCTGGTGCCTTTGCAAAAGAAAGAATGCTCTGCCCGAAGCGCTGCTCAGAAGTCTGTGCCAGTGCAATTAAACATCGGCACTCTTAATACCAGGCTGGTAGTCTTAAATCCACCTCAAGCCTTTTTTAATCCTCTAAAAGTCACTTCCGGGCCCTTTATCTCACCCCTGCATGTTCCTGTTTTCTCACTTTGTGATGGTTTTGCCATCTTTTTCTTCATCCGTCTTTCCGCTGTATTTGATTGCCCTCTCTTGCGATCGGTAAATATCTATTGTAGGAAAATACGTGCCAGTGGTGCCCTCCGGCAATCACTGACTCAAATTAAGCACCGAGGGGCATATTTGCGAGCCCCTTGAGCCATTAGAGTGTCACTTTTTGTGATGCTTTGGCAGCGCACATTACAAATTTATATCTATGAGGCCACGCAAAGCCGCTATGCATGGCTTTGAATGGCCTCATAGATATGGAGTAAGGCAAGGCAGCGCAAGTCGCTGCATTGTCTTACTCTGGGATCAGGAGGCATTCCATGGGCATTGCAGTGGGTTTTCCTACGCAACACCCATGGATTTTGACACTGCCCCATATTTACAAAAGCATGTAAACCTGGGGAAGCGCCAAATTCTTATGCCTCAAATATCTTTATTTCTCCTCATTTTTTACTCTTTTTATGTGTGCTGCATTTTGCAGCACACATAGAAAGAGTAAAACTCCTCTTGGGATTGTTTCTGTGCAGGAAGGTACTCCTTCCTGCACAAAAACAATCCTGCCAACAATACAGGCACCCTGCAGCATGGTGCAAGGGCGCCTGTGTTGGCGCTAGGCTGCCGAAATGGAGTCAGCTCAGGGGGAAAGGACAGGAATGCACAGTATTGCATAAAAATGGTGCATTCCTGTCCTTTCACTTTGGCATAGGGCAGCACAGCAAGATGACTTGCTGCACTGCCCTATGCCAAATCCCCATAAATGAGGGCCCAAGAGTGGCACTGCCTCATCGTGACCTGCCCAAAGACCTTATTTCATCAAAGGCCAGAGTGAAACACATGGCGTGCACCACTCCTCATGGCCTGTCTACAGGGTACAAACATAACAGGTAATGTGTACTGATTGCATCTTGTCACTGATGCCAACTCATCCTACCAGGACAAGAACTGATTACTAGAGACCAGCACCTCTGTCATAGCATACCTTTGAACAGATCTTCATATGTGAGTGCATCACAGTGATGCACACATCTGGCCATCTTACTTTCTTGGATCTTTGTTGTTGTTTCTCTGTGATTATCTCACCTCAACGGCCAGATCATGAAATTGAGTAAGGGAAATTCGGTTTAACTAGGTACTGTGTTTTTTTTGTGTTTATATACATCTGCATTTCAATGATACATACACCATGTGAGCATTTCACATCTTGCAAATCAAATACATGGTAATATGCACAACCTTCTCCAGCAGTTTAATTTTATTTGTCTGGTTTCACATACAGCAAGAATTTATTTCTTCAGTGACAAATATTCAACTTATAGTTCTTGACCTATTGACCTATGGCCAGATGTACAACAGATGCATTTGTAAACCTCCAAATCAGTAAATCAGAGGCTTTGTGAATGCTAAAACCCTTTTTCCTATGTACTAAATGTATTTAGCAATTCTGAAAAGTTTTTTCAAATAACTAGATGTTTTTAGAGATGAATACCAATACAGGTTTTGGAAGGGGCATGCTGTAGACATGCATCTGACACGAAACCACTTCCACTTGAATGATTGTCTTGTGTTCACCTCTTCTAGATCAAGCCAGTTCCATTGAGTAAGCCTGCAGTCAAAGACGTGTTCATTCAGCAATCTTCATTATTGTTTTTCTTAAGTTGACCCCATGTTGAATGTTTACAGACATAAAGAAGGTTAAGCATATTAGACATAGAGATGGGCCTGACTCCCCACCTCCTACTTGCTGTGTCCTATTAACTCTTCAACATCTTTTGATCGGCCAGAGCTAACTGCCTCCCATCACAGGCCAAAAGTGACAATGTGCATGCTATTTAGTGGTACACCCGAAAGAAATTGACTCTTGACTGATTGTCTCCATCCAGAAATGGACGCCATTTTCATATCTGAGTGGCCAGTTATTTGAAGCCAAATGAACACTTTTGTGTATATTAGCTTAATCCTTTGACGTGTGCAATGTTAACATTCAAATTGGATTATACACCTGCTATTTGGAGAAGCTGAATTGAGTTCTCCTAGATATAAGATTTTAACCATCATCTCCTTATGAGTACATAGCCTCCCCTGAAAATGTAAAGTTTTCTTTCAGCTATAGGTCATGGACAAAATGACCTTTGGATATCTCATGATAATGAAGTAGCACAGGACTTATAGCCCTTGGGTATTTTTCAGCATGTTTGTCTTCCAATCCATGTTTCTGTGTGTTGCACTCCTTCAGGTACTGTAATTTTATGCTATCAGTTTATTCTTTTACTTTTCTCATTAATTTTATTGGATAACTGGATGCCTAAGTTCATAATTATTGATTCATATATGTCATATTAATTTGATAGTGTCTTCACATTCATAAAGTGACAGTGGAACATAAAACTTCTGCTTGAACTGTATCATGTTTGTGAAGCCTGCCAAATGGGTTTCAATGAACTAGACATTGCAGATTGGATGAACTCACACAGGTGCAGATAGACGTGAGGCATAGAACCTCTTTTGAGGCTGCTCAGTGGGATTGCTGACATAACACTTTTGATCTATCAAAAGATAGTGAACTTATTCTGAGAGGAGCTCATCATGGATGGCTCCAGAGTCTGTAGTTGGCACAGTGTACTGGAAGATTTACTAATATGTATGAAGGTTGGACAAGTTCAGAGCTACACATTTTGTAACAGCCATTTTGCCCTTTTACCAAAGGGTAAAGGATAAAGGGACACGCCTGTCTGATGTATAGGCTTCTTCTGTAATGATTTTTCTCAGTTTAGGAGTAGTAAAGTTAGGAGTTGAATATTACTATTTGACGATTTCTTAATTTTTCAGTGGACTCTATTGCTTATTGGAAATGGTCTTTTGCGTGCAGTACATCACAGTGTGTTGTACTGCCTCATATACTTTAGAATCACTCAGCTCTGGGCACATCATTAATAGTGTTTTTTAAACTTCGCATAGCTGTTTACCAGATTCAAGTGGCTGCAAAAGTTATTCGAATGCATTTCTAATAGAAAGGACACATTCTATTCTCACATTATGACTGCGTGCTATTAAAAGAAGAGTGCAATCTGCACTCTTCTCCAAATTTGAATTATCTCTAAAAGAGGTGGACATGCAATTTGTTGTTTATTGTATATCAATAACCCACGAGCCCACGTAGGGTATTGTATGTTTAAATAGTATTATTAAATGTTTTGACTTATCTAAACAAGGGGAATAACCAGGACCGTTCTAAATGAAAGCCACATTTGAGCTGAAAATATGTTGATGGCTTTTATTCTTGTAATACCATTGGAGTCTGTTAAAGGCTGGTTAACCCCTTGACCGCGATCGGAATTCCGCTCGTGTGCTGGACATTCCGATCGCGGGTGTGGTCGTGACGAGCTCAGCTCATCATGCGCACAGCGCTACCGCGCAGCATGACGAGCTGAGCTTGTCACGCGCATCGAAGGTTAAGGGGCTTGCTTCACAACATGACTAACAATCAATGACTTTCTCGAAAAACACGAATTCGCTAAGAAACATTTTTCAAATCCACACATGGCTGGTCAAAAGAAAAACAGCACATTTGAGTTGGAAAGCATTGACGTATTTTTTTTGTTAAATTGGTTGGAATATGAGTTTGCTGCTTGTCACATCACCAATCACCCCTACACAGCGTATTGTTGAACAAAAAAATTGCAAGCCCCATTTATGTTACCGAAAAAAATCTAAGCAAGAAAACTTCATAAGTGTGCTTTTATTTTGCCAGTAATCTACAAATGACCAAACTATGGGTTTGCTAACGTAAAAAATCTTTCCTTATGGATTTCTCACAAATTACATTGAAATGTGATCGATAATTTCATTGAATGCTCTTGAGCACTATTAAATGGCGATAATGAACGTCACCTAAGGCCCTTAGTAATTTTATTTTACATTTCCTTCTCTAATTATGCAGTATTCCCTATTCAAACTTTCTTCATAACCTACCTTAAGGCTTTCCAAAAACACTAACAATGATCAATGAAACAGTAGATTTTGGCACAATGGTAACCAGTGGGGACACCTGTAATTTAATGGGTTGTGTTCCAAATTAATTATTTTTGAATTATTTAATTGCTGTTTGTACCCAAAAATATTGCAAGACTGAAGCGCTGAAAGCTGCTGGGCAGTTAAACATTATCTGGTGAATGCACATAAATGTGCTCAATACTATGTAAATCCATGCACTTTGGTTGTCAGTAAGTGCTAGACATCTTTTATGCTACTATGTAATGTAATGAGCCAAATGTGAGACTATTTTCTTTTTTCTCTAACTAAGCTTAGCGTTCTACTTTTGATGAAAATAAGGAAAACATGGTATAAATATGCTAGTATAACGTAATAGTAATTGCGTTTGTGGAGGGAGATATATCTGTATCTCCCTCCACAGACGCAAATCTTTTCATCAAATGTAGATAGTTAAGATCAGCTAAGTTTGGTTAAACAAAAAGGGAGTAGCATAATTGGATTGGATTGTTGTTTTAGACCCAGCCAAGCAATATATTATCTAAAAGGCACAGGACTATCATTTGTTTTATTTTGTTTTTTCACATCATATTGAATTTGTATTTATATATCATTACATACCAATGAGGTGTTGTCAAAGCATTATTGTAGGCAGGAGAAGGCTTACTCCATGGAACCCTCTGGAAGGAAGAGTGTGTATCTCTCATTTGTAGTATGCAGTTCCTGTAAGGTTCGTGTAAGTAACCGGCAGAGAGAGGCTACAAAAAGTTTATTTAGCCAGAAAGGGGACGGGGAATTCCTCCTTTCGGATAAAGTGCCCTCACACACCCAGCCCGCTGGGTGTCATGCTTCATCATTGGGCATGCTCCTCGTCGGGTCGGCGGTGCAATACCCGACGGGCACCCTCTGTGGGGGCTCTTTAGCGGAGATATTTTTATCCTTGCCGTATGGTGCGTGTGTGTGAGGGGCTCTAAAGTGTAGAGGTGTAGTATGTGAAGAAGTGCATTAAAACAGGGGACGGTGGTCAGGGCCACTTATTTAATAATCCTGCCTCCTACCATGATTAAAAAGGTGTATAGCGGCTAACTACAGTGATGTTGCAGCTAGTGGCTATAATAAGGTCAACATGTTTCTTGCCTATCAGTCCCGAAACGGGATCAAGCGGCAATTCTTCAGGACCAGGGAATAAATCAAAAGAACAGTGGTACGAGATCTACACTAGTGTCTGGTATGGTGGTGTAATAACCTAGAAATTACCAGTTCACTTACACCATCGGCTGGAGGTCCGTAGGTGCTGTAGCCAATCTAGAAAAAATAACATTTGTGAAAACAACCGGTCACTTATCAACAAAACATGAGCACAGATGGTATCAATTCCAGTACTGTGGATTGTAATAGGCTCTGACCACATACAATCAAGTTAGCTCCAGGAGATAGTGTTAGTCATGTATTAGACTTGATTCATTCAAGGTTAAAAATTAATTAAAAATAGCAGCAGTGATAAGGCAATCATACTGGGGTGGTTATCAACGATAGTAGTGCATGGACTTCCATTATAGCCACTCACCTAATCAGTAATTGGAAATGGCCTCATCGGTCATCGGCAATGAAATGGGCGCGTTTACTCAACGCGTGGTTTCCTAAATGCGAGAGTGTAAAGATGCTTGTTGTAATGGACACAACGTCGGTACTGCGACTTATTAATAACTGCCCCAACCAAAACGAAATTGACTTCTTAATGACCCTAGATGTGGAAGCGCTCTATACTAACATACCCCAACGCGCCACTCTAGAGGTCATTGAGGATGTACTGAGTTCATCTAACTGGACATCGCCCACACCAATACCATTTGTGATAGAATGTGCTACCCTGGCCCTGACAGAAAATTTCTTTGAATATAACCAAAGCCTTTACCACCAAACACAAGGCACTTCCATGGGTAGCACATTCGCTCCTAGTGTGGCCTGTCTTTATGTGGCAGCCTTCGAATCCAGGTTCATTTTGCACCACAACAACCCCTACGCCAACAACCTGGTTGTGTGGAAAAGATACATCGACGACATTTTGGTCTTTTGGAAAGGTGACAAGAACAGCTGTGATCAATTCTGTCAATGGATCAATACTTTGAGGGCACTTTATCCGAAAGGAGGAATTCCCCGTCCCCTTTCTGGCTAAATAAATAATTTTTGCAGCCTCTCTCTGCCGGTTACTTACACAAACCTTACAGGAACTGCATACTACTTCTCTTGTCTATGGTAGTTGGGCACGTATGCTGGACCTTCTGATAATCGCCCATTTCTTCCTCGTGTCTCTCTTTTTGTCAATATTATATCTCTCATTTGTACCATAAGCAGCCAGGGGCGTAACACAGGCCCCTGCAGCCTTTGCAGTACAAATGGCCCACAACCTTCCTGGGGCCACAATCTTTCAGCCCAAGACCATCTGTGAGATATGGGCAACTTGGGGGCCCCTCATTACATTCTGCATGGGGGCCCCCATCATTTTGCATTACGTTACTGTAAGCAGTGTATGATATAAAGCATGAGAAGAGAGTGTTGTTCTTATCATGTTTAGATGCTGCACCAATGTGAGAGTCTGAAGCGAAAAGAAGTGAGGTATAAGGTACTTAATATTAAGTGCATGGGTGTGTAGCTGTGCCTACGCAAGCGTGTACATGAAAGAGTGAGAATAAAGATTTTTACGCATGCATATAAGTACTGTATTCACTGATGTCTCTGAACATGTAGTTTATATCAAATTACTATTTTGACCTTTAAGATGACAAATAGGATCAAGTGTAGCTTTTGCCTTGACGTCACCCATAGGGTGGTAGAGAAGCAACAAATCAGAATGGGTTATTATACAACCCGCCATTGTACTTGCTTTCATGGGTCCATTGAAAAACGAACAGCACATATTTTGGCTAGGTACGATATAGGTTTTGCTCTTTCCTCCTCAGTGTGGCACACATCAACTGGTAGTAATGGGTGGGCACCTTAATATTGATGCAAGAATGTCATTTGTCAATAATATCACAAGAGAAATATTGTGATGTAAACCATGATGTGGACCAAATATATATGGTATATTGGATGCTTTATATAGTAGTATGCACTATCTAATTTTCTTGTATTAATGTTTATTTGCTTTATGATTTTCCTTTCTTTGCACTTGCAAATGTTTTTTTTAATTTAGCTTTATGTTTTGGGTACTCAGTTATAGAATATTTTAGTAGTATGTTTTTCCCTTTTTCAGTGGCTTGTTTGTAGGGGAATAGGGTGGGAAGTCATTTTATTATTATTTATTCATTTTATTTTTAATAGTTAATTGGTTATCTTAATATTTAAATTAGTTTTTACTTTATATTCATTTTTAAAAGAGCAATGTTAATTTAAAAGTATATAATAATAAGACTAACAATAATAGTAATAATAATCACAATAATAATAATAATAGTAATTAGCGTTATTATTATAAATATGATGTAGTCTTCTGAGTTTCAAATAGCTATGTTTTTAATTTGTTATTGAGTTTTAATTGTGAACTGGTTGATTTGCAAATAATATTAATTAGTTTATTGTTTTAAAGGAACATTTCTAATGGTGATTTTCTATTACCAATTTATTATAATAATTGTGTTAATGTATATACGTATATGTAATCTTTTTTTGGATGGGTTATTGGTTTTCTATGAAGGTAGGGAGGGAGTGGTTTTAAATATATACGTTTTGAAATTTGTTTTTGTTTTTCAGTAAATTGAGTATTTATATGTTAACTAGTAATGGTCTTATTTACATAGATACTTATTTAATTCTAATGTTCTATTTTAAAATTGATATGTTTATTGATAATAGTGTTTACTATCAAAGTATAATATGTAATATTATTGTTACATTTGATGTTAGTTAAACATTTATCACATTTAAAAAAAATTTTTTTAGCATGTTATGTGTTGGGTTCTAATAGTATAGCACTTTCCCGAATGTTTTGAAATTTGGATATTGGATTATTATCTGCCGCTGAATTACAAGTAATATTTATTTATTCATCCATATTTGAATGTTGGGTGGAATATATATGTGTTTATATATTAATGCTTCATATTCAAATGTATATATTTAAATTAATTTGCATAACATATTATATTACTATATTGTCTTGTGATGCATATTTGAAAAACGTTCCATAATGTTCTTGATTTTTTATTTATTGTTTAATGTTATTTGTGTGTTTTATATATATATAATGTTATTTTATTTCACCAATAATTTTTATTGTGTTCTGCATACTTCTCTTTTGAGAATTATTAACATTAGCATATCAATCTATATTAAGGCATGGGAAGAATTCCATATACTCCGGTGTATTCTTGCATCATTTCCAGAATTTCATGCTATACTTTTTAAACAAAATACCCAAGTTTATTTTATCAGGAAATGTTGCATAAGTGAGATGCCTTTTGGGTAAAATCCTTTTGAAGGAGCACTGGAGCATTACATATAAACAGAAACCCTAGTGGCTGTTGTTCGCATCACATGCAATTATTTTCTACTTTTTAGTGTGCAACACATTCTCACGTCCAAAATAGATACAAGGACAAACTAAGGGGGTCATTATGATAGCGGGCGGATCGCCACCGCCCATATGGCGGTGGCAATCCGCCCGCTATTTTTCACCGCCCGCACTCCATTTCCCCCGCCATATTACGATGGCGGGGGGACCCCGGCGGACGGAAAGACCGTCTGCTGGTTTTCCGCCGGTCTGACAGGGGACTGGGCGGAAAAGGGCTCTAACATGGTGGCGGTGTCTGCAAGACACCGCCATCCATATTAGGATGGTGGCGGAAAGCAGCCTTTCCATGGCGGTGTTGCCGCCATGGAAAGGCATGCAGTCTTTGCTTATGGGGGCCCGTTGCGGGCCCCAGGGTTTTGGGGGGTGGGGGGCACATGGGGGTACCTATGGTACCCCCTACATTTGAATGCACAAGGTGGCAGGCACCGCGCGGTGCCTGTCATGTTGTGCATTCAAATGCACAACATTCGTTTTTCACATTGCGGTGGGTGCTGCTGACAGCACCGCCCGCCGCAATGTAAACAATACGGGATGCCACCGCCACCGTGGCGGTAACATCCTAATACACATGGCGGGACCGCCGCACCTCTTGCGGGCGGTCCCGTTTGCCGTTGCGGTCGCCCGCCATTGTAATGACCCTCTAAATACTAATGTTGTAGCTAAAAATGACGAACAACCATTTTGTGTAATTTTTAGGGGATTTCCCACAATTTGTGCAAAAGAAATTATTCAAATTTCACTCCAGTCTATTTAATTTATAATTCTAATTTTATTATAGTTCATAGCTTTTTGCCAAAATGATTATCAATAAACTAATATTTGAATATTTCATAAAATTATTTAAATGGAGTTTAGGTATTGTGTATTGGTGTTAAGTTTTGTTTGTTGGTTTAGTGGAATAGTTTATGTTTGGTGATTTTTTTTAAGTAATGTCAATTCAGTGGATTCAAAATAATGTAGTTCTTGATTGTTTGGGAACAGGAGTATCCTACTGTTTACTATGTCATAAATTTGTCTGGTTTGTTTATATAGTTTGGGTTTTGGTTGTATTAATGATAGTGTTATTTGCAGCTCTTGGTAACTTTGATCCGTTTTCAGTGTTTCCATAATTTGCTAGATATTTGGTTGGCTTCATCCAAGAGTTCCTTAGAAGGAATTTTGCCATCCTTTTACACAATTGTTTGTTTTTGCGCTTGGGCAAAGTGTTCTATTGTACATTTTCAATCAAGGAATTTGGAACTTTGATTAGGCACCTGTGACCTGAGTAGTCCAATTGCCCAATCCAAGTGCCTACTAGAGGAGGTTTTTGTCCAATGACCGGCATTTGGTGACTTATATAGGTGCTAAAAGCAACGGCTATTAGCTTTTATGTCATATGCAAATTGCCCATTGTTTGAATACTTAACGCTGAATATTTATCATGGGCAAAAGCCCCACATGGCTTGTTTAAACTTGATAGTGACAGCCTTGTAAGAATGCATGAGTATAGACTTTTAGTAATTTCAAAGTGCATGACTTTTCGTGGGAAGAGGTTAGCTGTATTTTCTTGTCATTTAATTATAAGTTCTTGATTTGTTTGACTTTGCTTTTTTAGGGAGCAGTGCCTAATTTAAGGGAACTGTAATATTGAAGTAGTATAAGTGAATGTTTCAGTTTTCTCTTTATTTTCCCTTTTGGGTAAATAAAGAAAGTAGACTATTTTATATATTTGTATTTTGTTAGATTTTGCATTTATGTTTTTTCTTCATTTTTATATTTATTATTTTGATAATAATTACTTATTTTGAGTTATCTTTAAAATTTTTATTTTAATACTTAACATGTTCTTTTTGCCTTTTCAGTTGGTTTTATTCTGCATCAATTTTCAGGACGATTCTTTATTTCTTTATTGTTGGCATTCAATTTTGAGGTCTTTTTATTTGTAGTGTGAAAATATAGTTTAAAAATAAAATTAGTTGAGGTAGTTAGCTTTTTCTAAAAAAAATGTGATTACATTTCAAGGTTATTGTTTCCTAAATTAGTTTTCATTTACTGACTTTTGTGGATTCTGAAATATTTTTTTCTCATTTTCTCTGCTAAAATCGATTGAGGTAGACTTTCCCTAGTGCAGAGCAACAGTCTCTTGTTAGGGTGGCTTGAAGTGCAATAGTTTGGTTTGTTGTCAATCAATCAATCAATCTTTATTTCGCTACATTTCTGTAGCTTAATAGCACAGAGAAAGATGATAAATACATTACAGTCATAAAAGAATGCATAATTTCGTGAGATAAAACTTCTTATATTACATTCTAATACAAACACAAATTAAAGCACGTGTCATAAAACCATAAACACAGTTCTCAAAAGAACTAAAAGCAATGGATTATAAAGTGCATAATGAGCAGCTTATCAAGGGGTACTACATTTCCTTAATTAGCAACAGCTTTGACGGTCTACACTGTCTAAATTTGTATTTTTTTCAAAATAGGTGTTAAAAATTGTTTTATGGGAATATCATAGAGTGAACAAAAAAGCATAATATGCAAAATGGATTGAGCGGAAATCCCATCCTGAGGGCACAGACTCAAATCTGCGTTTTTTTGTTAGCTGTTTTTGCTTAAAATTTGGTTGGTTAAGGGTTTTGTTATTTTTCTTGTTTTGACCTCACCAGGAAAAATATAATAGTATATATATATATGTTTCTATTATTGTTGAATTATTTTACAGTAACATTGTAGTCAATCATTTCGATATTGATATATATATATATATATATCAATATCGAAATGATTGACCACAATGTTACTGTAAAATAATTCAACAATAATACAAATATATAAGAAAGCAGTATAATATAAAATTATATATAATTATATATAATGCAGTGGTGTACGGAACTAGAGTCCTCCAATTGGCAGCAGTAAGTGGCAGATCTCAGTTATTCCATGCTTGTTCAAGTTTTTGTTTTTAGCATAAGGATTTATGCACTCCTCACTTTGTACCTTCATAGGTTCAAATAAATAAGAGACCAGATGTTGTTCTGTTTGAAATCTGGATTTGCATGATTTGAATGAGTGGTTTAGAGTGGTTGGGCCAAAGATTTTCATTCCCTTGACCAGTTGACAATGGCAGAGTGATGTAAGGACTAGTGCTCTACCCCTCTTAAGCAATACCTGTCAGACTTGATAGAGAAGGATCCAGAGAAACTTACAGTGTTGTCCAGCAAGCAGTTATTTAAGATGTTTAACAAAGGGCTTAGAACAGCATGGTGCTGGGCCAAAAATTAAGAGGAACTCTCCAAAGCATTTCCAAACCAAAGGGTAAAAACCAAGACAATTCCCTAGGGTTTAAGGCAGGTCCACAAGAGAAATAGAAATTGGGGTCCAAGGCAGGAACACAAGGATACGGGAGAATTAAAGGGTCTTCCGAGACCAAAGTGATTACTTGTTATATGTGTCATAAGGAGGAGCACAGCAAAAGGGACTGTCAGGCAAAAGAGTAATTTGTTGTTCATGGGTGAATGGACCTGAGAGGGCCCTGTTGCACTGGTAGAAAAGGGCCTTTGGAAAAATGTCCCAAAATGCCCCAAAGCACATCTATCCAAATACAATAGGGTTTGTGTTGGATCCAAATATCAATGGGCGGAATGTTTCTTCCCTGAGCGAGACAAGTGCTTACAAGACTATGGTTGAAAGGAAGCATCTTACAGATGTGGTACACAGTGGGGATGACATGGAGTACCCAAATGTATGAGCTGAAGTAGCAATCATTGGCAAATCAGCCTTGATCAAGGTAAGAGTGAGTAGCAAGGTGCTAGATTTCTCTTGGACAGTTATTTGGTTGCCCCTCCCTGGTTTAGTACCAGGAGAAGCCTACATGACTTGAACTCTGTCAGCTTTGCTGACCAGAGCATAGGGTACCTATCAGTCTCAGGAAGAGACTGGGCCATTCCTAATTTACAAGAACTAGAGTAAGGCAGTACACAGATTAGGACAGACTCCGAGAAGGCACATGCCATAGCTTCCATAGCCTCTGCTCCAGAGGGAGAGAAGGAAGAGTGCACCTGGTCTTAGAGTCAGGGTCACTGCCAGCGATGCAAGGTGTCTTAGCTGTTGGAGGATCTACTTGGGTGAAAGGCCACCAGCCATATCTTGTTGGACTTTGGAAGGAAACCCAATCACATGTCAGCAAGGAAGTGGTTGGAAGGCATTTTGTTGACTGGGGAAATTGACTGCTTTACAGTGAGCCCTGAATCTTGAGCCCGAAACTAGCAAGAGGCTAGTGGTTTTCCTACTGCACATTAATTCCCTGTTCGCACTGGCCTGCAAGGTTCCCATAGCAGGATACCTGTGCATAAACAAGACCCAGAATTGGTTGGACTTTTTGTTCGACTGGCCAAGCATGTTCGGAGACACAAAGAGTTTTTTTATGCCAATACTCTGTGCCTCCTAAACAATAGGTGCAAGGTTGTACATATTCTCTAGTGAAGGAATGTAGTAGCAGGTACTGGCAACAGCTTATGAACTTTAAACAAACAATTGGAGGTATTGTATCCAACTGAGAATCTCACAACGCACACAAGATCACAATTGATACTCTTTCAAGCAAATGATTTATTGAAAGTTCTATTATTTTTTAAAGATATGCAGCAGCATTGGAGTCCACATTTCCTGCTTTCCCTTTCAACACATGTCCCTGAGAAAATAAAATAGCAGGTGCATGCTACATAGTTTGAAAACAAGTTTTTCAGAACATTTTTGTACTATCAAGAACATTATTTAAATTATACCACAGCAGAACATTTTCAAATAAGATATAATAGTAAACTGAAGAGATAGACATCGAATGTGGTGATAGATAGCTGAAACTATGTTAGAAAGAGTCAAAATGGCTTTACTACTTCAGTTTAACATCCAATAAAATATCGAATAAAAATGTGGGGCTATCAGTATTTTTATGAAATGAAATGAATGAATGAACGAATGAAACAAGTTTTATACAGCACACTGATACTCCTAGGACTGTCCCGGCGCTCACATAATAGGCAAGACCACTAATCTTGAAAAGCAGCCATGTCTTCAATCTTTTTTTGAAAATGGTGATTGATTCTATTGAGCAATGATCAAGAGGGAGCTTCTTCCATGCTGACGTTCCAGGATAGAAAAAAAGCATGCCTTCCTGCTTTGGCTGGACTGTTCCCATGAGGAACAGAGTCAAGACTGATTTGCATATGGCTGGTTCTGAACTTGGGTGGCAAAGTGAGCAAAAGAACGATGATGGATAAAACCCAGATCTGTGACTGGGGGTGAGTGTCTGAAAAGTTTCAGCGCTCTGTCCATCATCTCCATGTGTTTGCTTCCTGATCTGGCATGGCATAAATTGGGTACCTTTACCAGTACCCTGTTGGCAGAAAGCAGGTTCCTAGTCGGGGGGGGGAGTAAAAGCTGATTCTGGAGCACATGTAGAATGATGATCATGAATTAATGCTAATCATTATCTTAGTTGGAATATAGAAGCAAATAAGCCTGATTGATTGCTGAAGAAGTGAAGGAGTGTGCCTGACCCGACAGGAGAAGAGACTGTCCAGGAGGAGAAACCCAGCATGTTCAAGGTGTGGGAATAGCCAGAAAGATAGAATGAGCCAGCAGCCACCTGTGCGTGGAAGCAGACCCCAATCTCCCAAAATGGTTCTGATTGTGAACCACATCAAGTCTTCTACAAAAAGCAACCTGCGAAAGCAGAAGTCCACTGTGGCTGAAAGACTGTTTATCGCAGCCGTGATTTGATCCCAAGTGCTCCTGTGGTGCTGAGGTATTCACACAACTGCAGAACACCTGCAAAGTTGAGGTAGCTCTAGAGAGGGTCAGCTTGACTGACATCACCTAAGGCTCCATGTCCCCAGCGATGCTTTCACCATGGCCATGACTGCTCAAAAGTCACTCCAGAATGGGACCTCTATATGTGTCTGCCCCCGCAAAGATTCCAATTACCAAGAGCAAGTCACTGCAGTGTTGCAGAACATGTATGAATGAGAGACCTTGATGCGGGGGGGAAACCTGCTCAATTAATTTCGACTTTTCCAATGCTCAAAGACAGAGAAACAAACTGAACAGTTGGTGCACTTACACCTTGGAGTTGGTTGAGTGACAGCATCGGTGCCTGGCCAGCATTGCATTCCGATTAGATGTCAGGAATCACAACCACTCAGGAGCTCCATTAGTGGGGTTGGGTACAGAAGGGTGTAGCACTTAGACACAAACAGGATTTTAACCATATCCAATTGCACTGTGTAGTATTGTGTAGTGTTGTGTTACTAAACTGCTATCTTTTTACTAGACTAGCACTATGTTGTCCAACACCTTAGTTTGTTGTTCGTTGAGTTTTTAGTTCTTGCAGCCAACAGTACCTCTCTGAGAAGCCTGCTAATGCTCACTCTAGCTACTCTGAGAGAATAGTGTGAAATGTTTTGTACATGGAGCACTTTGAGGGACCATACTGGTACAGAACCCAAGGCACCTCAGTCAAACGGCCTTAACTACAACAGTTGGGTTCCAGTAGCCCCTACCTACCCTGTGACTACTCCCCACACACCAAAAAGGGTCTGGCAGACTGTGGCTTTGGGGAGAGGGATGCATGTTTTTTTAATCAGACCTATCAAGTTTCCCACTTCCATGTCTGACTAGATGCTCCAGTCCAGATTCACTCCTTTGCGTTCAGTAACATATGGTCTTCTTTATCCCTTATACAAAAAGGTCTACGAGTCCCAAAATGCAGAGGAAAAAACTGGTCTGTAATAGCCAGACATGCATTAACCTGGGAAACTTGGCAGCTATGTTTGCAAAGAATATATTATGTACGCATAAAGATCATGCCTAGGAATGGCTGTGCCACAACTGTGTGTTCTACACTATACTTACATATATGGTCTCTTCTATTTGGTCCCAGTTCGGCATATAAAAAAAGATGGGATTATGTGCTAACTGCATCACAAAAGCCATTTCAATAGTTGGGTTAAAAACCTCAAACTTTAAAAGTTCTGTACTGTTACTTTTATGAAGAGAAGCTGATATTATTCACTGCTTTTTTAATTTAATTTTTATTTTATAGCCACAAACATAAATACGTTACATCGAGAAAGAAGAAAAGGTTCAAAAACAAAATACCAATGATCATTAGCTGAGCACATAAGAGCACAAAGAACAAAACAAAGTTATGGACATATCCATTTACAAGCACCACACCTATATAAAAAAAATAAAAAATACCTTAAATCCTTAGTCCCATTGAAGACTAGACCATATCCTTTTAAATTGTAACCAGAGGACCTCTAGCTTTGGCTAATGCTACCTCCATTTCGTAGATTTCCCTTAATAAGACCCAAAATTCATTAATGTTTGGGCTCGCACTTTGAATCCAAGAACGAGCGATACACAAACGAGCACAAGCCGAGATAATTGATGCAAAAGGTTTCGTAAGACAGCCCAGCTCGGAAAATACTCCCAATACCATTTCTTTCTCGGAAACCGGATTATCATAACCAACCCAGGTTGCAAGAGCAAGAGTTATATTGGACCAAAATACTTTCAACATTGGGCAGGTAATAAACATATGGCATAAATCTGCAGCAAATTCTTGACATTTCGGGCAATATGATTTAGCGGCGGTCAAATTATTACCCTCTTAGAAATTCAGCTCTGGAGTGTAGTAAAGCATAAATATAGTTCTATATTGCTGAAGTTTCAAGTTGACTGAAGTTACTGCAGAATCTATAGTTTCCAGAGATTTCTGTACCTCCTCTTTGGTTATGTTACAATTGAAAATCCGGCTTAGTTTAGCCGCTATCTGTATGCCATTGTCACTGACAACTGCTATAAGTTTCTGATAAGTTTTGCCTATAATTCCTCGACCAGTCGTGCAAAAAAATACAGACAAAACCTCGGAAGGACTGGTTAACTCTAGTAGACCCCGACCACGAGTGAAATAATCCCTTACTTGTAAATACTTATAAAAATGAGTTTGTAACAGCCCAAATTCTTCTTTCAAAGATGGAAAAAGATCGGAATCCCTGTCCATCGTATAGATGACCTAACTGTGCCACACCCTTACATTGCCATTCTTTCCAGACGCGATCGTGAAATATATTAGGCAGCAAGGGATTCCCCCATAATGCAGTATATTTGTGTAGGTCGGGTAATGTATATACCTTACAGATTTCATGCCATATTTTAGTGATGTCCCTGACTACCTTGAATCGAACCCGCTTGTAGAAGTTGGGGTCAGATGTTTTATACAATAGGAACCCAGTGTTGGGTCCACAAGCCAACTGGTATGAAAGCCAAATAGTACTAATTTCGGGTCCTTTAAGTAAGCTCTGTATTCTACCAGTAAATGCAGCCCAAAAATACAGTTTAAAATCTGGGAGTTTAAAACCGCCTTGCTTTTACGATAATTTTATATATCGAATAGCTCTCCTAGCACGCCGGTATCCCCAAATAAAACTGCCTATGGCACTATCTAGACGTTTAAAAAAAGTCGGTGGTACCCTTAATGGGATTGTACGAAAAAAATACAAAAACTTCGGGAGAACGTTCATTTTAACAACATTACATCTCCCATATATACTAAGGGGTAGCCGGTGCCAACATCGCAGTTTTGCCACTACCTTCTTCAACAATGGTTCGTAGTTTAGTGCGATAACATCATCGACTTGGCTACTAAGACAGACTCCCAGAAAGATTGCCGTTCTTGTACCCCTAATGCTGCTGGAGGCGTTTCAAGTTGGAAATTCAAGATCGTCTGCATCTTGTTTACATTTATAGCCGGAAAAAGAGCCATGTCGCTGAGCCTCATAAGTGATCGCGGCCAGAGCAGATACTGGATTAATCGAAAAGATAGCGATGTCATCCGCATATGCAGTTAGTTTTAAATCCAACCCGTTAAAGGGAACCGGAAAAATATCAGCATTAGACAGTAAGTGCTTAATAAAAGGCTCCATATAGATAGCAAACAATAAAGGGGATAGTGGACAGCCCTGCCATGTACCCCTTTGAACAGAAAAAAAAGATGAGGAATGGCCATTAAGTTTAACTGCGGCTGTTGGGCTCCTATACAGCTTCTGTACAGCCGAGATAAACCTTTGACCGAGACCTGTTGAAGACATTGTTGCCCATAAGGCTCCCCAAGTTACTCAGTCAAAGGCCTTCTCGGCATCCAACATCAACATCCCCAACTGCTGGCCCGATTGACCCGAGACATCAAATGCAGCAATCGCCATGTTGATATGCGCGGCCGTGTCTCCACGGGGAACAAAACCGTGTTGCTGCTCCGAAACTAATAAATGAATAACGGGGGCAAGTCGTGAAGCGAGGATTTTAGAAAAAAGTTTGGCATCGGCATTAATCAATGCTATAGGCCGATAGGAGCTCATATCGTCTATGGGTTTCCCCTTTTTAGGAAAAACAATAATATTAGTAGAATTCCAAGAAGAGGGAACTTCTTCCCCTTGCATGATTTCATTACATAATGCAAGAAAAATGGGAATCAATATAGTTTTAAAAGTTTTAAAGAATTAGAGCGGGATCTTATCCTCGCCAACTGCCTTGCCGGCCGGCAAAGCATTAATTGCTTCCTCAACTTCCCCTACATCGACGTCCTTTTGCAAAGGCTCAGAGAGCAGAGGATCCAAAACTGGCATTTCACACTCCTGTATATAATCTGAGGCAATTTGTTGGTTAAAACAAGCCGAATCGCCATATACGTCAGCATAAAATAACCTAAATTGTTCCACTATATCCGTAGACCTGGTATAAACCAGACCGTCCACTCCTTTAATTAATTTAATATGCGATCCGGCCCTTTGATCTGCAATTTGGTTAGCCAAAAATCGACCCACCCTTTCCCCATATTCATATTGTTTAGTTTTATACTTGTGATAATTATTTGCGACTTTATCCCTCAACCTTCTCTTGAGCTTAGCTCTTGCCTCGATATCCTGTTGGTAAATCAATTGTTCACCCGAATCCTTTGCGGCAATAGCTCTAGCATGCTGTCGCTCCAAATCTAGATAAAGCCTATGTTCCTGCTTCAACAGGCGGAGGTCCTGCCGATTTTGTTTAATAATATATTGCAGCGTAACCCCTCTTACATAAGCTTTCAGACAGTCTCATACTATTGCAATTGGTGCTGTTCCCCAATTATTATCTATATACTCCCCGAGTGCGGCTCGCATAACCTCCGCATACTCCAAATTGCTAAGGAGGTGTCTAGGAAAAGTAAATTCCCTCATTGATTCCGTAGCACCTGACTGTAACTGCACTGTTAGCATCACCGGGTTGTGGTCAGATGTAATTTTAGGACATACTACCACGGATGCATTTTACAACATAGTACTATTGACAAATATCATATCAATCCTCGAATAATGTTTGTGTGGTGATGAATAAAAGGTATAGCCCGGTACATTTGGGAATAACCTCCTCCAAGAATCCTCCAACTGATGTAAGTGAATAAGTTCTAAGATAGCTGCCCTAGTCTTACACATTCTGGCACGGGCAGTAGTGTTAGTAGTATCAATCTTTCTGTCTAAAATACAATTAAAATCTCCCATCAAGATCAATTCGCCAGACCACTCCAGCAGCTCAGAGCTCAGATGAAATATAACGTCCGGACAATCAATATTAGGGCCATATATCATGCATATTGTAACCTTACGCCCGTAAATCATAAGTTGAGAAATTGCCCATCTCCCTTTGGAGTCCGCAAGCGATCAAAGGACATCAGCCCTACATCTCTTAGACTTTAGTAATGCCACCCCTCGTATAGAAATTGATTGCGAAGTACAAACGATAATATCGTACCCCAGTTGTTTTAACTGAGCTCTGTCCTTATAAGCTAGATGTGTTTCCGCAAGCCCTAATATATGGGGTTTAAATACAAGCAACTCCTCCGTTACTAACCGTCGCTTTCCAGCTTGATTAGGTCCCGCTACATTCCAGCACATAAACTTAAAGTCCGACATTTAGTAACATTTGTAAACCTGGTCCAGTCATCAATGCCCTAATTTCGTGCCCCTCTCCCCAGTGCTCAGCCCGTGTGAAATTAACTAAATTGTGACACCCCCCCACCCTGGACCCCCCTCCCCTTCCCTTCCTGCCCCCACCCCTGTACCTATGAAAAGGAATCGCCCCCTTCCTTGCTGTCCCAGAATGACAGCATAATGAAGACGCCCTCGCTATACCTCCCACAGGCCCCCATGACCCCCCGTACCCTACCCAACCTCCCAATATAGTTTCTCATAACTGTGAAAGAAAAAAAACAGTAAATTAGAAAATATCTTTGAAATCTCAAATCAACAAAAGCTTTTTTCACAAGCGCTACCTCTCTTATTATACGAAGTTTGCTGCATTAAGACTTAAAGTCATTCCTTATCAGTAGCCTGCCATTTTAGTAAAGCTTGTTTAGCATCCTGCTCATTAAGAAAAAGGTGTTGTCGACCGTCCTTAATGATATTGAGACGGGCCGGTTCCTGCAAGAACACTTGTGAACACACAGTTTTGAGAGGATCCATTAATTGACGAAGCTTCCAACGCTTGTCCATTGTTGCCTTACACAAATCGGAACGCACAAAGATAGACATTGCGTCCACCTTAACTGGAGCCGATGGGCGCCCCTTGAAATATATAGCCTGACGTAACAGAAAATTGCCCAGAAACACAAGGATGGGTCGAGCAAAGTTGGATCTATTTTGGCTACAAGGGTAATGGACAATGGCAATCTATGTGCCCGCTGGACTTGAGTATCCATGTCCCAGTCTGCTAGGTCCGGAAAGGCTTTTTGAAGGAGACTAACCATAAAAGCCCGCAGATCGTTGCCTTCCCTTCCTTCTGGAATACCAAAAATCCATAAATTCTGGCGCCTCTGGCGATTTTCAAGATCTTAGATCTTAGATTGCATTAACATCATTTGAGAATCCTGTGTTTTTACAAGAATGAATGAATTAATTTGTATTTGTATAGCGCATGGCTACCCTGAGGCCTCCCAGTGCTGAGGACAAACACAAGTGGACAAGGCACAAGAGTTAAAGCGAGTCCTTGAAGAGGAAGGTTTTCAGGAGTTTTCGAAACGCCAACAGATTGGGCTCCTTCCGCAGATTGGAAGGAAGGGTGTTCCAGAGGTTAGTGGCGTTGAAAGAGAGAGAGCGCCCGCCCCATCTGGCTCTTCATATTTTCTTCGGGGTGTCAAGATAGGAGAAGCTGGAGCGAAGGTTTCTGGAAGGATGGTAGGGGGTGATGAGGGAGTGAGTGACCGGACCGTTCTTCCTAAAGGCTCTATGACCCAGGCACATGGCCTTGAACTGTATCCTTGCCGTAACAGGGAGCCAGTGAAGGCTCCTTAGTGCTGGTTTCGGCAGATTGCCTGTGAGGAATGTGGAGAAGCAGGCGAGCAGCACAATTCTGGATCATCTGGAGTTTGTGAATAGTGAAATGGGGAGATCCCAAGTAGAGGGCAAGATTGACTGTATACGTATTGGCTTCTTCCACGGCAACCACTCGGTGCTGTAAGTCAGTAACTGCGGAGGAGAGCTGGTTAACCTTAGTTGTTACCTGCACCAGGGCTTGCTTGATTTCTCTACTGTCGACTTTACCCTGCTGGTAGTACTCTTGAGCCTCGGCTCTCTGAGTGTCCAGTGCTTGCATGATACTAGACAACGAAGGCTCCTCGCCGCCTATCCGTACATGATTATTAGCAGAAGCACCTAATTCATGCATAGTTGATGATGATGGCAATGCAGAGCTGAAAGCTGGGGAAAAAACTAAGGGTGTTGAGAATTCAGAAAAAGCGGAAGATGCGGTTTCCATTGCTCATGCTGTATTTTGCATCCTGCTATCAGATTCCCCTGGCTGCCGATGGCGACCAACAGCACCATTATGAACTACAGCTATAGTGCCAGGAGCATTTGCTAATATTGGCTGCTCGACGTCTGCTCCCGCTCCCTCTCCCTCTGGCAATTCCGTAGGAGTGTTTGCCGTACTACCGGCATTTGATAGCCTAGAAATAATGGCCTTGACTTCGCCATTTGAAGCGACCCATTTGCGCAACTGACTGACCCCTGAACCAACTTTTGCGGTGGTAGCTGAAGCCTCCTTCAGTTACCCCATTGTATCAGTCACTTGTTGCTTTACACCCCCGCCGCGGCCTTTACCACCTTTACCAGTCCTGACAACTTTTGAGCTTTTTACTTTTGCACCTCTCCCCCCTATGGGGGTGTTCATTTTTGGGCTGCCGGGATCCCTTTATTCGTATGTAGGTCTGCTCGGATGATCCGCGTGGGTGTTAGATTGATTATTCTCCCAGCCTTGCTTTGGATTAGGCCACTCCGAGTCTGAAGCCCATTCAGTTAGGGTTCGGATTGGTCCATCAGCCACGATATCAGCCACAATATTGGCAGGACTACAAACTAATTGCTCTGCAGAAACCCCTCCATTATTGTTGACGCCGTTCCCTTTTCCTAAATTTACGCCTAATAACTGCGCGACAGTCACAGCGGGATCCTCTGTAATTGATCCAGTACGACTTGTAGTTGCAGCAGTTGTAGCAGTTGTAATGGTTGTAACGGTAGCAGTTGTAACGGTTGTAGCTGGACTAACCGTCATATTGACGATTAAGCTGTTTCCTGTACTCGCATGACCATCTTTCTCTATTTGATTTTTGAGTACTGCATCACTAGCCAGGTTAATCGCTACCAATTCCACTGTCTTGCCAACTTCTTGAAGAATAACAGCGGGGGACGTTGGAAATGCATTCCTAGTGTTAGCTGAGTTAACTGATACAACCTCGTTCCCCCAGTCCTCCTGTACTGCAGCGTTTAGCACTTCGGCCATCACAACACCCGGAATGGAGTTCTCGGACCCGCATGACCGAAGTAGTTTGGTTGCTCTCCCAGAACGGAGCAACTTCAGGATAGGTTTCCCGAGCTGAGACCCGGCCCCAGACCCGGGAATCATGTCGCCTTCGGTCAGGGGAGTGTTTGCTGGCAGCGCTGGCTCACCTGTAGGCAAAATATTGGTGTTGCCCCCTCCGTCCTGGTCCTTGTCCTTGTCTGTACAGCCCTCAGCTTTGCTAGCTGCAGTAGGTGCTTCATTACGCCGCCCTTTAGTGGTACGTGGAGGAGCCATGTCGACCCCTTGCACTTCCTCTATGAGCACAGCTGAGCGACATCTGTATCTGCGGGTCCAAGTGGAGCACTCCGCAAGTGTCTGTAGCGTTTGAAGCGTCTGTAGTGATGCCGAAAAAGGAATCCACCGTGCAGCACGGCTCACGTAGACTTCTTCCTTTGCTTGGAAAATACGGCACATTTGTTCTGCGTACGTGCACGTACAAGTCCAAAACAAATCCTAATTGCAGCCCAGCCTTTAACCTAACAAGCGCAATACATTATCGGCAGGCAGGCGGGCCGTCGGCGGTGGCTCATTGGAGGTTCTGCGGGAGGAACAGAGAGAGTGTCCTCGAACGTGGAATCAATCCGCCATCTTCCCTTACCGTTTTTTCTGTTATGGACACATGTGAAGCAGCTGTTCATGTGCTCATAATTTAAAGAAGTGCTTTAAATTCAGATGGCTCTGAATCAAAGCATCCATTCTCACTATCCCATCCCTCCTGTATCTACATCATGGGTGGGAGAAGCTGCGGTGGAACAACAGGCGGTGCTTCCTGTGAACCGGCGCATCAACTGTTATTTCCTGTTACACAGCTACGCATGCCCTGCACTGTGGGGGCTGGAATCGTAGGATCAAAATATGCCAATTCAAACACCCTACGGTGAAGACACACTACCCTGATTGTCCCCTACCCCATCCTCGCAGAGCAAGCTGCATTTTAAAATCAGGTCATAAATATGAGAAAATAAACGTTTTCCCCAAAAGAATGATGCTTGAGTTACAATAAAAGGGCAAAATCAGATAAAAAACAAACACGGCTACAATAAATAGGTGATACCACTCACTCATTCAATATCACACATGGATTCAATTGCCTACAGTTCCATGTAATTATATTTTATTCAGGTTTTACGAACAATAATAAAACAATAATCATAAAAAAGCCATAACCGATCACCGAATATGAATATAATAATAAAAAAGTCAAACAAGTTCTCCAGCGTTATATCGTTGCCACATTCGTTAACGTTAATATACATGGCCAGTAATTTTACTGTGAAAAGCCCCTAATTTAAAACAGTGAAACAAGTTGCAGTAGTGGGACTCTTCATTAGCACCAACTTTTTCCAAATGCCTTGAGCATTCAACAATAGAGCGACGACAGTATTACAGATTATTTAGCTGTCAAACTTCTGGTATTGTTCCTTTTTCATGTGAATATCCCATTAAAACCATTCCATAGATTAGCCTGCAATTGCTCCTTCTTTTTGAGTAACTCAGTTGAGTTAGGCTATGCTGATTTCTCGTAAATATGTATCCAATATAACTAATGAGACAGTCAGAGATTATTTTAGCCCACAGTTCGCTTGTCCTTTCAGTTTGCCTTTTAAATGGAGTTATCATTTCCACCATCTGATTTGTGCTGTGGACATTGTATTGTTGTGGGACCTGGGCTCACATTCTAAGGAAATGATGACACAGACACAGTGTGTATTGTACTGGAACTGTGCCCGAGTACGTGTGCTCTGGCCTTTTTTTTGGCAGGGTCTGCTGAGCGGTGTGGGGGTGTAAGGATAGCCCTCAAGGAGTGGCTGGCAACTATAGCACATTGAACATTAGAATGTGTCCAGCAGGACACTACATTCCTCCCAAATTTTAACGAAACACAAAACAAAGCAGAGGTCCAACCGATGGGAGTAAACAACTATAAAATGAACACCACACGTTCCATCAGCCTCTTGAATTGATCAGCGGGGCAGCAATGGACATGGGGCTGATGACACAGACAGCAACAGGACCTTTTCGCTTTCATCCATAATTTAAGCTGAGTGGTTCTGCATATGAATGCTGAGTACTCTAACAGCATAGCAGTGGAAGCATGTCCTTTGGTCTGAAGTTGCTCCACTCCGCTGATGTTGAGGATGATCTGTGATGGGTCTACAAAGTTTGGAAAACAGGGTGCGTCATGAGCATGGTCGGAGTCCATTGTGAAGGTTCATGATGGTGTTGCTTGATCGACTGAAGACAGTCTTGGCATGCTGTGACTTTTTGGGGTCTCTGTTAGACAGCTGTGCTACATCCTGGAATCCATTGGTGGGGCAACATCAAGTCCATCTCTCACGCATGGGGGAGGCCCCTTTGTTGGGTTGCCACAGGAGTGCTTGTGGGCTGTGCTGGGGCTGCATGTGTGCCTACGTCGAAGACAGCTGCAAAACCGCGGAGAAGCCACTGCCTAGTCACTCGCACAAACCTCAGGGGTAGATGTGTCTAGGTAAAGACATGCTCTTGCTACCAGAATCCAGATGCAAGCCTGATGAGCAGGTAGGCATGGGAGCTTCTTGGCAGTTGGTATGGCAACGGTGTAGGACTCCAGTCTAATCATAAGGTACTTCAGGGGTGGTAGGGATTGACGCACTTGACATGGGCTGGCGTGAAGGGGTTCCCTGCAATGTGTTGAATCTGGACAACATGTGGTTACGACTTACTGTGGAGGCTTAAAGGTTATCTTTTTTGAGTCATCAACCACCGGGAGGTATGGTGGCCAGGGGTTCCCTATCATTATTCATGGAGGAATCTGCATCCTTGTGCTTGGATGTCTTGGGTGGCTGAGCCGTCGGTGACTGTATCTGGATAGACACACTGAGAAGCATGAAGCAGAGACTCTGTATGTGCATTCTTGTGGCTTACTCACAGGTCTGCCGCTGTGCGGTTGCCAGGTCGTTCTTGTGTCATGTCATCTTGGTAGCTTGCCTCTTGTGTGTCTGGATGCACTTCATCCACAGCTTGAGTCTTCTTGAGGCTTGAGCAGGCCCGGCCTCTCACTATTTTCCCTCCTGAGCTTGGTCCATCATCAGGTTTATAGTGTAGACCAGCAGTTCACACTTCCAACTCTTCTTCTGGGCGCATCGGCATGTACCATCATCTGAGCATTCATATTGTCACTAGACCATACAGGTAAGACTCCCAATTGCTTAAGTCTCTTCTCCCAAGTGCATCGGCATGTACCTTCTTCAGGGTTGGCCAACAGAGCAGTGCAATGGTCGACTGGCCACCGGCCTCAGGTGTTGGGCTCCAGCTTAGTGATGATCAGTGCAATTGCTGATTTGGTTCTCTTTTTCCTCTTGAATGCTGGGTGGTGTCCAGCCACATATCTTGTGTCCCTCTTCAGGGACCTTCTTGAAGCTCCTACCCCGGGTGTTCCCTCTTCTGGGAAATGCTTCCACAGGCAGTAGGGAGCTGTGTTGGTGGCAGCGTGCCACTCTGGATGTGTGACTCTCTTTGTGCCTGTAATGGGTCCATAAACAACTCAGTCTGATGGCAGTGCAAGGAGGACACTCCCTTAACAGTCTTTGGCCCACTGCAAGGCAGGTCTACTGCAGTGGAGATGTAGAGGCTCTCCCTCCTGCATCTGGGTTGCACAAGGCCTTTCTGCTCATCTTGTCTCTATGAAGCACTGGTGGCACTAGGCATGCATGTGTGTGGGGCCGATGGCAGGCAGCGCCTTACTTATCTTGTTCTGGGGAGCAGTGCCAGTCTTCCTTCTCATGGCATCAGTGGCAGCGTCTCTCTTGCAGGCGCCTGGCAGGCAGCCAGTCCCTTTCTGTAACTGGCATTGTCTCTTTAGGGATGCCCTCAGCTGACTCCCTGTATGCCTACATCTTCCTTCCTTGTGGACCTCTTGGAGGTCCTATCCTTCCCTCAGGGACCTTCTTGGTTCTCCTCTTCCTGGATGGAGGGCCACCTTTCTTCCTTCGCCTCTTCTTAACTTGAGGACGCTATGCTTGCGCCTTGATGCTGGGTCGTCACGCTGCTGGATCCTGCCTAGGTTCATGTGTGCTTGGCAGGGTTGGTCACTTTGTGTGACAATCTCCTTGAAGGGCCAACAATGGCCATGCTGTGCTGGTCAGCCAGCTGGTGCTGCGCTCTCCATGCAGCGGTGCATTGTCCATATGCCCTCTTGGCATTATCTCTGCTCTGGCAGCGGTGGGGCGAGTGGACACTCTCTGTGTAGACTCTCTCTGCTGGTGCCTTGCATGCTCGTTCTTCTCTCTGGCTTCTTAGAGTGTTCCCTCGGCCGACCTTGTGTGTGCTTGCTGTTCTTTCTTGCAGTGGTGTCCACTAGAGACGCACACTGCTCTCTTCCCCTTCAGGGAGGGAGACAGCTTCTAATCCTCTGGTACCAACTTGTCTCCTTTGCAGCATGGGAAATGCTGGTCACTCCCCCCTGTTGTGAGGCTGTGCTGGAACTGTATTGGCCATTGCCCTCCCTTGTGTTAGCTGTTCTGGTTGAACGCGTGAGCTGGGATCCTCCTGCCTGGACCACCCTCACAGATTCTGTTTGCAGCTTGGGCTGGGGTCGCGGGGCACTTCACGCTATTTCACATTGGACTGCGCTTCATTTAACAGTCACTTACAGGTGCAGTTCAATGGTCTACCACCAGGTGGCTTCATTTACCAGTCACCTACTGCTGCAGTTCAATAGTCTACCACCAGGTGGCCCTACAACCACCTTTGCTCAAGCAACTGCAGTCTTCCATGCAAGGCTCACGTTGCTGCCTAAGCTTTAAATATGGGCCTCAGCAGCCTTCCTAGTGCTGTGGGCTGTGCCTCTATTGCAAGCTCTTTGCTTGCACAACTGCAGGGGTGATGCTCTCTGATGGAGGCAGTCACAGTATGCCATGCAGTGTAGGAGGTGGGGATCTGCTCCTGCACTTGGTGATTTTGTGTGAGGTGTGATTGCCTTTTATTGTCTGATGCAGCGCCAACCGCTTACCTTCTTTTTTGGCTTCTGGTGGTGGGCGCTCGCCACCAGGGGGCGCATGGCATCTGTCAGCCAGTTTGGAGGCCTTCATGCATGGCAGCGAGATTTTCGCTGGGCCGCTGAACTGTACTGATTAAGGTATGTGGGGGAGCCATGCAGGCTATTTGATAATGCTGGGCGACAGGGCCAGGCTGTCTTTCTTTGTTTTCCACTCTATCATTCCCTTTAGGCCACTTTTTGTCTGTTGCATCCCAGGGTGCAGTGGGCTAGCACCAGGTGCCACTGCAATCACCTCCCATACTCTTGTCCCTCTGAAATCACATGCCACGCAGAGGCTGGAACTACCGACTGGGGCTCTCAATGACGGTGCTTGGTCTGCTACGCTGGTAGGTGTAGTCTTGTCTTGCTGAAGTTATGCAGGGGGTCACGGTATTGGTGCCATCACTTCTCCCCATGTGGGCCCATCAGGTGAGGGAGGGGGGAAGTCTTCTTCAATGTCCCAGCAGCATTCCTCAGGAGTCGAGGGCACTCATGTCAGCTGTGCTGGTGCGGCCCTAATGGTTTCTCCTTGCTGACCCCAGTTGGTGTCACTGCACTAGTCTTGCCCAAGTAAGGGGTGATGCCCCTTCAACAGAGAGGACCACAGCAGTCGTCCTGGTGGAGAGCAGCAGCGTGCTTCCCGGCATAGTTCATCTTGCTGCCTGAGACGTGCTGCCTGCAGGATGTAGCCACAGGCTTGTCCGCTTCTTTCTCACCTTCGGGGCTGCCCTACAGCTTCAAGCTCCTCTCTTGGCAGCAGGTGTTGCAGGCTCTGTGGGGATTAGCTTCATGGGGTACAAGTTGGCAGCTTAGCGGCGCCTCGGTCACGGGGCTGGCTATGATGCTTCACCCTCTTTTTGCATCTCTTCCACTCATGGCTGCACACTGCCACCTGCCAGGCTCACCTCAAACCCATTGGGTAAACGGGCACTTCGCCTGTTCCATCCCAGCGTTACTGAGTCACAGCAGTAGGACAGGAGACCGGTCTCCCCTCCTCCTTGCATCAGGGGACAAACCCTTCAGTGTGCTGGTGCACGACCGGCAGCGGCTGCTGGGGCCTTACCAGTGGGGCCCAGTGTATGGGCTGAGTGGCCTTAGTTGCCGTTGTGCTGGCCTCTGGTGCAGTGGTGCCTTAGACTCAGGCCCTTTCACCCCCACGACAAAGCACAAAACGGTTGACAGCTCACACACAGGGATTGTCTGATTGTCGCCATTGTACTGTTGTGGGCCCTGGACCCACGTTCTAAGGAAATGATGGCACAGACCCAGTGTGTACAGTACTGGAACTGGCCTGAGCACATGCTCTTGGGCCTTTTTATTGGCAAGGTCACCTGACCTGTGATGCTTATGGGTGTGGGTGGGTGTAAGGACAGCCCTCAAGGAGTGGCTGGCAACTATAGCATGCTGAACACTAGAATGCGTCCAGCAAGACAGATGCATCCTGTCCAATGGTCGTATCATGAACAATATGCACCTGTGCAAAAATTGGTGTGAACTTGTCGCCTTTACACATATGCACCTGCTTTTCGTTGATTTATTCACCTAATCATCACTTTGCACACACAGCTCCTTGTGGTTAGCTGACATGCACACTGTCCGTTCCTCAACAGTTAGCAATAGTTTCTGATGTTGTGCTAAAGTGAGAATGTGTAAAAAATACTTTCCTACATTCTCAGTTAGGGACAATTTAATAAAATGGCACCAACCTATAAAATAGTACTCCATTACTGTGGAGGGTATGTGCACAAACTGACAATGAGAGAAATAAATGTGAGAAAAATGGCTGCACATCTCCAAAGAGGTTAAAAAATAATGTTTGCACACGTGCACACTGTTGATGGCACGGACGCACATGATCTACAAACTGTATGTAACTTTACAATGCTACATGTAGGATAAGTCTTAAAGGTAGTCCTTTGCATTTTAAAAACACATGATATAATCTAAATTATGATCAGGAACTGAACATTTCCCAGCTATAAAGGCACATTTACATAGAAAGGGCCACATTCATGTTGCCTTTTGGGATTCTATTTGTGTTGTTAAAGGGATATACCAGTTTAATTCTAAATCAGTATCTTATTCTGACTGCTGACGGCCCACTGCCCATCACGGCATGTATTAGGACGGAAGAGGCCAGAAATTGCACTGATATAGGTTTTATTGTCTGCATCACAATAGTATTATTCAGTTCATCAGCATCTCTTATAAGTTTGTTCAATTTCGTTTAATAATTTGAGGCCTTAAGAAGGCAATGTTCTATTCTTATCTTGTCCTTGTCCAAGGCATGGTAACGCCTCAAAAACTGGGTGAAACATTTTTATACATTGTCCCACCATGCTCATAAACACCACAAAGCAGAACTTGTACCAGGAAGAGAAACATGCTGGGTACCTGTTGTAAACTACACACGTTTATGTAATATGAGAGAAAACAAAAAAAACACTCCTCTTGATTATACCTGTTTGAAAGCAGGTCCTCAATAAGCCACAGTAGAGTTTGTTCCTCTGGTTCTGCTACTTCTCTCCTCCTAAACCTTATACACAGCAAAATATTCTTCGTGACACTCATACTCACAGAGAAAACCTTGATTGGAATCATTACTAAGAATCAGAACTGTTCTGTGTTTATTGGCCTCTATTTGTCCAGTTAGATTAGAATAGGAGATGAAGAGAACTTCAGCCAACAAAACTCCTCAGGTTCCTAGCTCCTGAGGAGCACACTTCATCTGCTTACATTAAGTTACATTTCTTTTGCGTGGTATTACCAAGTTGTGCTGTCACCCTCAACTGCGTCATAATGTGCCCTGACTGCCCCCACATTTAATTGCCCTGTTACTTTAACATATCACCACATCGACCCCATTCCTCTTACTAATTAGCTGACTTTCACTACTGCGACAATATCATTAGAGCCACTACCCACAGTTTCAATATTAGAAAGTTACAATTTAAAAATAATGAAAACTATAAATTTAAAATGATCCTAAGATGTACTGTGCAGCAATATAACATGAGTAGCGTAGGCTGTGGGGGGGCGAAGGAGGCTGTGGCTGAATATATAGATGAACTAAAATCATTTGAATATTGTGATATATGTAATTTGTGAATTTGAGCAATGTCAGTAATTCATGTTGAAGGCAAATGTGAAAAATATCACCAAGCAAGTTGTCCACTGTGTACCAAGAAGGAACAAATTTCTCCCTATGGATTATACATTTATTAAAATATTGCTGCTGTGACAAATGGGGTTGTTGGTTGAGTGAGTTGTTAACCCTGCTCAAGCAACAGCCACAATCTCTGTCAGGGTGAACCACAAAAGTCACTAAATTAACCTGTTCTTTACACTCTGGTAGCCTGGCACAAAAGCAGTCAGACTTAACTTAGAGGCAATGTGCAAAGTATTTATGCAGCACACAAACAGTAATAAAGTGAAAACATGCCACAAGAAAAACATCTCACACCAATTTAGAAAGATAGAGTACATTTTAATAAATTACTTGACACCAAAACATCAAAAATAAAGTAGAAACTAGTACCTATATACAGTTACAGTAGTGAGGCATACCTAGCTATGGGATAGTGATGTGCTGTGATATTGCTCCTAGTTGGTATCCCCCAACAAAGGGGATGGTGCTTCAACATCTGCCACCTGTAATACAGCAATAAGTGGACTTCAGAAAGGAAGGTTAGACAGCATCAAGAATAATATATTCATTCTTCACATTACAGAAAGCAGGCTGTATGTGAGGGACATGTGTGGAATATTGACTAATATATGAAGGGGAAGATGTTTGCTGCTAGAGGACCGCAAGACAGTTTCCTGTATGGAGATAGTTGAAACATAATTGTGTTCCACTTACTTAGCCTGACATTGGGATAGCCTGGAACAGACATACCACACAGCTGGTCTGGGTGCATTGTGTGGAGGGTGCCTCATTGTAGGGGGTGAGAAAGTGATGGACACCAGATCCACGAAGAGACAGCCTTTGCCACCTCTAAGCTGCAAAACTAACCTCACTTAACTTTGTCTCATTCATTTTTAAGTCTGACATTAGCCAGACATTTTGATTTTACTAATATATGAGCTTTTAGTAACCTCTCATCATCCATAGCTCTGTTGTTGTGCCATTCACATTTTGGCTCCGCTCTCTAGAGCATTTAGCATGGGGCAGTAGGTCAGTCTATTCAAGACACTGGTTAACTTCACTTTGAGTGACTGCATTTTTTCATTCTCTCACAAGGAGCACATCCACACAATAGCTAGCTCCCTTCAGTGCCAGTGCCAGTGTTTTTGTTTTTAATTTATAATTACTTTACTGTGGCCTTTGTGGTAGAGCCTAATGTGACAGCAGGATGCTTCTGATGCACATTCCATCTTTACCAGATCCTATCTGCTGCCAATGCCGTTGTACATTGGTTTTGGAGTATTTTGCTTTTCTGATTGTTGCTATTTCACAGTATACCAGTGTTGGAAAGTGGATTATTAGTAGGGGCAAATGTATGTATTCCACTGGCAATAAGGCCACTAACACAATATAGGGCTCAGAATAGGTCTTAGAAAATTATTCCTATGCTCAACCCTTGGTAGCTTGGCTTCGAGCAGGCAGGCTTAACTTCATAGACAAGTATGTAAAGCATTTAATAACACCATTTCAGTTAATAATTAAGACACAATACAAAATAAAAATCCAACACAAATTTATAAAAATAGGAAATATTTTTATCTTTAAAATGACACCAAAACGGCAAAAATCCAATGTAGGGAACTGGAGATATGAATTTTCAAAGATTTAGCAATTTCTAACACATAGAAACCAATAGCACCTTAACAGGACATCTAGTCGCGATAGACAGGGTCAAAGTCAAAGTTTCAGGTCAACTGCGATGGAGCCCTGGGTGGCTAATCCTCGCGGTAGGTCTGGGTCAAAGTTTTTACCTTCTGACTTAGAAACTTTTCTGGAGCTTTTCTTCCCGGGGTCTCTCGAAGCTCTCAGCCAATCCGGATTTGGTGAGGGTTAGCCGGATTGCCTTGCGACGAGCTCCCGGTCAAACTTATGGAAGTCTGACCTCCGGAGCGTTCCAGCGGGACAGACCAAGGATTTAGGCCAACACGCGGTTGAAGGCAGGCGGCTTGGCTTTCGCGGTTGCTCCCGGTCACCTTTTCTTCGTTCGGACTTAGAAACTTTTACGGAGCTTTTTCTTGTGGGGTCCCTCGATGCTCTTCACCAGGCCGGATTCGGTGAGGGTTTGCCAGCCTCAGATTTCGACTACTACTGGTCAAACTCTGGAAGTAGGACCTGAGGAGCTTTTCAGCGGGACAAACCAGGACGGTAGGCCGACTCGTGGTTGGAGGCAGGCGGCTTGGCTGGCCAGGTTGAGTCGGTCCCCTTATGGAGCTTTTTTTCAAAGTTGCTCCAAAGTTCTCCAAACTTCTGGAACTTCTTCTTGAAGTT